>OX940946.1:9233397-9877614 GCA_954870645.1 Agrotis clavis
TTTGAAAGTATGCTCTAGTTTAGACAAAATACTTTATAGAATATTTGTACAGTTGTTCATTCTTTATTTGTCTGCCTACGTAACTAGATTGGCAATAACTTGTATTGTTTATTCTATAACAAAAACATACTTTATAACAAACAATGTCCGTGTTACCACAAAAAAAAATAAACATCTGTTGAACACTTGTTTAAATGAACTGTCAATGTCAAAACAACATTTTCTCGTTGTTAAAAAGGTCGTTTTGCAGTTACACTTTTTTTAGAAACGCTTTCAGCAGTTCTTTATTTTTTTGTGGTAACGCGGTGTGTGTTTGTGTTGCATACCAATCATAAGCTTGTTAAAACTGGAGTCCAGTCAGTACAAATTACTTATCGTTGATACAGTTAGCAGCATGACGATTGTGCCGAAATATCCCTTAACATTAAATAGTAAAGGGATATTTCGGAGACATCTGGCCCGTTCTACTAAATTGTTCCGGACGAATATACCCATCCACATTTAAAAAAAGGGACATCTGGCCTGTGGGCCAGTTTTTTTGTGGGCGAGATGTCCCATAACCCGTATCAACGATAAGTAATTTTAAGTGAAGAAGTTTTAAAGATCTAACCTGTTTGAACACGTCATAGAATGACTTCTGGAGGTCTTCATTTGTCCCACTTGTGGCCTCATCTCTGGCCGTGGACTGTCTGCAAGAAAGTTATAACGTTAACCTTATGCTATTAAATACAGTGCGTGCGGATTTTCCTCTCAGGACATGTCATAATTTCATGTCAACAACGAGACGCGACGCGGCGCGACGAAATGTAACTCTATTGAAATGTGCGCGTAGCGCCGCGTCTCGGTCTGACCCTTAATTTACTTTTCCTGGATTATGTAATTGCTGGATAATTGCTGGATTTTTGCTTTTTTTTTTTTTTTTTTTTTAGCGTGGTAAAATCATCAAATGAGTCCTCCAACCCCGGGCAGGGCGGGAGGGACTGTCAGACTTCTACTGACTACTTCTGCCCGCGACCCCGGCAGGCTATAGGCTTCCAACGTTCATATCATCATCATCAGCCGGAAGACGTCCACTGCTGAACATAGGCCTCCCCCTTAGACCGCCACGCCGAATGACGAATCGCCACTTGCATCCATCGGTTGCCCGCGACCCTGACGATGTCGTCGGTCCACCTAGTAGGAGGCCTGCAAGCTGCGTCTTCCGGTCCGTGGTCGCCACTCGAGAACTTTTCTTCCCCATCGGTTATCAGTTCTACGAGCGATGTGGCCTTCCCATTGCCATTTCAACTTGCAAATTTTATGAGCTATGTCGGTGACTCTCTCTTCTTCGCCGAATATCCATGTTCCGGTTTAATCCCGCAAAGAAACTCCGAGCATAGGTTTTTCCATTGCTCGTTGAGTGACTCTTATGTCTCTCTAAAAGGCCAGCAGTCAAAGACCACGTTTCAGAACCATATATATATGTCATCACTGGCAACACACACTGGTTTTAAACACCCTTGTCTTGAGACACTCTGGGATTCTCGATGAGAAGATATCACGTAGCTTCCCAAACGCTGCCCATCCGAGTTGGATTCTTCGGGCGACCTCTTTGTCGAAGTTGGACCTACCTAACTGAACAATCTGTCCAAGGTAAGTATATTATTTAATGGTCTACAACTTCGAGAATATCATTCCCAACAACAACCGGTACGGGTGCCACATAATGGACATTCGACATGACTTTCGTCTTGTCCATGTTCATTTTCAACGTTCATATACATCAGAAGCCTTCAAAAAAGTCCTATCTACCAAACAAAACATCAAAATCAAAACAGTACTCTTAAAAAAAAAAAAAAAACACTTAATACCTAACAACCAAATGACCAACAGATATACTTTATCTACCAATTTATTTTTATAAACAAATCCTTTGATCGCCCTTTTTACCCTGCATTTAATCCCGATTTCGTCCACCTGCATTCATTTGTGTCAAAGAGGACATAATTTTATTAATCCGTGACTAAAACGGAGGGGGGCGACATTGATGTCTGTTTAATTAAACTCTGCCTTTATTGACCCCATTAAATGTCACAGGAATGGCGCGGGAATTATTTTAATACAAGTCTTCGTACAATAGAATATTTTGTTTTAAACAAATTCTTAGGTTTTTGTAAATTACCGCAGTGCTTGACGTCGTACACTAATACTATTTGCTGGCAATATAATTTCGAAAGCTGCACATAAGTTTTGAGTAATTAAAGTTAGGCTATTTTTTCAATCCGAATTGATACAGCTTGACATAAAAATGTAGAAAACCGGAAGTCGCCACTGTCTTCGCGCTACCATCACTTTGAATGATTTTATTTTATTTTATTTCACTTATTACGTTAGTTTTATTGGTTTTATGGCACAATAATAAATCTAACAAACCTGCGGTCTTTGTTTACAACAAATATCAAAGATTTTAAAACGTTGTCAGAATCAAAAAGATTAGTTCCGTTTCAATCCGTTCTGGCCAAGCTGTACGTTTCTTCTGTTTCAAAATTTTTTTGTTGCATTACATCATTATTATATCAGCCGTAAGAGCGTCCACTGCTGAACATTGGCCTCCCAATAGACTTCCAATAAACCGGTTGGAAGCAGCTTGCAATCAGCGTGATCCTGTGTTCTTTATTAGATCATCTGTCCACCTTGTGGGTGGACGCTGTGCTTGCCGGTGTGTAGTCTCCATTCGAGACCGAACCAGTTCTGCGTGTTATAGGGCCTGCCCACTGCCATTTCAACTTGCTTAGTTCGTTGGGCTATGTCGGCAACTTAGCAACTTGCAACCCAGTTACTACTTACTGGGTTACACTTAGGGGTGTATTCCCTTGGTAAGACTGGTAGTCAGATTTTCGGGCTTCCGGAGTACCGCGTGGCTACTGCCAATTTAAAGAATTACCAAATCATACTTGGGACCAAAGATCAGCCCGATATCAAAGATTTGGCTTTAAGGTGAAACAAGTCAACATTTTTTCCATAGAAACTTCGTTGGGGTTTTACTCCACTATTTGACAAGGTACATCCAAAGTTAAACATGGTATCGTTTTGTCTCATTATTAATTTTGCCTGTACGGAAGCAGAATTGTAAAATACTAAGCCATTAAAAAGTTACGAGCTTCTAAAGATTCGTTTTTTTGCTAATTTTAACACAATTTTGGCTTTAAATTAGAAGCTAAAGAAGCATAAAATTTCCAAAACGAAGTCCGTACCGACACAGCAAATTTATCGAAGAATTTAATAAATTTTATTTGAAATAAATTGGTGCAGTGGTTTTTTCATAAAACCCCTTCTTCCAAAGGCTTTTTCGTATTTTTTACGCGCGCCTTTTACTCAAAATGATCGTGCATCTCACTGAATAATGTTTTCCCCTGTTTTCTCCACGGGGGCAATATGGCAATATGGCTCGATTTCAGGTGAAGTATCATGGTTTTTGACCATGCCTGCCAGTGAGTTCGAGCTCGCGAGTAGCGCCGCCTTAATTGAACAATGCGTTTCCTGATATATCTACCTACTCTGGTAGTTTTAACAATTTAAATGTTTTTAAACTAACAAGTGCGCTAAAATTAGGATTAGAACTTAAATTCGTGATCCTGGCGGTTGTAACAATGACATCGGAAGCTCTAAACTGACCTCCACAGGCCAGCAACTGGGTAATACAAAACTCCTTGGTTGGCTGTTTTTCAGACATTCGAGCTTCAGCCTAACAGTAACGACTGTGAAAGATCTACAAATGATAGCCTAGACTAACGACTTTACGTGTTTTCCGAGGCGCTGAATAAACTCAATATACGAACTGCCTATTTGACGTGCACAACCCAGTCAGTACTGGGTAACACGATATTCCTTGGTTAGACTGATTCTTAGACTTTCGAGCCACTACTGCTCACTTATAATTAAAATCCTACCTTGTCGTAACGCCGTCGGTACTCCAACCATACTCCTACAAAATCCTTCGTTAATCCTCTGCACATCATGACCAGCATACAAGTAGTTCTGTAACTGTCGCTGGTTCTGCTGCAGCCTCTCCTGAACACTCAGATTCATCACGTCCTCATCAGCATTCGTCAAGCCCAAAATGGCGGCGATAGTGAAGGATTTTCCTGCTAAATTGGTCCCTTTGCCTGTTAAGTCGACACCAAAGGCAGATTGACTGCTGTCCCCATCATCCAGGGTTGATACTGGTGATGAAGAACGGTTTTCGACGAAACGGTCGACAGTGTCTGTGTAGCCGTCGGCATTGTATTTGTCTTCGCCGTCGGAGATCGCCGACAGTCGGTCCACATTCTGCTGATACGCCGACACCGCTAGCAGGTCTGTCAAATTCGAGGGATATAAATTTGAATTCTGCCTCTGTTCCATCATTGTAAACTTCAATTGACTTCGAAATATTTAAATTTCATTTTTCATTCATTATTTTAATCACTATTTCATTTTGATTGCACATTTCACTATAATTATCCGCACAGTTAATTTTATTCAGTTAATTTATTAGTTTTGAATGGTTAATTAGTTGGTTAATTGTTGAAATGATGCGACTGTTCAGTTCGGCTTGCTAGACGATATTGCTCTGTGGTTTTTGATTTAAAAAGGGCACAATTTAAAATTTGTAAGGGCGTGGCTGTTAGCGATCGGTTTGGCGCGCAAAAAATGACATCGTAAGCGGTCAATTGGGGAGGGTAGTTGTTACCCCTGTGGGGGGTGAGTTTGGGGCGTTCTGATTGGCCGGTGGCGCGCATGCGTTGCGGGGGGCGGTGCCAGATTGGAGGGGTGTGGTTTAGCAGTGATTTGCGGTCGGTAAAAGCCTTTGATTGAGTCAGGTACGGGTTTGGGAGAAAGTATTTTCAGTTTTTAACCGACGAAAAAAAAAGGAGGAGGTTCTCAATTCGACATGTATATTTTTTTTTTATGTTTTTTTTTTTTTTATGTATGACCACGCATAACTTTTCCTAACGTGGTCCGATTTCAAAAATTCTTTTTTTGTTTGAAAGAGTATATCTCAAAGTTGGTCCCGTTTAAATTTCAAAACTAAAATCGGCCTCTAAGGGTAGAAAAAAAGGAATTAATTGTCAATCTTCCTACAGAATTTTCAATTATGAACCGAATTTGTTGAAATAAATTTAACAATTGTATTTCTGAGGACATTATTATATAGCAGAGATGAGGAGAACATAACATGATGGCGTCACCATCATCAGATCAACTCCAGATCCCTGTTATTTTGTGAAGTCAGTTCCAAGAGTTCCTTAACAGTTAACAAGAGCTATATCGTGTTTGGGCTTATTTCACTCAGCTTGATGAGAACTTATAGACCTAGCTGAGGTATCATTGCCATCCAGGGTCTGAGGATGGTGACGGATAGCAGGGGCAAGAGGTCCTCAACAGTTAACAGCACCTTTATCGTGTTTGGGCTCATTTCACTAGTCTTGATGAAAAATTTATACCTAGCTGGGGTATAATTGTCATCGAGGGTCTGAGGATGGTGACAGAGGGCAGTAGCAAGAGATCCTTAACAGTTAACAGCAACTATATCGTATTTGGGCTCATTTCACTCATATTGATGAGAACTTTAGACGTAGCTGGGGTATGACAGTCGTTGAGAGTTTTTAGTTACAGAAATTGACACGAGATAGGAAACTCAAAAGTAAAAAATAAAACCTTTTTAAAAAAAAATCAAACCGACGAAACATCGAACTGAAAAGCAAAAAATAAATTTTGAGGCGGCGCCAAAGAAACAATCAACGAATAGCTACGACGAGCTATTCAACCACGACAAGCTATACAACGAGCTATTCTGCTCTTCAAATAGTTAATTTATATGTTTGTTTGTTTGGCGCCGCCTCAAAATTTATTTTTTGCTTTTCAGTTCGATGTTTCGTCGGTTTGATTTTTTTTTAAAAAGGTTTTATCGGCAAATGACTGGTTTATTGAAAGCTGAAAAGATTTAGTCGGAGAAAAGATAGGTTTAAATTCAAATAAATAAGTTCGACGACATGCGAAAGGCAGAATAATTGAGGAAAACTCAAAACAGGGCTCAGTGGCGTAAATTGGGAGCGGTCCATGTCCAACAGTGAACGAATACACAGGCTGATGATGATGATGATGATGAAATTAATGAGTATATTAAGATATATCCTACCTCCATCGAGAATTCTTTTGACAGCTCTCGAGATGACAAAGTTTTTTCTGAGCAGCACATTCTGGACTCACTCATGGGTTCCGAAAAACTGAAAACCGAGTAGTTTCATTTCAGAAGTTGCTGATTTGGTAGGTTATAACTTATAAGTATTCTCATCATCATCTGCTTAACCTTTACTGAACTGTGTTGTGGCCAGCTCTCAGTCGAATCGGATGCTACTGAATATCAGTATCTATTTTACATAGAGCTACTGCCTATCGGACCTCCACAACCTATAGTCACTGGGTAATACGTTACCCCATGGCAAGACTGGTTGTCAGACTTTTAGAGCTTCTGACTAATATCGACTGTCAAAGATCTACAAATGACAGCCGGGACCAACGGCTTTAAGTGCTTTCCGAGTCGCGGAGGAAATTCGCTATGACAGATGGTCATCAATCCACAGAGAAACCACGGCAAGCGCGGCTCAACCCGGAAGATCGGCCTGTGGTACTGGTGGTAGGCATACTATAAATCTTCTATTCTAAATCTGGTGGCCTACCATGAACTCTTAACGCGATCCAGTTTAGGCTGTGGGAAAGAGATGGCGCTAGACGACTTGTGTAGCTCTGTCTCTTTCCCACAGCCTAAATTGAATCGCGCTAAGAGCTCGTGGTAAGACCTCTGAGCAAATTGAAGGTTCGAAACCTGCTATGTGGATCTATCTCCAGATAAAATCCAACATAATTTACCACTTAATTAAAATTTAATTTGCCTTCTTCCGAGTCCGTCCCCCATTGTGTGTCCTCCCCGCCCCGCTCACCTCGCCGTCTCTCATGAAACAATTTAATATCATAATCTGCGTCCGATACTTGTGAAAACTAGGAGTTTGGTTGAGAAATGGAGAAGGCAAAGAACAAAAAGACCCACCACTTTTTTATTACGTGGTAATATCATCGAATAAGTCCTCCCATCCAGGGCAGGACGGAAAGGCCTGTCAGACTTATACTGACCAAATTCCACGGTGTCCTTCAATAGCCCATTACGTTCTGGAGCCACGGTCTGTTAGTCCCGCGACCCCGGCAGGCTTTGGCCTTCTAAGGGGGATCCGTCATTTTTGCTGACAGACACGAACACGACATCTTTTTCTAACATTTTAATGTCATGAATATCCTCCAAGTAATGCCTGATTCTATAACTTTTAACTCAAGCGTTTAATAGTGTGTTGTAACCCATTACAGACTAAGGACATTAGAAAGAACATTTTTTATATAAAAATACCAACCATACAAAGTCATATCTAAGCGAAAGACTTTTTTATAAAGTGTGGGGAAGAGTTAATGTTTTTTCAGGAATCCATCCAAGCTGGAGTCTCACAAGGTAGTGTAATGTGTCCACCTTTGTGTTTGCTTTCACTGTGACCTCCGAACGACCGGTGATTTGACCAAACGTTATAGCAATATTTAGCTATAACGTTTAAGGCTATTGCCTTCAATCATTCTTGATTGCTTAATTTCAAGAAAATTTTATTTGGAAATACAACAAAGCTTTATGCCTGTTAGTTACGGATTCGTTCAAGTGGAGTTTTTAATAATCCCACGGAGTCATACAAACGGTATAATAATTTATTAGTCTAAATGTGTAATGTGTACCAAATTTCATCCAAATCGGGCTAGCTATTTTTGCGTGATTGAGTAAAAAAGCTCCTAATATTTATAAACTTGCGCTTAAACTTTTGTATAGGGGGTATAGTATATATTGTAATGGGTATAGGTACTACAATACCCATGTATAGCTATAGATTTATCTAGATACAGCCATAGTTTATGGTAACCGGCAACCATAGACGCCATGGATCAAAATATCCAATAACAGCGCAGTTATATCACGTCTAGATATAAATTCTAAACCACACAGGTTTTAATATCTGCTGATTTATTAGTTGCCGGTGATTGCAGCCATTTGAAGATTACAACGCCATGTTTGGATCTATACGTATGATGGTTTAGCGGCTATGGATATTGAGGAACAGAAATATGTTTTTCTTTGTGTATTGCCAGTGATGACTTTAGCCACTGAGATGATGGGGCCCTCAATAGAGGGCCAAACGTTTGCCAGGAATACCTGGAAAACCCTGAAACGTAAAAGGCTATTGGAGAAACATCTTGGGTTTCAGTCAGTACGAGTCTGATAGTTCCACCACTCTATCCTTTTTGGGAGGATTCATTTGATGGTTTATCCACAAGAAGAAGAAAAAAGCAAAATGGGGGACTGAGACACTGACACGTGATCTCTAACTGCTAGCCTTTTAGGGGGACTAAAAGTCACGTAATAAGCGATGGAAAGAACTATGCGCGGAGTTTCTTTTGAAAAGTCCGGAACACGGATATTCACCGCAAAACTAAGTTACCGACATAGCAGACAGGCCCCAACGTTAGTAGAACTGATAGCCGATGGAGAAGAAATCGGATGACACAGTGTAGGCAGGCTTTCCACTAGGTGGACCGACGGTATCGTGAGAGTCACGGGCAACCGATGGATGCAAGTAGCGGATTGTTGTCGGCGTGATGGTCTAAGGATCTCTCCCTTTTTAACCGAAACCGTCAGAAACCTTGGTCTGAATCTCTATGTGTGTACTTATTTAAGAACGAAAACTAAAAAAAAACATATTAGTATTGACGGTGTGTTTAAAGACATGAAACTCATAACACATACACAAACACCCAGACTCGGAACAACTACGAATGATCTACAAATTATTTCGTGTGGGAATCGAAACCGTAATACTAAACACAGTAAGTAGTCAATAACTCAATCGCTGCGCCAAACGACAATTTCATACACCTGCATGGTCGATGACTTGAATAGTATAATGTCTGGACTTTACAAGAGACCTCTGAGTTTGTTTCGGATGTTTCTTCTCAGAGTACTCAGGTACGGAACACCGACCGCATCTAGCTTTAAAAATATTTTTTGTCGTGTAAAGTGTTTTTACAACTAACTTGCAAAATAAATAATATCATTTTATATTTAACGGCTAAAAATCACTTGACCAACAATCAAAGCCTGGTGAACCTCTACACCTGTCAAAAAGAACATTAATATAATAAAATTCAACCCTTATTTTATTAAAAAATCATAACAATAAACATCACAAGTACGCAATAAATGCAAAAACATCAATTGTTAATCCACCCTAACGATTAAACGGTACAATAATTATTGTCAAAGTCAATGACGTGTCTCTGAGAACAGGGTTGCCAAATATTCTTTGGGAGAACAAAATTAGTTTTATTTTAGCGAGGGTAATTGAAAAACATTATATTCGTTATTGTAACCAGCAGGTATACTCGAGTTGACTGACTTGCGAGGTTGTACTTAGGTTGTAAATTCGAAATCAGCCGAGCATACTTTCTTTAATTCATGTCCTAACTACTGCTCTCAAAACGATGAAGGAAAACATCGTGAAACTAGTCGAAACTAGACCTGTCTTGAAACCAAAAAGTTTAACACATGTGATATGCTGTGTGATATCCAGGGCTAATGTGAAGCAACGCAAAACATTACCACTTCGGATGGTGACCATAAAAAATATGTACAACACTCAACACTATTTTGAAACTAAAGTGTGTGTTTTTAATTAGAGAGACCAAATTGACACATGCAAATGGAAAACTGACACAGATTTCAATGGAATTTAAGTCAGTTTTGGTATTTTCACTTGTTGTTGTCTTCGAAATTAAAAAAAAAACAGACAATATGTCAGAAAACGGTTGGCAGCCCTGTCAGTGAGCAAGAAAACAATATTAAAATGGTTCCCTTCTGTTTCCCCTGTCGTCCCCTGGCGAGTATAATGAATCCGCGATGGCAGGGCGAGTGTAGTCGACAAAAAGTACTCCACAATCGGATGATGCGCCTTTTGATTGTGGCACCCCTGATTGATGTAGGGTTGCCACATTGCGAATTTGTTTTTCTAATTATTCAGAGATTCTGTTAAAAATCACATCGCAAGCACAAGCATTCATAGAATTTAAATAATACTAGTGGCTTGCCCCGGCTTCACACGGGTTTGAATTTCGACCTATCCGGTGGATTTCCCGGAAACGTTTTAACATAATAACAAACACGTCTAAAAAAGATCTATCCAATTTAGAGCAGTTTGGAAGTTATGCAAAATAAGACTAATAATTTTATGCCCATCAAACTAATCTAAGTATGTACTCGTAAGTGCATATAATTAGATCGTCATAATTACTTTAGATTTTGTGTAAAAGTGTCATCAATTTTAAAATCAAAAATTAGATTTTTGATTTGACGAGTTTTCAAATGGAATAAAATGCGTGCATAATAGGTTTTTATTTTGTCGCGCTTAAACCAAAGTTTAGTGCTAGTAAGTGCCAACTTATTTTTCTAATGAAAACTACTCAAGAAATGGAGTAGTTTTTTTTTTTCCAATAGTCCAAAACAAACTTCTTAAAAACATATCACGCTAACAAAAAAAAAAAAATAAAAAAAAATCGCTTTTCAATCATTTAATCAATTTTCTCTATTACCACCCCTAACTAACAATTCTTGTCAACTTTCCACTTAGGGCTGTATTCGCGGTGATTAAAATTCCTTTCTCTAATATTACTGATCATATATTAAGTGCCCTTAATCGGCGCAACTGACATGCGAACTATATTGCTTTTTTATTTATACTTACTAGTGCATATTTGATTTTATCTGTGCAATTTAGTTTTTTTATCTGCTGGCAATCTTTTCGCTTTTTAAGTTTAGAAAGAGATATAGTATAATGCCAAAAAAAAATAGAAGAGACAGTAAAATCATTAAGAGAGTCCTCCCGCCCAAGGCGGGATGGAGGGACTGTCAGACTCCTACTGACTAAAATCCACGGTGATCCTTCCTTCAATAGCCCTTTACGTTCCATGGTCACGGTTTGACGATAAGATAGTCCCGCGAATTTACGCAGCGCATTTTTTTCTAACGGTGGGTACAGACTATGTAACATAACATGTTATATAACATTGTTATATAACATTTTTCATAATGTGATCATGTTATATAACATTTTACATACATTTGTAGTGTTATATAACAATGTTACATAACATTGTTACATGGTCTGTACGCGCCTTAACAAAACGTTGCCCCACTCTAGGAATTTCCCCTGTGTCGTGGGGTGCGCTTACAAACATAGAAACTCGCATACAAAAACACCCAGACCCGGAAAAACTAGTTGTAGGTCATACAAATACTTGTTCCATGCGGGAATCGAACCCACGATACACTGCGCAGAGGCCTTACCACGAGCTCTTAACGCGATCTAGTTTAGGCTGTAGGAAAGAGACAGAGCTATACAAGTCGTCTAGCGCCATCTCTTTCCCACAGCCTAAACTGGATCGCATTAGTTCATGGTAAGCCACCAGAAGTCCAATTGCTCAGCCACGGCGCTAATCGTGCTGGCTTTTGTAAGTCTCTGATAGGTACTGTCCCTGATTTTCGGTAAAGTACCGTCAGGTCCACAGATACACCATAGCTATGTAAATGATGGAACATAAGGTATTATGTACGTTATTAAAGCAGGCAATAACCAGTCCGGGCAGCTCACTATCTCATTATGTGGCGCGCGCCACCTACTGTATCATAGCACAGGGTGAGGCGTGGAGACGACTTTATTACTAAAATTCTTGGATGCATGAAGCTCATTGTTGAACTATGGTAACTATATACCTAACTATTAAGCCTGGTGACAATGATATTATAAGTAAAAAAGGTGTAGATACGTCATACGCGCTCAATAACGTATGCGCTCAAATGAGGCTGATTCACACATCTTGATCTCAGTGCGACGTTGCCAGCGGCACTTCACGTACCACAGACTGAATCAAAAGTAAAAGTGACTCAAAACTACCGAAAATGCCGTCGTGTGTGATGAGATATTGTACAAATTAAACATGCAAGAATTCTAAAAGTCAAGGAATCACATAACATTCGTAAATATACTATTTATCTTTAATATTTTCACAAATAAAACATTACGTTTCTATAATATGGCGTCGTAAAAGAAAGAGTGCGAGCACGGGTGCGAGTGAGAGGAGACGCTGACGTGCGGCGGGATTGATGAGGCGTGGGGCTGTTTGTTTATCTAGCTGTCACTTTTTTTCTTATTGCGTGATGTGTGAATAAAAAAGTGTGTATCTGTGCTGCCGCTCGGCGCGGAACAGTTTTTTCCGTTGTTTTGTACGAGTATAACATATCTATGACTTTATAATATCATTGCCTGGTGAGAATTGGCGTAAATAGAGTTATACTCAGGTTCATTTAATTGAATTTGGATACACTGAAGATATTTTTTTGTTTCAAGCCGTAGGCATTTCTTCCTAATTCCTATATGTGTAATTATCGTGGGTGCGTTTACAAACATAGAAACTCACATACACAAACACCCACTACTTGTAGATCATACAAATATTTGTTCCGTGCCCGTGTATGGGTTTCTCGCCGTCTGATCATGGACCATGGCTGGGTCGACAAAGCGTCCTGTTCCACACGAACCTCAAAAATCTGTGAGCAAGTTAGCAGTCAAGCCAAACGCTTGCTACGGTTTTCACAGTTGAAAGTTTATTTTATATGGGATCTTGACTTATCTCATCTATCTTTTTAGCCTGTTTGACTCCACTGCTGGACAAAACACGGCCTCAAAAATCTGTGAGCAAGTTAGCAGTCAAGCCAAACGCTTGCTACGGTTTGCACAGTTAAAAGTTGATTTTATATGGGATCTTGACTTATCTATCTAGCCTGTTTGACTCCACTGCTGGACAAAACACGCCTCTATTTTATCTGCAAATGCCTTAAATCTTGATGAAAATTAGCTCAAATATTTTTTAGCACAAACACCATTCCACCCCTCCTCTACTCCACAAATACGCCGCTACCCTCATAACGGAGCCCAATAAACCGTAGCGCTTTGTCGTCAGGCAATTTGTCATCCATTGTAACCTACCCCCGTCCCCCGCGACCTCCCCGCACCGGCGAAATTATCCCGATAATAGGCGAAAACATGTCGCGAGAGTGGCAACACGTGTCGGGAAAACAATTACATTTTTTAGTCTATGGTCAAGTGTCATGGCGGGACGGATGAAAGGAGGACTTATTCTTTTTTTTTTGTTTTTACTTCGATCGTTTTTTTGATGTTATTTTTGATCAAAGATAGTGTTTTGTTCTTTTTACTCACAATAATGTTTTAATTTCTGTCTCAGAAAGTAAATAAGTGCTGTATTCAATGCTGTATTTTAATCCGTTTGTTTTTCTTAAATGGTTTCCATGAAAAATATCAATCCCTCTAGTGACATATCAGCATTAATCACCGGAAATAAAGATCTAATTAATAAAAAAAACGTCAGCAATTTGTCTCCCAATGAAATATGAACCCTCTACTTTTGGTATTGAGTTCAAATCTATTAAAGTTTGACAGATTGGCAGGTAGGTGCTGCGTTTGTACCTTACTGGTAGATAGCAACATAATTCTTGAGTGCTATAGGTTATAAATTATATTTTATAATAATTATTATGTATATCTCGCGATCTATCACAACTTTCGTCTAGCAATTCGGAATGTAACATCGTCCGATGGGATGCGACGCGGCGTGCCCTGCCGACTGTTCGTTACAGGAGCTGATGGACGTTTCTGAGAGCGCTAAACTCGTTGTCCAATTCAGAAGATGAAGGATCTTTTTCAAGCGAACGAAGTCGCGGGCAGAAACTAGTACAATATAAACAAACAAAACACCTAAAATTGAAAACCAAAACGTCGCATTTTCAATACAATAATTGAATACCCTCGAAAATAATTGAAGCAGCGTAATTTGTAGCGATTCGTGGCAATCTGTTAGAGCGACTATTATCAACAAACGTTATTAATTCTGTAACAACATTATAATTAATAGCGACATGGCGGCATGAACCAGCGAGAGCACTGAATGAGGGCCGGGAGCGAGAACGAATGGAGGAGGCACTTTTTATTTTTCTGTAAAGTCGTCCTGGGGGGTATTACAACGTCTTAAAACCAGGCTTATTCTGGCGAGTGAAAGTGACAGAGCTATACAAGTCTTCTAGCGTCATCTCGTTCACTCACTGGAACTGTAATACCCCGCGTGATCGTTTTCGAAATGTAGAGTGGTCATCCAAACAGGTTGTATAGTGTACTTAGCCCCTTCATACACAGCGCGATCCACGCGCAAGCTTCTGATACCTTATGACTTTGGTATCCAGACGACATTGGTCGAGGCCATGCTGCGGGACGAGACAGAATGGGAAGCGCTCGCCTCCTTCTGCGAAGTAGTCATGCTAGCGAAGGAGGAGGTCGACACAGCCGCCGCGGGAAACGCCCACGGTAACCGACGTCGCGAGGCCATTTCCCGACACCGTAGGCGCGGATGGCGAGTAATGGGTGACTCGCCGTCCGATTATGAACCACGTGCGCCTGAACGAGCTGGCAGCAGACTGACGGGGGCGCCCCGTCAGTTAGAGGGCGTCCGTCTTGTAGCCAGACCTAAGAAGGGCCCTAATAGGTTCTTATTTGGCCTAACATTATTTATTTCACATAAAAGACCTAGCTAGTAAAGAAATAGTTATACCTTGATATTAGTAATAGTTTATTTGGTATATGGAAGAAGTACAAAATATATATCGGACGTTTACAAAAGGACTTGAAATTTAACAAATGGTTTTATTGACGACCTTATGGTAGTGAAAACTATTTTTATTTACATTGTCTAGTAATATTATAATGTTATAAACATCAGCACAACAGCACTCCAGCGCTCGTTACAAATCATAACGCGAGTGAATGCAGCGAATGCCGCGGAATGTAATAATTACCGGCCGGGGTTGCCACACCAGATATTTAGTTGTGGCGAGAGGAGTTTTGTGATTGTGCAAAGTGGTATTATAGAATTTTACTTTAATAAGCCTATAATTTTAACACCGCTGAGACACAGTCCTTTTTAACCGACTTCAAAAAGAAGGAGGTTATCAATTCGACGGTATGTTTTTTTTTTTTTTTTGTGTGTTTGTTACCTGATTACTCCGCCAATTGTGGACCGATTTTGAAAATTATTTTTTTGTTCGAAAGGAGATACTTCAGGAGTGGTCCCATTGTCACCATGTCAGGATCTGATGCTTGAATCCTGGAGAAATCGAGGGCAACCCTCAAATTTTATAGGCCCACACATCGTTTTTCGCAAATTTTATGAAGTAATTTAAGTATCTGCGTATGGTAATCATCATCTCATGTAGCTGAGCTGATGATGGAAGGTACAACTCCTCTAGTAAGGAATTGGCATCGACTGATTTGGTAAATTATGGTTGTGTTCGCATATCTCCGGAACTACAAGTCCGATTTAAGTAATTCTTTTTTTGTTGTATTAGGTATCGTTCAACTTAGGGAATACTGCAAGTTTCATCAAAATCGGTTCAGTAGTTTTCGAGATAGGGAATGAATGTAAGAGATTTTTAACGATGTTATTACCGGTGTTACGGATTACAAAATTCTAGTGCTCATGTAAGAAAATGATGTACTCGTACTTGACAAGAATTGTGGTTGAATATTTAAACTAAAAAGAGTAAAATAAAAACTTTTTCAAAATTTTTTTTTCATTTTTTTTGAAAAAGTTTTTTTTTTCTATGAGTGGCCTTGTAGTCTACCATGAGGGCCACATTCAGATTGGTAGATGTCACATGTCTTCGAATTATTGATTCTAGGATGTGCTGGTTTCCTCACGATGTTTTAATTCACCTTTTTCAAAGCAATGGCGATTTAAATAAATTACCTACACAGAGTAAAACGCCTGGCTGGTTTTCAACACACGATCTACAACTCGTAAGTCAGGGCTGTTATTAAGTAGTTACCATTACCTCATAATTGGCGATTCGTTGTCCGACTATGGACATGCCCGGGTCGACGGCGCGTCGTTGTCCACGCGTGCCTCAAAAAGCTGTCAGCATAATGACGAGGCCAAAGTCTGCCGGGGTCGCGGGACTTATATCATTACCGTGACCCCGGAACATAAAGGGCTATTGAAGGACACCGTGGATTTTATTCAGTACGAGTCTGACAGTCCCTCCCGCCCTGTCCGGGGTGGGAGGACTCAGTAGATGAATTTACCACACTAAAAAAAAACATAGACTTTGTCCCTGTCACCTATGACCCACAATAGAATCAAGAAACCTAACCGTAGTTACCACAGTCGTGTCACTTTACCTTTCCTGTATTAAAAGCAAATTCTTTAGATAATCACAATACGTAAACAATAAATATTTTAAAAACAATAACCAAATCATGATAGCAACCCTGCACACCGCGGTATGCTTTGCCGCGACGCGCCCTGTTATTGGATATTTCTAGGGTACCGTAAGCGATGGCAAAAAATAACCATTTTTTTACTTATCTCTGAGCCTTTCTTATAGATCCTAGGCTTCCAGTCGTTCTCACGTGGTTGAGTTTCAAACATTTATACATCCATACAAAATATCGTATTTATAATATTACTAGCTGTTGCCAGCGGCTTCACCCGCTACAACTCGAAAATTATCCCACGGGTGCATAAAATCGGGATAAAAACTATCCTATGTGTTAATCCAGGCTATAAACTATCTGTGTATCAAATTTTAGCCAAATCCGTTCAGTGGTTTTTGCGTGAAAGTGTAACAAACATACCTACATTCACACATACATCCTCACAACCTTTCGTCGAACGGTAAGATCAAATTTAAATAAATATGTTTCAAGCACACTACGAGGCGCACACGCCAGTGGCGAATTAGCGTACGTACCTACCAAGTAACTAATGAGCTCAGACCAAAGTCGTGAAAGGGCCGTTAGAAGATGCGAAGTCCAGCTCCAGTAAACCTAGGTAGATAATCGCGTATAACATGCTGAGCTGGACACCCATTTGGTGCAATCCTGAGACACACACCGCACATTTTCTGTGTCACGTCTGAAATAATAATATTATTATGTAAATCTCAGTAGGTAGGTATCTTTTTTTTTTGTTATCTGTCATATTTGTTTCTATTTTTATTATTCTTTTTCTTGTTACTTTGATTCCTTATTATGTATCTATTGTTTCTTTGTGTCTCTATTGCACTAAATAAATCATCTATCTATCTATCTATAAACCTAACTAATCATTAATTCCAAATCAATAGAGGATTTCATATGGCGACGTTATGAACCAATCACTGAACTGCTCAGGTAGAACGGTAATATTCAATAACTGATTGCTTGCATTGAAGCGTTCACTGACGCTCGTTACTGAAAGCAGTGGTCTCAAATGTGAAAATTATCATTGTTTAAACATTGAAATCATTTTAATAAACACTTATTTAGACATCAATATTTAATTTATAGGTACTCATGTTGAAGAATTTATAGCAAAATTTGACTCAGACAGGAAGCGTCAAAAAAATGGCTTTTTTATCCGACTGCGCCAGGAGGGTTATGTTTTTCGAGTGTATGTATGTATGTTTCTGTGTGTTGCTCTGCAGCCTTAACGGCTTGATGGATTTTAACTTGAGAGGTGTCGTTAGATTCGTCTTAAACGTGAGAGTGTCACTGGGTACATAAAACTGGCCAAGTGCGAGTCGAACTCGTGTGAAAAGGGTTCCGAACTAAAAATATTTTTTTTAAATCTCTCACTTTCTATCAAGTGGGGTATCAAATTAAAGGATTTTAAAAAAGGTTTATCAAAATATATATAACTTATATGTTTCAATTTACTTTGGACTGATAAATGCTAACAAAAACTAAAAATAGTAAAATAAAATAAATATTAAAAAAAAAAAACAAAAAACCCGACTGCGTAAAAAAACTAAAAAGAAATAAACAAGCCCGTAGTTTAGAATTCACTCATTCACACTCACAGTCGGGGCCCCTTGGGAAGATTTGATTGGTATAATTTGAACGGGCCCCGACTGTGAGTGTGAATGAGTGAGTTCTAAACTACTGGGCTTGTTTCTTTCTTTTTAGTTTTTTTACGCAGTCGGGTTTTTTTTTTTTTTTTTTTATATATATTTATTTTATTCATCATCATCATCTTCCTGCCCTTATCCCATTTTACTTGTGGTCGGCGCAACACGTTTTTTTCTTCCATTCTCCCCTATCAGACGTCATAGTATCATTTACTACTTTTTCATTCATATCATTTCGTAAACAATCCATCCATCTTTTCTTTGGCCTTCCTTTTCCTCTCCATCCATCAACATTCATACTCATCACTCTCTTAGTCACATGAGTGTCATCCCTCCTCATCACATGTCCATACCAAGATAGACGAATCCCTTTCATTTTTTCTGTAACAGGCGCCACTTTTTAAACTTCCCCTTATAAACTCATTCCTTACTTTATCCATTCTTGTCACTACACACATCCATCTCAACATCCTCATCTCCGCTACATGCAATCGTTTCTCATCCATCTTTTTCACAGCCCAGCATTCCGATCCATACAATACGACAGGTCTAATCACGGATTTGTATATTTTCCCCTTTAACTTGAGGGGCATTCGTGGGTTGCAAGTTGTTCCGGTGACCTGTCGCCATTTCATCCATCCCACGTTGATCCGGTGTGTTATGTCCCGTCTACATCGCCATCTCCTTGGACAAGCGAGCCGAGGTACCGGAAGTCGGTGGAAAAAAAAAAGTGGCTTTTTTATTTTATATTATTATAGGTTCGCGTTTGACCTCTTATTATAATTTATTTCTCTTCTTCTATCTTGCTGGTAAGGGAAGATATGGTCGATGGTGAAGCACGGTTGCCTAGAAGTAAACCTGTTCACTCTTGACTTGAAGACCCCAAGGTTATAGCTTTCGGGAAATTATACAGATAACAGAAATACAGGGAAATGCAGGGAATTCCACTCTCAAATAAATTTATTTTTAAATAAATCACTACACACGCTTTCCCATCCCAAGAGTACCTACGTATTATCCGTGTTTTTTTTCGTAGAAATAAACAAATATTACCTGCTTTATCTGCGGAACCCACCATCTACCGTCGACTCTCGCTTCGCCCCCCTAACCGAGATCAAAGGGAATCAGTTTATGAAATAATTTAATATTGGCGCTATGATGTGAACTCCGCAATAACTATGTTCAAATTGAACGATGCTTCTTGTTTCAACATTTTTGTTTTCATATTGAAGGTATTTTTCAATTGTGTGTTATTAATTTTACGTTATTTCATTATGGCAATTATGTTAACGGTGAGTAAAATAAGCAAAAAAATTACTGGGAGTCAGTCCTAAGCAAAGAAAATAAAATAAAAATCGATATTTTGTTTTATCATCCCAGCCAACTAATAGTACCTAAGGTTGCATGACTGTCTAAGCAGGTTACCGCAGCCCCGGAAAGCAAGGAACATGGATGGAGTAGCCAGTGATCGAGAAAAATGGCGAGCGATTTATGAGGCTTATGTTCAACGGTGGACTGCTATATGCCGCTGATGGCGATATGATGAAGAAGTCTCTTTCTTTCCACTCAGGACGGGAAGACTCATATTTTGATGATATTACAATAAAAAAAAATGTAGGACCTGAGCGTCTTGTTGACTAATCAATGAAGCAATCATTCTGAGCTCAAAGTCTAAACCAGTTGAAATCGCTTTTCGTCCGACTTTAAAAAAAAGGAGGAGGTTCCCAATGCGACTGTACAGAGGCGGGTTATCCTTAAGGCAAACTAGGCATGTGCCTAGGGGCGCAAAGGTTCAAAGGGGCGCGCGGGCGGAATTGTAAAATAAAGAAAAAACATACCTACAATATAGCATAAAATGTATCCTGTCCTGTTCAATAATTTAATTCATACGACTGGCGTGTAAAGCCGGATATTATTAGGTATGTAAGGAATTTCATAATTTTCGAGTTTACATGCCAGTCGTACCTTAAAGCTTTAAAATATTGTAAACCGAATTCGTAAGATGTGTTCGACAATATCGATCTCATGTAAACTCATGCTCTTTTTTCTTTGGCCCCCATCTCATCGGTTTTGCCCTGGGATCTGGAGGCGTTGGCCCTCCTGGGCGTCTATCAGTGGCGCGCGGAGGCGCATCGCCAGGGCGAATCCCCGCCCAGCTGCCTCGACACGTCAAGGCGTGGCGGGAAGAGCTCCGGCGCGATCTCAGGGCAGTATGGAGTGGACGACTGTCGTAATAGAGCTCCGGGCACGCCGCAATCGCGGCGGTAAGACCCCTCTTTATAGGCCCCACGGCGTCCTGACCTACCGCATGACGCAGGTCCTCACCGGACACGGATGTTTCGGGAGGTACCTGTGTCTGATGAGGAAGGAGGAAACGTCTGGGTGTCACCACTGCGAGGATCACCCGGAGGACACGGCATTGGTCGCGGCCATGCTGCGGGGCGAGACGGAGTGGGAAGCGGTCGCCTCCTTCGTAGACGCCCAAGGCGAAGGACGTCGCGAGAGTCGCGATACGACCTCCGGCCACCGTAGGCGCGGGCATGCGGGCGGCGAGTAATGGCCGACTCGCTGTCCGACCATGGACCATGGCCGGGTCGACGACGGCGCGTTGTGTTCCACGCGCGCCTCAAAAATCGCCTCAAAAAATGCCCCCCTTTAGAGGGCCAAAGCCTGCCGGGGTTGCGGGAAACGAATTCCGCGACT
The DNA here is from genome assembly GCA_954870645.1 of Agrotis clavis. Taxonomy (NCBI): domain Eukaryota; kingdom Metazoa; phylum Arthropoda; class Insecta; order Lepidoptera; family Noctuidae; genus Agrotis; species Agrotis clavis. The sequence continues at coordinate 9,254,213 of OX940946.1, forward strand.
CCGATCCCCAAAGCGTTACTGCAGGACACCGTGGATTTTAGTCAGTACGAGTCTGACAGTCCCTCCCGCTCTGCCCTGGGTGGGAGGACTCATTTTTGGGGCGCCGATGAGATGCTTGCCTACGGCGCTCTCAACGTTTAATCCGCCTCTGCGACTGTATTTTTTTCGTTTTTAACCTCATAGCTTACGACTGCGTGAACCGATTTTGATGTTTCTTTTTTTGTTCGATGCAGTACTGTCACTTGGTACCATAAAATTTCTTTCAACAGAATTGCGCAAGTTACCTCCCCTTTTAAATTTGTACAGAGTCAGACATAAACAGGACATAAATTGTGAAGTAAAAAACTATTAAAAAGAACAATCTTGCATAAGATAAGATATTTTACGCATTGTGATTTTTGAAGGCGGTTTTTCAAGTTTTTAAAATTATTCTACATGAGGGGTCGGAGACTAGCCCCTACTGAATGATAGCCATTTCTTTTTAAGTGTATACAGATCGAAATCGCACACACGATAGATTTGACATCGATAAGTGTTACTATGGAAAGACACAACAATTAATAAAATATTCATAACCAAAACCGAACCACAAAAATACTTACACAAAACGAGAGACCCCCAATCCATAACTCTGCGTTATAAAAACATATTCCCCCATAATATGCGACAGCATCCCCCATTAACAAAACAGGTGTCCTAGCCCCCTGTTTGTATAACTTTTGACTTCACTCTCACCGAGGACCGGGGGCCTATTGTCACAGATTATAACACAAGGGAACAAAATAAACTTTTTTTTTTGTTGCATGGAATTTTATGCCTGTTTTTTACTAATTTGAGGTTGCTGATTTCAAATCTACTTTCAGTTTTTTTCTAGCAGCTCTAGTTTTTGAGATACAGCTATCAGTCATATTTTAGTACTAATCACATTTAAATTTCAATTCTACCGAGCTGTTCTTTAAAACAATTTTTTGTTTAACAATGTCCAAGTCGACAAAGATCTGGTAGAACGATCCCAACTACTTTTGTAACATCTGTGGTTAATATACATTAAAAAATCGTGGACTAAGTGTGTCGGATTTCATAAAACAGATGTATTGTGATTACTTTGGATTCCCTTTGGGCATCCGTGACAAGTAGGTACTGGGTATCTCCTTGGGCAAGTAAAAGATGTGTGCAGTCTTTCAGATTATGGGGGAATAAGAAAAGACCCCATTGTGTGTATCAAACACCAATGATGTGGCATTAACTTTCCAATCATCAAGATGATTGCTATTCTGGTGTGGTTGATATAAACAGGATTTACAAAAGAAACCGTCCGAAACGGTTTTATCCTAATTTGTTATCTGTTACTCGACCAGCCTTGTACTCCGTCAATGCTCCAGTTTCCCAAGCTTCTTCATCTATACAAAATAATCCCGTTTTAGAAGAAAAAAAAAGCTTCTTCAAGTTATGATAGTGTTAAACGATTTTAACCCAGATATTTCTGCTGACCCCCAGCCCCTTAATCAGGAAGACCCCAGTGCGTAAGTCAGAACCCTTGGTCTTTCTATAAAAGCATCGGAGAGCCTTTGGGAAAAATAACAAAAAAATTGTTGGGAAACAATTAGGTTGAAGCTATGTGGAGCATAATTAACTGATGTTGTCACACTTCTAGCAGCTTGGTTGTGATATGAGCATCAAGGTACACTTCCTCCAAAGCCATTTAGACCGTTTCCCTGAAAATCATGGTGAATTGAGTGAAGAACAAGAGGAACAGTTCCATCGAAGACATTCGGGCTATGGAGGCACGTTACCAGGGTCTCTGGAATGCTCCAAGATGGCGGATTATTGCTGGAGCTTCAAAAACAGCCCTCGTGAACCAAGTCAAGCAAGAAAATCTTTTAAAAGATTTTTTTTTATAAGTTGTGGTTGATTTTCTAAGGGTTTTCTTCAGAAAAAATCGATTTTTCTTAAAAACGCGTTTTAATGATATCTCAAAAACTAAAGCTGATACAAACAATCTGACTTCCAGATCTGTAATCAACACCCCGAGAAAGTATAATATTAGTCATAATATTTCATGCAACAAAAATGCTGTTCCCTTGTGTAATAGCTTGTTATTTTGGTAGGGAAACTTTTATTATGAGGTGTAATCTATATCTATACTATAATATTGTAAAGCTGAGTCTGTTTGGTCGAACTCGGTAATCTTAGGAACGAATTGAAAAAATTGATTTTGTGTTGGATAGGTAGTCTATTTATCGAGGAAAGATTTAAGCTATATGACATCACGCTGCGACCAAAAGGAGCTGAGCAGCAGGTAAAACCGCAGGGAACAGCTAAACCCTGACTGCTATGCCGGAGGTCGTGGGTTCGATTCCCACCCAGGACAAATTTTTGTGTGATGAGCACGATCATTTATTCTGTGTCTGGGTGTAATTTATCTATAATATATTATGTATGTATTTAGAAATATATAAGTATGTTTATCAGTTGTCTAGTACCCATAACACAAGCTCTGCTTAGCTTGGGACTAGATGGCGCTGTGTGATAGTTGTGGAATATTATTATTATTATTAATATACTAGCTTCTGCCAGCGACTTCGTACGCGGATCCTGTTGCTTATGCCAGCGACAATGTGGTCGTCAAAATCGAAAATCTGAAACGTCTGATGTCGAATTCTTAGAGCCTGGGGACGGGAAAACGGGACGCACATGACGATTCCAGACGTTCCAGATCTTTCATTTTCATACGTCAACAGAGGGTGCTCATTAGGCTGAACAACTCTTGCTAAGACGTCATTCCTATATATGTTATAGTGTAGCTGGGCTCTTGGAGTTCCACATCAGGTGTTCCAGATCTTCAGTTTTTATACGACAATTACAGGGAGTGCTCATCAGGCTGAACAACTCTTGCTAAGATGTCATTACTGTATATATGTAATAGTGTAGCTGGGCTCTTGGAGTTCCACATCAGGTGTTCCATATCTTCAAATTTATTTTCTCAGCAGAAAATGCTCATCACGCGGAACAATTCTTGCTATGGCGCTATTTTTGTATCTCTTATAGTTTAGCTGATCTATTGCAGTCCTGCATCAGGTGTTCAAGTTTCCAAGATAAATTATAGCCTATATGTTGCCCAGACTTAATAGCTATACAACAAAAAAAAAAAACAATCAAATCCGTCCAGTAGTTCCGAAGATTAGCGTGTATGGAGTAACCTCTCCCGTTTTCCTAACATTTCCCTTCACTGCTCTGCTCCTATTGATTTTAGCGTGATGAAAAGTATACTATAACCAGCGCAGAAGTATGAAAAACAATTGTACCAAGTTTCGTCAAAATCCGTCGAGTAGTTTTTGTTTCTATAACGGTTATACAGACAGACAGACAGACAGACAGACAGACAGACAGACAGACCGACAGACAGACAGACAATAATTTTATTAATTGCATTTTCGGCATCAGTATCGATCCCTAATCACCCCCTGATAGTTATTTTGGAAATATATTTCATGTACAGAATTGACCTCTCTACAGATTTATTATAAGTATAGATATAGATAAAGTGCTAAAATAATGGTTACTAAAAATTCAACTGATGCAACTGAGCTCGTTCAGCACAATTTTTTACGTTCATTGAGCTAAGACAGTTCCTGAGATGAGCGCGTTCAAACAAACGAGCTCACTTTACAAGTCGTGGCTCCTGAGATATCCTCCTTCGGATCACTACGCTCTGAGCCTACAAAATGCTACCAGCAGGCCACTGACTGCCATGGCCCACCTAGAAGACATTGAACCAACAAGCAATTTGACAGCATCAATAAATTGCAAATCTAATTAGTCTATCAGCTAGAGCTTTGAAAAATAATGGAGAAGTATTTTTTCTTTCGTCCAATGCATATTTACAAAGAAAGGCGAGCGTCGCAAGCAAGTAAAACCTGTACTTGCTTGTGATGTTTTGTCAATTTTAAAAGTGTTATTAATTGTTTCTTCGTCAATTTTGGTGGCCGAGTTTTAGTCGAAGCTCATTTAATAGGGGATTTGTCCGTCACTCAGATTATATTAAAAGGAATCATCGACACGACAAAGAAGCTTATAATGTTACTATAGATTTTCTAATTCAAATTCTCCATCTTTCAATTATCCAACATAACGCTAGTTAACATTATTAGTTAATAGTGGGAGCTGCAATAAGATTGTCCATTTACCGCCACTTGCAGAGCGTCGAGGGGCGCGGGCCTACATTACCGACGTTATAAATTTCTGTCTCCTTTGTGTTTGGGACGGATTTGGGGAGCTCCAAACAATTTTTTTTTGTACTGGCTTCGTTCGCGTTTGTAAGAATGATAATGGGTAGTTCTTCGAAATTTGATTCTTTGACTGATTCATATGGTCAAATTTTAATTTCATTTTCAGCTCAGTAACACATGTTCATATGAAAATAGATATTCCAAATAACATTTATTTGTTTGAGGGGCTCCTTTTTACAAAGTAGTTTTTAAGATATCGACGTTTAAAAATTTTGTGCCCAGATGAATCAGATTTTTTTACAGATGAATCAGGAACAGAAATAAAAATGGAAAACTTTAAATAAAAATGGGCTTTGTATTAAGAAAATAATCATAATATTATAACAACAACTAGATGAAAACCCGGCTTCGCTCGGGTGAAACATGACTCATAACTACAGATCTGGTACAAAATGTAGGTAGATATTTCTGTAGTCATCGGTTCTCAAGGAATGGGTATTAAAGGTATGCAAGGCATAGATTCGTATAGCTTCATTCATTGTGTTTAATAAATATAGTACCTAAATAAAAACTGCAGTTTTTCGCCCATTGTTCGCGCCTATTGGCCGGAGATCGTTTGCGACAGTCGCTCCCTTCATACCGCCCTGAGATCGCTCCGGAGCTCTTCCCGCCGCACTAAACTTGTCGAGGCAGCGGGGATTCGCCGTACCAACACAGTTCATGCATGTACCACCATACCAACACTTTTCAGACTCCTAATATCTATTATGAAGAGGAAAGATTTGTATTTTTGTATGTTTTTTTTAGTGTGTAACATCATCAAATAAGTCCTCCCACCCAGGGCTGTCAGACTCGTACTGACTAAAATCCACGGTGTCCTTCAATAGCCCTTTACCCACTAAACATGAAACTTACAAGAAGTTTCAGTAAGTTTGTTTATCACGCATTTGGAAGTTACAAAACAAATGTACCGATAATATTGTGGTAATTGTCAAATATTAGCTAAGACCTTATTTTCGAAACTTATTGAAATTTATATTTATAATGTAACTATTAAATTACAATTGAAAGTTTTAATTTTCATTTTGCAACAACCTAAGTCACTTAACTTTGTGAAACGTTAAATTATAACATCGCTACAACCATTTAATTATAACGTTCCTAAATACGTGTTGCAACAACGTTACTCTTTTAACATCATTATTTAATATTTGCCTCTACCTTGCTGGTGAAAGCTACTGAAATGTTAATTAGTGAAATTGCATCAAAACGTCTTTTGTAATATAACTTTTTTCATTTATTGACAACGTACAAGTGATCGTTCTGTAAAGTTAGCTTAAAAATTTTGCTGGAATCATATATTTGTAATTGCTGGAAAAGTTTTTTGGTACGGTACCTAACATTGGTTAGATTGGTACCTAAGTACATATACTAGCACCCGAGTTTGTACTTATAAAAATGATATTATGATGGCTGTCCTAAATTAAATGTATTAAGTACAAGAACAATTTTAATAATAAGTAAATTAAGTGACTCCGCGGACCTGAATGACGGTCAGAACGACGGGTGTACATAGACGATGGATAAGAAGTGTATGAGGAACTTGTACCTACTTACTTAATAGTAGATGTCATAATTAAGTTAATTATATATCTACCTTATATTTTTACCACAGAAATGTGCATGCCTTCAAATGTACCTATAGGCTTATACACCTAAGTACCAACCTAATTTAACCTCCCAAAAATATTATAATAACAATAATAGGTAATTATTTTTTTGGCTGGTTTGAGGTGGAGATCGCAAGAGGAAAGAAGTATTATCTTAAGTACCTCATACAGAGCCTTAACACACTACACATGCCCTCACATACGCTATCACATGCTTTAAAAAACCCACCAAACTTAACACCTGTCGTATCACCCGGAAGTTTCTGACTTCTTCGACAATATCACTAACTTCTCAATATATTAAACTTCCCTTTACACACTGGCCCGTGTGTAAAGTCTCTAACTTTATAACAAGAGAAGAATAAGAACTTGAAATAATAATCAGAAAATATAATGCGACGAGTACTATACCTACCTATGAAAACTTTTGACGCCTACCAATTTTTTCATAGCAATAATTATGTCGAGTACCTAATTTTGCTCTGCTTCATACTTTTTCCCCCAGTTTTTTTTTAATGCGCCAACCGTGCCAAATGCCTCTACTTTTATATTGGTGTACAGAAACAAATTAAGGTGAAGGCTAGGCTCCAACCAGACCGCGATATTCAAAATTTCGTACGTTTTTTGCAATTTGCAGGCCAGTGCTAGTTTGTATGTTGATTATAATGTTAATTGCGGCTGTAAGACGTATGTAGTTACAGAATTAGAATCATCAATACAAGCTTCCAAGTTCATAGAGGTGTAAAAATGACTTTTTCAAGTTCCTGCACCTTTTTATGTAGTATAAGTAAACACGATTGCGTTCGAAAATAGTAGATAAATAGCTAAGATAATTTATCCGCAAGCCAGCAAATACGGGAGCTGACTGCCGTTGCATATTTTTCCGTTGGCCGCACCCACGGTTGTCTACTACCACAGTATAATATTACCGTGCTACTACCGTTCGCGATCAAACTGATCAAACGCGAATATTTTAATTTGGAGTGGGGATCGCTTTGCGCATCGTTCGACAAATGAAACGCACAATAAAAGGCACAAACATTGCGCACAAAACAACGAATCCCGAGTGGCGGCTATGACGCGATGCCAATGGGCCAATCACTACACTTTCCCCCAATGAGGTTTTACCAATAGAGACGTCATACACATTGTAAAGAAATAAAAACATGGCGATATTTTAGAAACATATTGTTGACATGGCAATTGTCAACGACAGACAATGACGTTTCATCGGCTCCCAGCTAGAGTGAAATGGGGAAAAATAGGCATAGAAGGCAGAATGAAGAAAATAAACAGTTTTTTTTTAAATAAAAATGTTTATTTACAAATTTTATTCAAAATCAAATCAAAAGCATTTAATTCGAGTAGACCAGTTACAGGCACTTTTGAATTGTCAAAGACATAAAAAATATAATTAATCATTACAAAGTTATGGTGCTACAGTCCCAGTCACAAGACATAAAAACTGTGAAAGTACAGTAGATGCCTATTCCAAGAAGTAGATCTCTATGGAGAAGAACGGGCAAGAAACTTCATGGGCACACTCTACTTTGGTTGTGCACCACGATTCTGAAAAAAAAAAACAAAATGGCGAGTGACCGATAGGCTCACCCTCCATAATAAAATCTGCTATCCCCTTTGTATAATAGCTTATTTTCTTAAAATTTTATTATTCTCTAATATAAAAGTCGGTGACAAAAAGTCAATGAAACAAAAAATAAAGTCACCGACTTTCGAAACAAAAGTTTTTTTATAGGTATTATTTATATATTTTGAAGTTTTTTTGTGGTTGTTTTGAAGTCGGTTACATTTTTTTTTGAAAAAGTTTTTTTTTTTGTAACGTACCTACTTGTCTCTTTCCACAAAGTGTTGAGAACAAATAGTTGAGTAGGTATGTCGTTGGCATCCATTAATCTTCTCGTCGTTGTTTTCTTACCACTTGTGTCCATTTTTCTTTTATTAAACCGTCTTTAGGAAATCTAAATCAAAATAGAAATTAATTTGGAAAGTCAATTAATGTTGTTGATTCTGTTGTTGATTGTTGTGTTGTTGTTGTTGTGTTTACCTACAATGGAAATACCAGTAGTGAAAAATAATATTGGAGTCGTACGGCCATATGGGGCCATAATTATGGCCGTACGACCCCAACATCCTCTAGCATCGTTCAAACTGACAACACCGCGCGCCATTTTCTCGTTCTCTCTGTCACTCATACATGCAACGCACTATTTGTCTCGTTCGTGTAGGTGGCAAAACGGCAACAGCGCGACAGTAGTGATTTTTGAGTAAAATAAAATTTTTGATTTTCCGTTCTAAATAGATTAGACGATACTTAACAAATGAAAAGACACATCCTTCTTGCTTTTTACAGCCGGCCCAGTATAAGTATTGCAGTTTCGAAAAACACAAGTAGGCATCTTTGTTTATTTTTTACCTATCAAACCCGCTGACATAAATTGGCATCGCAGCCAGACGCAGGACGGACTGAGTTGACTCGAGATAATTAGCTTGTATTTGTATCGCCACGCAGACGTCAGTAAGACGTATCTACCTCAGATTATATATAATATATCATTGCTTTCCCCGACCCTTCCTCACTTCATCTACCAAAGGGACCTAATAACTCACAGGGCTGCGTTCAAATCAATTATCCAGTCTTTTATACTGACTAAATGTCAAACACCCCGTTCAAGCACACCGAGAGGTGAAAAATAAAACTAACCAAAATTTAATCTGCCCCCTTTACGGTCGTCCGCTGGTTAAGTTTTTGGTGAAAGGAATTAAGCTGGAAACACATTATTAACACCGACGCCACCCGATGAAACGTGATGCGTGTTGGGTCAAATCAAATGTATTGTTTTCTATGACCAGAGTCACACTATGAACACCCGACGCGACGACAGGACGACACGCGCTCACTGCACATCGGGTGTCGACACGTTGCGTCGCCTGGCGTGTTAAATAATGTGTTTCCGGCCTAAATTTTTGCGACCTTTAAGTGTCGAGAAGAGTCGAAAAGAAAGCAACAAGAAAAGACAAAACGCTAGAAAACTATGGAGGTAAGTACTAAATTGAAAGTAAAATTATGTAGTAAGTAGTTGTAAGTATCCATAGCAAGTAGAACTTTTTAATTATGTTCTTCTTCTTGTCTCTTGAATAACCTCCAAATCGAATGTCCAAGCGTAGGTAGTGATTAAATCTGTGGTGCGAGTTCAGTCCGTCACTGCCAGCGTTGCCAGACCGTAGTACGGTTTTCCGTACTATTCATCACACAATCGTACCACAACCGTACCTCAGAGTAGACCGTACCTTTTTCGTACCTTTTCTATACTAGTTATTTATTTTTCACTACACAGGGGAAAAAAAAAAACGCTTTTTCCTGTTTTTATCAGCATTTTGAATTTGCGTTTAAAAAACTTTTTTCTTCCAACCAAATAAGACTTGGCTGTTTGGGTTCCCTTTCATTTGACACTGAAATTTATACACAAATTACTTAAATGTTTTTTTTTAGTTCCTTGAACATTATTTTCATATTTTTATGAAAAACAACTTGTTTCCGCTGTAGAATTTGAGTGGACGGAGTCGACCATAGCATTTGCCAAAATTCTAGCAAAACCGTACGGGTCGGAATACTTTTGCAAGAATTAGATCAGTTTTTTCTTCTTCGAGTTGCGATTGATTCAAACTTCGACTAAAAAAAATAGATGTAATTTGATGTTTTTAGACCTAAAAATATCAAATTACCTAAATCTAACTTTGTTTTTCCGGTATTTTAATTCAATTAAACAACATTATTATTGTAATTTCTTTTCAAGCACATACTCGATAAGGATTCAAGTTTCTGATAGGTATGTAAACAGCAGAATTTTGCACACCCAACTCGAAGAAGTAAAAAACTGAGTATCCCGAATTCTCGAGCCAACCGTACCTTGAAGTTAAAAACCGTACCGAAAGCCAACCGTACTTTTTTGGGAAATCATACTGGCAACACTGGTCACTGCGTTGTATAACCCCGTCGGGCGTCGACTGTTAATTACATATTACTGTCCTGTATCTATAATGTCTGGCTACAATTAAACATTGAAGATCAAGAATCATCTCCATAATAATTCCCCACATAAGCTGTCAGAAGTCCATTAAAAGAAATCGAAGAAAGTCTGAAGATTGTCGAAAAAATGCTAAATCAAGGTGACGTCGTCCTTAATCAAGATGGCGAAGGAGAAAAAAGTTTAAATTCTCAAATAAAGCAACTGAATATTTCGTCAGATCCAGCTAAAAACAATGCCGAGTCGTGGAAACGCTGGTGGCAGCAGCTAGAACTTTATTTGCTAGCTACAGGCCTGGACAAGTCTAGCGAGAAACGGGAAATCGCAATTTTACTCCATTTTAATTGGTGAACGTGGATTATATATATTTATTAAGATCAATTTAAAACTCGATGGGAGCACGCTCAACGAAGTCAAATCCAAATTCGACAATTACTTCGAGTCGCGAAGAAATGTGACCATGTGCAGATATACATTCTTCACACGTCGGCAGGGAAGTAGTGGAGATCAAAAGTAAAAATTGTGAGTTTGGCACAGTCAGAGAAGGGCTCATCAAATATATTTTTATTGCAAATTTAAATACATGACTTGTCACATGTTCGTCAAAGATTGCTGCAAGAACCTGATCTGACATATCAGAGGATGTAAGAGCTAACAAAAACGCTCATAGTCGCTCAGCAGGATGCTGAAAGAATCATCAAAGACAGCAGTGTCCCTGGTGAAAATGTCATGCAGTCGGAGGAGCCGTGGTCGAAGAGACAGTCGACAGCGAGCTTCCAATGCAGGTCATGTAAATCTTTTGGTCATTTTGCTAAATATTGTCTCAAGAATAAAAAAGTCAGTCAGTTACAACCATTGCATTATATGGCATTATATTTTCAGCGCAATTATATGGTGGTAATTTTTACCGCCCAAGGGGAAGAATTTGTGTCAGCTGCACCATCAAAATGGCTTCTTGAAGACACAAAACTGATGTGGCCACCTGCAAAAAATATGGAGAGAAAAGCCTGAAATGATTGGATATGTTACAATGACGTTCGAGTAGTGGGATATTATGGTAAGTATGATTCACGTTTCATTTCCAGAGGAAGAGGCAGAGACTTATAAAAGTATAATAATAACATTAACTTTTAATTATTATTAAACTAGCGACCCGCCCCGGCTCCGCACGGGTGCAATATAGATGTGTAAACCTTCCTCTTCACTCTAATGTATTGATGAAAAGTTGAAAACCTCATTTAAATCCGTTGCGGAGCTTGAAAGATCTAAGCATACATAGGGACAGATACGGCAGGAAGTAACTTTGTTTTATAATATTGTAGTGATAAAGTTGAATATTTACAGCAACGTTAACAGAAGCCAATGTGGAAAAAGACAAACAAAACAGTACCACTTGCAGCGAGGCAGAAGTCAGAGAATCAGAAGTCAGAGGAAAAGAAAAAAGAAAAATAATCCTCCACCTGCAGTTGACGGTAAGTATTATTGTCACACGTTTAGGCTGTAGTGCGGAGTGCAAAGATTTCATATTTTGGCCAATTTTTAGTTGTTTGTATTCGGTTCACGTGCGAAGTATCTAGGTACACATGATATACATCTCATGTAGCACATGAGAATTTGTCATTTGCAAGTTGAGACAGTTATGTGAATTGAAAAGAAACGGTTCAAAGATTTCTCTCATTTACCTAGGCGGTTGTGTATTTTTTAATTTTTCTAAGTCTGACAATGAAAAAGCTGTAGTTGTTTAAAAAAAATCTCCGTTGAACCTCCTGTAAATATTAATATGTTCTTGTATAAATTACATCATACTGTACTGTACCTACATGTTTTTAGGGTTCCTTACCTCAAGAGGAATAAAAACTTTTTCAAAAAAGTAACCGACTTCAAAAACAACAACAAAACAAAAAAGGGTGAAATAACCTAATTAATAACTTCTTTCGGATGTCGATGGCTTTATTTTTTATTTCACAGATTTTTAGCCACCGACTTCCGAAAGAAGTTTACTTTTAAGGTTACTTTTTTGAAAATATTTTATTTTACCCTTTTTAGTTTATTTATTAAATATTCAACCCAAATTCTTGTAAAATACAAAATTTTCTTACTATGCACTAATCTTGTAATCCGTCACAACATAAAAAAATCCATATCTCTAAAACTACTGAACCGATTTTGATGAAACTTGCAGTGTACCCTAAGTTGAACAATACCTAGTACAACAAAAAAGAATTACTTAAATCGAAATTTGGCACATTTGTTCGGACGCTGATATAGACTAACATATATGAAAACTGGGCGAATTGATAACCTCCTTTTTTTTGAAGTCGGTTAAAATGGAACCCTTATGGGATCACTCACCTGTCCGTCTGTCTGTCTGATTAGTATATTAACCTATATTCATAATACCTGCTTATAATGATTATTATTTATGTTTTTGCAGAAACAGATTTTCCTACTGTAAAAGACATAATCAACGCGAAAATTTTACTGGAGCCCCCTCCAGCAGTCGTCTTGGAAATTGAAGGACATGAAGAAAATACAAAAAAATCAGAAGATTGCATTGTCATTTCTGAAGCAAGCGGTTCAAACTTTTTTGGAAATGATAATAATATGGCGAGCTCATCTGTCGACGTAATGCAACAATCTCCATCAATTAACAATTTAAAAAAAACACCGAGTGACACAGAAAGTCTTCAAAGCGATTCTGCAAAAGGCGGTTCAAGTTTTTCTGGAAACAGCTCTATAGGTATTGTTATTTAACTGTATTCTTCTTTAATTCTAGATTGTTTACTTATAGTCAACTTGGAGTATTCCCGTTTGAACAACTATTTATTGAGCACCTATGCATTAACCTATGGGAATACTTTGGTGCTAAATGCATAGGTGCTCAAAAAATAGGTACTCAAACAGGAATACTCCGTCAATTTATGTGCTTAAGTAGGTACTAAGTGTTTTTATTTCTTATTAATGCAGATGAACTTGTATCGGAGATGAAACAGATAAAACATTTTGTAATGTATACTATGCGCAAAGTTGAATCATTGGAAATAACTCTGGCCAAGTACAAACCAGTTCCGTCACTTGAGCCACAAAAATCTCTCTTACCAAAACTCCCATTAATGGAAATTGCGCAGCTTCGTACCCTAGAAGACAATCTCGAAAATGAGAGCATTCGGAGAGAATTGGTACGTGATTTATAGTATAGCCTACCTACTAATAATTACACAAAAGAGACAAAGGAATGTGACACAAAACAGTAGACACTGATAATAATATTTATCATATAATAATTGAATAAATATTGTTTTTTAATTTTAGTTTGACATGCTGAGACACACCGGAGGAGCAAAAGAACGTGACTGTGTCACTCGATGCTTAGAAAAATTATTTTCTAATTACCTAGGGCAATACTGCTCATGGACTGGAAAAAAGAACAATTACAAACTGTCATCAATGAATTTGATGACTACATTAAAACGTAAGTATTTATAACGTTATTTTTAAGCATTATCATAATAATATTATACTGGTATTAGTTACCGCGCCTACGGTGGCCGGAGATCATCTAGCGACGTCCGTCGCCGTGGGCGTCTACTACCGCGGATGGGGCGGAGGGAGGACTCTGTCCTCTCTCGCTCGCGGCCCGCCTCCTCCTTCGCGAGCATTACTGCTTCGCAGAAGGAGGCGACCGCTTCCCACTCCGTCTCGCCCCGCAGCATGGCCGCGACCAATGCTGGGCGCGAGAGGTCTCCGCCTATCGCAGCCGTGAGGACACGTCGGTGCTCCGCCCAAGCTGGGCAGTCTTGCACCGTATGCTCCACCGTGTCCTCCGGGCGATCTTCGCAGTGGTGACACCCAGGCGTCTCCTCCTTTCGCATCAGACACAGGTACCTCCCGAAACTTCCGTGTCCGGTGAGGACCTGCGTCAAGCGGTAGGTCAGGACGCCATGACTTCTCTCCAGCCACTCCTCAAAGAGGGGTCTTACCGCCGCAATTGCGGCGTGCCCGATGTATACAAGTTTAAAAATTAATGTTATTATTGTTTTAATTTAAGGGGGATGCTCCAACCAGCCCGCGAAATTCAAATTTTTTTACGTTTTTTGCAATTTGCAGGCCAGTGACATGTTGTAGCTTTATAAATATATGAGTTGCGCTAATAACAAGTATAATTTTAAATATAAAAATTATCAAAAAACTCGCTCCATCAGCTCTCACATAGAAAAGGTGCATCATGTTAAAATCTCCGAAATCTAACTACGATGCACCTTTTCTATGTGAGAGCTGATGGAGCGAATTTTTTGATAATTTTTATATTTAAAATTATACTTGTTATTAGCGCAACACATATATTTATAAAGTTACAACATGTCACTGGCCTGCAAATTGCAAAAAACGTAAAAAAAATTGAATTTCGCGGGCTACATCGAAGCAATCACCTTAAATGCTTTTGTTGCTTAAATAAAATTCTTATGGCATTTCTCTTTTCTAACAGTTGCCGTTAGGGAGACATTCCCTAATATTACCGACAATAGCTTCGAGCGTCACGTTATGGGGTGGTTCCAGCACGCCGGTAAGAGACTGAAGCGTGAAAATTAGTCGCTGTTTTATATTCCAAATAAGATTGTATTTTTTAAGGATTTTTACTATGTATAGGTTATATATTCTGTGGTATAGGTATATGTTTGAATATGATGTTATTCATAAGTCTTTTGATCAAACGCTGCCACCGTCTAAGCGTGATTGCTCCAATGGTGAAAAATAACAAATTCGCGATTAGTCCAATTTGCAATTGTTCCAAAATAAAAGGATTTATCCAAAATTAAACAAAGGAGGTCATATAATTGTATGCATTTTAATTGTACATAATTATAAGTATCTTGAAGCCATTAATTAAAAACTAGTTTCGTATTGTTTATCGTTTATAATTATGTAGGTATAATTATAATGCATCCAAATAAATCACCTCCTTTGTTTAATTTTGGATATCCTTTTATTTTGGACCAATTGCGAATTGGACTAATCGCCACCCTAAGCTGGATACTCGGAAAACGCTTGTCCATCTATCCACCCCATCATACTATCGAATCAAGTACGATGGGGTGGATAGACACGCGTTTTCCGAGTATCCAGCTTAGGGTGGCTGTCTCAGGGTGGATAAACGATATAAGCCCTCATTCTCAATGGTGTATCTTTTTTGCTGTTTCCAATGAAAGTGTATACCCATCTATCATTGTACTCACCAATCTCACTATATCTATTTTCGATGTCAAATATTGTCTGAATGGAAACATTAGAATTTGACATAGTTTCCCTATTGAATACAAATGACATAGTTTAATAGTGAATACATGTATATTTTTTTTAAACCAAAGTAAATGCTTTGGTAGCATAATCCACTTGTAGAAGTTCCTATTGGTTCAGATTTAAAATGCACCTGCAAGCCTGATATCAGGCTAGCCACTCACTTTGTTTCTAACTATTTGGATCTGAAGTTGTGCATTTGTGACCATTCTGTCAAGCCAAATTACAACGTAGGTTACAAAAATAGGATAAATATCAATAATTCTATTGTAATAATAAATATAAGGATAATGATAAAGATAATTATTATAAATTGTTTTTTTTTAATAAATGTATGGGCACTGTATTACCTCTTATTATTTAATTCCTATAATTATATAATAATTTGAATTTTTGTATTTACTATTCGTTTTTAAATGTTTATTTTTTAGTTCTGTTTTATAAGTGTTTGATTTCCTAGTATGATTATTAATAATAAGTTCCATGGAAGTTTCCTTAGCAAGCTACCAATAATGTTACGATTATAACATGCCATGAATTGCAGCTTGTTGCAGCTGAAAGAATACAAGGATATACATACAACACGAAGGTCCATTGTAAAAATCCAGGAACTATCTGGAATTAGAGCATTATTTTGTCTTTCGAAAATATATAAATAATATTATCAAAAGATAAAATAATTCTCGTAATCAGGTAGTTCCTGGATTTTTACAATTGATCTTCGTGTTGTATGTATCCTTGTATTCTTTCTGCTGCAGCAAACTGCAATTCATGGCATGTTATAATCGTAACATTATTGGTAGCTTGCTATGGAAACTTCATGAAACTTTTATTTGCAACATTGCCGAAACAACAAAAATTCAAGTTACTGGAACCTTACAACTGAAACTTTGATGCAATATATCTAGATAAACTTACACACAACTTTTAAATACAACTTTGCAGCAACTTACTGTACGCATATAACTGGAAACTTACATTTGCAACATTAATGCAACTTACTATTTGCAAGTTACTTGAAAGTTATTTAGAAAATATTAATGCAATGTTAAATTTGCGACGTCCATGTAAGTTACATTTGCAACATTAATGCAACGTACTATTTGGAAGTTACTTTAAAGTAATTTACGAAATATAAACGCAATGTTAGATCTGAAGCATCCATGTAACTTACATTTGCAACATCAATGCAACGTTAATGACATTACTTACATAAAAATTATAAATGTTAAGTTGTGACAATGTAACACTCAAAAGTTTTTGAAACTTTACCTAGATACTTATTGAAAATTTCAGCTGTAATATTACCGTGACATTGCGTTTGAACGTTACTGAAAGTTTTATAGATTAGGGCTGGGTAAGTTACGGGGTATATATAATGGGTGGCCGTTAGGGCTTTGCGTCAACATTGCTCACACATTGCAGGGGCTTTGCGTGCTCCCGTTTGTGACGTTCAGCAATATTGCTGCGATTTCTGCTTGCTTAGCGGGTACATTCAGGGGTCACAGTAATTCGTTGGTCCCGCGACCCTGGCAGGCTTTGGCCCTCTGCAGACCCCGTCATAATGCTGACTGCACTCTTTGAGGCGCGCGTGGAATACAACGCGCCGTCGAAAAATATTCAAGTGGGTTTCAAAAGTGGGATCCAACGGGAATAATTCGTTGGTCCATGGTCGGACAGAGATAGGGCGCAAGAGGTCTCCGCCTATTGCCGTCGTGAGGACACGGCGGTGCTCTGTTGCGCGCGGGGCAGTCCTGCACCGTATGCTCCACCGTGTCTTCCGGCCGATCCTCGCATTGGTGACACCCAGACCTTGCCTCCTTCGTCATCAGACACGGGTACCTCCCGAAAAATCCGTGTCCGGTGAAGACCTGCGTCAAGCAGAAGGTCAGGACGCCGTGACGCCTATCCAGCCACTCATCAAAGAGGGGTCTTACCACCGCGATTGCGGCATGCCCGGAGCTCGGTTGCGACAGTCGCTCCCTCCATACTGCGCGCCGCTTCGAGTAACATAGGCTATAATTATTATATCATGTCCACCCGTGCGAAGCCGGGACTGGAAGCCAGTAAATAATATTTTCATAGGTCCTTTCCTCTCTGAAGCAAGTCGGCCCTTTGACGTGAAGAAGCCGGAGGTAATATCGTTCTCGATCAGAAAGGCATTCGTGGTTGCCACTGTCATCATTGTTTACGGCTACACGTTTGTTTGACACTGACATAAGTTAGGCCAGGTTCACACGGTGACCATTCGATTCGATTTTTTCACGTATACGGTTTTACCGTATACGATGCAGTCGTTCACACGGCAACCATTCGATTCGATTTTTTCGGGCCACGCATGCGAGTGCGTACGATTCTCGAATGGGCGAGTCGTGTGAACGACACAACATGAACATAAGCGCCACTGCGAGTCGTATTCGATAAAATCGTTTCGAGACGCGGCGTTCCGGTGACAACTTCGCACGGTATACGATAAAATATATTTCTCGAACACGGGATTTTCCCGTATGAACGCCGTGTAAACAATTTTTAAGTTTTCACATATATTCTGTTGTCACTCCTCTATTCGATAAAATCGTTTATACGGTATACGGGAAAATAATCGCCGTGAGAACCTGGCCTTACAGTTCATAGTTTTTTTTCTAAATAATATCGCAACGTGTCGAGGAGGTTTAGTACTTAATACACCACATGACACTGGCATGCTAACAGTGCTATCGACTCGGTTGCCAAAAACAAAGAAAATTAAAAAAGCTTCTCAACATGTTACCCGATGTCAAAAATGGCGGCTGCGATCTGTCTGGTCAGAAAATCATTAGAAATGTACAAAATACTCGACAATCCGAATTTTGCGGATATATGTTGTCGACTCGAAATCTTTATTTTTTAATGTTTTATTAATCAGGCAAGCTTTCGATCGAGTCTACCGTAGCCCTGCACGAAATTATTAATATAGATAATATATTTTTATAAAACAATTAATTTATTAACAATGATCATATTATTAAGGAAAAAATCTGGTCAATTCAACAATAACATTCTTGTTTTTAAACTAACAATTACAGAAATAAATACTTACAGAAAAGCGAGAATTTTGTTAAAAATAGGTACTAGATAGTTATTTAAATGCTACGTTATAATAATAATTATTCTCTCTGTTTACTTTTGTTTTTTCTCTCTATTTTTTCAAATATAATTCTTTCATTTTTAATTTCCACGCAGCATACTTGTCTGGATCTTTTCTTATTTTCCATCTTAGAAGGATGAAAAATTCGTACGTTCTGTGAGTCTCTTTTTCTCATAGACATATTTTTTTTCATCTTTTCTACTATTGATAGTGGCATTGTTGTGAACAGCAATATAAAATAAAATAAAATAGATAGAGTTTGACTTATGAATTTAAATAGGTACCGAAAAATAATGTCGAAATTATCTCACACACACTCTACTGACATGGAAAAGTAAAATAACGTAACAAAAGTGCTCCTTTCTGGCTGGAAAAGAGGAAAAAAAAAATATTTTCAGATTCATATGGGTTTTTGAACATATGAATCAGGCACAGATGAATCATGATTTTGCCTAAAATCATGCTTAACTCATCATTCATACAGACTTCAGTATTATCATTTTTCTACACGAATCTGTAACCCAAAAGCATCACACGAAACTCAGATTAAAGTCTTAAAACAGCAAAATAAAATTAATAAATTAGGCATTGTAATCAGCAAGGTACCTAAACCAAGCACAGATGAATCAGACATTTACCTTTGTTTCACCAGGTTCTAAGCCAACCAGCCTCACGTCCGCCTTCTAGCACGTCCGTTGTACGACAGGTTTCCCCCCACGTGGGATCCCAGACTCTCATCATTATTCCTCGACCAAGTACAGTCAAGCGAAGCTTACTCCACATGAATCAGTATTATACGCCGGACACTTCTTATTTACTTAATTAAAAACACACTAACGTAGTTATATCTAACATGTATGTTTTTTGTAAGAGGTCAATTAATTACCTTTCGATATAACTTTAATTTATATTGATAAATCAAAAGGAAAATGCAACATCGACCATTTTGTTCCGGAAAATGGGAAACGGACGCCCTATATGAATCAGGAGAACAGACTTCAATTTTTTTTATTTTGTATCTAGATAGCTACTATTAAAAAAATATAGTTTGTCCCAGGTAGAGCTAAAGCTAAACTATACAGAAAAAAATATTACATGCCGTTTTGTTAGTTGGTTACAGAAATATACCCACAGACATCGAAAATTTTGTCTCTGAAGAACTACCCTAATATCAATTTAGATCGTACATGTGGCCCCATCTATTAATTATCATACACATCATAAAAGATTGCGAATATTTTGAAAATTCTAAATCTTGTTGTTACGGTAGATTCATCATCATATAAATGTTCCCACTGCTGGGACACAGGCCTCCTTTCTGTGATAAAAAATCTTTTTCACCTCACGCGCTCGGAAAGATTCTATTTCTCATTCAAAATCTGAGCACAAAACTCCATTTTGTGCTCTAGAGCACAAAGTGTTGTTCAAAATTCGAACACGCTTTATTCAATTGTTTTCTACACTGGCAGGCGAGCCGCCCCCACTGCATTTCCTCGCTGTGTGAGGTGAAAAGTTGTGTGTTGCACTCGGCAGCAAAGTTTTTCTGCGTCTCGTACCTTTGAAAACTTCGCATCGCTCAGGATTCTATATTTGAACCGCTCGTTTCTCTCGCGGTTCAATCTTAGAATCCTTCGCTCGCTCAGTTTTCAATTCAAGTACTCGCGCCAAAAATCAACTTTGCAGCCTTGCATAACAAATAACTATTTATTTTTTAATTTCAAACAGGGTTGTTCTATTTAAAAAAAACACACACAACAAAGATTTTTTCTAGATGAGGTTAAAATTATTTCACAGGCAAATCGGGATAAAACCTGTCTTATTTGTCAATCCAGATTATAAACTATCTGAGTACCAAATTTCATTCAAATCCGTTCAATAGTTTTAGTTTGAAAGAGTAATAAACATCCATCCAAACGTTTATGATATTATAGTTGGTGCCAGTTAAGATGGCAATAGCGGACATTGACCCCTACCTAATAAAAAATATTTCACCTATAACTAAGATTTTATATTATTTTTATATTTAAGACTCACAAGTAAACACTATAATTTCACAGAAAAATGCTAATTCTGATCTTATGTCATTAAACGACGACTTATTAGGTAAAGGTCAATGACCGCTATTGCCATCTTAACTGGCACCAACTATAGTAGGATGGTTATGCAGGGTCCACTTTGTTACTCGTAGAAAAAGGGGCAATTTTTATTGTAATGTCGTGTTTTCGTTCAGTGGTAAACTTCTATTAGTTTAATCAATTTGATTTGCTCGCAGTCGATTCCTAAAGAAATGAACCACTTTTCCTTACACTTTCTGTATCTGTATTCAACAAAAAGATTGCCAAGTTTTATAAAATAAAAAAAATACAAAATTCTAAATCCGTCCCGTGGTCTGTGGAATGCTCGGTATTTAAATTAATCGGAGCAAGGGGCGCCCGATTGCGACTGTCTTTATACCTCGGTGCTCCGCCTCGGTGCCTCGCTTAAAGTAACTTTTATTATGTTTTTCCAATGGTTATTCCTTAATCTCTGCGAATTTAGATTTTATGAAGATGGTTTTGTAAACTAGGTATTGTACTGAAAAATAATTATCGTTTTTTTTTTAATTTTATTTTGTTGAAGTTTTGGTATTTGTCTATGAATCAGCCAGTTTCAGTAGACAAGCATAAATATCAAAATTTTCCACTGAAAATCCTTTATTTATAAAAATAGTTTAGCGTAGCGGAATGTAGCAGATTGTAGCTAACCGTGGCCCACGGCTAGCGGAATGCAAAGGCCCGTAGTATTTCGTAGCACGTCGTAGCGGTGTAGATAGCGTAGTTTCACGTAGCACGTCGTAGCGGTGTAGATAGCGTAGTTTCACGTAGCACATCGTAGCGGTGTAGCTGGCGTAGCTTCACGTAGCGCGTCGTAGCGGTGTAGCTTCACGTAGCACGTCGTGCGGTGTAGCTGGCGTAGCTTCACGTAGCACGTCGTGCGGTGTAGCTGGCGTAGCTTCACGTAGCACGTCGTAGCGGTGTAGCTGGCGTAGCTTCACGTAGCGCGTCGTAGCGGTGTAGCTTCACGTAGCACGTCGTAGCGGTGTAGCTGGCGTAGCTTCACGTAGCACGTCGTGCGGTGTAGCTGGCGTAGCTTCACGTAGCACGTCGTAGCGGTGTAGATAGCGTAGTTTCACGTAGCACGTCGTAGCGGTGTAGCTGGCGTAGCTCCACGTAGCGCGTCGTAGCGGTGTAGCTTCACGTAGCACGTCGTAGCGGTAAAGCTTCACGTAGCACATCGTAGCGGTGTAGCTCCACGTAGCGCGTCGTAGCGGTGTAGCTTCACGTAGCACGTCGTAGCGGTGTAGCTTCACGTAGCACGTCGTAGCGGTGTAGCTTCACGTAGCACGTCGTAGCGGTGTAGCTGGCGTAGCTTCACGTAGCACGTCGTAGCGGTGTAGCTTCACGTAGCGCGTCGTAGCGGTGTAGCTTCACGTAGCAAGTCGTAGCTGGCGTAGCTTCACGTAGCACGTCGTAGCGGTGTAGCTAGCGTAGCTTCACGTAGCACGTCGTAGCGGTGTAGCTAGCGTAGCTTCACGTAGCACGTCGTAGCGGTGTAGCTTCACGTAGCACGTCGTAGCGGTGTAGCTTCACGTAGCAAGTCGTAGCTGGCGTAGCTTCACGTAGCACGTCGTAGCGGTGTAGCTCTTCACGTAGCACGTCGAAGAGGTGTTATAGGCGTATCACGACATAGCAGTTTGTAGCCGTCGTAGCTGTTAAGTAATCGTAGCAGTGTAGTAACCGTAGCATGCCGTAGTTCGCTGTAGCTGTTTGTAGCCGTAGCATTCCGTAGACCATCGTAGCTGTTTAGTAACCGTAGCACGGCGTAGGTTCACTTAGCAGTTTTGTAGCCGTAGCACGGCGTACTTTACGTAACACGTCGTAGCATTGTAGTAGCCGTAGCACGCCGTACGTGGCTACACTTAGCAGATTAGTAGCCGTAGAACTGCGTAGCTACACGTAGCGCGTTTTAGCACAGACCAGGCCCGAGTCCACGGCGCATTTTGTTCCATTCAGGAGCTGTCAGCAAAATAACCCTATAGGCTACCACGGTCGCGGGACTATATTTAATCAAGGTGATAAGTCAGTGCAAATACAGTTTTTACTTTTCTTCGTACATATCTGGACTAGAAATCTAACAACATGGAATATAGTTATTGACGGCACCGGCACGGCCCTGGAAAGCAAAAAGCAACTGAAAAACAAATAACTTTCAGTCAGTCATTGCGTTTAAATCGGAGGACTTATTTGAATATTTATGAACAAAAAAAAAACTATAATATATGCTTAATAATGGGCAATCATTATCAGTAAGAGATACAATCTCCACTGCTCACAAAGGGTCACATATCAAACATTAATCCCTCCCTTCTAAAGTAAGTCATTATACTGGACATCGGTCATTAAAGGTAAATATGAGAGTCCGAGTTGATTGTGAGATAGTAGCTAAGCGACAGGAGTTAGATGGCATGGCTTGTTTGTTAACCTTTTAACCGCCAACGTCGGATACATCCTACAAATATTTTCAGGCCCATTACGCCAGATTCGGATATATCCGACAGAGAATATTCACGATTTTTTTTGTTTTGTTTGATTTTATTTCATCTATTCTATATCTCTCTGTTTAGGTAGATAGACGACAATAATACTTTTAATTGTACACCATATTTTACAAATCGGAGCAGAGAGGAACTTGTATTTCACGACAATTGGTATGAAGTCTGGCGGTTAAAAGGTTAACTACGAAACATATTTTGGGGCATTTACACGAGGCGAATTTTTGGTGAATTTCGCCACTCCCGCACGACTAAGGCTGCATCCACATTTATCGACGCGGAATCGGCTAACACCGGTCAAAAAAGCCTTTATGTCTACGTAATGAGGGTGTTATTAATACCATTCGCATCGACTCGGCTCGGAAGACGCGTCGCGACGCCGCCCGGCCGACGGCGAAAGGAGCCGTTCGCCTACAGATGATCGGCGATAGGTACAGTAATGTGCCGATAAATGTGGGTGCATCCTAAGGCCCTTCTTACACAAGGCGACGTAAGTCTCCGATAATTTACGACTTTGGTATCTATTGACGCGTGTCTCTGTACGAATCTCTATCGATTTGTATTGCGATAGTAGCCTGGATACCTAAGTTGTAAGGTATCGGAAACTTGCACCGCGTTGTGTACGATGAAGCAAAATCGACTGTCTTGACGGTTTCTAAAACCATGCGCCATAAGAGCGCTTATTTTGAAAGTTGGCAACGTTGCAAATGGCTGTCAAATATTTACAAAATTTAATTAATTTTACAAATTTACTGTATGAAAATAAGAAATATGGCTCTGTAGTACACTAAAAAAATTGTTCGGGAATACAATAATTAATATCGTAACACCGAATACATAGTTTTAGACGTAAAAAAAGCATTTGGAAACATGCCAAATGCCTTTTATACACCTGAAACGGTTACAACATCAAATTCAGTGTTTTAATTGCATTCCTATATCACTTTTCTAGTGCACTACAGAGACATATTTCTTATTTCCATACAGTAACATTGCCAAATTAATTAAAACTTGTAAATATTTGACAGCTATTAGCGACGTTCGTTGCCAACTTTCTGGTTATGCGTCCTTAAATGCGGGTCATTTTAAAAAACGTTGTATTAAATCATAATATGAAACCTTGCACAATTTGACTAGGCAGTTGGTGTCGCATAAATACGTATGTGCAGCGGCAACGCCACGTATAGAGTTCAAATCTATTTTTTTTTTCAAATTGAAACTAACCTTACAGATTCCCTGCTGGGGTCGCGGGACTTATTTCCTCACCGTGACCCCGGAACATAAAGGGCTATTGAAGAACACCGTGGATTTTAGTCAGTACAAGTCTGACAGTCCCTCCCGTGCCGCCCTGAGTGGGAGGACCCATTTGATGATTTTACCACGATAAAAAAAGTCTAATATTGTGCTTTAGGGCTATGAAGTCAATAGCAAACATATTGACAGGACTGTTGGTCTAGTGGTTAGTGACCCTGACTGCTATGCCCGGGGTCGTGGGTTCGATTCCTACCCAGGACAAATGTTTGTGTGATGAGCACGATCATTTGTTCTGTGTCTGGGTGTAATAGAAGTAAGTATATTTATCAGTTGTCTAGTACCCATAACACAAGCTCTGCTTAGCTTGGGACTAGATGGCGTTGTGTAATAGTTGTGGAATCTTATTATTATTATATTGGTAAAAAATGTTGTTCTGGCCCCGAATATATTAATGGCGCAGTTTCATTGGTCGTCAACTCGTTCGGTATACAGCATACGGGGAGTCCTCGCATGCGAGAAAACAACCAATGGAAGTCACAAGTCGATACGTGTTCGTTACACCGTCTGCGGTGATTCCCCGCTTGCTTTATAGTTTATACTGATCGTGTTATCGACCAATGAAATTCATCGGTCGATATACAGCATGCGGGTCTGCCATTCTTGTCAATAAATGGCGACGAACATGGAGATTTTCCTACTCCTCGCACGATATCAACTAATGAAAACGGTTCCTCGAATGCGGGCGCTGTGGCATGCGTTCCAGAAATCTCTTGCACCCCGCATGCGGGCCCTGACAACTAATGAAATTGCGTCCTTAGGATAGGGGAACGAAGAAATTACATGTAAATAAAACATAAATATTTCAATAAATAATACTTCATTTATTAATATTAGTAAGTACATTAATATAATCCTTATATACAGATAACAAGCGTGTACATTGATATTAGTTTAAGCATATGATTTAAGCTATCAGCAAAATATGAAAATACAGCCTTTTGTCTGCGGCTTTGGTCGCGTTAGAATTTGACAATCAATTGAGATTGTACATTTGCGCCATTTTATGAACGTAATCGTGATGTTCGTCTCTGTACACCTGACAACGAATTTGCAGGATGATCGGTGCAGTTGCTTGGGCGTGAAAAACAAAGTTATTTTCGCATTTATAATTTAATTAACCAAGATTTTGCTATTTTCCCTTTTAGTTCCCGAGTTTACACGAGAAATATTCTTAAGAAATTTCGTTTAATGTTTTAACTGGGCCTGCTCCTAATCTCTACGTTAAAAATACCTGATTCGGAAAATCAAGGGAGCTTCTAAAAAATATAAAATTTACCTTTCTCATTTATTTGCTTTTAATTCAAAAAATACCTTACAGTGTGCGAAAAAACTCAGCTGCATGCTAACAATATTAATATTTATAATAATTATTACTTCTATAACTATTATAATTCGTACATATTATTATTTTTATTAACTGCATCATCAGGTTTAATCTCTTTCGGGATTAGTTGAGATACTATATCTGGATTTGTTTATTAGTATGCCTGTTTTCTTCAACTGATTAGGCAGAGATATACGAAATTTTACATGTACTACTATCACGGACATTTACGCCTAACCACAACGAAGTTAATTTTTGCTTGCAATCATAAAAATAAAGCGCTCTCTAGCCCTGCACCGTTGAGCTTCAATAGACGAAAGAAAAACAAGACCGGGTGCCCTGACGACACGGCGACCCACGCGCCGAATTAAATGTATTGCTATTTTAAAACAACACTATGTTTTATGATCTGTGAATTTTTTTGTCAGTTAATTGACGAAAACTGTAAGAGGGTGTGGCTTCTCACCGACGCTAAATCGAATGAAATATTGAAATGGTCAGGCGCATCTGGCCGAGATAGTACCTAAAATCTTTTAGCTGAATAATCGGTATTCAGCAAAATCACTATTCGTGGCACCTCCATAGAGCAATATAAAATGAACAGAGATTTATTCAGATGTCAACTAGCCGAGAAGATAATAAAGTTTTAAAACATTTTTGATATTTTCCTAAGTTATTCTTTTAGTACTAAATCACTTTTAATGTGCTTGAATCAGCCTAAATTAATTTTTTTACTACCTCACTATTTTTAGAGAGCCATAGACTTTGCTAAATATACCAGAAAGACGATATTATAAAAAAAATGTTTTGTCATAACCGATTATACTTTTTCTTGTGAATAAGACTGTCTCATAACAACACGCCTGTAAGCCCCGAAAGGTTAGGCAGAGGTGTACCTAATAGTACACCCACATTTTTATAGTAAAACCTTTTTATTTTCATAAAATAATGTATTTGAAGTTTTTTACTGTCGTTGGATCCTGGTCTACTGTCTATGAATATAATAATAATCATCATTAAAACTGGGAGGGGCTTAGGCCCAGCATTGGGATAATCATCATCATCAGCCTATAAAAGTTCTGCACAGCTGGGACACAGGTCTCCTCTCTGAGAGAGGGAGTCGGCCATAATCCACTACCTCTCTGAGAGGCCATAATCCACTACTCAGGCCCAGTGCGAGTTGGTAGATGTCACATGTCTTCCAATTTTTGGTTCTAGGACATGCTGGTTTCCTCACGATGTTTTCCTTCACCGTTTTGAGAGCTGTGGTGATGAAATAAATTACACAAAGTAATGCGCCTGGCTGAATTCAAACCCACGACCTACAACTCGTAAGTCGGGGTCGATACCACTGGGCCACCACTGCTCTATTGGGATAATACAAACAAAGAAAATATCGTTTTAGAATATGCGTTTGTTTAAATAAATAAGCAATGTGAAACAAAAATGGTGCATATACATATTCTTAGCTTTGAGTTTAATCTTGACTATAAAATAAGGGTTTTAATTAAACAGGATTAATAACTAAATCTTATTAATTTAAATAATTTCAATTGCGCTTACAAAAATGTAGACGGCAGCACACCAACTTATCCCAAATTTTAAAATTAACCCAAAATCAAAATTAGGGTTAGAATATCCCAAATTTTAAAATTCAACCGAAATTTCGGACAGGCTATCCCAATTTTTTTTTCTCGATGGAACGCCTTCTACTTTTATGTCAAAGTTGAAAATCTATTATAGAACGACAGATTGGGGTAGGTTGACATGCCGTCGTCGGTATTATCATTGCATTATTATTGCACCGCAAAATATTTCCAACCATGTACAAGGTGAATTATTCAAATGAGCTTGGATAGCTAAATGTGTCATTTCAATTTATATGTAAAGTACATATATTTTATTTATACGTTTATTTTTAGAATTCTGGAGGTTGCTCTTACAAACAAACAAAACTTTTAATATTATAAAGCTGAGGACTGTTTGGTTGTACGCTCTAATCTCAGGAACTACTATTTCGAATTGGAAAAAAAAATGTTCGATAGTCCACGTATCATGGGAGGCTATAAAACACCACGCTACGACGAACAGCTAGAGTAGTACCTATAAGGGACTTTACTCACGGCGCGATGACGAATTCCAGCTACAAGTGAATCAACCTTGCCACTAAGAAATAAAGATGCAATTCGATTGACTTGACGTTGTCATGGCCATCGTGTTTTGTTTTTCATCTATTCATAGATAACAACGTGTTTTATGCCTTATGTCATAGTGGTAAGGTTGATTTTCACTTGTAGTTGGAATACGTAATTAATGTAGTTTTATTACTTATCATTCTTTCAACTCGAGCTCGATAATTTCGAGTATTTTTCGCTATACCTTACAGTTTAAGAATTCAACTATCCACGCTCAACCAAAAAATTCATCCCGTATAACTCTAGCGCAGTAACGTCATATCTTTGTCGATCATCTAAGCAGCAGACACGGTGTTGTCCAGCGGCATCAACTCCAGTTTCACGTCGTCTGATTGGAGTTCTGTTACCAGCTCACGTAATCTGGAGTGAAAAGGGGTAAAATTAGACAGTGCGTATCTCTGTCTGTTGACAGTTCAAATGATGATCACTTGCTCTGGTGACCATCAAATAGCTGTCAAAAGGTAAATTTTGTATTGGCTTTTGCATTTACAATGAAACTGATAAATGTAAATGTACCCTAAAATCAACAATTCTAACGCTCTTGAGGCACTACTCTACTTAGCCTCATAACAGTCGATAAAATATAAAGGTGTCAAGCTATCCAAGTCCAGTTAACAACTGCGGGTCAGTGACTATCAAGTTAGCCAATAGCCCTGCAGGTTTGCATAAAGGGGGGTGCATCTGCATTGAAACACTATTATCATCATTTCAGTCGTAAGACGTCCACTGCTGGATTTAGGCCTGTACAGGGGTATTTTTTAAATCTGTCATGAGCTGAAATTATTTATGGTTATTTTAACATTACTTATGGTGTGAAAAGTATTTATGGTGTCAAAGGAAAATTCAGGTGTTTCATATTGTCAACAGAAAAATATTGCATTTTGTATGATAAACCTGTTTTTTTTCAGAATTGTTTTCATAGTAAAAGTTATTCATACTTTCAGCCCATTAAAGGTTGTTATTTTTTTAAAATAACCTTATGGATATACACTACACTATTCAATAGTCGGAGTTACGTCTCTAAAGACGATCGCAATGGTGCTGCATCATAAACATCATAAACTTGGTAAACTATTGATTTTGGATTAGGATTTTTTTAAAGTAACACTTACTTGGCTAGTTGCGCAGGAGTTACAAAAATGGTATCCTCAGTCTGTCCTGACGTAGGTGCTGGGTACCTGATCGTACCCACATCCACTGCCTTTGATGATAATACCTGTACAACATAATAAGAGATTATCAATAAATAACAACACATTTGTATCTCTTCAAAGAGATTCTAATGTATGATGTTATTGTTGGGACTCCGTCACTTTGCTCACAGCTCGCTCCGTCAACCCGGGCATAGTTATTGATCAGACGGCGAGATCCATTAATCGCTGTCTGCAAGCCAGTGTTTTCGGTGGCCGGATATTGTCTCGATAAACAACGCCTTGGGCGTCACCCGCGGCGACTGGGGTGTGAAGAGGAGGATTGCCTCTCCTTTAAATGATAAATGATTTTTATTTTGCATATATTTTTTTATATGAGGCCGTCGTTTCGTACCTGACTACTCTGAGAAGAAACAGCCGAAACAAACTCAGAGGTCACTGTCTCTTTTAAAGTTCAGACATTAAATTGGCTAAGTTGTGCGAGGACCATGCAGTTTTGTGTATGGGATGTTCTTTTGAAGAAAGAACCACACCAGATTCGAGTGGACCTGTCCAATAAGTGCAAGCATTTGTCAGTTATCGTGTAGCTCCACTCATTACTCAAGGAGCTCAACGTTACGACGAACAAGGGACTGTATGAGATACAGGCCCCGAAAGTAAGAAAGTAAGTATAAGATACTTACCGCAGCAAGTTCCGGTGCCGGGAACTCTGCGAAGTCTGCCTCCACGCACCGCCACGGACGATGCATCAACAACTGTTGACGGACCTCGGCTTGGAGATTTGCTAAACGGATCTGTGTAGAAAAATGAAATCATTTGAAGGAGAATCTCGAAGAATTTGCAACAATTGGATAGTTTAAACAGTTTGATTGAAACCTTAATAGTCGAATCCTAGCCCTTTCGTGCACCATGCGACGCAAATCTACGATAACTTACGACTTTGGTATCCATTGACGCGTGGCTGTGTACGAAACTGTATAAAATAAAAAAATAAATATTCCACAACTATCACACAACGTCATCTAGTCCCAAGCTAAGCAGAGCTTGTATTATGGGTACTAGACAACTGATAAACATAGGTACTTTTATATTTCTAAATACATACATATTATAGATAAATTACACCCAGACACAGAACAAATGATTATGCTCATCACACAAAAATTTGTCCTGGGTGGGAATCGAACCCACGACCCCGGCATAGCAGTCAGGGTCACTAACCACTAGACCAACAGGCCAGTATGGATTTGTATTGAGATAGTAACCTGGATACCAAAGTCCTAAGGTAACGCGTCGCATTGCGTCGCGTTGTGTGGGAAGGGGCTTTTTGTTTAGCGTGTTAAAATCATCAAATGAGTCCTCCCACCCAGGGCAGAGCAGGAGGGACTGTCAGACTTGTACTGACTAAAGTCCACGGTGTCCTTCAATAGCACTTTACGTTCCGGAAACACGGTAGCTTATTAGTCCTGCGACCCCGGCAGGTTTTGGCCCTCTAAAGAGGGCCCCGTCATCATGCTGACACTCTTTGAGGCGCGCGTGGAACACAACGCGCCGTCGACCCGGGCATGGTCCATGGTCGGACAGCGAGTCACCCATTATTCGCCGCCCGCATGCCCGCGCCTACGCTGGCCGGAGATCGTCCTGCGGTACGAAGAAGCTTAATGCCTTCCTGCCACCCTTGAATTATTGAGTAGGCACTGAAAAGTCTTCGACAAAGACAAATTTTATTCTACTTTACACATTCCCACACTCTAATAAATCCCTCTCACGATTACACCTCTGTCCCAGCGCTGGGAACATTAGCATCTTACCTCCAACTGTCTCCGGAGCTCCCTCTGCTTGTCTTTATGCAGTTGCAGCGCGTGCGCATACTGGCCCGGTTCACCAGGGAATTTAACCAGCCCGGAGCGAGCCACGAACATTGTCCATTCCTGGAGAGAAAAAAAATTGTTTTAGTAGATTAAAAGTCGATATTCATCATCTGCCTATCCTTTACCAAACTATATTGTGGTCAGCTTCCAGTCAAACAGGATGCAGCTGAATATCAGTATTTTACATGAGTGACTGCCTATCAGTACCCTTCGCACGAGTTTTCACTCTTTTACTTTACAGGGTCTTTCCAGTATTTACAGCGTTTCTTGTATGGATAAATGGAACAGCGCCTCTGGTGTGCGAAGAAGGAACTAATATTTTCCTTGGAAATTGTCAATTTGAAATTGTCAAAGTTCCAGTTTACTTTACGTCTCAAATACTGAAAATTCGTGCTAAAGGTACTGACCTCCACATCCCAGTAACTGGGGAATACGATACACCATGGTAAGACATGTTGTCAGACTTTAGAGCTTCAGATTAACAGTACGACTGTCAAAGATCTACAAATGACAGCCGGGACAAACGGCTTTACGTGCTCTTCGAGGCACGGAGGAAACTCGGTATGACAGATGGTCACCCATCTACAGACCAACCTCGGCAAGCGCGGCTTAGCTCGGAAGATCGGCCTGTGCGGCTGTAATTATTTAGCCACAAGCTCCTAAAACTCGTTATTCAACAGATTTTTTACTATACAACCGAAAATGAAACTATTTGGCCGAATGTAAAACAATGAAAGTTACCGCACGCCCTATTGTGTATTAGGTCTGATACTGGAACACGCAAAGCATAGGCCAGACAAATAGGACGTAAGACGAGGACGCGTCGCCGACAGCGCAGACGTAAAAGCATTGCGCCTGCGACCCGACTTTTCTGTATGTTTTCGACGCTTCTACAACGTGTAACGTTAATAGCGTAATACCTCTGATGATTTTTCATACTGATGGGCCCGATAAATTTCTCTTTTTTTTTTGCGAATTTCCAAAAGACTTAGAACAAACATTGTTCAGTAACATGGGCTGAGTTAACCCACGAGAGGTTTTGCGCTGTTAACGTTACACGTTGTATACATTTTGTATGAAAGAAACGCTGTAGAGACAAATGACGACACGGTTGGCGCAGTGTGTCACGAGTTCAATCCCCGCACGGAACAAATATTTGTACCTATGATCTGCAAGTAGTTGTTCCGGGTCTTCTCTTTCATGTTCGCGGAACTAATGGCGCTAGCTTAACTAGTTCCCATCATCGTCATTGGTTCAAATCTTATAGGTACTTCAAAATAGTACTACCTCATTGGTCGGATTAGGGCCTAGCTATGGTGGAGCCATCTACAATTAGCTTTGACCGGCCTTCCCCATTCTAGTCGAATATTCAGTATTCTGCAAAATTCGTGGCATCTTCTATTAGCATGACATTAGGAAACGTTATAAAAATATCTTTTGAAATAAAGATGTCTCACCGTCTGCAACTTAGCCAGATCTTTCTCCAGCTGTGCAGCGGCCTGCCGACGAGCCAGCGCGGCAGGGGAGCCCGGGTGCTCCAGCGGACGTAACGCACGTAGGGCTGCGCGCTCTGCCTTACGACACGCAGACATACGGGCAGAGCGCTCGCGTTCCACAGTCCTGTTTAATTGGAAATGTGTTAGAAAACAGTGACTTATCTAAAAAAAAAAGGTAGTTTGTTTGATTTAGGTAACTTCTAGTACCTACGATTGGTAGAAACTTAAAAAAATTATACAAGCTGTCACAGGGGGTGCACTTAGCGTGAGGTCGCCTTGTTTTAAGTTTGTAAGCCCCTGGCAGAATTGTTCAGTTCAGCAGCATGCAACCTCTTCTAGGTTGACTTGCGAAATGCCATTAAAAAATGAATCAAATAGAACAATAGAGATTCTTTGGAGATATTGTATTAATCACTGGGATAGACCAATTAGTTTTAAAGGTGGACAATTTAATTGAATTGCAATCTAGCAAGGCATTTGTTGCCTATCTGAACACGAAGAATGATCATAACTTGTATATGTATAATAGAAGCTTTGGGAGACTTACCAGCTCAACACCTTGATCTGATGCTGCAAAGCATCGTATACCTCCCCAGCCGCGACGCCCGCTGTCACCTTCACTGGTGTTTCCTCTGTATTATAAAGAAAATTATAGAACTTTCTAGAAGTTTGGTAGAAGGGGTGATGGATGCGCGGGAGTTGAAAGATCGACATAGCTTCACTAACAGTTTTTTTTTCGAGGCCCAATGGAAGAATCACGATTTGGGGATAGCTTTGCCCAGCAGTGGGTCAAAATAGGTTAAAAAAATGATAAGCGCCTGAGAGTGGGTGGACATTGCTTTAGAGGTTGTTTGCAGCGAATATGGTGTGGCGACCTGATCATGTCGATCCTTCAATCCCAAATATGTATGATGTATTAATAACACCGAAAAACATTCGTGGAAGTTATACATGAAAAAGCACAGGTTTTGATAAATTATGATTATGTTAAATAAAAATTAAGCTGAGGCTCGCAAAGTTGAAATTATGTTGCGCAACTGTTGTTCAAATTAAAGCTAGGGGGTTTGTTCCGCCACTTCTTCTATCCAAATACTTTGCCTAAACCCCGAGCGTAAGCGATGGCTTTTTGATCTTCCTCGCTACGCTCTGGTACAAAAGCTGAATTCTTAAGGCCAATTGCATGATCAGCAGTTACATAAGCTAACTACACTTCTCATCAAAAAAATCGAAACACCTCGCAGTTTATGATTTGATAAGGATTATCAGAAAAATGTGTATATTTAGGAATAAATGTAAAATGTCATTTAATAGTGAGTAGTATGAGGTTTTTAAATCCTAATGTTAATGTTCTAAATTCAAATTAAGTCTTCATAGGTTTCGTATTTTGTATAATGAGTAATTTTTACCCTGTATGGAATATGAAGGAAATGGGTAAAACAACACGCGTAAATGAAAAAAAAATTTAAGAAACGTTTATTTAATAACTTGTATTCCCTCCGCGAGCTCTTATTACTGCTTCCATACGGTTCTTCATCGATCGGATGAGAGTCACGATCACATGTTGTGGTATATTATCCCATTCCTCTTGGATTGCATTTTGCAGCTGGCTAAGTGTTTCTGGGGCTGGATCTCTTGCTCGAATTCGTCTCTTTAATTCATCCCATAGATGTTCAATGGGATTCATGTCCGGGCTTCTTGCTGCCCATACCATAATGGAGATACCGACTTCGGTAAGATAATCTCGTACGACGCCCGCGGTGTGAGCTCTAGCATTGTCGTGCATGAATATGAAGTCGTTGCCAATAAAATGTGCATAGGGCATCACATGAGGTTCAAGACACTGTTCGATGTACCGATGAGAGTTTAGTGCAGGCAGCCGTGGCCCAGACACAAAGACAAGTTCTGTCTTACCGTCGGCGCTGATTCCTCGCCAAACCGTCCACGAACCGCCACCATAGCTGACCTTTTCTTCAATGCAGCATTGTGCAAAGCGTTCTCCATCTCTTCTGTAGACCTTGTTCCTTCCGTCGTTACCATACAGCATAATTTTACACTCATCAGAAAACAGTACTTTGCTCCACTGAAGGTATGACCAAGTTAGGTGCTCGCGTGCAAAGTTAAGGCGCGCTCTTCGATGGTCTGCAGTTAATTTCGGCCCCTTCGCTGGCTTATGCGGTGCCAATCCGCGTTCCTTCAACCTTCTTCTTATTGTAGAGTCACTTACAGCTACTCTTCGTACAACGCGAAGCTGCTGCTGCAGTTGAAAAGCGTTAAGGCGTCGATTTCGTAAAGAAGTTGTTACAATAAATCGATCATCTCGCTCAGAAGTGACCCGATTCCTGCCAGATCCTGAACGGCGCGTGAACGAACCAGTCTCCCGATAGCGTTTGTAGACTCTATGAACAGATGATAAGCTTAGATGCAATCTTGCAGCCACAACACGCTAAGTCCAGAATCCAGCAATGCCACCACTTGGGCGGCTTCTGCGGGCGAAGTATCCATATGTATTAGAAAAAAAAGTTTTTTCAGACGTCCCAAAGTCACAGTAAATGAAATAAGAAACAGAAAGTTTAAAGACAAGCGCTAATTTTTAGTTTTTAAACGAGAAACGTACTCCAACCCTAAATACACATTTGTCTCAAAACAGTGATTAATTTCATTTATAGGATAAACAAATGAAATTATTTCGAATTTTGATTTTTTTCTTCTTACTGTAATGACCAAACTGCCAGCTACACAGTAATGTTTTTTTTTTCATGGAATTAATTCTCTTTTGTAAAAAATTAGGACAAAAACAATAAAAACGAAAGTGTTTCGATTTTTTTGATGAGAAGTGTAGTTGCTATTTGGTAAATTTATATTTAATTTGCAAGTTGGTTGTTAAAAACACTTTTACACGTCAAATAATATTTTTAAAGCTAGATGTGTCCGGTGTTTCGTACCTGACTACTCTGAGAAGAAACATCCGAAATAAACTCAGAGGTCACTGTCTCTCAAAGTCCAGACATTATACTGTTCAAGCTATACGAAGGCCATGCAGGTGTCTAAAATGGTCTTTTAAGGAAAGAACCACTCAGATTAGAGTGGATCTGTCCAGTCAGTGCAAGCATTTGTCAATTATCGCGTAGCTCGACTCACTAATAGTTGATTGATGATTTTAACAAGTAGTTTACTTAACTAACGATCAA
Source organism: Agrotis clavis (assembly GCA_954870645.1). Classification (NCBI taxonomy): domain Eukaryota; kingdom Metazoa; phylum Arthropoda; class Insecta; order Lepidoptera; family Noctuidae; genus Agrotis; species Agrotis clavis. The sequence continues at coordinate 9,289,710 of OX940946.1, forward strand.
TTATCTAGCTCTGAATGGCGCTCGGGCTTCAATAACTACTGACATAAGGCACTGTTTTAACCCCTAGGTCATTTTACTTTTTTTTTTGTTTCAGTAGCGCAACTTTCAACTTCACAAGTCTAAAACGTAAGTCCACAACATCCATGTACAATCATGCACATACAGATTATATTTAACATTAAAAATTAATCAATTAAAAAATACAAATAAATTAGTCACATTTAACTTTCAAAGCTTAGTTTGAGAACGCATTCCCTTTACTTATATGTAATCTTTTTTTTATGACTTTTTGAATCTGAATCTACCGTTAGTTTATTAATTAAATTCATGTTTTTTTTTTGTTAAAGATGAGATAGGCCGGCTATACGCAGATTGCGGGAAGCAGTCAGTGTTTGTTAATCGCTGCACTATTCGAGCAGTCCGCGTACGCGGCTCAAGAAATAGTTACATGAATGAAAGTAGAAATCATTACTAAATTTTAGGGAAAAGAGTTTCCAAAGCCGAATTTTAATAGAGAAAAATGTTTATTTAGATTTCATCATACATTTTGTTTTTGATTCAGACTCAAAAAGTATTTCCTATTTCACTACTACACAATACGAAAATAAAATAAAAAAAAACTAAACTGTGTCTTCGCATTTCATTGAACCAACGTACATTTTTACACGTATACGTTACGTAGACACTACGTAGACGCCGTCACGTCTATATGGAACTCTACCAAAACGCCTTTTGAACGCCTGCAAGAGGTATTGGCACGTTTTTACAATGTTTTTTCTTACGAATTTAAATAGAAATGAAACTTGGAATTGCGATATGTCAATATTTGGTAGTCGATGGATAGTCAGCCGTCGTTACGTCTACGTAGTGTCTACGCAATGTCGACACATAGTGTAAAGACACTCAAAAAATAAAAAATTAAGCCCATGCGAAACCGAATGATATAAGTATATATATCATAGTATATCTTACGCATAGCTTCTTTTGGTGCGGCCACGGGCGTCGCCACGGCTACAAATTTTGATTTTTTATTTAATTTTGAAGTTATAATTTTGATTGTAAAGTTAGCCAATTGTTTTTGATTGAGGAATGTATATCTTCATGGTGGGTATTTTGATTTTATGTGTGGGCAGAACTTTATATCCATTGCTATTTTGAATATTAATAAGTACTAAGACAGAAATAAAAAGATGGAGCCTGCCCTGAGTGCCTGGTGCCCTGAGACAGTGAGTTGAGGTCACGGCAGGCTACGAAGGAAATGGCAGGTCAAACTGGACGGGTTCGTCCTGCCATCGTCCTTCGCAAACTTGCGCAAGAGGTGGAAGGAGGTGAAAGAGGTGGAAGGAGAGGAGGAGGGTCTTTGTCCAGGAGTGGGACAGAGCCGAAAAATAAAAATGTGCTTTAATTTTCGAAGCGCGGTCTTCTATACGTGTAACTCTACTAAATAGATATATATTTGAAGCGGTTTTCTTTGTGTTGATCAGCAGTTCAGACAAAAACGTTTTAGAACTTCGCCTTGATTTGATTTCTAAGGTTCTGCCCACATCAAACAAACCGTGAAGATATTATTATACTATACGGATATAAGGGTTCAACTAAGATACATGTTTAAAAAATAATAAAATTTTCAACAACTTATTTTTGTTTAAAGGTTTAAACTTTAGTTCGCACAAAATTTTTAACGCGACGATTTTTGTATCGTCCACTGGATTTCCAACTAACGGTGAGAATTTTTTGGAGAAGGTTTTTTGTCTATCGAGCTATTACGATAGATGAATAGGATGGATGGATGGATGGACGAGTTCGTGAGTCGTGTTAACTGTTTACCTAACCTAACATGAAATTCATGACATTTTAAGACTCCCCGGCACAGCAATACAAATTAATCAGCCATATTTAAAAAAATCAACGTACGAAGAATCTGTTTAGCGCACTTTTAGCAATTTATGGTCCAGATTATAGGACCAGTGAGATGGCCGCCTAGATCCCATAATTAAATTAATACCCCTAGACATTTTCCTTTCGGACTATGTAAAGTCCAAAGTATTTTATGACTGACCAACTAGAAGCCAATATTACTCGCGCATTAGAATAGACATGAATGATTGGATTGACACGTCTGTCGGTCTAGTGGTTAGTGACCCTGACTGCTATGCCGGAGGTCGTGGGTTCGATTCCCACCCAGGACAAATGTTTGTGTGATGAGCACTATCATTTGTTCTGTGTCTGGGTGTAATTTATCTATAATATGTATGTATTTAGAAATATATAAGTATGTTTAGCAGTTGTGTAGTACCCATAACACAAGCTCAGCTTAGCTTGGGACTAGATGGCGTTGTGTGATAGTTGTGGAATATTATATTATTATTATTTGAAAATCCGGTGTGCGACAAAAAAAAACGTCCGTACGAACCAGAGTTTGTATCACTATTATCGCCTATTTGGCTCAGTCGTGATATACAAAATACGATCTTTCTTATTTCGTTTCAAGTTTTCTTTTTATGTGAACTTATGGCGTGGGCCAAATAAAAGTACTTTTTTTTCTACTAAATTTGTATATAATTGTATTTGCAAAGGGAATGCATGCGATTAGCAAGCGACGACTCTTACTGTAATCCCGGACGGCCGGCGGAGTGCTCAGCGCTGCTGTATATTTATTATATTAATTATCTTATATTATATAACATTTACAATCAGAGCCCATCATTATATGACCCATTTTATACGGCAAAATAATTTTGAAGTGGGTCAAGTAATTCTGGTCATCGATTGTACTAAATAGTATGTATGTAGTGGAAGAATGCTTTCAATTTCTCATAATTTAAAAAGTTACAAGTAAATGCTCAGTAGTCTTTAATAGATTTTAAACTTTATATCTTAGAGCATGAAGTTCGATATTTATCATCGAGTTTTAGAAAGAGAATTGGCTAGTTTTGGCTTCGTAGAACGTTGCCTCTGTAGACCGATCCAGCGACAAACGTCATAAAGGTAGTGTGTTACAGAGAACGCATTAGGAAGCTGAGACTAGCCGGTTGTCTCTTTCTAAAGTTCGATATGCATTATTTATTGCTTCTGCTAATTAAATTAATTAATTATTATTTGAAATGTTTTCTTAAAAAAAACAGTTTTCTTGTAAGTTGTTCAAATTGAAAGCACTCTTTAATGATGATGACTATTGATGACACATTCATTGTGTAGTAAATAGTTATCATTCGTGTTACTCGAAAATCGAAACATTCCTGTTAATGTATTTAACCAAAAAACATTCTGAAAATGAAAGCATTTTATTATTTTGTTAATGTTGTAAATGGAATTTAAACCGTACATTTTTTTAATCGTCACATTAAATCTATACGCTGTGTTTTTTTTATCGTGGTAAAATCATCAAACGAGTCCTCCCACTTTCTGTCAGACTTGTACTGACTAAAAATCCACGGTGATATATAGTAACACTTTACGTTCCAGGGTCGCGGCACATACGCTGTGTTTGCGATAACACCGACCTCTCTCCTAGTGACCAAGCTCTGTAGCCATGTTACAAACGATAAACGCAAACGCTGAGTAGGCTAATAGATTTTCAACGTTATGTGCTTGGGTATAACGTTGAAGATCTAGTGAAGATTGCTTATCGTTTTCGATCTTTCCTGTCGCTAACGCTCAGAAATCTCAAATAGATTTTCAATTTTAGGCCTTAAACTATAAAGTTGAAAATCTGTTGGGGAGTACCGAACGTTTGCGACTTGTGACTTGGCTAGGGGGGCTGGACTTACGATTCTGTCAATTCTTACCAAGTGGATGTTAAAAATCATTGGCTTATTTTTCATTAACAAATTAACAAAACCGAATGAAGTAGGTATTTAAAAACAATATTTTTCCTCTTTAATTGTGCAACTGCATCCTTCATGTGCATTTGCATGAGGGTGACATGGCGAAAGTGCATTCTGCATCCAAACCTAAATTTTCATCTAGCGGAATAACTAAATATTTTTCCTAAGGGTGCGTCCACATCTGACGAATGCGCCGCAAATGCGCAGCTCGCGCACCGTTTGCGAGCTGCACGCGTGCAAGTCGCGCGCCGCGCGCGCGCCATTTTGCGTACCAAACCATTGCTGTTACTGCGCGCGTGCAGCTCGCGCGCCGCTCGCAAACCGCGTACGAGCTGCGCATTCGCGGCGCATTCGCCAGATGTGGACGCACCCTAACATTTTATGTCATGGATTATCGCAAAGTAACGCCTGTTTCAGTAAACTAATCTGAAAATTTTTCAGTTATTATAGTTTAAATTCCATTCACAACAAGCCTGAAATCACTGAAAACCCTCATTCAAAACTTACTCAAAAACGCCAAGTCTATAAGAGAAAATAATACAATTTAAATAACAACACAACATAAATAATACCTTATCGTCCTGGACTTAAAGATTATTATCAGTGTAGCGGTAAATTTAATAATACACATGGTGAATTTTTTAACTGGGGGTGGATGGCTAAATCAATCAAGACTACACAAGAAAAATTTCATTTTCCTTAGTTTTTGTCGTACTATGTTATTACTTCACAGAATTTGATCTTTATGAGAGACACTATACAACATTATTTTTAGTATATATTATGTGAAACCTGAATATAGTTTGTTCAGAATCAGTAACTGATTCGATTCCAATATTTTTTACAGCATGTTATATTTTTTTTACCAGTTAATTACAATACAATCACCGTACGGTTAGGTACCTATTGCCAAACTATTATCACGAGTGTAAAATACAGGAGACGCGGGTGTACCGCGAAATGAGCATGTTTTTGAACGGACAACTAGGTAATATACAAGCTTATAACTTTGTGATTTTTTATGATACGGTTTTAAAATTTTGTACATAGATTCTTTACACAAGAATATTGGACAGGTGTATCGGGTTTCGTATAAACAAAAAATAGTGTTGTAGAATAGAGTTATTTACAGTCCATGTTTTTTTTTCAAATTCAACAAATAAATTTCTTGGTATACAAAACTATTGCAGTTTTAGTTTTCATCAAAATTGGGATCGAGACTCCTCGATCCCAATTTTGAGAGAGAGAATCGGATTTAGCCATCCACGACCAGTTGGAAAATTCATCCTGTATAGTCATTCTTTAAGATGTCCAACATAAATATAACCAACTAACCCAGATCTAAGTAAATTAGGACCCGCTTGCACAACTAAATTATCAAACAGATTCAACTATATTATAAATGCGATTTTTTTAATAAGAATGGATTCCGACACAATTACGCCCGAGTCTGCAATACAAGTATCTGGAATACTTGTCCAGAAAGACGCAACTTCGAGTCCCGCTCGGAGTCAAATTTATCTGTCCCGAAAAAATTTGGACGGTTGGATGTTTGTTACTCTTACACAAAAATTTCTGAACGAATTTGGATAAAATTTGGTACAATAAGATAAGCTAGTTAATCCTATAATTTGTGGTGCAAACAGGCTTCAAACTAACTACCCCACAGCTAAACTAAAATAAACCTTATAATAATAGCAATACGTACCATGATGTCCGCCTCCCCGCTTGGCGTATAACTTCAGTTTTTCTCTGAGAGCGCCGCGCTCTGTCTCTAGAGAGTCGATGTCTTGTTGTAAGTGGTCCATTGTCTCTTCGAACTCTTTCTCTTTTCTGTAGAGAGAGAGGGAGAAAGAGTTTAGGAGAATTACGAGGAAAAATTTAAACTCAATAAACTTTTGCCCGCGATATCGCGTTAAGTTTTGCGCGAATCCCAACGCCTGCCCGCGCTTTTACTTTTTCCGACTTGCTGGACAAAGAATGTTATAGCTCGGCTTTTTCTTTTTCTAAAGTGCAAAATTATCAAAAAGAGAGTGCGTGGAATGGGAAGAAAATCCTCTATGGGGGCCCGGTCGGACTCTATATAGGCCCCGTGAAATTATGGATCCCCGTCTGACTTTATGGGGGCCCCGATAGGCTCCACGGAGGGCCCGTCTGACACTATGGGCGCCTCGTAAGGCTCTATGAGGACCTCGTCGAACCGTTGGGGCTTTGTCGGACTATGGGAGCCTTGTCAGATTCTATGGGGGCCTTTCAGGCACTATAGGGGCTTCGTCAGGCTCTATGAGCCTCGTTTAACTGTGTTAGCTACGTCTGACTATATGGGGCCACGTCTATGGAGGGCCCGTTAGGCACTAGGGCCTCGACAGGTTCTATGAGGGCCTCGGTGAGAGCTTTGTCAGACTATGGGGACCCTGTCAGACTCTATGGAGGCCCCGTCTGACTCTAGAGGGCCCGTCAAACTCTATAGGGGGTCCGTCAGATTCTATGGGGACCCCATAGAGTAAGCTTTATGGGAGCCCCGTCAAATGCACTAGTCAGACTATATGAGAGCCCCGTCAGACTTTATGGGGTTCCGTCAGAATTACAAACCTCTTGAGTTGATTATGAGCGTCCTCCAGCCTTCGTGTTAGTTGTTCAGCTCTCAGTTCTGCATCTCTTGCAGCTGTAGATAGCTTGCGTTCTCCCAGCTCGCGACGGATCGTCATCTCTGATAATTCTTCTTGTTTCGCCTGGAAAAAAATATTCAATGAACTGAAATGAAATGACGAAAGCATATACTAGGAACGGATTTTAGGAAACAGATCCCCTAAGGGGTTTAAAAACGGGATGAAATTTCGTTTGAATTAAAATTGACTTGAAACTTCGAATGTAGACTAAAAAAACACGTGTTTCAAAGTTTCTGGAAATTTCAACCCCAAAATAAGGAAATTATGCGAAATCTTTGCAGACGAAGTTGCGGACAGAGTGCTAATTCATAAAGTTATCTAAGTGATGACCAGTCTCAACTGACAGCGCCCGTTCACGAACATGACGCATAGTATCAGCACCATTCAGCTCAACCATTATGAAAGGGAACTAAATGATCCGACACACGCGCCACCATCAGCTAGTTATTAATAGCTGTTATAACTTGATTATAATTACCTTGAGAGCCTTCCTCAATTCTCTGATGTCCGCCTCCTTGTTCTCCAACTTGATGGTGAGACTCTTCGTCTCTTCCAACTGCTTCTTCACCAACTGGGCTCTGATCACCACTGGTGGGATCGGCTGCAAAAATAAAATGTTGTCGTCACTTGTGGTCACTTTTTTCTTATTTATTTACGATGGGCTCGCGTTTGAAATGTTTAAATTAAAGTCTAGCAACCAGTCTTAGTAATGGGTATCGTATTACCCAGTTACTGGGTTGTGGACGTCCGATAGGCAGTCACACCATGTGAAATACTGATATCAAGATTGTTAACATGGAAATGTATGTTTATTATGCGAATGCTGACTTTAAAATTTGTAAAGAAACCTTGTTAGTCAGCCTTTTTTTATATACATATTTTTGAATATGTGTAAGAAAATAAGCCTCAAATTCGTCATAAAACAAATCATATCTGGCAACTCGATTTATCATAATAATGTCGTACCTTCTCAGATTGCACGTTAGTGAGAGACATCATGTCGTATTCTTTATCCTGTGCGAACGTAGCCAGTTTGTTGACGTCCGTCGCTACCGCCGCTAGAGAGTGCTTGATGGTCTTCGCCGGGCCGTGGTCATCCTGAAATGTAAACGATTATGTTGAGAAGGGTCATATTATTGTTAGTTAACCTTTTAACCACGCGAATCTTATATGGGGTGACTGGTAATTAGTGTACGATACTTAAACACGTGATTGTGCTCTTGATAACAAACAATTTTTATCATGGGAGCAAAGCCGAAATCGTGAAAAAAAATCTGCTGTTCAGTACATTTATGTTTGCCTAATGTACTGAACAGCTGATATTTTTTTCACGACTACACGGCTAAGCTAAGTATCATACACTAATTGCCAGTCACCCTATATATGCGATAAATATTTCCGTGCCCCTACCGCCCGTGTCGTATTTCTGCGACAGGGAATACTCACGATTTTTGTTGTTTTGTTCGATTTTATTGCATCTATTCTATATCTCTCTATGTATGTTGATAGACAGATATAATGCTTTTTATTGTACACCGTAATATTTTACAAATCGGAGCTTAAGAGGAGCAGAAAGAGAGGAGCTTTTATTTCACGGCAATTGATATTTAGCCAAGCGCTAAAAAGGTTAAAATAAAATTCCCTGAATTTTTATTGGAAAGCATTATATTCCCAGGTCTGAAGCATCTTGGGTTCCTGGACTGTCTAAACCGGTAAACGTGACTATGAAACGTAAAGGGCTATTGAAGGACACCGTAGATTTTAGTCAGTACAAGTCTGATAGTCCCTTTTGCTGGGAGGATTCATTTGATGCTTTTGCAGTAAATGTAGAATCTTCGGCGGGCGGAATTCACCGTTGGCGTGGTCTTTCCGAACGGCGAGTTATGGGTAGCTCGACATCCGATTAAGGACCAGGCCCGACTTGATGGCTCACGATCAATGAGAAGTCAGCCTGTTACAATCCTTAGGCTTTGTTTATGTCCATAATTACGCCCTAATAATACATACCTGCTGGTATATCTTGTCCACGGCCGCAGCCCACAGTGTGAGCAGGGTCCCGTGCGGCAGTGGAGCCCCGTCGGCGCGCTCCCCGGCCGTGGCGGCGCAGGCGCAGGCCGCGCGCGCCGCCAGCCACGCGGCGCGGGACGTGCGCCACAGCGTGCTGGCGCACTCGCCGCGGAGGCGCTCTACCAACTGGGGAGGGGAAAAGCTTATTTGAATATAAGTCATTTTTCACACCACCTGCTCGTTGATGTCATTCAAACCTACTGTAAAGCAAGTCATTGCTGCCTCCAACTCTAGCCGGGCAATAATATTTTTTTACTCAATTTCATTATCGCCCGCTGGTGAATAATATGATTTGAATTTGAAATAATAACTATTGTTCTGAAGCAGTAATGGCGGCCGGTGACCGTAACAGCTGATCGCTCGTGCCCACTTCACGTTCGAAGGTTGGCGTACCTTGCCAATTGTCAAAAAACTAATTTATTTACTCACACAGTAGGTGTGAAAAACAAAGTACTCTCCTCGGGAATAAAGCAGCCTGGTCTTGTGCTAACTTGAATCCCTTGCGACACTATGGGACTTTACCCATGTCGCGACGCGATATCGAATTGCATCGATTGACGATATCGGTCAGATATCACACAAGCGTCCGGCCGAAGAAAATGTATGGACAATCGCTAGTGTTAGCTATTGGAGTCGCACGTATTGACAATATCGCTCACAAATGTCCTCGATATCGAATTGCATGTACGTGCTAATGACAATGCACATGATTCTGTGTTCGAAATTCGATTGCGCAACTACTCGTCACTGGCGACATCTTTTGTCTTTGGTTTGCAGCGCCTTTATGTTGTAATGGTAAGGTCGATTTTTGAAGTTCACGGTAGAATTGCATCGCATCGCTCCATTAGTAAATACGTGCGACTTAAATCGGCAATCGACTCGATATCGCACGAATCACGTCGCGTCGCATCGCGCCATGGGTAAAATCCCTAAGGATTCTTATCTTAACACTTGAACCTCTTCGCTGCGCTACGGAGGTTCGCCCAGAATCCTTAGTGTTCGGACTTCAATATGCCCGTGACGTAAGGCAATGCTTTATTCCCTTGGAGCGTTGTCTACTAATCCTACTTCCGACTAGTAGGCTTGTAGTCTTCCTACTAATATTATAAACGTGAAAGTTTGTTTGGAAGGATGTATGTTTGTTACCAAGGGCGTCGTCAGTTTATGACTAAGGGGGGGGGGGGGGGGGGGGGGCAATGGGGCTGAATTATTCTGAATATTTCAATACTTTCTACATTATACATAAACCTTGTGAATTTTATTTACGTTTTGTCATGCGATGCGGAATTTATTGATAGGTAAGGAAGTCCTTTGCGGCTAGCTACCTTTGATCTGTAGGAGGGGGCAATTGCCCCCCTCTGCCCCGCCCTCCTTGGCGACGCCCTTGTTTGTTACTCTTTCACGCAAAAACCACTGAACAGATTTGAATAAAATTTGGTACACAGATAGTTTATAACTTGGATTAACACACAGGATAGTTTTTATCCCGATTTTATGTTGCCGTGGGATAATTTTAGAGTTGTAGCGGGTGAGACCGGGCAGCAGCTGCTAGTAAAAAAATGTATTAAGGTGTTCTTTAAAACATTCACAGACATCAGCCGCTGCTGCAGATTTGCAGGTAGCCTGGTTTTAAACCGACTTCAAAAAGGAGAAGGTTCTAAATTCGGTCTATTTTTCTATGTATTTACAGACGCCAGCAGGTCAACCTACCCAAATCTGTCAAATTGTACCAATCGAACATTAACCTTTTTTGTGATAGGATTGAAAACTATTTAAAAAAATTAACACTTTGAGATAGGTTGATGTGCCGTGTCTGTACATCTATTACTCCGAGGTTTCTGGTCCGATTACTGTTATTCTTTTTTTGTTCGATGCAGTATACCTGCTATTTGGTCCCATAAAAATTTCATTCAGTTTGGTTCAACAGTTTTTATCTTATGAGCATTTTTCGCTTATTGTTGGTAGGTATCACCATAACCTACCGGTGTAGCAGGACTAACGAGCTACCGTGACCCCGGAACGTAAAGGGCTATTGAAGGACACCGTGGATTTTAGTTAGTACAAGTCTGACAGTCCCTCCTACCCAGAGGTAGGAGGACTCATTTGATGGTTTTACCACGCTAAAAAAAAGGTATAATCACAAACCTGTGGGTCCAGTACAGCATGAAGTCTCACTCCAGGGGGCAGACGTCTCCTTACAGACTTGAGCTGCTGTTGCAGAGTTGCGCAGGAGTTGCATATGGCTTCGTGTAGAAGACCTAGTTCTTGCTGACGATCGGATTGCTATAACAAAAAGGTTAATTTTAGTAATTGCAGATAGATTGAAGGCACTGTTGACGTGTTTTCTACCGAAACAAATACTTTTAAATTCTGCACACAGATATAGAAGCCCCGCCAAACGGGGCTCCGTTGACCCTGCTTAAGTCTTTTTTTTTTCGACTGACAATTATGTGCCATCTGTTATATGATTATTTGGTTTGAACAGTGGCCATTATCGCCAGATAGCTGAATATCCATCCAACTGAAATATTTGATAACATTCTAACTAGTAAAGAACTAGTTAGTAGCAAGTTATTGTTGAAATGTTCACTTGCACAAAATTGGAAATGCGTTCCAACTTATTTGTAAGAATTTATTTGCTAACGAATAAAATTTAGCACATCAAATCATGTGGAAAAATTGCTTAGAAAGTGATAATTTGAAACAATGGGAGGTTTCACGCAAAGCTCGGCTCAGATAGCGCTACCAGCGCATGATATCATTTACTGTATGATTAACTTGACATACACTACACACTCGAAGCTACACTTGACGTTGTTTACGTTATGCGCTTCTAGCGCCACTGACCGCTAAAATTCGCAGTGAAACTCCCTATTATCACCCCTCCACATTACCTGCAATATATGCGTAAGAGCCGAGGCATCAGCGTGCAACGCGCGTGCGAGCGCGTCCAGAGCGCTGCACGCGTGCAGGAGCGGCTCACGAGCGACCGCCGCGCCCTCCAGCGAGCTCAGGTTTAAGGCAGACCACATCGCGCACAGGTAGGTCCAGCAACGTTCGATACCTGTTGAGATAGAAAAAGTAGAAATGTGAGACTACGATCAAATTCATTTATTTCAAGTAGGCCGTCATCATCACCATCATCGTCAGCTGGAAGACGTCCACTACTGTACTTAGACCACAATTCGCCACTTGCATCCATCGGTTGTCCACGACTCTCAAGTATTCCAGTTAAGGAAAATTCTGGAGATGAATAGTCTGGGTTATAAGGTGGAGAATGTCCTCTCTCTCACGTGTTCCACCTCCTCCTTCGCAAGCATTCGCAGCAGCTACTACGCAGTAAGTGACTGCTTCCCATTCCCCTTCGCCCCTGGCCTCAATAAATGGCAGACGGTCAGATCCCCGTTTATTTTGATCCACCCTAAATGTTAACTTCTTATCTACTTATATTTACGAAACATATTTTAAATGATGACTGTACCTATAGTAGGCATCTTACGTACAAAAAGTATGGGCGATATCCAAAGTAGGCATGGTGCTATCAGACAAATATATTGAGGATTTTTTTGGCAACATGCGATTGCAGGCCTGATGCGATCTAATGTACGGTGATTTCAAATTGCTGGCATTGTGCTACCGATTACTTGAAAGCTACAGAAAGTAGTCATAGTGCGAAGTAGGCATAACGCTACGAAACCATCCGTGACGCCTCTCCAGCCACTCCTCAAAGAGGGGTCTTACTGCCTTATCGTCCGGCAGTTCATTAGGATACGTACCGTCCAGCGAGCAGTTCTCGTCCAGCTCGTTGGTCTTGAGCGCGTGTGTGAGCGCGTCTAATGCGCGTTCTTGTTGCGCCGCGTCCGGCAGAGCGCTGGCAGCGCGCAGGAGCAGCTCGGGAGTGCACGCGTCCAGGGCGTACGTCCACATGCAGACTATGCACTGGACGAGAAATAGGAGACGTTACGACTTGTAACATGCAGATGGCGAGCAATGGGTAGCTCGCCATCCGATCAAGGATCATGTCCACATAATAAAGAAATTTTAAATTACTAAATTGATTCCGCCGACGCTTTCAAAGTTCCGTAGTCAAATTATGTTTTCATCTAGAATTGCCACTATAATTTATTTCTGTACACTATTTATTATATTTCTGTCACATAGGCATCTTACTACTTGTTTCTTAAACTCTCTGTTTTCTTCAAAAACACTGCCCGTCGTACCACTTAAAGTTAGAAGGTCTGTTGCACACTTGTCTAAAAGAGTGTAAGAGCAAAATGACCCTTATATCAACGTCAAATGCCGTTTTGCAGTTGACAGTTTTTTTAGACAAGAGTTTTTATTGGAACGAAGTTCCTTATCGCGCGTTGTGAAAGGGGGCTGGACGGAAAAAATTCTTACGAAAAGTTGGCACGACACTTTTATCCGACTGCGCGACGCAAAGGAGGGTAATGTGTTTATTACCATGGAATGGAATGGACTGGACTGGACTGGACTGGACCGGACCGGACCGGACCGGACCGGACCGGACCGGACTGGACTGTACCGGACCGGACCGGACCGGACAGGATCGGACCGGACCGGACCGGACCGGACCGGACCGGAACGGACCGGACCGGGCTGGACTGGACCGGACCGGACTGGACTGGACTGGAGTGGAGTCGCGACGATTATTTTTGTTGAGAGTATACAGTAACTTTGTTCCATCCAGGTGTCCCTTGACACCTCTCAAGTTTTTTTATTTTTCTTTATTGGGACATAAAACAGTTACACATTACATTTTAAAACATACCTGTATCATATGCAGTTGGTACTCCAGTTGACAACGGAAACTGTATTGCACTGCGGTATGTGTCTTCGTTACCACCTCTCTGTCCCACACGTTGACCGGCGGGAATCTAGAGAGAGATGGAAGATAGCGTTACCATAGTACTGTTTTCTTTGAAGAAGATGTATCTATTATCACAACTTTGGTCTAAGCAGTTCTTACGCAGCGAGAGGGGTAGCAGCGCGTCGTACATACACTCCACATTCAGGGCTTGGCGGCAGCCATCGAACTCCCCATTCTCGCACTCTGTTTCTTGGTGACGCACTCATTCGCTTATACGTTTTGTCCAGCCGCTCCTAGTACTGCGTGCCGCTGTAGCGATTCCCTTACATAAAACTCCGAGAGTTTTCGCTATAAGCGGCGTCTCGTGGCGTGTTTGAAACAATTCTATTACATTTGATCTAACAGTTAACCACCGTGCGCTAAGCCACCGCTCACAGTGGCAAGTTCGTAAATAAATTAGACCTGTGACGTTCTACGCTAACTTCATCATCATCATCATCAGCCTATAATGTTCCCACTGCTGGGACACAGGCCTCCTCTCTGTGAGAGGGAGTGGGCCATAATCAGTGCGGGTTGGTGGATGTCACATGTCTTCGAATTTTTTGTTTCTATGACATGCCGGTTTCCTCACGATGTTTTCCTTCACCGGTTTGAGAGCAGTGGTGATGAAATAAATTACACAAAGTAATGCGCCTGGAGGGGTTCGAACCCACGACCTACAACTCGTAAGTCGGGAACGATACCACTGGGCCACCACTGCTCCTAGGCTAACTTACCTCTCTCTAATTTGTCCAAGAATGATATCCGCTTTAGTGTTCAGTCTCTGCAGCAACAGTATCAGTAAGATCGCGTCGTGATCACCTGAAACAATACAAGTATAAAATATAGGACTATGTGCCGAGTGAAAAGTTTCAGCCTTGATGATGGTGAAATTCAGAAGTCAGGTTCGAAGTCAAAATTAACGTTAACATCCAAATGTCAAAACAAATCTGAAATTGGAGGCCTCGCTTGATAATATAAATATATATAATATAATATTCCACAACTATCACACAACGCCATCTAGTCCCAAGCTAAGCAGAGCTTGTGTTATGGGTACTAGACAACTGATAAACATACTTATATATTTCTAAATACATAAATATTATATATAAATTACACCCACACACAGAACAAATGATCGTGCTCATCACACAACCATTTGTCCTGGGTGGGAATCGAACCCACGACCTCCGGCATAGCAGTCAGGGTCACTAACCACTAGTGGTTTTATATTGGTGGTATTATATTGACTGGCCTGTTGGTCTAGACCAACAGGCCAGTCAATATAATTATATAATATGTCATAATGAGGCTGCGCTGGCTACATAGTCTACATACACAGTGGCATAATGTTGGGTTCTAAACGTCAATGTTAAAGTCAAGGTCAAGGTCAAAGGTCAAAATCGAAATAATGAGCCGAGGTCCACATGTAGTGTAATGTGGTACTGAGTGGAACACCGGCATGGTGTATTTAGCATGAAGTCGTCATTGATGAACAATGGGCACATACACAGTGGCACATGCTGCAGTGTCAAGGTCAAGGTCAAATACAAGGTCAAGGTCAAATTCAAGGTCAAGGTCGAATATCAAATCCTAATATCAAAGTAGGTCATACCAGCTGTCGCCATGAAGTGGTCAGGTAGACACGCAGCCAGCATATCAGCTCGCGCCCTCGCTTGTGTGAGTTCTAGAGCTCTGAGCTGCAGGTCTATAGACCTGGTCGAAGCCCTGGACGCGTGGACCAAGGAGCCGAGGTCCACAGGTGGTGTGGTACGGGCCACTGGCTCTGGAGTAGATTCCTGTTCTGACGGCGCTGGTGAACCTGTAGGCAAAACATTATGAATTTTAGACAGATTTTTCCAATTTTATGCCTTAGCCCGTACTGTCCCATGGCTGGGCCATCAATAATGCCTCTAATGAACTTTTTCTCCGGTTGCTTCGAACCAACCCTCGTTTTTATACGCCTAGGTCATTTCGCCACCACTGCGGTAATTTTAAAACAATTGAACATCGAAACAACCAACCCGCACTGGGCCCGCGTTGTGGATTATGGCCCGCTCCCTCCCACAGAGAGGAGGGAACATTTACAACAGTGGGAACATCTATTGTACTGTCCCATGGCTGGGCCATCAATAATGCCTCTAATGAACTTTTTCTCCGGTTGCTTCGAACCAGCCCTCGTTTTTAAACGCCTAGGTCATTTCACCACCACTGCGGTAATTTAAAAACAATTGAACATCGAAACAACCAACCCGCACTGGGCCCGCATGGTGGAATATGGCCCGCTCCTCCCACATAGAGGAGGGAACATTAACAACAGTGGGAACATTTATTGGCTGTTATTGAACATCGGACGAAAGCAGCAGCCGAGTCCTGTAGCGGAGACCGCGTATCAGCAACTGTAGTGTGGGACGCCCCAGCTATATGGACGGATGACCTCAAGAAGGTGACTGGTATAGACTGAATGCGGAAGCCGAAGGACAAGCTGATGTATCGCAACCTTGGAAAGAGATTCTCTCGTCCAGCAGTTGACTTCAATATGCTGAGTTGATTGAATAATATCGAAATGTAGAAAGTAGGGAACAGCAAGATGGGTCGATCGTTCGGAGAATGTTTCTGGCAGCGGATGGATGCGGACTGCCCAGGGCCGGGAGGATTGGCGCTCTTTGGAGGATGCGTACGTTCAGCAGTGGACGGCAATAGGCTGATAATATAATATATACGGAATAGCAGTATTATTTGAATTTCTGACAAATAATAATATAATAATCCACAACTATCACACAACGCCATCTAGTCCCAAGCTAAGCAGAGCTTGTGTTATGGGTACTAGACAACTGATAAACATAGAAATATTTCTAAATACATAAATATTATAGATAAATTACACCCAGACACAGAACAAATGATCGTGCTCATCACACAAACATTTGTCCTGGGTGGGAACCCACGACCTCCGGCATAGCAGTCAGGGTCACTAACCGCTAGACCAACAGGCCTGTCAATCGAATACTAATGACTTGAACCAGTAGGCTCCTAAAAATATGTATAAACTCACCCTGCTTAGACTCAAGTTGAGCTCTCGTCTCATTGTACTGCTCAGTCATCTTTTGCACCAACTCTCTGAACTTGAGTATTGTTGAGTCACGGTCCATGATCGTCTCTAAGGCTGCCTCGCGTTCTCTTATAGCCTGGGGGAGATGTGTAATATGGGCATAGTTAATAAATAAATAAAAAATATATTGAACTAGCTATGCCCGCGACTTCGTTCGCGTGGATTTCGGAACTTAACAATGTATTTTTTATCAAATTGACAAAGTTTCATACAAACTTTCATCCCCTATTTTATCCCCTTGGGGGTAGAGTTGATCAAAATCCTTTCTTAGCGGATGCCTACGTCATAACATCTACCCGCATGGTAAATGTCAGCCCGATCCGTCCAGTGGTTTGGGCTGTGCGTTGATCGATCACTATGTCAGTCAGGCACATTTGAGTTATATATATGTATTTAGATAGATTGGCGCGCGAGGTTGTCGACATGTGAAATGTGAGTCAGCTATCATTGTCCCGATTATTGTAAAGGCCGTGACGTTGTGCTTTGACGAACATCTGTCGAGGCTCTCGTTAGGTAGCTGGATCAACATGTATTGACGTTCCGTCGGGAAAGATCCGCAACGGGATTTCCGCCAGGTGTGGCGAAGGCCTAACATAGAGTATAACCGTACTTACTTCTCTAGTGTTAGCGTGTGCCATTTCCAGCTCCTCGCGCAGGTCCATCTCAAGCTCTCGGTTGGACTCCACCAGCTGTTCGTGGACTTCCTGTAAGGCTTCCAGCTCAGAGACATCTTGTTTTAGTTGTTCCACCTGGAAAAAAAGACTGTTTTAGCAGCTACTTTCTAATCAAATCAAAAGTAATATTTATTCTAGATACTCGTATTGGCTGAGAATAAGCACTTGTTGAACTTAAAAAATGTAATAAAGCAGTATTTTAAAACGTTCGCCTTCAACAATTTTTAGTAGCCACAGACAAACTCTTAGATTCCGCATGCAAGGTAAACTATTTGCACTCTAGCTGCCCCCAAAAACCATCGACTATTAGTCTACAGTCCCTGGGAGAGGCCTATGTCCAGCAGTGGACTGCAATACGCTGAAATGATGATTAGTCTACAGCTATCGATGGTTCTCTTCTAAAACCACATTCTTCTATTTCTCGGTCTATCCGCGCCATCTTTTCCTCAGGCACCATTTTTCTTGGATCCCCCAAGCTCCGATGGTCATCTGTCATTTCCTCAAAATGTCGACATTACCTGGTATCTCTCTATCTGCTACTCCTTACCTGATTCAAATAACGCCATCTTCTTCTCCGCCAGTTGTTATACCAACTCCTCAGCGCCTAGCACAACGTCCACCTGCTCCCGAAGATCGTCACCTACTCGTCTACTCTTAATGATAATGTTACCTGGTCTTCTAGCATCTTCATCTTATCTGGGAGTCTTCAACGCCACTTATCACGGAAGGTCGCCATCTTTTACCACTACCTTCTACTCCTTACCTGATCCTCCAACGCCATTTTCTTCTCAGCCAGCTGTTCAACCATCTCCTCGGCTCCTAATGCGGCGTCCACCTGCTCCCGGAGATCGGCCACCTGTGCTTCCAATTCGTCTACTCGGAGTGACAGCTTCTCTTTCGTGCGACTCAGTTCGGCTATCTCTGATTTGTATTGTTCTAGGTCCTGGTTGAAAAGGAGGTGTTAGTTTTGGTAAATGCATTAGATAAATAAAAAAAAGCTGCCCAAATCTATTTTTATTAATGTCTTGTTGAACTTGTGATAGCCAAAAATTTACTATAAGATATTGCATATTTTGGCGATTTTATTACATATTTACAGACATACACCGAGGAGCTCGTGGCTAAATAATTACAGTTGCACAGGCCTATCTTCCGGGTTAAGCCACGCTTGCCGAGGTTGGTCTGTGGATGGGTGACCATCTGTCATAGCGAGTTCCCTCCGTGCCTCGGAAAGCACGTAAAGCCGTTGGTCCCGGCTGTCATTTGTAGATCTTTGACAGTCGTTACTGTTAGTCAGAAGCTCTAAAGTCTGACAACCAGTCTTACCATGGGGTATCGTATTACCCAGTTACTTGGGTTGTGGAGGTCCGATAGGCAGTCGCTCCATGTAAAATACTGATATTGCGCTGCATCTGGTTCGACTGGAAGCCGACCACAATATAGTTGGGAAAAGACAGGCAGATGATGATTTACAGACATACACCATTTCATGCCAATGAATCTGATCTGAACATTAGTTTTTCCAATTTTATCTTGCGATTTCATTGCATATACGAGTATCGAGCATTTGTTGCATATATTTCACCAATTTTAAGGTGCATATAATTCGCTCTCTAGTAATAAAGAACTACACTCGGCGTCACAAAAATCGCACCACTTTAAGAATTCCCTTCAAAGTCATTTTAAACCTATTAATCAATGGTAGACATATGACTATAAGGTATCATTGGAAAGGCAATTTATTTAAATTTCAGTATAAATCAATGGATTTGGTTTTTTGTTTACCAGGGAATAAAAAAAAGCAAGCTAATGCAAATGATTAAAAAGTTAAATTTTATTTTATCAGCAAAAATTACAACAAAGTCCTTAAAAACAACTTAAAACCTAGTGTTACCCCCCCCTAGCCCTGATGACTGCTTCCATGCGTTCTCTCATGGACCTAATTAATGTGACAACAGTCTCTTGAGGAATGTTGTCCCATTCTGCAACGACGGCATCTTGGAGGTCTTGGAGAGTGGTAGGGGCAGGATCACGTGCCAGTACTCGCCGTTTCAGTTCATCCCAAAGGTGCTCAATAGGGTTTAGGTCTGGACTTCGCGCCGGCCAGCGCATAACAGGGATTCCAACTTCTTGCAGGTAGTCTCTTACAATTAAAGCGGTGTGACAGCGGGCGTTATCGTGCATTAACGTGAACCCACTGCCAACAAAACCCGCAAAAGGGACAACCTGCTCTTCTAAGATCTCTGTTATGTACCGAACAGCAGTCAGCGACCCTTGCCCGCGAGCACTTTCAGTCCGAGAAACACACACAAGGTTCGTTTGCCGTCGATTGACATGCCGCCCCAGAACATGCAAGAGCCACCCCCGTATTCCACCGTCTCTTGAATACAGGCTTGTGCGAATCGTTCACCTTGCCTCCTATACACTCTTCGACGCCTGTCGTTGCAGAAAAGACACACCCTCGTCTCATCCGAGAAGAGCACAGCCCTCCATTGGTCTATTGTCCAATCCACATGGTCACGGGCAAATTGCAACCGGTCTCTCCTATGCTGTGCAGTCAATTTTGGCCCTGTAGCAGCCCTATGAGCTGCAATTTTCTTCTCCCGCATTCTTCTTCTAATCGTGGAGACGCTTACAGAAGTTCTGCGAGCTGATAGCAGTTGTTGTTGCAGCTCAACAGCATTGGAGAACCGATTACGTAAAGACGTCGAAACAATGAAGCGATCGTCTCTTTCCGATGTGCACCGTTGTCTTCCAGATCCACGTCTTCGGATATAGCCACCAGTCTCTTGGAAGCGTTGGAACACTCGTCGAACGGCAAAACGACTCAAGTTCAGTTGCCGAGCAACATCACATTGCCGCATCCCTGATTGCAGTAGTGCAATGACTTGAGCGGCTTCATCTGCAGTGGTATCCATCTTCTGGGGTATTTTTCTTGCTGTAGCTGTTCACGTGTGTTCACTTCAAAGGTTGAATAGCGAATGACCCACATTTAACCCGGGTCGCCCGTTTTATACCCTTGTAGGGAGGTGCAATTAGTGGCCCTTGCAATGCGTATTTTGACAACATTTTTTTTAACGTTACGTGCTAATGAAACCTGTTGTGTTTAGGGATTCTAACTGTTGTTAATTTAAAGGTCGTTAAGCATACTTTCAATTGATACCAATATTAATTGGGTTTAATGTATTCGTTACTGGCGGGACATGTTTTAAACTTATTTTCGAAGAGGTGCGATTTTTGTGACGCCGAGTGTATATTGGTTGTCATAAAATCATCATTAAACAATTAAGGCCTATCGGCACACAACAGTGCCGACACATTCCGTACCGTACCGTTCGGTGACGTGATCAGTGCCGTATCGATCAGTGTCAGTGAAATCTGATATTGTACCATACATTTTGTACGACGCTATCCGTACTCATCATGGTCAGTGCCGTTCAGTGATGTTCGTTCACTCGTATATATGAACAGCACGTCACGGAACGGCACGTGTCGGCACTGTTGTATGCGGATAGGCATTTATACAACAAAAGATAGACGCACTCATTGGATAACGGTTGTATACTTCTCGCCAGATAAGTCTATAATAACGGTCATTGAACCGACTTGTACCAAAATAATAATTCGAATTTCATAATACCATCGTTCGAATTTCAAAATAAAACATAAGGTCAAGGTCGCCTCTTACCACAATACGTTTGTTTTGAACGTGTTACGAAATATTGGAATATATTGGTACACGGGGGTCAATGAATTTTATTTCAGAATTATCTGAAGGAGACTAGAAAAATTATTAAATGTCTAAAGTCCGGTCGTAAAGCTAGAGGAATTTCGTACATTGACCTATTATTACCTGTCTCTGACACTCCCACGTAAATATAATGAGTCTCGCTTGCACAGATGCAATGGCCGTCCTCAGGGATTGTAAACCTTCTACCGATAGTATGCATAACCGCATACCTGTTACCTTTTACTTAACAGAAAAATGTTTGTGATCACTGTCAGTAGGTAAAGAGGTCAATGTACGAAATTCCTCCTGCTTTACGACCGGACTTTACAAACCTTATGCATCTTCTGCATCTCATGCTTATCATGAGCCGAGAGATCCCTCAGCCTCACGAGGGTGTCCCTCAGCCTCACATTCTGCTGCTGCAGTTGCCTCATCTCGTAACCGGTGGCGCCGCTCTCTGCGTATGGGTGCTCTGTCACAGCGCCGCACACACTACCCGTTACTGACTACACCGGTTTAAGCGGAGCCTCTGTCTGTCTGTCACTGTCATGGCTAACCACCGTGGGTGACTGTGGCCCACTGTTAACGACCATGGCTTACCCCAAGCCATCATGGCCCACTGTAAGCGAACATGGCCCGCCCCAAGCCATGATGACATGATCATAGTCGACCACCTGCCTTTTGCAAGTAATGTAGGCACACTGTGAGCGATCACGGCCCACTGCAAGCGACCAAGGCTCACCCCAAGCCATCATGGCTCATTGTAAGCGATCATGGCCCACCGTGTGCCATATGTGGTTGGTGTGTACGCTCATGGCCCATTGCAAGTAATGTAGGCCCACTGTGAGTGATCATGGCCCACTGCGACGGACCAAGGCTCACCCCAAGCCATCATGGCTCACTGTAAGCGATCATGGCCCACCGTGTGCCATATGTGGTTGGTGTGTATTCTCATGGGCACTGTGAACGAATGTGCCCCACCGGGTGCCATCACGATCCACCGTGTGCAATCATAGTCCCTGCCCAGATCCTAGCTACTCCATTTAATGAGTTTACTCAGCCCACTAGCTACACTGTACTGAAACTATCTACGAGTACCTTTACCGTGACCAACTAGTACCGTGTCCAGTCTAAACCCACAGTGTGTCAATATGGTCCACCGTGTGTCTTTATGGTTTAAGTTTGCCAACATCGCCCACCCTTTGCCTTCATGGCCCTACCCACATCTGTATGTAGGTTATCAACGACTGGGCATATCTGAATTAAAGGCTTTCTGATGATCAAATTTTAGATACAGTCAAAAACGGGGAAGATAACTTTGTAGAACTATCCTAGGAGAAAACGGTCAAATATGCTTAAAAGGGGGTATTAATTATTTGTCAAAATTCGTCATCGAGGCTAAAACAATGATACAAAAGAAAAACAAACACAAAAAAAAAAAACATGCAAGCACAGGACGATACAAAGACTTATAGTGCGAGAGCCGGCTGCAAAAATACCTACCTTATCAGCTACCCCAATAGGCTATGTATAGATCGTTAACCGACACCTAAACACGTAAAAAAAATCAGGTCTGCCAGAGCCGATCCTGCCGGGTCATAGAAATAATCGAGATTTTTTGACGTAATTTTTTAGTAAAAATTACGTCATAAGATACCTGAATGAAAGTGCTGGCAGCAGTTAACCATTGATTAGTTATGTAAAAAAAAGTGGGTCTGCCATTGCGCACCTTGCCGGAAGTACTTGGCAGACACCTAAAATATGCCCTTCTGAAACACTAAACCTACCTCGTCGAGTACCCGGATGGGACCAACGCTAAATAATAACCAAGATGCCTCTGATAATGGATCAAAAGGTCTGCCAGGTCTAAGCTTGCCGGAACTTAGTGTTCAAAGCATTTGAAGTTGATAGGGAGCATAATTTCACCTGAAGTTAAAATAACATTTAACATTTAAAATAACATTTTTAAACATTACTTTGTTTCTAATTTTATACAAATTTATGAATATTATATATTTTTTATCAAAACATTAAATAAAAAAACAAGTGTAGAGATAAAAGATGTACATTCAAAATTTAAACAATCACTACGAGTTCAATATCATGCTTACAACTTATATACTTACAACTATCAAAACTTAGTTTAAGTTGGCATTAAAATAACCTGATTTCTGTATATATGTAGGTTTAGGGAACTAAGTAGGCTTCCGAGTGTAGAACCTGTTATTGCGTAAATCATCGTAGGAACGCCGAAAGGTAGTCAACGCCTAATCAACCTGACCACCACCAGGATCTTTCGGTTACGTTAACAACTCGTCTCATTTGCTATTTCGTCTCTATCCCTATTCCGTCACATTCACTAATAGGTCACGTTGTGCATCTGGTCATTTTCATTAACTCGTCTCATGCTCTTTTTCGTCTCTTTCCCAACTCGTCCGACGCCTATGTACAGACATGCACATCAATATATCTCAATCTGTTTTTCGTAGTTTTTCATCTTTATCCCGCGCCTACGGTGGCCGGAGATCGTCTGCCGATGTCCGGCGCCGTGAGCGTCTACCACTGCGGCTGGGGTGGAGGGAGGACGCTATCCTCTCCCTCACGCGGCCCGCCTCCTCATTTACTAACATTAGGTACTCTGCTTCGCAGAAGGACGCGACCGCTTCCCATTCCATCTCGCTCCGCAGCATGGCCTCGACCAGTGCCGGGCGCGAGAGGTCGCCGCCTATCGCCGCTGTGAGGACACGGTGGTGCTCTGCCTAAGCGGGGCAGTCCTGCATCGTATGCTCCACCGTGTCCTCTGGGCGATCCTCGCAGTTGTGACACCCAGGCGTTTCTTCCTTCCCCATACGACACAGGAACCTCCCGAAACATCCGTACCCGGTGAGGACCTGCGTCAGGCGGAAGGTGAGGACGCCGTGACGCATCTCCATGCCACTCCTCAAAATTGCGGCGTGCCCGATCTTTCCATACCTACAGTCTGTTCTTCCCGATATCTTTGACGTTGACTGTACGTCGTCATAAGCGTCGGACGAGTTGGGAAAGAGACGAAATAGAGCACGAGACGAGTTAATAAAAATGACCAGATGCACAAGGTGACGTATTAGTGAATGAGACGTAATAGGGAAAGAGACGAAATAGGGAAAGAGACGAAATAGCAAATGAGACGAGTTGTGAGCGTAACCGATCTTTGGTTATCTAGTCCACCGAAATCAGGTCAAAGTTTAAACATTAATGGTTGGGTTGACTAGCCATTTACTGTCAATACCTGAGTAGGTACGATAACTGTATAAATCAAAAAAAGTCGAGTGTTTGTGTGTAGTTTCAGTGAACGAGATCAACGACGGGCTAGCGGAAACTGTCCTCACGGTAGGGTCTATGTTTTTTAGACCCTGCCGTAAAGATAGACCTCAGAAATTGACCGAGCAAACCTTAAACCTCATGGCTGAACGACGCTTGCTACAGTCGCAGTCTTCCGATGACGTTAAGTCATATAGGCGGCTCAATAGACCCATATCTAAGACCTTGAGACACGATCTGCGTCTCTTTAATACGAATCGTGTTAGACCATACAGCGAAACCAAGGCTCTAAAGTGAAGTGCTTGTATAATAACGCCACATGTCGGTCCGAGTACAGGAGCAGAGCACGAAGGCGATTCCAGTGAGAAGAGGCGTAAGACAGGACGTTATCTCTCCGAAACTGTTTACTGCCGCAATGGAAGACGCCTTCAAGCTCCTGGAATGGCAAGGACTTGGCAGCAACATCAACGGCAAATACGAGTACATCACTCACCTTCGGTTTGCCGACTACATCGTAGTCATGGCAAAGTCGATGGAGGAACTCAGCATGATGCGATCGATAGCGTCGACCGAGTTTCACAACGGTTGGGCTTGAAAATGAACATGCGACAAGACGAAAATTATGTCAAATGCCATGCCCACCCCAGTCTCTGTTGGAAACTCGGTACTCGAAGTTGTTGAACATTATTATCTACTTAGGACAAAACAGTAGTCCAATTAGGTAGGTCCAACTTCAAGAAAGAGGTCAACCGCCGAATCCAACTCGGTTGGGCAGCGTTCGGGAAACAACGCAATGTCTTTTCGTCCGATACCTCAGTGCCTCAAGACAAAAGTCTTCAACCAATCTGTATTACCAGTGATGAGTTACGGCACCGGAACGTGGTCTTTCAGTATCGGCCTCATCTCAAAGCTCAAAGTCGCTCAACGAACTATGGAGAGGGCTATGCTCGGTATTTCTCTGCGTGATCGAATCCGAAATGAGGAGATCCGTAGACGAACTAAAGTCACCGATATAGCCCGCCGGATTAACAAGCTGAAGTGGCAATGGGCAGGACATATTGCTCGCAGAGCAGATGGCCGATGGGGTCGAAAGGCACTAGAGTGGAGACCACGGACTAGCAAGCGCAGCGTAGGACGTTCACCAACAAGATGGAAAGACGACCTTATAAAGGTCGCCGGAAGACGCTGGATGCAGATCGCTTCCAACCGGTATATTACATACACACATCAAAAGTGTCTAGGGATCAACATATATTTTTGCAATAACTTTTCTCCTGATTGATATTAATTAAAATGTTCTTTAAGGATTCATCAAATAAAGTGTTATCGTTTGTCACAGTAACGATAAACTAAGTCACCTTTGCATTCATAAAGAAATTTGCCATTTTCCTAATAAAGGGATTTTTGACATTTGAACCACTAACATTAAAGTTCGAAAAAAAGACTGAAATAACAGTTTTCTTTAAAATTTTATTGGGTAACTTAAACAATTAATAATCCGTGTTTCTACCGCGAACACTAACAACACAAGAACATCGGTTTGGCATACTCAAAATGAGTTCATCCAAATCACGCTGTGGAATGGCCGCCCATGTTCGTTGCAACAACAAAAAAAGGTCTTCTTGCGACTGGATACCCTCCATATTCGGCAGAGCTCTTCTCTGTAGCATATCCCATGCATGCTCAATCGGGTTCAAGTCTGGCGACTGAGCAGGCCAGGGCAGGACATTGATGTTAGCTGCGGCGAGAGTATGTCTTACAACTCTTGCGGTGTGCGGTCGTGCATTATCATGCATTAACTGAAATAAGGGACCGATTTGCACTTGTAGAGGAACGATGACGTCTGATACAATCGTCTCGGTATAAATTTGAGCGTTGAGGTTGCCTCTGATCCAAATCAACTCAGTTCTTCCGCCGATTCAAATACCCGCCCATACCATGATGGTTCCACCACTATAAGGATGGACTTCCTGGCAGGATTTTAATCGCTGTTGGCGTCCAGGGGTTCTCCAGTGTCGTATGTCTTGTATCCGGTCTCATACCAAAACGAGACTCATCAGAAAAGCACACGAAACGCCATTGTTCTTCTGCCCAATTTCTGTGTTCAAGAGCCCATTGATATCGAATCCTACGATTGTGCATTGCTATAGGTGGTACCCGTAGCGGTCTTCGGGAATGAAGGTTCACTTCATGCAAGCGGTTTCTGACTGTTTGATGACTGTCTGAGTGATGAAGCCTCACGGCTAACATCATGGCGGTTATTGTTGGAGCTCTTCGAGTTAAGATTTGAATGTATCGGTCTTGTCTCCGTGTGGTGCAGCGATACCGTCCTCCATGGCGCTCAGCCACGGTACCAGTGCTTCGGTAACGTGTCCAAAGTCGACTGATAACACTCTGACTTGTATTCAGAGCTAAAGCCACAGTACGTTGCCGGGAACCAGCTTCTATCATTCCCACGGCTCTGAGCATTTCTTCCCTGCTTAAATGACGTCGCCGCTCCATAATAACGTTGGTTTTAATCAGTAGTAGGGAAACAGTAGCACTAATAATGTCTTCAATGCGTTGTATGTTTTTATAGGGAAAATATTGACAGCTGATTTTCATCTTTTACTCGAATTTGATTTACAGTTCCTGATTCAAATTATTAAATGCACCAAAAAGGATCCATATAAATTTATAAAATCATAAATTTATTACAAAGCCACATCTCAATCTCAAGAAATCCGCATAAAAATGCTTGATCCCTAGACACTTTTGATGTGTGTATATGTGGAAATCTAAAGGGGAGAGCTACGTTCAGCAGTGGACGTCCTATGGCCGAGATGATGAGAAAGATCCTGGTGGTGGTCAGGTTGATTAGGCGTTGACTACCTTTCGGCGTTCCTACGATGATTTACGCAATAACAGGTTCTACACTCGGAAGCCTACTTACTTCCCTCAACCTACATATATACAGAATTCAGGTAATTTTAATGCCAACTTAAAGTAAGTTTTGATAGTTGTAGATAAGTTTATAAATTGTAAGCATGATTTTGAACTCGTAGTGATTGTTGCTAAATTTTGAATGTACATCTTTTACTCGTATCTCTACACTTGTTGTTTTATTTAATGTTTTGATAAAAATATTTAATATTCATAAATTTCTATAAAATTAGAAACAAAATAATGTTTAAAAAATGTTATTTTAAATGTTAAATGTTATTTTGACTTCAGGTTAAATTATGCTCCCTATCAACTTCAAATGCTTTGAACACTAAGTCCCGGCAAGCTTAGACCTGGCAGACCTTTTGATCCATTATCAGAGGCATCTTGGTTATTATTTAGCGTTGGTTCCATCCGGGTACTCGATGAGGTAGGTTTAGTGTTTCAGAGGGGCATATTTTAGGGGTCTGCCAAGTACTTCCGGCAAGGTGCGCAATGGCAGACCCACTTTTTTTTACATAACTAATCAATGGTTAACTGCTGCCAGCACTTTCATTCGGGTATCTTATGACGTAATTTTTACTAAAAAATTACGTCAAAAAATCTCGATTATTTCTATGACCCGGCAGGATCGGCTCTGGCAGACCTGATTTTTTTTACGTGTTTAGGTGTCGGTTAACGATCTATACATAGCCTATTGGGGTAGCCGATAAGGTAGGTATTTTTGCAGCCGGCTCTCGCACTATTAACACATTCACATTTTTTAAATGTTCCTTGAAACTATTAAAAACAAATCGGTTGTATGTCGTAGTTAGTGACGTAAGCAATAAATATAGTGATAGAGAAGAAATAAATAATATTATAGTTCTTCAATACAAATAAATATTTAAAGTCAATTAAAGACGGTCGCGAGACCGCCGAATTACCGTGAACCCGAAACGTAACACCCCTTCTATTGAAGCACACCGTGGATTTTAGTCAGTACAAGTCTGAAAGACCCTCCAGCCCTACCCTGGGTGGACTCATTTGAAGATAACACGCTAAAAAGTCTATTAAAGATTTCTGCCATTATGACTACTGTACACCTCTGCCTAGCCTTTCGGGGGTGGGCATGCGGACGGCAAGTAATGGGCGACTCACTGTCCTACCATGGACCGGGTCGACAGCGCGTTGTGTTCCACGGGAGCCTTAAGAGCGTCAGCATAATGACGGGATATTGACGGACAGCATAATGACTTTAGAGGGCCAAAGCCTACCGGGGTTGCGGGACACATGTATACTGCGACTCCGGTACACAAAGGGCTACTGAAGGACACTGTGGATTTTAGTCAGTACAAGTCTGACAGTCCCTCCCGCCCTGCCCGGGGTGGGAGGACTCATTTGATGATTTTACCACGCTAAAAAAAAAAGCGAAGTCGTGGGCGTAGTTCTAGTTTTCTATATTTGTTAGTTTTACCCCCATTCACATACAAATTTCTATAATATCCAACTTAAACCCATAAATATCCTGAAAAGCAGTGAATGTGCCAAGTGCATGCTTTAACCAAGGAAAAAACAAACAATGTAACTAAAATCGACATTAAAACAAAAATATATACAAAAGAATGTTCGCTAAAATATGAGAAATATAAATAAATAAATAAAAATACGTACACGCATTAGTCGTGTATGTAACTCTATAAATATAGAAGTATATATAAATATAAGCGGAAATATTTAATATATAAATAATAATAATATAATAATATGAGGTCAAATTAAACTAACTAGCAAAACTTCGTATAAATCGATATGGATCTGATAGCGAAATAAAAAAAACTTTTTAGCCCGTATCCGGGTAGTGAATATCTGCAAAACAATTTCTCTTATGGGTTTTCTCTCAATGTTACCCCACACTAGGAATCTTTCCTGTTTCGTGGGTATACACAAACACCCAGACCCGGAAAAATTACTTGTAGTTCTTAAGGGTGCTCCCACATCTATCGACGCGGAATCGGCTTTTTCCGTCGCCCTTTCTCTTTCTGTCGCTTAGAACTGCCATTTGCTAGACCGAGACAAAAAGCATAATGCGATAGCACGCGGCGGAATCCTCGAGGCGGCCGCGTGCTATCGCATTGTCTCGGTCTAGCAAATGGCAGTTCTAAGCGACAGAAAGAGAAAGGGCGACGGAAAAAGCCGATTCCGCGTCGATAGATGTGGGAGCACCCTTATACTACCTTTTATATTTTATTTCATCGTTCATAGTTACCTATCAAAATGAAGTTTTACCAACCAATTTAATTAGACCTTGTTTATGAAATCATAAATAAATTTTAGCAACAAAAAATATAGATTATAGTTGTTACATTTCACGAACGCACGTCCGTTATTGGAATTTTTACCTTATTAAAACGAAATATGAGTCACTTTTGTACGAAAGCATTTTAACACACTGGATTTTTATTTGATGGCTTGCAATTCTCTATGCTCAATTATCAACGTTCAGCTTAACGCCAAGAGTTGATAATCGACTGCAATTAGGCGTGCGTTTGCGGAGAGCAGTGGTGGCCCAGTTGTATCGGCCTCGCCTTACGAGTTGTAGGTCGAGGGTTTTAACCCAGATAGTCGCATTACTGTGTAATTTATTTCACCACCACTACTCTCAAAACGGTGAAGGAAAACATCGTGAGGAAACCAGCATATCCTAGAACCAAAAATTCGAAGACATGTGACATCAACCCGCACTAGGCCCGCGTGGTGGATTATGGCCCACTCCCTCTCACAGAGAGGAGGCCTGTGACCCAGCAGTGGGAACATTTATAGGCTTATGATGACATGATGACGCGTTGGTACAGGAGCGTGCGTTTGCGTGTGTGTAACTCAATCTTGGATCTCAAAACGCGCGTTAGGAAAGCGCGTGTTTAGTGTCACGCATGTTAAGGACGCGCGTTCGTGAATTGCAAGAACTATTCAACTCTGGAAATGTGTGTTTTTACTCTGTTTACGTTGAAAAAGTAAAAAAAATGTCAGGTCTTTGTATATTTACCGGCCATTACGCGGGAAGACTGGGAGGAATGCATATCAACTAAAATGATAAAAAATCGTTCAGAAATGTTGTATTAATTCGTTACTATCCAGTTATTGCGCGTAATAACCGCAAAACAGGATTTTTTATTCAATATTCAGGGTCAATATTTAATTAGCTTCGAAGGCGAAAAAACAATGGGTGTCTCGAAACAATCATTATATATTTTTTATTTTATCATTTCAAAAATTGTGTCGGTGTTTTATTTTTAAAATCAATTTAACATTTTGATGATACGATATCCGCCACATCTTCGGAGTTTCGCTAAGTAACTAAATTTAACCCTGAACATGTTATTGAGCAAATTCTCATATAGAAAGATATTTGAATTTTTACTACGATTCCAGAATTTATGTCAATTATTGGAAAGGTTATTAATATTGATAGTTCTTTTTTATACTGGGGTAATCTTACAAATACCAGTTTAACAGAAAAATGGTCTAAATCATTAATAAATAGCATAGAATAGATCATTTTACGAATTTTATCGCAATTCATAATAATGATTCTGCTAATTTTAGACTCAGTATCCCTACAGTTGATTACGAAAGAAACGAAACTCACGTATATTGCCGCCTGCCTCCATCTCTGCCTTCATGAGTTGAAGGTCTAGAGTAGCTTCTTCCAGCTTCTCCCGGCATTGTTCTAACTCCATCTGCAATGCAAGAATATTTCGTATTTTTAGGTACTTCTAGCTCCCTCATTATCACCATTTATCTTGCCCAGGTCGACGGTGCGCCTCAGAGAGCAGTCAGTACAATGTCGGGCAACACTTAGAACTTGAAGGACACAGTGGATTTTATTCAGTTCAAGTCTGATAGTCCCTCCTACCTGCCCTGTAGGGCAATTCACGTAACTTAAGATGTGCTGTTGCAGTGCAGTTGCAGTTAAGTTTCGATCAAAACAACGCTTTTCGTATTCTCTGTCGCTGTTAGACACGCTCGCGTCAAGTTCGCGTCACGCGTGCGTGTTTTGGATCTTTGGATCGCAACATGATCGGTATTCTACTATTCGTTTGACGTTTCAAAATGACAGTATACAAGTTTCAATTCAATCAACGTGCAGTTTTAATATCATATTCATTGAAATGTAATCGATTCCATTCGATTATTCAGTGGGCAATAATTTTTCTCTCCTGGTTTGGTTGTCGTACAGTTGACGTGCAGTTCACGCGCAGCTTACGCGCAGTTCAAAGATTACATACCGTTTATCACTCGAACGTGAACTTAACTGCAACTGCACTACTACTTCATCATCGGCTGTAACGTTGTAAAGTATCAACGTTATCTTTTGTCCTATATTCAATTCATTAATCAGCTTATAACAAAATAGTTACAATGGAATGCAAGGAATTTATATACATTCGTTTTGGTGTTGTAGCCGGACGACGTGATGTTCTTAAATTTACCGACATTAATCGAAAGTCGAGTTCGCGTGACGTCATAAATGGTGTCATTTGAGGGTACCACGCTAACATTCTTTTATCGCGTTCTACGGAAACTCAAGTTAGGTGGGTAGATCAGCGGCTGTAGTTGTATTGTAGACTGAGACAACATGATAGATATTATTCTGTCCCACTCATGAGAGTGTGACGCTAGTACGTGATGTTCTGATTTAACCGAATGTGCTCATTAGTATAAATTACGCGCACCGCGAGACCACTGACGTCATTCGCCATTATCTTTGTTGTCTGTTACACGTTCGCAAAATAGTTCTCTCTTCAATTAGATCTAGATCTTGCGACACTTTCCGTGTACATACAGACGGTGTATAATAATTAAATTATTGGTGTAGTGTCCATCCCCGTATTTAGGGTAAGTTTGCCAAACAAAACCTTTATAACTGCTAGCTTGTGTTCTATCTTTTTGTATTGAGCAGGTACCTACAGACATTTATTTTGTGTTCAATTATTTTTTCTTTGTCTGTTAGGTTTTTATTTTGTTAAGTCTCGAGTGTTCCATACGCTCGTAGGCCTATAATAATGATATGTGCTAATGTTTCACGCTAATTTATTATTGTGTATTATCTACCATGTAAACTCCGTTCTGATGTTGACCAAACTCACAAACGCCTTAAGCGCTTTACGTCCTAGGCTTTCGCTTACGCTGCGGGGTCATCATCAGAGAGGACTTACAGTGGACCTTTTATTTACCGCTGGACGTTGATTCCAGGGAACAAGATTGGGGTTAGAAATACCCATCCTCGTCGTTCGTTGAGTTCAGCTGACTCACCCTACCGAACGTTCGAGGCCTGCGCACTCACAGCACCTAGCTGCGCACACCGCTGACCTGCCACACACACCCAGCAGCGCACAGCCGACCTGCCGGCGCATCCACCATCCCGTCCCTGAGGTCTCTCTCACCTCGGGACAACTCCTCGGCATCGCGTCCCTGCTCTACGCGATAAGCCAGGGCAGTACATAGTGCGCCTACTTCCACGGAACGAATAAATACCGAGTGACGGCTGTGAACCACGACCTTTAATAAATTAATTGTAAACGTTGGTGGGTTCTTTTATTTTAACCCACCATTAACCGTTACACGGCGCGTCATAAAATTACGTGAATTAGCCTTCTGGATGGAAGGACTCATTTGATGATTATACCACGTAAAAAAAGCACATTTATCCTGAGTGACATCTGGCTAAAAGGGAATGGGGGGGGGAATGTGCAGGCGCAGCCTCTGGCAAAAGCTGGTATACAGCCATAAAACGGTAAAGGTATTTTTTGTGATTGTACTCGCAATCGACGTGCGTGTATGACCAGATGCATGAATGTGGATGAGGCGAAAGAAGTATGTAAGGATCTTAGCAGGAGGCGCTCTGAAAGTTTTGCCTACCCCCATGAGAAGAAAGCGTGTGTGTTTATGTATGTATGTACCTGTAATGCTTCAGCTCTTTCTTCAGCCATCTCCTTGTCCAACGCGGCCATTTCAGCAGCCTCTTGCAGTTCAGCGGTCTCGTCATTGTGGGTTTCAAGTGCTTCTTGGGCCTCACGAACCTAAAAAGAAAAATAAAATGAATCAAATCAAACAACGAGGGGTGTTCGAGTGAGCAGTCAGATGGAAGCCACTCTTATCGAGATCTGTCTTTGGATGGGTGACCAAGGTAAAGCAACGCTAGTCTAGTTCTGCCTTTGGATAGGTCACCAAGGTGAAGGAACTCTTACCGAGGTCAGTTTGTGGATAAAAAATGTGTAAAGGTCAAAGTCTTGTTGCTTATTACCAATATACAATCTCAGATGTTGCATATCATATGCAACTACTGTAAAACAGTACTCATCATCTGCCTAGCCTTTTCCCAACTATATTGGGGTCGGCTTCCAGTTGAACCAAATGCAGCTGAATATCAGTATTTTACATGGACCGACTGCCTATCGGACTTCCACAACCCAGTTACTGGGTAATATGATACCCCATGGTAAGACTGGTTGACAGCCTTATGAGCTTCTGACCAACAGTAACGACTGCCAAAGATCTACAACGGGGACCAACGGCTTTACGTGCTTTCCGAGGCACAGAGGAAACTCGCTATGACAGATGGTCACCCATCCACAGACCAACCTCGGCAAGCGCTGCTTAACCTGGAAAATCGGCCTGTGCTACTGTTAATACTTAGCCACGAGCTCTTCAAATATAAAATTACAAATATCACACATCATAATAATATGCAACTACTGTATAGCACGCTCGTTATTTGCCAAGAAAAACAAAAAACCTCCTCTCACCTCCTGCTTAGCCCTCTGCAGATCTCTTTGCAGCTGCGCCTGCGACTCCATAATCTTAGCTTTGAACTCATTGGCCTGGTCCAACTGCAGACGGAACCGTTCCAGCTCTCGCAGCTTCTCCCGGTCTTCAGCGCGACGGACCTTCAGGGTCTCTAGCTTCTCCTTCAAGTCCTCCACTTCTGTTTTGAGAGAGGTGATCTGGAAAGATGGTAGAGGAAGTTTTATATCCACCGGCTGTTTACCACGGTTTCATCAACTATTAAGGAGCGTAGTGGGATGTCGAATAGTCTATATTCTTCTTTAAGAATCAGGCTATCAAAAACACACCTCCTTTTCAGTGCTAACATAAATTCTTTTCCAGAAGGAGGTGACTGCTTCGCATGCACCGTCGCTGGCAATATGGACATGCCCTGAAACCAACGTTACCGCCTCCGTGAGGACACGGCAGTGCTTCACCAAACCTGGGCACAGGGCAGACCTCCTACACATGCTCCAACGTGTCCTCCGGACGTTAAGAAGTAGGTAGTAAAGTAAAACTTTTGTTGTAGTTACGTGATTCATAAGTTAGTACGTACCTCTTGCTGCGCCTGCAAGTTGGCTATCTTATCTTCCATGCTGCTGCTCGCCGGCTGAGGAGACGTGATGCTCTGACCAGGAGTGTACTGAGGAGTCAGGGTCTCCACGAAACCGGTCTGAAAACAGATGGTTCTAAAGTTTGAAGGGCTTAACTGAGAGATTGGACTGTTTGGGATCCACAACCGGTCCACCCCGGGCAATGGCCGACGCCAAACAGTTTTTTACTGTATTCCATCGGTGCGCAGGAGTTCCAGTTCCTTCTAAGTTAGCTCACTCCATCTTAGGTCCTTTGCTTCTGAGCTTGAGGCCAAGCGCAACATAAACCTATTTTTTTATTTTAAAAATCATCATCATCATTTTATGCGCATAGTTTACGATATGCATAAGACTTCTTACCCGTCATTTAGGCATCGTATACGCACCTACTACACATCATGTACGCGACATTTACGAGGTGTAATACACACGAGGCCTACACGTACCACTTACGCACGAACTACGCAGTATATACGCGTCATTTACGCAGTATCTACGTTCACTCCATTACCTACCTCAACAAAAGACGCCCTCTTCCCCTGCTCAGGGGATACCGCCCTCTCAGTGGTGGGAGAGACATATGACGTCAATGACTGCCGACTGCTGGCCAACGAAGTCCGGGAGCTGGAACCGTCCTCAAATCTTAGGGGTGCTAGTCTCATGGAAGCTGAGTTGAACCGACCTGATAGTCTGACAGCCTTGCTACAGATTTTGAAGACAGAATTGTGGGTTTAGGTTTTGTGGAGCAAAAATGTACTCTGACGTCCAGTGCTAGAGCACGTTTTTGCAACGTCTTGGTAAGTTTTTTTATCTTCCGATCTATCATAGCGATAGTGGGTTATTAAATCTAGTGTTACCAGAAATCTGGCGTCACTCGGTATGCCGATAATTTTGGCAGGCTCAAATGATTTGATTCTTCTCGATTGCAGTAATAGATTTAATTGAAGACTCAACTAAGAAGGAATCAAGATATGGTTTAGGCTCCAGAAAGCACGGATTACGGGACCATCTTCTAAGGAAACCGTGACCCTGAAGGCAACTGAAGGACCAGGATGGAATTTTAGTCACTAAGAGTCTAACAGTCACTTTCGGTCCACACCAAACTTCTGGTAAACCTTAGTAATAAAACTTTCAAACTGGAAATCCAGACTCTATTGTAAATGAATATAATAAGCAATTAAGGAAACCAGAATGATTTCCAAGTTCCCACAATATCGCTAGACAATACATTAGAAAACTTATCAGAGTTTTTGTTTCTATCCTTTTTTGTTATTCCTGTCATTCATTTCAGATTCGTTTCAACTCAGCATTTCGTCATGCGATTTACAAAGCGGAGCCCATACAAGATGGCTGACAAATTGTAAAAACAGACGTTGCGAACTCTAATGATTAAATTCCACCAAAATATTGTACGGCACGTTTGTTCATGCACTTCAGCAGTGCGCGTACTAAACTGGTATCGCGTTTAGCCTTCGTGTCCACCAGCAAGGCTGTTCGTAACTTTTGTACGCGAACACTTTCACTGAATTAAGCTTAACAATGTACGCGCAAATTACAAGTCCAACTGCTCACGTGTGCGCAAAAAAGTACCCATAGTACGAGTCTCAAGTACCTACAAAGAAACAAAAAAAGAGTGCCCTAGCTACATTATGTCATCGTGATATCAATTATGTCAGCCATTTTGTAAAAACTTTATATCATAAGCGAGACAGATTGAAGCAGACAGTTTATTTCATTTTATACTCATAATATTTCACGTATACAATAAGCTTTCATTAAATATACTTGTCTTGAACGACCGAATTAAATTGTGGGCGGTATCATACACCAAACTATGATGGGTCAGCTTCCAGTCGAACTGGATGCAGCTAAATATATGTATTTTATAGGGATCTAACCTCTATAACAGGTGATATAAGAGTTAACTTCTATGAAAGAGTGGCCGTACTTAGAATTAGGTTTTCGGTACAGAAAGGCACTGCTAGTGCTCGGTGCAGGTAAAACTTGTATAAAGACACCAACAAATCTTTAACCACCCTGTGTATATTATGTGTGAGCGCGAAAAAAAATTGGTGTATTTTGTCTGCACCGACCAGTACTGACCTGTCTGTACTAACAACTTGTTATTTTTTTATATAAAAGCACCCACGAAAAATAATACACATCAACCTTTCAAAAGAGATTTTTTCTGCTTCGTAGTTTTATCTCTGTCACACTACATAATGGGGATGGCAACTGGGAAACGAATGGCGCTAGTATAGCTAGGTCCAAGCATCGTCATTGGTTCAAATCTTATAGGAACTTCAAAATAGTACTACCTCATTGGTCGGATTAGGACTTAGCTATGGTCACGCCATCTACATTGTCTTTGACTGACATTCCCCATTATGTGAAGTTTGTCGCTGGTTTGTCGTTCGTTGTGGTTTGTTAATGCTTCGCGAGAAAGAGACAACGCTCTACGAAGCCAAAACTAGACGATTATCCGCCGATGTGCATTGTGCAATATTTACCACATGTATCTGGAAGATTTATTACTCATACTGCCTACAATTTAAGTTGGTCGTTCAAAAAAAGTTAAGACATGACATATCACCAACTACGCACATACACCGTAACATAACATAAATAGCTAACCGATCAAAAATTAACTTATCCTTTTTTTAAATATTTTATACGCATTATAACGCAGAGAAAGTAGCTGGGATGTGTGAGTTTAAATGTTTATCAACGCATCCACAATATAGGAGTAACAAAAAGGTTTCTTAAAAAAAAACCCATCTGACTAAACTTTTCCCAACTTTGTAGTAGTCGGCTTCTAATATTAAACCGATGCAGCTGAATATCAGTATTTTATCTGACCTCCACAACCCAGTTACAGGCAATACTGGTTGTAAGAACAAAAGGAATTAAAATATGTAACAACAAGTTAATATTTGATCGGCAAACAAAAATACAGGACATATCACAAAGAGACGTTTAGTCACAAAATAGTTTGCACATACAAAATCAAAATAATATAAAAAGTAATAATAATAATAACGTGCAGCATGAAACGAAGCCGTGAACTTAAAATTAAGAATACATTTATTTAAATAAATTAAATATACAAGGCGTCTAATATTCGTGACCAATTACTTACATTTAATAAAAATATTTAATGAATTTCATGTAGATATTTTTATAAATACGTATAAAAAAAAACTACATGTAGAATGAAAAACTCAGCCTGTATATGTATATTAGTCACTAATAAAAGAACATCCTGTATAACAATGTAAATGCAACACAAACTCTACGTCACTAAAGTCATTATTTTGTTACAAATTATTTAAATTATTAAGTATTTTAAATTAAATTATTTCTAAAAGACAACATGCTGTTATTTAAAATGAAAAGAAAGAAAGAACTTAAATATAAAATAGTGCAACTTAAAAAATAAATTTATTTTTTGTAGAATTTGTGTAAAGAGTAAAGACCATTGAGACAGATATTTTTTGTATTAAAAAAATATTGTTTAACACCACAACCATCTAGCTAGTACTTTCGTTCAACAACTCGATGCAAAAAGTATCTGTTCGCATATAGGTCCCATATAGTTTTTTCTTTAGTTTATGGTACACCTTATAACCAGTCTACGAATGGTGGTTTTAAAAGGAGGCTGTTCATTGCATTTTATTTTAAAAAAAAAACCTTTGCAAGAAAAATACGACGCCTTATAATTCGGCAAAAACGTCTGGATACCCACCATAATTTAATAAATTCAAGACCGAATTATTGAGCAAAGAACAACAACCTTTACAAAAAAAAGGCGTAATTTGTTTATCTACTCAAAAAAGGCGTAAACAAATCACTTGATAACATATGTTACACATATCATTACCTCGACATAGAGAGAGTGCCCGCTTTGGTCTGCGCGGGGGATGCCTTCCGACGCACCCTTTGCAACCACCATCGTTAGTTTCGCACACTTTTTGTTAAACATATTTCATTAGGGGAGGTAAAGTGATGGTGAATGAGAAAAGGGCAGAGTTGAAAAGGCATGCCTTGAGGTGAGTTGTTCATTTCAAATGAAACATACGTTTTTAATGCGGCAACAAAATTGGAGCATTAAATATTATTAGATTATTGGACCATTTAGATGTCTTCAAGTTAAAACATATGTTCATAGAAGAGTCAGCCATTTCAAACCCATAGATAAATCATTATTACTTTTTACAAAGCATATCTTTTACTTTCTACCTCGTTTTAAAAAAAATGGGAGTAAATTAGATTCCAATAAAAATACTTCCAGATAAATTTTGAATACACATCACTTCACCTAAAATCAGTAGAATTAAAACAAGACATTAAATTATTAATCTTACATTCAAGAAAAAGTAATTTATTATACAAAAGGATATTTACAATGTTATGTCAGCCATTGAAAAGTATCTTAGAAAGAATAGTTACATACACAAATAAGTAATGAGTATAGCATTCATTTTAAATAATTATTGATTAATTTCATCAAGTTCTCATGCAACTATCTACAACCCACGGAAAAATTACTCAAATCAAGGCATACTAAGCCTTTTTTTCATTTAAGTAAATCACAGATACGGTATATGCCTTTGTTCAAAATCTTTCGTAAATTTTTATTTTATTCTATTGCGCAGAGGCGACATTTTTTGTCGTATGCAGCCCATTTTTAACAAAAATATCTACACTACGGTTAAAACACAAATGGTAAAACTGAAAAATGATTAGTGATTAATAAAAACCTTTAATAAATCTGTCATTAGCTGATCTATGTCCGATTTTTTTTTCTCAATCTTCCTTGATATTTGTCTGTAACTAATTAACGGCCGAATTTGGCAATCCGAATCTAACAAAATGTCCAATCAGCCAATAAAGGACGCAGACAGACGACAGACGGACGAAGGATGCTTCAAGATATAAATTGAGAAAAAATATTACTTTCCGGTATTAATTAAAAACCGGGGGTCGATCAAACACGGCAGTGTAAATACCTACCTACTAACAAGCGGTTCATGTTACTTCTGAAAAAGCATTGGATCTACGCAAAAAAATTAAATGTACAGGATCACAGGCCAAAAGAAAGTCCAGAGGGCCCAAAAGACCTCTTTTGCAGAATAGTAATGTGAATTGATAAAATTCAGACTATTCTATTAGAATTTTAAGAATTTGTTCTAGCAGGGTAGTTTGAAAGAACTATCGGGGCCCAGCAACGCTAAAGCTAATTAAGAAACAGCTTTGAGTTAATAAGAGTCTGACTCTCCCTTCCACTCCAGCCAGTGTTGGAGAAGTCATTTGATGATTTCCCAAACACAAAAAAAACCAAACCCCAAAGAAAGCTGAAGCGACCCAAATGAAAGGAATTCTTCTTAGAAGGGCAAGCTAAGCTTTTAAGCTTGTATGCCAGATAATGCGACTATACCTTGAACTTGAAAAAGCAGGTACTGAAACCAGATTGTCTTCTGGGGCAGTTAATATGGCAGCTGATATTTTTAAGGAAACGAAAAATTCAGGTGCGAGCAGGGTTCGAACCTGCGTCTTCTGGATAGGTACTCCAGACGCCTTAACCAATTAGGCCATCGCAACTACTCTCAAAGCGACGCGACGCAGGCGTTATTGCGTATAAAAATATCACTTTAGTTAAATTTGACTGCTCGAGCAGTCCGTATAGTTGATTACTGGCTCACTGCTCGAGCAGTCTGAATATGGGCGGCCTAAAGTAACCCGCGCACGCGGCAGCCCAGAAAACATATGACGCTGAATGGGACCCGCGCACTAGGCAGCCACGAATTCCCGGCTGCGGCAGCCACTACAAAGCGCCTGTTAGCAGGGCAGCCAGAGCGTGTGTAGGCGAATGTTTGTGGTTACCGTCAGTCTCCGCGCACTAGTTGTAGCAGCCAGACGTATTTTGATAATAATAAGTACTTCCACGTCTATATCGCTCGACGGAAGGATCTCGAATAGCCGTCGATTGGCTGCTATAACTGGCTGCGCAAATATTTTGGTAAGCCAGGCCGCCTAGTGTTGGGGGCCTAAGACTCGCGGAACTGTCTAAACAAGAGTATGTCAGTCCCTTCCAATCCACACAGGTACTCATATGTTGAGTTTACACCCAAAAATATGGAGTAATAATGGAAAATAATGAGTGAAATGAGTACAATATGCAAGCAAAATGTCAAATACAGGTTTCAAAAGGGCAGGAGACAAAGTTGGATAAATACAATTTTAAAATAACAAGACAGATGGTATAATACTGTAAATTAATACTTATGCAATTGAAAGTTTATATTTCAATACCCGGTGATAACAGTCTAAAGGGCTAGTAACTTTGTTTTTAAAAGATTTTACCATACAAAACCAGTCACACAGGATATCAAAGCAGAAAGATGAACGTAAACTAAAAGTTGCACAACCGAAATAAAGTACACATTTCAATGCCCAGATACATACCAGTCTTGAAATTCACACTTTAATTCAGCTACATAAGCATTAAAATGCGTACCATGCTATCCGTCTATGCTCCGTAACATGAACCACTTTACGAACCGCTTTACCAAAAAAAAAACACAAGTGCAAAAGCAACTACGGTGCGCTAAATTTGGCTACATGGTGCTAGATTACGCTACAGTGCGCTAAATTATGCTACGTTGTGCTAAATCTATACTCACGTGGTAGGCCTAGATCTCTGCGCCACTGTTATACTAGCATGGAAAGAAACACACTATCAGTTAGGAAGGCTTTTTTGAGGGCGCGTTCAGATGTTTTTTTTTTTTTTATCAAACTCCTGTTTTCTTCCATCCAAATCTTCCAACAACAGAATTATAACCGAATCGTTACGTAATTTGATTTCCAAACGCACTTGAAAAATTCATCCTGTATATGCAATATGTACAATATCCAATTTTTAATCGGAATTTAGGAGTTGTTTTTAAATTTTGACTGTAGTAATTTTATTACAGCATACTACACTACACTAAACTAGACTGTTTAATTTATTATCATGTTTTTAAGAACAGTATATTGCAAATACAGCATGAACTTTTCAAACAGGAGTAGTTGGATAATTTGGAAACTTTGACGAATAAAAATAATATAATAAAATACTCAAAACAGCCTCCAGGCTGATTTCCTTGCCAGGAATGATACCCGCTGATTTTGAAACATTCTAAGAGGGATTCGTAAGCAAATATAAAAAAAATAATCTTGAAAATAATTTTGTAGGCAACTGGCAAAGTTTAAGCCCCAGCTAATTAATAATCTGGCTTACCATTTTTTTACTCTTTAATTATAAAAATTTCTAAATGCATTAAGGACACAGTCTGCACAAAAAAAAAACGTGTCTTTAATAACACAAGGCTTGATTTTACCACGCTTCTCCTGAGACAGGTTTGAGACAAATCTACAAATCTGTTTAGATATTATTGGAGAAGTATTGGCCAAGTTTTTAGCGTGTTTGCAATACATACCCAAAAACGTACTATCTCTCAGAATGTAGACTTGGCCGGGACGCTTGGTGGATATTCAATAATATAGTCTGTAGTAAAAAACTTTACCTTTCCTTCGCAATGCACCTGAACACGCCCTATAGTTATGTTCTTTTAGAGAACTGATACAAAATATTTTATAACATCCTCCTTTTTTTTGAAGTCGGTTAAAAATTAGTTAAATATTCTTTTATGATCTGTGAAAAAATCTAACAAAACTGCTTGTATATTAAAGCACATTAAAATAATTGTTCCTATTAATTTCGACAACAGCCTGTATATTTGACCTTTGTTGAAAAATAAAAAATAAAGTATCTTGTCTAGGAATTTCAGTCCAGAAACCTAGACATAGCCAAACAATAATTTGCCTCGCAACATGTTAATTTAAAATTATATAAAAAAATATTTTCATCAGTTCTCTAAACATTTATGAGAATAGCAAATGTGATGAAGAATATTAGTATTTAAAAACTAATTTATCACATTCACTCAAAAAGAAACATCAGTGTTACAACACTAAAAAACACTTTCTACATTATTCTACCACTGGTAACACTACCTACTAAATTACCCCAATTTCTTCCAAAAAATCTACATGCCTCTGTGTTTACATAATTAAATTACATAAGTGCATCTATGAACCATTTACCAGAGAACTTTATTTCAATCTAGCAACATTTTGGAAACCAATTGGCCTAGAAATGTTATTGTTTTTTTAATATTATGTTTTACATAAAATGTTGTTTGATACTAGCAACATCAGTGTCTTTTAGTATAATTTTATTTTGTGTCTAGCAACATTACAATACAAATCATTCTCACTTGCAACATTTACCATATCCCGTGTTACTATAATTTCATGATTTCATTTTCTACAATCCTTGTAAAGTGACAAAATTTAATCTTCTTTTAACAAAACAGCACATTTTGATTGCGCGCCATCAGTATTTTTCAGTGTTGCTAGAGCAGGACTTAGAAATAATTAGTAGATTTTTAACTACCATATGTATTTTTTTATTTATTTAAAACTATACTGTTAATACTAAAAAATAAACACATAAGTATCTTTACTATTAATAATTAAAATGTTGCTTTAATTAGTAATTATCTATTTCTAGTTGTGAATCTCATGCTTTTGAATCCAGTTATTTCACACACCTTTTTATTTTGCTAGTATAAATAGTGAATTTTTATTATCCTACTTAAAGTATATCCTACGTAAGTATGGATGTATGGATGTATGGATGTATGGATGTTTGTTACTCTTTCACGCAAAAACCACTGAACGGATTTGGCTAAAATTTGGTATACAGATAGTTTATAACCTGGATTAACACATAGGATAGTTTTTATCCCGATTTTATGTTCCCGTGGGATAATTTTCGAGTTGTAGCGGGTGAAACCGCTGGCAACAGCTAGTACTACATAGTGCCAAGATGTGTAGACTCTGAGTGTCCAGCATTAACTGACCTCTTTTACTTTCTTCATCTTCTTTATAATATGGGTCAAGTAATGCAGGGTACCAACTTCTTGCTAATTCAATAGCAATCAAAAAACAAAAGTAATTTTTTTTATTAA
Organism: Agrotis clavis; assembly: GCA_954870645.1. NCBI lineage: Eukaryota > Metazoa > Arthropoda > Insecta > Lepidoptera > Noctuidae > Agrotis > Agrotis clavis. The sequence continues at coordinate 9,333,361 of OX940946.1, forward strand.
ATAAATAAGTCGACACATCTTGTAAAACCTGCAATTCCCCTTGAATTCATCATTAATTTCATCCATTTCACATGAACAATCATTGTAAACTTTTGAATAAAATTCAACCATATTTAGTTTTAGTTAAGGTCATTAATATCTTCACACAGCTCTCAGACCATTTATATTGATCACATACCTGCTTAGCCTTCTATTAGCAGGGGTTGCCTTCGGCTCCTCAGACGGAGTAGTGATGGATGTCTCCATCGGGTTATCCTCAGGGTCTAGCAACTGGATCTGAGTTTGACGTACAAACACTCCATAGTTCTCTTCGCACTGAAATTTTTATGGACAACATATTTTCACTCACCGTTTATTCTTTTTGCGAGAATTCATCTTGATAACTGTTGACGGTTTCATTAGTCATTTAGCTTATGTCCTATTATGTTGGGGTTGGCTTTGAGTTTAACCAGATGCAGCTGAATACCAGTATTTTACATGGAACTAATGCCTATCTGATATACACAACCCAGATAATAGCTAACATATCACTCGGAAAGACTCGTTAAAATTAAAACACTGACTGGTAAAATATATTAAACTTCACATTCAAATAAGGACTTTTTTAAACTGTAGAACAGTGATTATCTACAAAATATTTTCCTAGCAAAAATAGTAAGTTTACAACAAATCAAACAATAAGTTAAAATTTTGAACTGCACTGAATGAAATTGTTACAGACCAGTTCAATGTACAAGCATGATTTCAACACAAACCTGTATAATCGGTCAGGATGTATGAAATGATTCAGTAGTCATTACTTATTAGGTAATGTTAGTTGTTTGAAAAAATTGAGTTATTACAGTAGTGTCGTTCAGTTTGGAAAAAACATTGATTATGTTAATCTTTTTTTGTTTGATTGTCGATAATTCACTTCATTTCACTTTAGTTAAATTTATCTTTATATATTACGTGCTTGTTAGATCCTAAGTTTTCTAATACTTTTCCTATTTCTATCCGTGGGAACCTGTTATTGGCTCTGTGTTGCATGTTACCACTGTTATTCATTTGTTATAGCTGTTGGTTCTCCTTATATAAATAAATAAATAAATAATATATTTTCTTGAATTTATGGCAGATTAATTTGATGGATATCCTAAAAAAATGTAAAACAGAAGGCTTGACAAGCTATACATTATTTCAATGGTTCTTTCATTCATAAACTTTATAAAATTGTGAGTAATGAACTTCTTTAAGTTATACAGTGTATCATTATTATCATTTCAGCCATAGGATGTCACCTGCTGTACATAGGCCTCCCCTATAGATTTCCAAGACCAGTTGGAAGTGGCTTACGTCCAGCATTATCCTGCGGTCTTCATCAGCTAGTCGTTTGCTGGTGATTAGTTTTCATTCAAATACAAAATTATTAAAGGCTGGAGCAGACCAAATGCGTATGCGTAGACGTAAGCGTAAACGTGCACATACCACTGAGTTGTAATGTATGGAACTGTATAAGACAGGACTCACCGCTTGTGTAATGTAGATGTGCACGTGGACGTCCTGCGGTGTGTCCTGTCTTATACAGTTCCATACATTACAACTCAGTGGTACGCACACATTTACGCTTACATCTACGCATACGCATTTGGTCTGCTCCAGCCTTAAAAAGTGTATAGGAAAAATATTTGAAAGTGTGTTAGTGCCTAAGAGGAAGAACCTGAGCAAAGCACTGGTTTGTAAGCTGTTCTATTACCCAGGAACTGGATTCAGCTGAACCATGACTAATAACTATGCTAGTAAACTTTGTTTTTTTTTTTACTAACAATTTCTTCAAGCAGAAACCCCTAGTTTTAATGAGATAGATGATATTTAATTTGCAAATAGGCTTTTCTTTTTATAACAAGATGAAGCCAGTGTTTCATACTTGACTACTCTGAGAAGAAACAGCTGAAACAAACTCAGAGGTCATCGTCTCTTTTAAAGTCCAGACATTAAATTGGTTAAGTCATACAAGAACCATGCAGGTTTGTGTCTGAGATGGTCTTTTGAAAAAAGAACCATAAAAATTTGAGTGGACCTATCCAGTTAGTACAGAGCGAGTGCTACCTAGCTTAATTTTGACTTTAAAGAAATTTTGTTAAAAATTCTCATATTGCCTGTAAAACAGCATCCAGTGAAAAGTTCACCTAAGATCATCAGTATTTTCGAAAGAGGGAGGTATATCTAGCAACTTATAAGTGCCAAAATATGTCTTTAACTGCTTAGTAAATGTATCCTTACCGTAAAATAAGCATGTCCCCGGACAGTACCATTGTTTTTGCCCTTTGGTTCGTCGAGAATCACACCGATCCATTTCCCAGTTGCAAAAGTCGGATATCCGACGTAAGCGACGGATCCTTTCACATCTTTGCCAACTACCATCACACGCTGGCCTAGCGTTAACAGCTTATCCGACATCCTTACTTCTTATTGTCATAAACTGCAATTTTACAGCAAAATTAATAAAAATACTAGTCATAGAAACGAACTTTTTGTCGTCAAGTTTCACCACCTTTTTAGACTAAAGAAATGAAGCTATCAACCGATGAACCGTTTTATAAATTACAGCATACTTTCATCTAATGATATTCCGTGTTTTTTGTTTAGATTTGTTTAAAAATCAAACAAAATAGCACTGCAGCTGCAATGCAGAATTTCCGATTTTTGTGTTGTCAATTAACTGTCAGTTTGGCAATTGCTCATCGTTGCGACGTTTTGTTTCTGCTTCGTGGTATCATAAGATTTTTCAGAAATAATTTGTGTTTTAATTTACAATAGATTTACCTAGTTATTATTTTATACAATGGGGATTGTCTTAATTTTTTAAACATTCGATTTTATTTTATTTTCTGCAAATATAGAGCATTTTGAGAAACTAATTTGAATATTTTAATGATTGGCTCAATAGTTTTTTTATTTTTAATATTTTAATTTTTGAGGTAGGTGACGTCACCATTGGCCTAAAAGTTGTGCCGTTTCCTTACTAGAGCAAAATTAAAAAACTGTCAACACAACGTCAACTGTCTAAACTTCACTTACATCCAGCTAGGTTATTATTTACAAAACAAAATTACTCCTAGATGAACATACAAAGGAATCTAAGGCTTCTGAAATACTAACATCAAAGTGATCTTCGCAACAGTACATTGTTTATACCTTGCAACATTCCACGCCGTCATCACGACACCACTTTTCTCGCAAATCTTCTTTAGTACGAACAAAATGTTGTTGTGTTATTATTAGTATTATTGTTGCAAGTTGGGACAAAGCACTTCCTGTATTCTATTTTACTTGTAGTTTATGTTATATTGCCGATGCCGATTTAACAGATTTAACCGAGATAATGAAGCAATTTGCAGTTACAATAAAAACTTGTTTGTTTACATCTTTGACATTTACAAATTGACACTTGATGCACTTGAGAAAATCAGGGATGTCAGACGGCCACTGTGATGTACCAATAGGAAATATTGGTACATCGGTAAAATGTGTCGAAAATCAAATACGAATGAAAAATCTTTTTTTTTTCTTTTACTGTGATTCTTTTACTGTGTTTTTAGAGGGCAGTAAACACTAAACACGCAGTTTTACCAACCGTATCTATAGTGGATAAATACTAACAACCGACTGCGATTTTTGTCCGTGCTATATTTGAATTCATGTTAAAAAAAAAGAGATTTTTTAATAAGCAATACTCGATTGCGTGGAAGAGATATTGGCCACACAAGGTTGTCAAAAATCCTCGGGTTCCTCCCAAATCTAAGAAAATATTTGATTCCTTCATTTTACCTATAATGACGTATGGATGTCAAACTTGGAGCATTACTAAACAAAATATGCGAAATCTAGAGACCTGTCAACATAGCATGGAGCGTAGCATGCTCAACGACAAGTTAAAAGACAAAATCAAACTAGAGACATTACGAAACCAAACTAAAATCAACGAAATCACATATTGCATAAGGAAATTGAAATGGAGATGGGCAGGTCATATGTTGAGGAGTACTAATAATAAATGGGCTAAGGACGTAACCAAATGGTGTCCAAGATATAACAAAAGAAAGAAAGGAAGGCAACGCCTAAGATGGGAAGACGACTTTCGAAAGATGGCTGGTGCTGCTTGGAGGAGGATGACCCATAATCGGAAGGAGTGGCAAGCTACAGGGGAGGCCTTTGCGAAATCGCAAGACAATCTCAATATCGGTGTCTAATAATACATATATAGATATATAAAAGAGAGGGAAAAAAAATGTAAACTTACTTTTAATATTTTTGTTTTGTAAGAATGTTAAATAAAGGCTATTAATAATAATAATACTCGATTGCACCTTTAAATTATTTGTCGTTTATTCTGTATTGTTAGTCAACGTCCAATCTTGGTTTTTTTTTTCTCGAGTAATAATCTTGGTACATGGTACGTGACACTGAAAACTGGTATGTATACCAAGAAATTGGTACTTATGCCTGACATCCCTGGAAAATACTTGTCACTTATTTTTTAGGGTTCCGTAGCCAATGGCAGAAAACGGAACCCTTAGAGATTCGTCATGTCTGTCTGTCTGTCTGTTCGTCCGTATGTCACAGCCACTTTTTGTCGAAATTACAAGAAATAGCTCTTATAATTTCGACAAAAAGTTGAAACTTTGTAAGTAGATGTATGTGAACCGCGTTAGGACTTTCACACAAAAATAAAACCAAAACCAATTTTGGGGGTACCTCCCATACTTAGAATTGAAACTCAAAAAAATTTTTTTTTCGCCTTATCCATTCGTGTGGGATATCTATGAATAGGTCTTGAAAAATTATATTGAGGTAGTACTATTATTCTGTGATTGAGGTTACAAACACAATTTTTTCTTAACTGAACAGTTTGCTCGAGAGACACTTCCAAAGTGGTAAAATGTGTCCCCCCCCTCTATAATCTAAACTAAGAGAATGATAAAACAAAAAAAAAATATATGATGTGCATTACCATGCAAACTTCAATTGAAAATTGTTTTGAACGAGATCGAGTTATTAGTTTTTTTTTAATAAATCGTAAACCGCAATTTACCTTGCATAGTTACAACCAACTACAAGAACTTTACTTGCTGCTACGGAACCCTTTATGGGCGAGTCCGACTCGCACTTGGCCGGTTTTATATTTTTTATATTTCCTGTTTTCTGAGGCAAAGATACAAAACTGTGTACAGCCAAAGGTTTGAAGAAGGTGTTAAACATTTGAAGGGCAAGGAAGGTCAAACGTATTTTATTAAAAATATCAATGAAATATGAATATTTTTCATTTTTAATTAGTACATAATGATCAGTAACGCTATTCCTCGAAATGGTTTTTCAATTACAGAATATTAAAAAAAATGAACAATGCCCATTAATCTTATGTTAATAAAAAACAGGAATTTAATTATTAGGCTTGCATCATGTTTAAGTATTTGCACATTTAGTACTGAAAGTCTAAGGCCTCGTGGAAGGATAGTCCAGTCTTACCAAGTTATCTTATTACCAAGTTACTGGAATGTGGAGTTCAGATAGGCAGTCGTTCCATGTAAAATACTGGTATCCAGCTGCATCTGGTTCGACTGGAAGCCGGAGCCGACCCCAACAAAAAAAAATCGAATGGTGTATACAGTAAATAGCATTGCATAATTGCATTGATTAAATGCTAGGCTAGCCATTACGTAGTACTATTAGGTGTTCTATGCCAATGGCATGGTTCTATGTAAATGCCATTACCTACTCCTGTGGTCGCGGGTTTTTTTCATCAGGTAACCCTGAGCTGGAACGTAAAGAGCTATTGAAGGATCAAGGATTTTAGTCAGAACGAGTCTGATAGTTCCTCCCGTCCCACCCTGGGTGGGAAGACTCATTTGATGATTTTATCGCGATAAAAAGCCATTGCAATACATTACCTACTTACTAAAACCCATAACATCAACAGTTCAACATGAATAGTCATTCTGCTGGCGTAGCAGAAAAAAATATATCATTGCATCACACAATGTTAATATCGGAATGACTCATAACCAATGACAATATCATAACTCAGCTCATCCGAAATGGTCGCATTATGAATACCTTTGTATGCTTACTTATTTAGTATAGGTGACGTCAACGTAATATAGGTATTTGTTGTGTTTGCTATATGTTTGGATAAAACGGGGGCAGATAACGCATCATAAATAAATGCCAATTTATGTGGAAAAATATAGATACTGATGCAATCGAGATGATGCATACGATAGCTTTTTGATAGGTTCCTATCCTGCTTATATTTTAAGAGCTAATGTGTGTTTGTTTGTATATACATCAGCCCATAGTGTCTCACTGCTGGGCAAGGCCTCCCTCCACTTTTTCTACTTCTCACGGTCTTCTGCGGCAGTGGTTCAGTCTTTCATGGAGGTTGTATGTTCCGTTTTAATGTCAAAACGGCTGTATAGAATGTTCTACAGATGCAGATGTGCCAAATAATAGTTATTTGTTATGCAAGGCTGCAAAGTTGATTTTTGGCGCGAGTACTTGAATTGAAAACTGAGCGAGCGAAGGATTCTAAGATTGAATCGCGAGAGAAACGAGCGGTTCAAATATAGAATCCTGAGCGATGCGAAGTTTTCAAAGGTACGAGACGCAGAAAAACTTTGCAGCCGAGTGCAACACACAACTTTTCACCTCACACAGCGAGGAAATGTAGTGGGGGCGGCTCGCCTGCCAGTGTAGAAAAGTAGAAAACAATTGAATACAAGACGTGTTCGAATTTTAAACAACACTTTGTGCTCTAGAGCACAAAATGGAGTTTTGCGCTCAGATTTTGAACGAGAAATAGGATCTTTCCGAGCGGGTGAGGTGAAAATGATATTTCTTTCTTTCTTTCTCAGATGAGATAAGATGCAGGCTGTTGCTAGAGGCCATTAATTCTTATTCAACCAGGCAAGACGAGCCGTTTTTTTTTAACCTCTTGGGCAATTTTCTCTTGGACTGGATGACTTAAGTCTCCTTATACGTGGACTAAAGTTACAACCAGGATAATCCATTTTTAAAGATTAACTTTGGTGTAACTTTACTTCTCGTTTTATTATAAGGGGGTATAGGTCTTATTATCCGTCTATCAATCCCTCGAATTTTTTTCAGCAAGGGTTTTCGAAATACCTACCCAGTTACGTCATAGGTCCCTTCTAATTCTTCATTTAGGTAGGTTTGTGTTTTATAGCTGCTTGTGCTAACTGCCTCCACTCTCCAAGTCTCGACCTGATGAACGCAAGCACTCGAATCCGCTAAAAACAGACAGATCTTGTTCCAGGTTCTATAAACACCCTTACTTACGTGCTAGGGTAGTATGTACCTATTGTCCTAGATCGACTACAATAGGGGTATTTGATTTTTTTTTTTAGCGTGGTAAAATCAAGTGATTCCTCCCACCCCGGGCAGGGCGGGAGACGATCTCCGGCCACCGTAGGCGCGGGCATGCGGACAGCGAGTAAAGGGCAACTCGCTGTCAGCCCATGGACCATGCCCGGGTCGACGGCGCGGCGTTGTGCTCCACGCGCGCCTCAAAGAGCGTCAGCAAAAATGACGGGGCCCCCTCTCAGAGGGCCAAAGCCTGCCGGGGTCGCGGGATTTATTTCCTCACCGTGACCCCGGAACATAAAGGGCTATTGAAGGACACCGTGGATTTTAGTCAGTACAAGTCTGACAGTCTTCTCCGCCCTGCCCGGGGTGGGAGGACTCATTAACTAAAAAAAAGTTCTTTTTGTGCCATCAATCCTGCCCATTTGTCCTGTATTTTTAACAAATATTTAGACAGCTGGATGCGATGACCGTCGCAGATATTCCCTTGGCCTTGCCGGCTAATTATAATCCCACGATAACTGTCTATCACAAAAAGTAAAGATAACAAAAACAATTAAATAATTACTTCAAGAGAATAGGAAGTTCCCCAAATATGTTGCCATGCAAGTTTTAAGACTCAGATATTATTTCCTATGGACTTTAAACCTATGTGAAGATTATAATTTATAAGCAATAAACGGAAAAATCTCTTCATATTATCGTTATTTAGTACAGTGTCGAGCGGTGACCTCACGTAAGAGCCTCGCTAAAAAGAGGACATGACTCATAATTTTTTTCTTGCTCCCATTATAGCTCTTATTGCCTTGTCATAAGTGCTACAATAACAATTACCTTCTATTCCTTCCTTGTTTCGACTGGCGATATTCTCGACGGTGTTAACGATATTTCTAGGTTTTGAATACATTGGTGGGTTGCTAGTAAACTCGTTTGTCAACATTCCTTTGCAGTGAGAAATGTATTACGAATTGCAGTTTTAGATACAAAAGGGAAAAAGAAGATACAATGCGATCGTGCGTCATTGTTAATTTGTATGGATTAGAACTACATTGATAAATTAATTATGCAGATTCTATGATAGAACTCATTTATGTAGTTTTATTTCCTTGCTTCTCGAAAATACGGCCTCGTTAAGTAATCACAGTTCTTAGTAATAAGGATGAGTAATTTGGCTATAAAGTTGGTAAATATGAATCCAAAATTATTACTCATACAAATGAGTGCAAAATGAGATTAATGCTATGTAAAATAATTGTAACTGTACCAATGGGTACCGTATTCGAGAATTGCACCTGAAACCAGTATAAAAACAACCGTATGATGAAGACATTGAATGTGCAAACTCTCGCCACCTACTTTCACTTCACTGGCATAAATCCCGTTAGGTTACCTGTGCCACAACAGCACGAAATAAAAAAAAAAACACCACGCTTACAAAAACATGTGTAATCGTTTAATTATTAATTGAATTATTACAGCAATTTAAAAAATATGTCGTATAAAACAAAAATTGGGAGTCGCAAGGCACAGGGCGCGGGAGGCCTATGCGGCCGTGTAATCTCTTCTCTATAAACGTCTGTGCTTTCTAAATACATATTCGATAGGGTTTATAATAACGCGCACGCTCTCATTTATGAAGACTATGAATGACCATGTTCTGTGGAGGCCAGCGCAGGCTCAGAAGCCGTGCACCTTCAGCTGCTCGGGCTTCACGAGGCCCGATTTAGTCAGCCACTGGCAAATGTTCTCGCGCTGGTCGCCTTGCAGCTGCAGTACCTCGCCGTACTCCGGATGCTCCACGACAGTCCCGTTGCACGCGAACTCCTTCTTGCATGCCCGTACTATCTTCTTCAGGTCATATTCCGACGAGAGGCCCTGCACCGTGGTCAGCGTCTTACGCCCGTTCCGCTGCTGGATTCGGACGTGGACTAAACCATCTTGTACATCGTCTTCCGAGCTTTTGATAGCATCGGCGAATGGGTCGTATGTGTTCAGATTCTGGATGGACATACGATTGAACTTCGGGGCTCTTTGTTTCACGAAACACTGCGATACTACGCACGTACACGAATTAACTGTCACTGATAACGTTCGGTGATGTGTGCTCGCAGAGCTACGACCAATTTACGCAAACTCCAAAATGTAATGGCGGACAAGACCGAAAAATGGAAATGTCACGCGGAGGCGGAAATTATCGATCACTACCATAGACAAACGGATGTTTGCTTATAAAGCGCCTTGTACACTTTTTATTTAGTAGATGTGTTTAATTTTTAGTATCTAGTTGTTTTAAAATTACCCCTTCAATTTTGCATACAATTTTGGAACATAGTTATCATATTTGGCAACGTAGAAATTTCCAGCAACTGGAGTTCCAAGTTTGAAGTTCTGAGCGAATTTAGCAATGGAAAACTTTCCCCTTTTGTCACCCGAATTGTTCGGTAACTTTTGCACTTTGGAGAAATCTAGTTTTTCTGGTTGCTTGTAAACTAAAAATACATAGCGATGCAGCCCCGTGCCCTTCGGAGGGCCAGAGCCGATGTAGTCAGATAGCACTTCGCCCTTGCCTAATTGTGAGCCAAGAATATTTCCAACCAGCCAGTGATGCCACTCACGGAACTTAGGGTCTTCACGACTGGGAGCATCTGGGTCCACCATAGCCAGTAAATAAAACTCTTGTTCTTTAGCAGCCCACGTTACAACAGGCTGATCTTTCACTTGAGTGGGAGTCAGTTCCTTGCCTGTCTCGACAGCAGTACCATTTGGGTATTTTATGGTCAAAACCTCCGACGGTGCTACGGTAATCACGTCGGGCACAATACATTGCTCTCCAAAAAGACCTGCCAAGTTATTCGACATCGTTTGAGTTTTTATTCCTTCAGAGTCACTTAAAACAGCGATGAGGATTCCACAAAGAATAATTACTTTAAATTGGTATTCAACGCAAAGTCGACAATAAGATTTTCCAAATATCATAATCAACAACTCTGACAAAAAGTATTGCTTAGCAACCGTTAGCAACCAATATTTGATCCGAAGAATTATAGACTAAACTTATTTTGTTTTTATGCAATGTGTACAATAATTATTTATATATTTTATTTTACTAACATAATTTTCCTTTTTTTTTGTGAAAACGATACCAAAAAAAATATTATAATGTTTTGCAAAACGTTTTGTTTTGTTAAGTTAAACCAAAACAATGTGAAAGTAGCTTTACTCGTATTGGTTTGTCTATGCTCTAACCGGAACTCGGATAAAAAATAATGTTTTGTTGGTGTCGTTTGGATACACAATGCAAAAATAAAATGAAAATTAAATGGGGAAGGCAAGTGTCAAAGTGAAAATGACAGTTTGGTCCCCAAAGAACTGTAAAATCAAAGGAATTTTCAGAAAAAAAAACATTTATTGATGTAAAATGACTAGATGTTGTGTAATAAGCTGTAAAAATGATGGAATACACTTTTCAAAATAATATCTACTTTTCTTTTGGAGGTTATGTACCAGTATTGCATCGCTCGAAAATCGAAGAATTATCACCTGGAACGAGTTTTGTAATAGTTGTGGTGTTAAGAAATTAAATATATTGTGATATTTCTCGAATCTAAATAGAAAAAAAGGTTAAAATTACTGACTTAAAACATTATGATATTTTATCAAAATAGAAAGTCAAAAGCAGCATTATATTCTTGATAAAGGAGAGGACAGGTAAAACATACCTAAACTCAAAAATTGAAACCTCAACTACAAGTAATTGTGGATTTATTACGGTAAAATCAAATGTATAACCACTCAATTAAATCACTTTTTTTCTCTTGTAGATGCGCCGCGGCGTCTTAATTCTTCTTTTAGTATATAGTACTTGCATGGACGAATAATTTTCCATATTTGTTTTGTATTTATACTCAATTTTTATAACAAATAATCTTGTTTGTTTTTTTGTACAAGGTAGACGTGGGGACCAACTATCGCAGCGCCATCTACGATTAGCTTTGAGTTGCCATCCCCATTAATACAGCTTGACATAAAAATGTAGAAAACCGGAAGTCGCCACTGTCTTCGCGCTACCAGCACTTTGAATGATTTTATTTTATTTTTTTTCACTTATTACGTTAGTTTTATGGCACAATAATAAATCTAACAAACCTGCGGTCTTTGTTTACATCAAATATCAAAGATTTTAAAACGCTGTCAGAAATAAAAATTTTAGTTCCGTTTCAATCCGTTCTGGCCAAGCTATACATAATTTCGTTTTAGGTTTAGACCTTTATAGAAAAAGATATTGCATATTAAAGATAGCCATAACAGTATGGTCGCTATTTATGAGGTTTTTGTTGTCTGACTTCAGGGACTTGTTGAGTCCGGCTGGCTAGCATCCACCCACCCGCAAAATTACTCAAGTAGGTAATTCGTCTGCGGAAGCGTGAGTCAGTTTTTGAAGGACCATTTTGCAACTGTAAGACAGACGGTGTTTGTGTCGCGAGCATGTCCGACTATGGACCGCCTCAAAGAGTTGTCAGCAAATGACGGGGCCCCTCCTTAGAGAGCCAAAGCCTGCCGGTGTCGTGGCTCCGGAACGTAAAGGGCTTTTGAAGCACACCTTCGTAGTCAGTACAAGTCTGACAGTTTCTCCCGCCCTGCCCTGGGTGGGAGGACACATTTGATGATTTCACCACGAAAAAAAAACCGTAACACACTTCTTACTTTTTGTACTCTCAGATAAAGTTGTTGAGTCGGTAATGATTTGATGCAAGCAGCTTCCAACCGGTTCTATTGGGAATCTATAAAGGCTGCTCTACACTACTCGCGAAGTTGGTGGAAGTTGACCGAATACGATAGTGTAGAAGGGCACTTCGCTACGCTTCGTTCAAATTCGGCTCGCTTCGGGCGACTTCCATTTGTTGTCGGTTTTTGCGACCGAGTCAAAGGGCACAATGATGACACAGGCAACTTCGCGAGTAGTGTAGTCACATAGGTACTTCGGGACTTCGATCAACTTCGACGAGTACTTCGTCGAGGCAACTTCGCGAGTTGTGTAGAGCAGGCTTAAGGGTTCAGCAGTGGATATGATGCATAGCAGTTGGTTGGTATGATGCTGATGAAGGGGTTAACTGACCCAAAACTGAATAAAATTTAACTTGGGGTTTAATGGTATAAGAAATAAGTACAATCCTAAAATATTTACAAATGTCCATGATTTTATTGCATCTATTCACTCTAGATACATTATTAATAATAAAATATGAAGTACCTATAATTATTATAGAATACAGGCAACTTATACTAGAGAAAAAATTAAATATGGGACACAACAGACTTTCAGATTCAAAATAATAATAATTGATTCCCACCCAGAACAAATGTTTGTGTGGTGAGCACGATCATTTGTTCTGTGTCTGGGTGTGTAATTTATCTATAATATGTATGTATTTAGAAATATATAAGTATGTTTATCAGTTGTCTAGTAATAACACAAGCTCTGCTTAGCTTGGGACTAGATGGCGTTGTGTGATAGTTGTGACCAGATATTGCCATCTAATTAGGCACAAAAATCTAAATTGTCTCCCTGCCATTATCTCATTTTACTTGGTCGGAGCAACACATTTCCTTCTTCCATTCTCCCCTGTCAGACGTCAAAGCATCATTTACTCCTTTTACATTCATATTATCATTCTTCACATATTCATCATCATCAGCCTATAACATTCACAGGCCTCCTCTCTGTGAGAGGGAGTGGGCCATAATCCACCACGCAGGCCCAGTGCAGGTTGGTAGATGTCACATGTCTTCGAATTTTTGGTTCTAGGACATGCATGGGTTTGACGGGGTCTTTTTTTTATGTGCAATGGGTTTGCTCTTGACCTTAGTCTAGATCAGGAGTGATTAAGACAAGGTCGACGATGGAGCGAGCTTACCCAGATGAAGGCTGTTCACTCTAACTTTTGGCACTTTATTTCTAATATTCCAAGGTGCGTGTCTGTATTTGTTATTCATAATGTCTCTTTTGACCAGACTTTTAAATCATTTGCAGTTAAATATCTATATATTTACTCGACTACACTCTTAAAGTACACTAAACAATTCATACACTTCTGTCCAAACATTCTACTGAACAGGATAAACATTATGCCATCTGCTTAGCCTTGGCTTGAGCTAACATAGTATCAGCAGTTAAAGGTGCCCGTAGCTTCCTCCCAATGACATCAGCATCTAATTGCAGGATAACTTCACGAGTATTCTTCAATTTTCTCATCACATCTTCTATGCGTCTCTGTTTTTCAGCGATCTCAACAAAGAGGTTGTCTAAATCCTTGCAGTTTTCATCTTGGATGTTAGGAATATTGTTTTTAGGTTTATAACGATAGTTCGACACAGTTTCGACCTGTAAGTTCAGTAGTTTGTTCTCCATAAGCATAGTTTTTTGGTCATAATCAACACAAGCTTTGCCGAAACGTTTTCGTGATTCAACGACAATGTTCATTAGGTTTTCGCATTTTGTTTCCAATTCGAGATCTTCGGAGTCTGTAATAAGAAATAGGATCATGATTGTGTGCTTCCTAAATAGAATTTAAAACAATTTTGTAATTTTTAAAATTCGAAATTCCTATGTAATGTAATCGCATGCAAAGTTTTGCCGTTGGCTTTATTTGATTTCTAAAAGGTACAGGTGATTGTGCGGGTTGAGTAGGATAGAAGTTGGAGCGTATCCTGCAAGGAGGCTCCACTCTGGCATTATGTAAACAATTTTATAGAGAATCATTTTTGACTTACCCATTTCTACTTTTACACACACAGTTCTAGTAGTTGGACAGTATGAGAATTCCGCAGAACAACGCCCTTTATGTAATAACGTAAATGTGATTGTTATTTTAACGATTATGAGAATAAATCTGAAAATTGAGAATTTTTAAAAAATAACAGAATCAACAAACAGTTCGTTTTGAAGCGGAGTTTCTGTCAATGTCAAAATCGTGGTAATTTTTTTTGTTCATGGCTTCATGGCCTTTGTGCCATTCAAAATTGTGTTAAATAAAACAGTTTTTTTATTAAATCGCTTTAATAACATAATTAAGTATTGTAATTAGGATTACAAAAACACACTAACGTATGAGTCCCAACAAAAAATAATTATAACTGAAAACAAAACAAACTATAATTTCTTACGATAAAAATACAATTTACGGTGTTACAATATGAACACAATTTTTGATCATTCTCATGAACTCTTCCGGGTTGATCTGAAAAATTAAAAAGATTTAAAAAATGCCCAAATGGGGAAGGCAAGTGTCAAAGTGGCTTTGACGATTTGGTCCCATAAGAACTGTCTTAACAAAGGAATTTTATGAAAAAAAAACGATTTATTGATGTAAAATGACTAGATGTTGTGTAATAGGCTGTAAAAATGATGGAACATACAAATTTCCTACAATCCACACTATCAAGAAATAATGGGAAGCTGCTGTGACTGCTGTGAGAACAAAAATTGTATTATTACTAAGGAAAAGCTATAATTATAATAAACAAATATCTACCCTTGCGATGCCGGGACAGGCCGTTAGTTGAATTTATTAATGAAATTCTACGATTATACCCTAAACAATCGAATACACCTTTCAAAATAATATCTAATTTACTATTGGAGGTTAAGTACTGCATCGCTCTTTAAAGCATGAAACGGTTCGTCTGGTGGAAGAATTATCACCGGAACCGAGATTTGTGATAGTAGTGGTGATAAGAAGTTAAAATTCTTATCATATTGCTCCAATCTATAAAATAGATGTAAAATTAGATGAAGAAGACAAACAGAAGCAGTACTATATTCTTTGTAGAGGCTAGCACATGTAATACCTACTTAAAAAATACAATTTTAAACCCTAACTACAAGTAAATGTGTGTTTAATGTATACGTCGTTTTTTAATCTCGTAGACTGAATTGACAGGTGCAAATGGCGAACTGACACGAATTTCAATAGAATTTATGTCAGTTTTGACATTATCATTTGTCAATTTGGTCTACGAGATTAAAAAACAAACTTTAGTAGAATCAAATTTCTAGCCTCTCAACTAAATCACTTTTTTTTTTCTCTTGTAGATGCACTAGACCTCGGCGTCTTAGTTCTTTTTTTAATATATGTACTTGCATTGACGAATTTTCCATACTTGTTTTGTATTTATACTCAATTTTTATAACAATAAATCTTGTTTGTTTTTTGTACAAGGTTGACATTAATCTGACGTAGGGGACCAACTATCACAGCGCCATCTTCGATTAGCTTTGAGTTGCCATCCCCATTCAATGATCTTGAATCTATAGGTACCATTTAATAAAGAGCTTTTTTTTAAAGCGCTGATCTATGGCTATCAGTCTTTGGTAATCGTAGTTCGCAGTTGGGTCAATTGTCAATGGATGGTTGCACTAGTAATAAAAGTATCGGGCGTCATTATCCTCAACTGATGCCTCAACATTGAAGATTGACCCAGTTGGTCATACTGTCATACTGCAGGACATAAGTAGGGTTGCCATCTCTAAAATTTGGAAACCAGGACAAGACGTGAAAAACCCAGATTTCAGATTCCAGCAGGGCTATTGGCAAACTTGATAGTCACTGACCTGCGGTTGTCCACTGAACTTGGATGGCTTGATACCTGTTATGAGGCTAAGGTTGAGGAGTGGAGTGCCTCAAGAGCGATAGAATAGTTGACTTTAGGGGATATTTACATTTATCAGTTTCATTGCAAATGCAAAAGCCAATACGAAAGGTAAATTACCTTTTGACAGCTATTTGATGATCACCACATAGACACCGAGATACGCAATAGCCCTGCAGAACCCGGACATGAGTCGAAGTTCGCACCGTGGCAACTGCGTCAGGAGGGGTGGGGGGACGGTGAAGTATGCGTGTGTCGCGGGCGGCCCAAGACTTTAAATTTTTAAACCCGGACTACAGTGTCTATGTAGTCTGTGCGGACTACAAATGAAGCCCCACCCGCGGACGCGCCCCGGACGGATGCTCTCTAAACTAGGACAAATCCGGACGGAGGCAACCCTAGACATTAGACAAAACATAACTAACGTTAACGTAACGTAATATTTGTTAAAGTGTCTTACCAGGGAGTCATAATCTTTATCGGCATCGTCGATCATTTCATCTATTTGTTCATCAGACAAACCGATTTCGAGAATATGAGTAACTTTTTTAAGATTTTCAAAACTGATGTAACCTGAAACATAAATTACATGAAAACGTATATCGTATTTTATAATCGTTTAGTTTCGAAAACACTATGTCAATTTCACAAGTATTCACTATATTAAAAAAAGGCGTAAATTAATTCAAAGGGTTTAGGATTAAGGGGGTCTTAGGGAGCTAGAGAAATAGGGCCTTAGGGGGCTGGCATACGGCCATACTCTACTATTTAACTTGGATCTTAATTTGTGTAAAACATCGTAACCAAAATATTTTATTATAGATCCATGGTCAACACAAAGCCATCATACATCATCTGGTAACCCAGACACGTACTTTTGTTTTAACTTGTAATGTGCCCTAGCTGGCCCTTAGGCCAAAAGGGCTATGGCCCGGAGTGGCAGGCAGCGAGGGGCGGCACAAGCCACCTCGCCAACTGCAAGTAACTTACAGGTCCAGGGCGCTGAATCTTAAAATACGCCACTGCTTTCTGGCCTATTTCGCATACAAAAACGCGTAATAATATCTCGGTTTCTATCTTCGGTTGGATCTATGTCTGCACCCAATCAACCACCGCATTTACATATCCAAGCCTCTAAGATTCCCAATCAGAAAAAGCCTTTTTTTTTCATCAAATGAGTCCTCCCACCCCGGGTAGGGCGGGAGGGACTGTCAGACTCATACTGACTAAAATCTACGGTATCCTTCAATAGCCCTTTATGTTCCGAGGTCACGGTAATGACATAAGTCCCGCGACCCCGGCAGACTTTGGCCCTCTAGAGGTCCCTGTCATTATGCTGGACGCTCGAGGCGCACGTGGAACACAACGCGCCGTCGACCCGGGATCAGAAGCAGCCTTCAAAAACAATGGAACGGTGTTTGGATTGAGACTAAAAATAATAAGTCATCAGTCTGTTCTCTGACACACTAGTTCTAGGTCTTTAAAAGTTAATGATGAATACCGCGGTCATCCATATCAAAAAGCCGAAAGCTCTTCATAATGTCACCATCGCTATCCCTTGACATAATCTTCCGCATGATGGCCGTTTCAAAATTCTCAAAACTCAGTCTTCCACTGTTGCCCTTGTCCACCGCGTTTATCATTTTCTGTAGCTCTTCCTTAGTTGGTTCATACCCTGAAAAATAAAATGAAATGTGTTAAATCTTACCAGCTAGATTTTTTAATATGTTTGATTTGATAGGCTCTCGTTTCAAACTTAGTGTTAAAAAAACGATTTGTAAGGAATATCTGGTCCGACTGGCATGTAAAAATACGTTTCGTATATTGGAGCATGGATTGGATTGGAGGCATGGGGAACTGCTTCGCATCCAAACCTTGCGTATCACATCACACATCACCTTTATTTATGGAGGTGAAATCATCATTAGGACGTCTTGACGATCTGATGAAGACCACAGTATCGCGCTGGTTGTAAGCCGCTATCGACTGGTTTTATTGGAAATCTATGGGAATCACTGGACGTCCTACGGGTGATATGATGATGACGATACGATTTATACCTAGAGCTTTGATGACAACTCGAAAGTCCTCAGCCTCAATTTTCCCTTCGCCTGTGTAGTCAAGAAGATTGAAAGCTTCGAGCAAGTCAGCTTGCTGAAAAGAAAGAGAAATATCTTGTGTTACATTCGCCAATCAATATTTACCTACTGCTTTTTTTTTGCGGCTATATCATCAAGAGTCCCCCTCCGCTGGCTGTTGGGTTAGGGATTGTCAGACTTGACTGACTACAGATCAGGTATATTTTATGCTGCCCAAAAGCACTAACGGCCCGTTCATGTCTTTGGTCTAAGCAGTGAGTGGTGCGACGGGCAGTTGGTTACTTTGTAAACGCGCAAACTCGCCACTGGTAGCGCCTCGTGGCATGTTTAAAACATTTCTTTGATCTTACCGCTCGTCACCCGCGATTGCCCGCGATGTGCCCGTGATAAATCTTTGTTTGCAGTGGCAAGGCCGTGAACGAGCCGTTAGGGTTGTCGAATTCCTGGATGAGACAAGCACGGAGCCCGAATTTGTGCCAGATAATAATGGAGGTCAGCGTTGGGTGATTCCATGATCGTAATGGCGTCTGGTTACCTGTGATTCAGTAAATGCGAACTTCGCTTGAACCTCGTTTATCTTTTTTGGATGCTGCAACTCCTCAGCACCGTCATCTTCTTCGGAATATTCAGCCGTACCCGATAGTGTGCTGTCCATTTTGAAGATCAATGAATCTACGTGGCTACGTGCGACTAATGTTGATCTAACAAATGTTTGGGAACCAACTAAGTGTATCTTATGTTTGATCGATGAATAGTTAACTAGGTATTTCAGTAGTTCTTATGCAGTGTTGCAATCTATTTAAATAAAAATGCATAGTTGAAGTGTATTAATGTGCGTTCATACCTTCTAAACGACTGCACCGAATAAATAAGTTGCAAAGTTTCTTGTAAATATGCTAGAATTTTCTCAACTATACCATACCATTATCAATTTGGTTACAGTTCAAACTAGGTTTAACGTTTTGTAAAGCGTTGGAAGATCTTTTCAGTTTAACTTAGATATCAACCCTTCAAAACCTCATTAAAATTGATTACCTGTTCCTTTGTCAGTATCAAACGAGCGCAAACTGTCTTCTCCTTCTCTTCTTTTTCTTCACTTACAACTGAAGCGTGTTCAGATGTAACAGACTCGCTTCCTTCAGTAGCCATATTAGTAATTTATTTTATAAAATATTCAAAAAGAAAACTCCTGTATTTTCGTATTTATTTCTGACTTGTCAACACGCGTTATGAAATAGTTTTAACAAAACTTCTTTCTTTCATTTGCTATGGCATCATCACTGGCATCATCAATGAATGGGGATGGCAACTCAAAGCTAATCGTAGATGGCGCTGCGATAGTTGGTCCCTACGTCAGATTACTGTCTACCTTGTACAAAAAACAAACAAGATTTATTGTTATAAAAATTGAGTATAAATACAAAACAAATATGGAAAATTATTCGTCAATGCAAGTGCATATACTAAAAGAAGAATTAAGACGCCTCGGTGCATCTACAAGAGGAAAAAAAGTGATTTAATGAGTGGTAATACATTTGATTTTACCGTAATAAATCCACAATTACTTGTAGTTGAGGTTTAAATTTTTGAGTTTAGGTATGTTTTACCTGTCCTCTCCTTTAACAAGAATATAATGCTGCTTCTGACTTTCTATTTTGATAAAATATCATAATGTTTTAAGTCAGTAATATTACCCCTTTTTTCTATTTAGATTCGAGAAATATCACAATATATTTAATTTCTTAACACCACGACTATCACAAAACTCGCTCCAGGTGATAATTCTTCCGCCAGACGAACCATTTCATGATTTATGGAGCGATGCAATACTGGTACTTAACCTCCAATAGAAAAGTAGATATTATTTTGAAAAGTGTATTCGATTGTTTAGTTATGGTATAATCATAGAATTTCATTAATAAACTTAACTAACGGCCTGTCTCGGCTTCGCAAGGCTGGATATTTGTTTATTAATAGCTTTTCCTTAGTTATAATTCAATTTTTGTTCTCAAGGCAGTCACAGCAGCTACCCGTTATTTCTTGATAGTGTGAATTGTCGGAAATTTGTATGTTCCATCATTTTTACAGCTTATTACACAACATCTAGTCATTTTATATCAATAAATCGTTTTTTCTCAGAAAATTCCTTTGATTTGACAGTTCTTTTGGGACCAAACTGTCACTTGTCACTTTGACACTTGCCTTCCCCATTGTATTTTTTACCTACAGTAAATTCAAGAATTCAGTCACTAGCCGCTGTTTGAATTTTAGTTTTATAGAAATACTCGAAACAATTATGGGAAGGAACATATTATATTAATAAAATATGTATCGGAACTGGGTAGAATTAATAAATATATATTTTTTTGTATATTTTCATGCAACGCTGTGCAAATCGGCCAGCAACTGTTGGTTCAAAAGCCAAGAAGCCAAAAGTGGGATTAAAATAAAAAAAAAACTTTGAGTCAGCCGCCATAGTTATTTTGGTTAGAATTTGAGGTTATTTGTGACCGACGCCGCTTCTGTTTTTCATTAAAGTAAGCTAATAAAACTACAAAAATGAAACTCGTAAGATTTTTAATGAAGCTGAGTCATGAGACAGTGACAATCGAATTGAAGAACGGGAGTGTTGTGCACGGAACGATAACCGGAGTCGATGTTGCGATGAATACACACCTGAAAGCCGTAAAAGTAACGCTAAAAAACAAAGAAGAATTACAACTGGAGACTTTGAGCATTCGTGGGAACAATATTAGATACTACTTGCTTCCCGACAGCTTGCCTTTGGAGACGTTACTTATCGACGATACCCCCAAAGGCCGTGGAAAGAGGGAAGGTTTCCCCAGAGGCGGTGGTGGCGCAAGAGGAGGACGAGGCAGAGGCCGCGGAGGCCGCGGAGGACCAAGAGGAGGCCGCGGAGGCCGGGGACGCGGGCGCCGTTAAGTCAATCCTAGCTTTAAGTCCAAAATTTGTGATTACATTTTCTATTTAAGGTCTGATGGTGTTTTATTTTCTGTCTGTCAGTGTTAATACAAGCAATAATGTTCTTACTCGGTGTAATATGGCATAGGAAGTCATTAGTTAGTTTGTAAAAACTTGCAATAAGCTATAAAGTAACATTTTCATCTTGAAATTGTGCCGAGATCATAAAGCCAAACTTTTCTTATTCAGTACAAAAGTTTAACAAATCTTGAAAGTACCATTATTTGTTGGCAGTCATTGGTTCTTAAAATATTGATAAACTATGATTCTTCTACGGTTTTTAGTGAAAACATTCTAGATGTGGCAGTATTTTATTGTAATTTTTTTTTAGCATTTGTTGTATTAAGATAAACATGTACTTAAGAATCCAGTCAATTCATAGAAACAAATAAAACCAGATGAAGTATGTATCCAAACAAATAAAAGGCATACTAATGTCTCAAAGTTGATAAATGCAGGCCATGCAAATATGACCATATTTAAGGGGCGTGTCACTTGATGCATTCTTCGTTTGGTTTAATTTGTTCCTACGAGTTGACCAGATTTAGGAATGCATTCAGTATGACAAGTGCCTAAGATTCAGAGCATTAAACTGAACAGTTTTCTCCATAAGAGTGTGATTGGATAACTTTGTAACTAATATTATAAATACAAAAGTAAGTTTGTTTTACCGAACCAATCTTGAGATTTTGCATAAACCTACAGTAATGGACATGCCTGTCATCCTGAAAATATGTAGTGTTGCTGAGGGAAAAAACATGGTAGTTGATGCACCCACATGTGACTAGTCTTGGGCATTCTAGTTCACTACTGAGAGCGCTCAATTTAGTTCTCCGCTCTTAAACGAACTAGTTTGTTCTCCTAGTTCGTTAGTTCCTAGCTCGTAATTGAGACCGACCGATCAAGAGCGATCAAATTGTTCGCTCGCAAAGAGATTTCAGATTTAGTTTGTCGTTGTTCACTCGTATTAATACGGTTCCTGCTGCATGTGACAATTTGTGTAAAGTTTACGCGCATGATCGGTGAGCGAACAGGAGTATTATAATAATGTAGTGCTGTCCCGCTCCCGTGCAACGATCTTAGTTTAGTCGATCTCTTTCATTCTGTCCGAACTACTGAACTACGGAGCGGAAAATGTGGGAGCTAGTTCACTAGTTCATCTGTAGGAGCAGCTCTTGCGAACTAGTTCGTTCGCGAACTACACAAGACTACATTTGTGACCATTTGGTTTTCATTTTTTTTAGTTGATTCATTTAAAATGTCATTCCTTTACCAATACTGCTGAATTTATTTACTGAAGGCAATTTTGCTGGATATGCTTATAACTCCCCACCCAGTATTTCAGTATCTTTGTGATACCAACTCATCTTTTTAGAATAAATACCTTTATTATTTGAAAAACTGACTGAAAGGGCCTTAGATATTATCTCAATTTAGTGTTGGTATTTATAATACCTACATTTTTCCAAAAAACTAAGTCTTAAACATAATAGAGCAAGAGCCCGTGAACCCCAGACCTACGTTATTTTATAAAGGCTGATAGTTTGTCAGCGGATGCTCCCAATACTGGTAAGAACGATGACCATTTATGGAGTTTGGGTTATGGTGGCTTTGGCAGGTAAACGGTACTAAAGATGCGTAAAATATAAGTTTACTTACGTCATAGTATAAAAGCTGATTTTTATGTATAATACTCGGGTAATAAGTAGATGATGTTTCCTCATCAGCCAGACACTTATCATGGTGGCAACCCCTTGCCAGACACCCTTAATGTTCACGAAATTATAAGTTTACTTACGTTATAGTATAAAAGCTGATTTGTTTGAACAATACTTGGGTAATAATATGTAGATGATGTTTCCTCGTTAGCCAGACACTTTTGATAGTTCCAACCCCTTGCCAGACAAACATTGTAAATAGCCCAGTCAACTGATGTTCAATACAAGGTATAGAGGGAAAGTCTTGGACACAATTTTTGACTACGCAACTTTGTTTCGACTAGTTAGGAGGAGAACATATCGAAAGTCCCCATCCCTAGCCCTTGAGCTAAGGGGGAGGGAGGGGTTCGTAGGTACCACTTTTTGGTTTTTCGCTTATATCTCGGAAAGTCGGAAACCATGGGTCCAAGCGGCATAATATATTATATGAAAAAAATAAAAGCTGAATAAATTCCCCATAAGTTTTATTCAACAAATGTTTCCAGGTTTTGTTTAGTTTTCGAGCTATCTGCTCTTGAAAGTCTGTAATATTGTGAAAAATCATTTTTATCTTTTTGAATTTGGAAAGTTGTATTTCATATCGCCAATTTAAAGGTCCAGAAAGCATGAGCAGTCTTTTCAGACCCTCCCTTTTTCACCTACAATGAACTAAGCCAAGTGAAACCTGCATCTTGAGGCGATATGAGCCTCCAGCTAAAAGGGTCTCTTACAGTGCTCACAAAGTTATAACAAATTCTTGAATTCGCGGTAGCCACCATCAAGCTTGATATTTTTTGTCTTCCTTCCACCGAGGGAGCAGTAAAAATAGCTCAGACACTCATTCTAGATTACAATTACATATTAGGTAGGTACATGTACAGGGTTTTGATTCTAAGTTGACCAATAAGGAGAAATCCGCTTCCATAAGAGCTACAGAAAAACGATCTTAGGAACCTTTAGCTTTTTATAATGTAAACAATTTTAGCATATTTAATTTTTTATCAAGTGCGAGGTGTCCATCAAAATTAGTATGTAGACCCCGCCATCCCCTTCGAACCTAACCTGTCCGAGTCGGGGTGCCCCAAGTCCCAAACTCGCTTCGCTCGCTCTTGGATCCAAAGTACTCCTAAATTTGTGTAAAATGAGTATGAATAAAAAAATAATTTATTTTTTTATGATGCTATTTGGTTTAGTGTCATGTTAGGATAATTTCATTGTAAAAGAAGGATAATATCTGGGCAACAGAATTGGGTCAAATCTTATAAAACGACTCGAATGTAACGAAATACGACTTAAGTTGTAATAAATTAAAATGACATTCTGCGCAACTTGGAGGGTCTGAAACACTGATGCTGTTTTCTGGATCTTTGGCGACATCAAATACAACTTTCCACATGCAAAGAGTTAAAAATGATTTTAACCAATATTACAAACTTTCAAGAGCAGATATCTCGAAAACTAAACAAGACCTGGAAATGTTTACTGGATTAAACTTATAGAGAATTTATTCAGCTTTATTTTGTTCATATGTATTATGTCGCTAGGACCCATGGTTTCCGACTTTCCGAGATATAAGCGAAAACCAAAAAGTGGTACCTACGAACCCCTCCCTCCCCCTTAGCTCAAGAGCTAGGGATGGGGATTTTCGATAATATGTTCTCCTCGTAACTAGTCGAAACAAAGTTGCGTAGTCAAAAATTGTGTTCCAAGACTTTCCCTCTATACCTTGTTTTGAACATCCGTTGACTGGGCTATTTACAATGTTTGTCTGGCAAGGGGTTGGAACTACCAAAAGTGTCTGGCTAATGAGGAAACATCATCTACATAATTATCACCCAAGTATTATTTAAACAAATCAGCTTTATACTATAACGTAAGTAAACTTGTAATTTCGTGAACATTAAGGGTGTCTGGCAAGGGGTTGCCACCATGATAAGTGTCTGGCTGATGAGGAAACATCATCTACTTATTACCCGAGTATTATATATTAAAATCAGCTTTTATACTATGACGTAAGTAAACTTATATTTTACGCATCTTTAGTACCGTTTACCTGCCAAAGCCACCATAACCCAAACTCCATAAATGGTCATCGTTCTTACCAGTGTTGGGAGCATTCGCTGACAAACTATCAGCCTTTATAAAATAACGTAGGTCTGGGGTTCACGGGCTCTTGGGCTATAAGTCAAGTTTTTAAAAATGTGTCTTAAAAATGAAGAATAAGATGTTTTCTTTAATTAATTGTTTTATTTATAAAATCACTAGCTGTTGCCAGCGCGAGCGGCTTCACCCGCTACAACTCGAAAATTATCCCACGGGAACATAAAATCGGGATAAAAACTATCCTATGTCATATAATATAATATGTAAAATAGTACTACACACCCTATGTGTTAATCCAGGTTATAAACTATATATATGTGTACCAAATTTTATCCAAATCGGTTCAGTGGTTTTTGCGTGAAAGAGTAACAAACATACCTACATACACACATACATCCTCACTGTTGGTGATACTCAGAGGTGGTAGAAATAAAATAGCGGACTGTAACTATAGGTAGGCTCGTATATTGTAAAATTATAAGAACGCGCGCGATGGTCCGTGTCGTATGAGTCAAATGTGAAATGGTAGTGCGTGTTAGCAGCGGCGGCGGCGGCGACGGCGCTCGGTCGCTCGTCCCCCGCTCCCCGCAAGCCGCTGTCGCCCTCCGGTCGTCGCAGTGGCTAACGGTGCTACGTTTTGTCGCCAACATACTCCCCGGGTTGAAGTAGGCAGGAAGGCTGCTGGTTCAACAATCAGGTTCTGGAAGGGGACAAATGTTATTAAACGCCCTTCGAATAATGGTTCCTCCTTTGATCTTTATATCGGCGACTCGAGCGACTTGATCCTGAGCCCCTGGGAAAACGGCCACACAGCGACCCAGGGCCCAACGTAGGGGAGGAAGCGTTTTGTCCTTTATAAGAACTAAGGAACCCAATTTGAGTTCGCTTGTTGCAGTAGGCCACTTCGTCTTTTGCTGCAGAGTGGTAACATACTCGTTGGAGAATCGTTTCCAAAAATGTTGCTTGACGAACTCGATTCGTTTGTATCGCTCAAGGCTTGTTATCCTTTCTGTCAGCTGTGGATGTGGAACTGACACAAGTGATCGTCCTATTAGGAAGTGAGCGGGTGTTAAAGGTGTGAAGTCTGTAGGATCAGAGTTTAAGGCTGTAATAGGACGTGAATTAAGAATGGCTTCCACTTGAGTCAGACAAGTGTGCATTTCTTCATACGTGAAATGCGTAAGTTGGAGAAGCCTACGAAGATGATATTTTGTGGAACGGACTGCAGATTCAGCCATACCATTGAAATGGGGTGTGTAGCTCGGAATGAAGAGGAAGTCTATGCCGTCTTGGGCGGCTGCGGAACTAATTTGAGAACTTGAGTCCTGTAAGAAACGATGTAACTCGTTACATGTGCCTACAAAATTAGTCCCATTGTCTGAGGTTATACTTTGAGGCTTCCCTCGACGAGCCACAAATCGATTTAGAGCCGCCATGTATCCCTCTTTAGTAAGATCTGTGACGAGTTCTAGGTGCACGGCTTTAGTAGCTAAACAGACAAAAATGGACAAGTAAGATTTTATTAGCTGGCAACCTCGACCTTTACGGTTAGCTATCTTAACTGGGCCGGCATAATCCACCGAACAATGTAAAAAAGGGAATTCCAGTGTAGTTCTGGATTCAGGTAACTGCCCCATAATGGGCTGGACATTACTGGCTTTAAATCTGAAACATTTTATGCAAGCTTTCGTTATAGATTTTGACAGATTCCTTCCTCCTAAAGGCCAAAAAGTTTGACGAATACTGGATAACAATAACTGAGGTCCAGCATGTAGAAGTTTCAAGTGATGCATGTGAAATATGATTTTCGTTAAATGATGTTTCCCACATAATAAAATAGGATGCTTTGTGTCATAGCTATAAGGTGAATTATCAAGTCTACCGCCTACTCTCAAGATATCATTTGAATCTAAAAATGGTGTCAATGATATTAGTTTATTTTTCTTCGGTAATTTCTGACCTGATTTTAAGATAAGATATTCATTTGGAAACATTTCTAATTGTGCAATGTGTATAATAAAATTAAATGATTGTTGTAATTCTTCACAAGAAAGATGACCGCGGAATCTGTTTGTTTTAGTTTTACAGTTATGAATAAATCTGTATATATAGGCTATAACTCTTTGCAAACGTGTAAATTGTGAATATTTAAGTATAAGTTTTGTAAATAGTTTATCGTCATCGTTTTTGTTAACGTCATTATTTATAACAAGACAAGGTTGGAGATCCGGTAGGTCCCGTTTCTGGTTTTCATTAGGCATTTGTGGCCAATTATGCTCTGATTCGAGTAAAAACGATGGGCCCGTCCACCACAACGAGGCGTCGCTTATAATATCAGCCTTCACCCCGCGAGAAACGAGATCTGCCGGGTTCTCCTTGGACGGCACGTAGCTCCACGTGTGACCGCTAGTACTTTCCTTGATTTCGTTAACACGATTACGTACGAATTGATTAAGTTGAATTGAAGGGGTGGACAACCACCCTAATACAATCGTGGAGTCGCACCAAAAGCGACACATGTTAACGTTTATTGTAAGTGAATTTTGCACCTTAGTGCACAGTCTTGCACCTAATAAGGCCCCACACAGCTCAAGACGTGGGATAGTTGTGGGTTTGATGGGCGCAACCTTGTTTTTCGAAACTAAGAGCTGAACACGTACAATCCCTGAATTACACACAGACCTGATGTAGACGCATGCCCCATACGCACTTTGAGAAGCATCTGTGAATGTATGGATTTCAATCTTTACACAAAGATCACTAAGAACCCAACGAGGTATTTGTAACTTGTTAAGGCAGGGTAATGTGTTAGCAAATGAAGACCAAAGATGTAAAATTTCTGACGACACTTCTTCGTCCCAAGAGCATTTATTGACCCATAATTTCTGCATAATCAACTTGGCTTCGACAACGCATGGCCCGACAAGACCTAATGGGTCGAATATTTGGCTTATAACAGAAAGAATATGGCGCTTTGTAACCTTCTCATGAAGTTCAATATTAATTGAAAAAGATAAGGTATCCTGCTGACAAAGCCAATATAAACCTAATGTTTTTGATGCTGTATTTATGTTATCTGATAAATTTAAAACTGTGTTTGAATCAACAATTTGACCAGAAAAAAGCTCGTTAAGAATAAATGTGTTATTTGATTTCCATTTGCGAATATGGAATTTTGCTGAGTTTAAGGTGGTAGTAATTCCTTTACATAAATCTATAGCTTCGCTTACAGTACTAGCCCCGCTTAATAAATCGTCACAATAAAAGTCGTGAGCTATACTATATCTGACGTTATTGTCGCTGACTGTGGATGCCAGGCTACTCAGACATTTTGTCGCAAGGTATGGCGCTGATGCTGTCCCTTGACAAACTGTATTTAGTGTGTACGTTTTTAAACGATGCGATGAATCATACCTAAATACAATTTGCTGTAATGAGCGTTGACTGGGTACAATGTCAATAGATCTAAACATTTTTTCAATGTCTGCCGATACTACGAATTTATGCTGGCGGAATCTGAGGAGAATCGATAAGAGATCGTCTTGGACTGTAGGACCGACCATCTGAATTTCATTGAAGGAAATTCCTGAAGTGGTGACGGCAGAAGCGTCAAAGACTGTGCGCAACTTTGTCGTTGTACTGGACTCCCGAAGTACGCCATGATGAGGAAGATAGTAGTTGGCATTGTCACTGTATGGAAAAAGAACTTTATTCTCAGTCATGTGACCTAATAGCTCGTATTCTTTCATGAAGTTTAAATATTTCTCCTTGAATATTGGTTCTCGTTCGAATTTGCGCTCAAGCGACAAAAAACGTCGCTTCGCCATCTCAAAAGAATCGCCCAAGACCTGAGGATCTTGCTTAAGAGGAATAGTGACGACAAAGCGGCCATCGTTATTTCGAGTTGTGTTGACGGTAAAACTATTCTCACACGCACGTTCCTCCGCGGATTGAGAATGCTCAAGAGAAACACTATCCACTTCCCAAAAACGAGTGAGATCAATATCAAGTTGACCTTGAGTTAAAAGACATTGACTGAATGTACCTTTCGGACTCGAGATGTGACCAGTGACTATCCATCCGAACTCCGAACTACGTAACACAGGTAGATGCTTGCCTAGGCTAATCTTTTTGTTACCCAGAATATCCCAGAAGATGTCTGCCCCGATAAGAATATCGACCTTAGAAGGTATATTATAAGTGGGATCAGATAAACATAAGCCCGCTGGAATTTGAATATGTCGTGTGTCAATGTATGTGATCGGTACTGCTGTGGTGACGTTGGTAAACACAAAACAATCAATGTTATTCCTATAGCTAGTATTCAATGACTCAATTGTGAGGTTGCAAGACTGTGTACTATGGGATACATGACTATTAAAACCTGATACCGTGGAGCTCACGTTCCGCCTCGGCAAACCCAGCTTACTGCAGAAAGCTTCGGAAACGATATTTATTCCACTACCGTTGTCCAAGATCGCCCTGGCGGTGTGTTTGTTGCCCTTGCCGTCAACCACCTTCACCAACGCTGTGGAGAGGAAAACACGCGTCGAAGTAGTAACCGGTAGAATATTGTCACCAGTTGTCAATACAATATCCTTTGAAGACGTAGATGACGAATCGCGAGAAGCAGATTGCTCAGATTTTTCCAAGTGCAAAAGAGTGTTGTGCTTTTCATTGCAATATTTGCAGTGTGACAAAAAACATTTCTTTGCTACATGACCGAAACGCAAACAGTTTAAGCACACCTTAAACTCTTTTACCTTTGAAATCCGAGATTCTACAGGAAGACTTCTAAACGATTCGCAATTGAACAGCTGATGTGACTCATCGTCACACAATGGACATGATTTACGTTTATAATTTTTATTTGTGTTTTTGCTATTAGTGCTATTATTATTATTTATTACTAAAGTTTTTGCTTTTACGGGTTCTGATTTTAATTTATTATTTTTATTATTCTCTTCTAAGGTTTCTAAGACGTCGGCTCTTTTACTTAAAAATGTAATGAACTGTGATAGGGTTGGGGCCGAAGTCAATGTATTTCTATGTTCTTCCCACTCTCGACCCGTCACACTATCAAGTTTAGTTGACATCATATAAATTATAATCGTGTCCCAGATCGGTTCCTTCAATGATGCGAGAGCCCTAATGTTCTTATTAGTTACATCAATAAGATTTTGAATTGACTTACATGATTCTGATCGAATAGGTTCTATGTTAAACAAAGCCTGTAAATGATTATTAATTAGTAAGCGACTGTTATCAAATCGCTCGCACAATAATTCCCATGCAATTTTATAGTTGTCACCTTTAAAGTCGATGTTTTTAATAATAAGAGCGGCATTTCCTTGAAGAGAAGCCCGTAAATAGTGGAATTTATTAATGTTATCTATGCAATCACTGTTGTGTATAAGAGAAAGGAATGTGTCTTTAAATTCAAGCCAGTCTTGATAGCCACCGCTGAAATGTGGTAAGTCAATTTTCGGTAGCCTAACCAAATTTCTCACTCGCCCACCTGATTCTGCATCGCTGAACTCCGCCACAGATCCGCTAACCTTCCCCCCGGCAGCAAGCAGGCTCTTAGCTCTGGCCACTAGCGGGTAGTAGTCGTTGTCAAACTGCATACGCTCCGCGGGAACCTCATCGACTGGTGGCTCGTCAGACAGGATCTCGATTTCAGTCTGTAACGTGTCGAATTCCTCGCATAAGGGCTCAAATTTTCGTAAGCGGCACTCTAAATCTATGATTTGTAACTCCGTTAAGGCTTTAGAAGTTTCAATTAATTTAATATGATTGCCAAAAATAGTGAGCTTTGATTTTATAGCTGAGCGTTTTTTAATTAATGTTTTAAGTTCAGACATGATCACAAAGCAAACCTCAATTCGATGTAATGGCAACAGCTGATTTAAAATAACAAGCTACTTGAATCACCGTTATAAAGATAATATTATGTAAGCAAAAAATTATAACCAGGTGGCTAGGCTCAATGACTGTGCGTTTCGATTTGAAGTAAACAAGATGATTCATGCAAAAGGTATTCAACGCTCGAGTTTTATGACCGCAATTAGCGCACAAAGCCCCGAATAAAGAAATTGTCAATGAAATGAACAGCTAAAATATTACAGATAACAGCGTAGGTAATATAGATTGAATAGAAACGTATGAAGAATGCACAAGCACTGACTCAAGTTTTAGCAAAATAGGCATGAAATTTAGAAGGGAGAATATGAATTTGAATAGTAAAGAGAAGATGGAATAAGAGGAATAAATAGGAACGAACTCACAAGATGTCTTGTCCTTTGTCCACAGTGACTTGACGGTTTGTTCGTCCTTCAGTTGTCCTTCCTTGACCTTCTCGAAAGTCGTCGCGTAATGGCCGGCGCGTACGACTCGTAAAAGCTTCTTGATTTCTTGACACGGAATATTCTCCAAATTCGCCTCAAGACGTTCTTAAAATCTTCTTCGCGGTGAGAGGACCATTTGTTGGTGATACTCAGAGGTGGTAGAAATAAAATAGCGGACTGTAACTATAGGTAGGCTCGTATATTGTAAAATTATAAGAACGCGCGCGATGGTCCGTGTCGTATGAGTCAAATGTGAAATGGTAGTGCGTGTTAGCAGCGGCGGCGGCGGCGACGGCGCTCGGTCGCTCGTCCCCCGCTCCCCGCAAGCCGCTGTCGCCCTCCGGTCGTCGCAGTGGCTAACGGTGCTACGTTTTGTCGCCAACACTCACAAACTTTCGCATTTATATTATTAGTAGGACTAGCTGTTTTCTGCAGTTTCACACCCCCGCTACTCTGATCCTATTTGATTGTAGCGTTATGTTAAATAGCTTCATATCCTTCCTCGTTAAGTTCAAGTTCATTAGAGCCACCCGGCACCTACCCCGCACCGCCTCGTCCTACGTCCACTCGTTGTCGACAGGGGGTCCAAGAGTGGACATCGCGTTATCACCAATAAACGTCGCGGGGTCAACCAGTGGACCCCGCGAGGTCAACGAGTGAACACCGCGTGGTCAACGAGTGCCGAGTGGACGTCGCTTGGTCCACGAATTTTCGAGTAGTCTGTTAACAATTGGTATTCGCGGGCAGCGGAGTGGTCTACCCGGAGCCGCGCCGTTCACGCATGGAGGTCTTACGACCGAGGCGATCCGGTGACGCTACGGAGTTGATATTTTAATGAGGGCATACTCATACAAGTCCATACAAAGAATACTAGCCGCAGGAGGCGAGGCGCTGGGCCAATGGCTGGGCTGTGACTCAACATCCTACAGAAAATGATTTTTTAAGGCCGCATATTCTGAAAGTTGGCAACGTCGCAAAAAGCTGTCAAATAATTACAAGTTTTAATTAATTTGGCAAATTTTCTGTATGAAAACAAGAAATATCGCTCTGTAGTGCACTAAAAAAATGATATAGGAATACAATTAAAACACTGAATTTGATGTTGTAACCGTTTCAGGTGTATAAAAGGCATTTGGAAAGCTTCCAAATACTTTTTTTACATCTAAAACTATATATTCGGTGTTACGATATTAATTATTGCATTCCCTTATCATTTTTTTAGTGCACTACAGAGCCTTATTTCTTATTTTCATACAGTAACAATGCTAAATTAATTAAAACTTGTTAATATTTGACAACCATTTGCGACTGTAGGGACACAATGTAAACGTGGAAGGCAGAACGCTAGGTAAGCATAAATGTATGTGAGCAACGGCGGGGCAGTTACTGCGCACTGCTCCGAGCGGAAGGTTGTCTCAACGGGACTCTGGGGAATAAACGTGGCTACGTATAACCTACAAGCAGAGTGTTTAATTCTGTGCCCCCGCAACCTTCCACAGCTCGACGAGGCAGTACTCAAATAGGGGTCCGCGACCTATACACCGGTGACAATCCACCCGGCAGGAAGGCCCCTAAACGACGTTGCCAACTTTCGGAATATACGCTCTTAAATTCGAACCAGTACTTTCTGACATTAGCGCGTTCAAACAAACAAAAAGAGAAGACATCCTGCACTAGTCACCACTGTACCCGGTCGCAGCGGGAGACTCGTTTCAAAATCAAAATCAAAGCATTTATTTCAAATATAGGCCAGTTACAGGCACTTTTGAATTGTCATAGACAATCAAAGGAATATTATAAAACACTTAAAAATTTATGGTGCTACAGTCCCACTCACAAGACATAAAAACTGTGAAAGTACGGTAGATGCCCGTTCCTAGAAGTAGATCTCTATGGAGAACGTGCAAGAAACTCCATGGACACTTTAGATCGCCAGAATTATTACAGAACCTTTGTTACATCATTCATTTGAGGTGGTACATTAAGTGAGGTGAGAACGATGTAGCAAGTTTTTGATTAAAAGTGTCCAGAGTAACAATTAAAACAAAGACAATTCAAAAACAAAATGATCAATAATTATTCAAATAAACCGTGCGGCAGCTAAGAGATGACCAGTCTTAACTGACAGCGCCCGTTCACGAACATGACACATGCATCAGTTTCACGCTGTCAACAAATTCCTGGTGGCCTACCACGAGCTTTTAACGCGATCCACTTTACGGTCAGGGAACGAGATGGCTCTAGACGACTTGTATAGCTCTGTCTCTTTCCCACAGCCTACACTGGATCGCGTAAGGTAAGGTGGTAAGGCCCCAGTTAGTTTCTCAGCCTCTACAGGGTCAAACGCTTGCCGGGGTAGCGGGAGATTCTCAGGTTTCTATAGTATGATTGAGTCCAATACTAACCACAACAATTACCGTGGCCCTGGTCATTCGAGGGCAATTGAAATAACCTTTCGCTCTACACAGGGCGAAGGTACTCGTATGATGATGTTCCATCACAAAAAAGGGATAGTCTATAAGATCTCGCAAGTTCGGAATATCTGATATCACCTCATTTGTAAAACAGTCTTCCAATGAGGCGGTCTTCTACCGAAATTTTATGGTCTACAAAGACTTGACAAAGACGCAAGTGGTTGTCAATGGCTGACAGTCATTATTTTGGTTGTGAGTCAAAATTTCTAATGATAAAAATTTAATGCTCATAAAAACCCGTAAAAAAAGAAACGTGAGAAAAATATGTATGTGAAACAACTTTGATTTGAGTGTATTTCGTTAATTTTTTCTCTGAAAGGTAAAACTGTTCTTGAATTTCATTTGTTTTTCTTTTACATCTGTTTGCTATCCTTGCTATTTTGTTAGCTGAATAGCTTCCCCTATACTTTTTTGGAATAGATTTAATAACTAACATAGCATTTGAAGTGAGCTCTAGTGTGTCTGTCACTCTTTACTTGATAACCCCGAAGTTACAGAAAGAGTCTATAACTTCGGGGTTAGAGTAGTCAACAGCGAATCTCCGTTAAATAAAAAAAAACAAAGACTGCACTTTATTCCTTCACTCACGGTCCAATGGGACGGTATTACAGGACAACTGGAGGCAAATGCGGCACCTAGGTGCTACATCTAACACGGGATAAACTAATATCGTACCAAGTAATTCCAGGTTGCCAAACAAGCATTTTCGTTGATAGACCACTCAGTTCTGATACTTTTTGGGCAAATCCTGATTCTAAACCGTGGTTCATCATCATCATCATCAGCCTATAATGTTCCCACTGCTGGGACACAGGCCTCCTCTCCTGTGAGAGGGAGTATGGGCCATAATCCACCACGCGGGCCCAGTGCGGGTTGGTAGATGTCACGTGTCTTCGAATTTTTGGTTCTAGGACATGCCGGTTTCCACACGATGTTTTCCTTCACCGTTTTGAGAGCAGTGGTGATGCATAAATTACACAAAGTAATGCGCCTGGCGGGGTTCGAACCCACGACCTACAACTCGTAAGTCGGGACCGATACCACTGGGCCACCACTGCTCCGTGGTTGCTTTATCCCAAACAGAGAAATGTGTTTCTATGGTTCTTTTTATGGGAAAGTTGCTTAAATCACTTTGAAACGTTTTTATTATTTGCTAATACACCTCAGCAAATTCATTAGCAAAAAATCAGTTCAATTACTTGCTCTGAAAAAACTGTCAGGCGTTTGACAATACAGACAGTTACATCGACATAAGTTCATAGTTAAGTTTAAGCCCGAGGTAAATGGATAGACACAGAAGTATGAAATATGAATTGTCTTATTGTATCATAGCATTATCAACCTATAATGTTCCCACTGCTGGGGCACAGACCTCTTAGTAATAAGGAGTGGGCTGTGGTTAACCACGCGAGCCCACTGCGGGTCGGTAGAAGTCTCAGGTCTTCGGTTTTTTGGTTCTAGGACAGGTCGGTTTCCTCATGATGTTTTCCTTCACCATTTTGAGAGCAGTGGTGATGAAATAATTTATACAAAACACCTGTAGCTTCTCTAAAATAATGAAAACTATTTTAAAATATTATTATAAAACAGTCCCCAAAAGCTGTTGTCAGTATTTAATTAATTTTCTCATACATTACTGAACGGATTTAAGTGCGGTTTTTACTAAAATACAGTGCAATTATTGAGGAAGGTTTTGGTAAATAGTACATTAGTTTTATGTAAATTAACTGAAATATAACGATTATAGTTTAAGAGGTGGCGTGGTCGTAAAAATCTCGCCTGATTCCAGCTTTACTCGCGTACGCCGCATAAAGGTAAGCGTCCACAGGTCGGCATCGTACGTATCGGACGCATCGCATCAAACGGATTTCTGCATCGGCAGCGATCGGATTGCCGACGCGAGTATCAGCAATCGGATTGCCGATGTCACCTTCATCGCGTCCACTGATCGGCATTCCGTATGACGTCATCGGTACGCATCGCATGTAGACATTGCCGATGAGCCGTCCGTACTATGCGGATCAGTGGACGCAGTTGTATGAGTTTTAATACAAGGCAAACTAAAATCCGTTACGTACGATACGTCCAATACGTGCGATGCGGACCTGTGGACGCTTACCATAAACCAGCAGAGATAATCAGCATCAGTAATGTGCCAGAGAATTGTAGATCTACAAAAATACTACTAAAAAGTCCTCGGTCTTCTCCCATCCTTCTCCGTTACAATTCATCAGCGGTCACATCCTTTCTTGCCATTAACAACATCATTTCTTTTCTTCCAGTTTCCCAGAGAATATGTCAAACTCAATAAATTTAGACAAAAATTCCTTAAATAGTAAGGACCGTGATTTTGCCGTGCAAACAGCTTTGACAGGCTGTACGGTATACGCGTTGCCTAGAAGGACTTCTAAGCGGAACATGGTGGATGTTATGCAGAGGATCATGGATGAAGACGGTCCTCAGCCTATGGTTAATCGGAGGCCTGCGAAGGTAGGTGTTGTCATGCATTTGATTTTTTTGGATGAGGAACCTTGAGCACAGTGCTGGCCCAGCAGTGGTATCGGCCCCGAATTATGCCCGGGCTACACGAGGCTAGTTTTTCAAGCTTTTTTTTTTTTTAGGTGGTAAAATCATCAAATGAGTCCTCCCGCCCTGGGTAGGTATCCTGGGTTAAGAAAAAACCCGCGACCCCAGCAGGCATTTGACGCGAAACACGACGCGCCACCGACCCGGGCTTGTTCCTTGGTCGGACGGCGAGCTACCCATTACTCATCGTCCACAAGCCCGCTCCGCCGCTGTGCCCTCTGCTGATCAGAGGGACACGCGTTGGAACGTCCACACGACAGGCTATTCGCATACGGGCAAAGAGACCAAGAAGAAGAGTTTTTGCCCGCATCCCAGGGTGCACCGGCCCGAAAAACTGGTCTTCCCCCCGTAGTTTTTCAAGCTAAGATAGCAAGCTAGTGTCAGTAAGCTACCAAGCTAGTACTTCTGGCTTCGTACGTGGTTTTCACCAACTCGCACTGAGCCCGCGTCGTGGATTATGGCTCGCTTCCTCTCACGGAGAGGAGGCCTGTGTCCCAGCTGTGGGAACATTATAGGCTGATGATGATGATGACATGACGTCGAATTTATTTTGAGGACTTCTTCATGTTCTTTTAATATCCAGAGAGTGCGAAACGCAGCAGATCAGTTCTACGATGATCACCATGGAGAGTACGATGCTATTGGTCAGACGCATTACGATCAGATAGAACGGGTCCACACTCACAATAACGCTTACCCCAAGATGTACGATGAGCTGGATAAACGACGATCTCTACAACAGGTACCTTTTTAGGGTTCCGTAGCCAATGGCAAAAAACGGAACCCTATACTCGTAGATTCGTCATGCCTGTCTGTCTGTCCGTCCGTTCGTATATATGTCACTTCGAAAGTAGAGATATCCTGTTGAAACTTGGTAAGTAGATGTATTATGTGAACCGCATTAGGATTTTCACACGTAAACAAAACAAAAACAAATTTTGGGAGTACCCCCAATACTTAGAATTGAAACTCAAACATTTTTTTTCGTCTGGCCCCAACGACCACATATAACGTCGTTTTTATAATAATACATATATCGTCGTTGTCTGACCCGTACGTGTGGGTTATCTATGGATAGGTATTTAAAAATGATGTTGAGGTTACTATTATAATTTTCTTCTAAACTGATCAGTTGGCGCGAGAGACACTTCCAAAGGTGTAAAATGTGTGTCCCCCTCCTGTAACTTCTAAAATAAGAGAATGATGAAACTAAAAAAAATATATGATGTACATACCATGCAAACTTCAATTGAAAATTGGTTTGAACGAGATCAAGTAATTAGTTTTTTTTTTAATACGTTAATCGTAAACCGCAATTTACCTTTCAAAGTTACAACAAACTACATGAACTTTTATATTATGTTACTTGCTGCTACGGAACCCTTCATGGGCGAGTCCGACTCGCACTTGGCCGGTTTTCTTTAAGGTGAATGCTCCAACCAGCCCGCGAAATTCAAATTTTCTTACGTTTTTTGCAATTTGCAGGCCAGTGACATGTTGTAACTATAACAAAATATGAATTGAGGTAATAACAAGACTAATTTTAAATATAAAAATTATCAAAAAATTCGCTCCATCAGCTCTCACACAGAAAAGGTGCATATTGTTAAAATCTCAGAAATCTAACTATGATGCACCTTTTCTATGTGAGAGCTGATGGAGCGAATTTTTTGATAATTTTTATATTTAAAATTAGTCTTGTTATTACCTCAATTCATATTTTGTTATAGTTACAACATGTCACTGGCCTGCAAATTGCAAAAAACGTAAGAAAATTTGAATTTCGCGGGCTACATCGCATGAAGAAGCAGCATGCAAGCATAAACTCAGACATTGACGGCACGGTTAGCGCAGTGGCTGAGCGATTGGACTACTGCGCTGCGCGTGTCTTGGGTTCTATTCCCGCACGGAGCAAATATCTGTATGATCTACGAGTATTAATTATTTTAAACGCATTAACGCATGCGACGCGCATAACAAAACGCGCAAAACGAGAAATAGAGAATTTCAGCTTGCAGGTGTGGGTTGCAATGGCCTAGTTGGTTAAGGCGTCTGGAGTACCTATCCAGAAGACGCGGGTTCAAATCCCACTTGCAATCTGAAATTTTTCTTTCCTCAAAAAATGATCTACAAGTAGTTGCTAGGGTCTGGGCGTTTGTGTATGTGAGTTATATGTTTGTAAATGCACCCACGACACAGGAGAAATTCCCGCTCAGGGTGGGATCGGAGGGACAACCGCACTCGTACTGACTTAAATCCACGGTGATCCTTCCCTTCCAGTGTCACGGTCAATATCTTAACTGAGGAGACAGTCCCGTGAACCAGCAGGCTTTGGCCCTCTAAGGCCCCATCAGATTGCTGACAGTTCTTTGAGGCGCGCGTGGACCGGCCACCGTAGGCCTACAGTGGCCGGAAATTGCCTCGCGACGTCTGATACCGTGGCGTGGGCGTCTCTCGCAACGGTTAACTTGTGAGGTGGACGCTGTCCTCTTCTTCTTCTTTTTTTTATCTCGTATTTCAGGCAACTAAGTAAATCGCGTTACTTTGACAGGCCTGTTGGTCTAGTGGCGTGAACCTGACTGCTATGCCGGGGCTCGTGGGTTCGATTCCCACTCAGGACAAATCGACGGTCCCTACGTACAAACGGACATGTCGAAAATGCCATTTTTTTTTTATTGCACAGTTCGCTTTAGATTTTTAAGATGCACAAATCTGTATATTTATTTTTTTCTTATATTACGTATTTAACGAGATTTACCAATCGTATATGAGGACAAGTATTATATTTACAACGAATAAGTAACGTAGATGCGGACATCTACACATAACGCTTTGTACGGTGTTTTAAATTGCGCGCAAACGCGGTCATGTCTGACATAACGTCATTTACGGCGGGAGTTTCTCAGTAGGGCGTGTACATGTCCTTATTGTATGTTTAGATGCTAAGAAGATTGTTAATTAACAATAAACAATTTCGCTTCGGTGACCTATTTGGGAATTTGTCTTTGCAAAATTGTACGATGTTATGATGACGAATAACTACCGAAAATAAACGTTTGACATATGTCATGCATGCCACCGTCCGAGTAAATCGATCCGATACATTATCTCTAGGTGTTCTTGTCTGGCTAATTCAAATTCAATTTCATTTATTTCAATCAATTTCAGATCATACACCAATATCAAAATTCAATTAATGGAGAATATTTGCTTAGACACAACCTCGTTTCCAGGATTATCCACCAGCAACTTGCTTTGACGTACAACCTTGAGATATCAGAAGTGCCGTAATATAAGTATGCGCCTGACCCTGCCGGTCGCGGCACTAACGAGCTACCGTGACCCCGGAACGCAAAAGGCTTTTGAAGGACACCGTGGATTTTAGTCAGTACAAGTCTGACAGTTCCTCCTGCCCTGCCCTGGGTGGGAGGACTCGTTTGATGATTCTACTATGTTAAAAAAAATGTATGCACCTGACTCAGTTCGCGAAGATGGCAATTTCGTTGTATTGGGATCGACTTATCATCACTGACAGAACTATTGTTGCCAGAAAGCATGACATTGTGGTGATAGATCAATCGGAACGTCCATCACGCAATGTTTTGTTGTTTATATAACGTATCCGTATGACTAGAACCTCGTGAAGGCAGAAAAAGATAAATATTCAAGTATCTTGATCTGGCTCGCGAGGTTGTTGGCATATGGAAAGTAACCAGC
The DNA here is from genome assembly GCA_954870645.1 of Agrotis clavis. NCBI lineage: Eukaryota > Metazoa > Arthropoda > Insecta > Lepidoptera > Noctuidae > Agrotis > Agrotis clavis. Next base: position 9,373,377 of record OX940946.1, read on the forward strand.
AGTCATTGTGCCGATAGTCGTGTTGGCTAATGGCTTAATTGCCTAGAGCCTTGACCAACATCTAAGGAGGCTCTCGCTTGGCCAAGCGTTTGATTCAGAACGCAGTACTTCTGGACACGGCGCGCATCTTTAGGAAGTTCGTCTCTCAAGAGCCCTGACCACCGGTAGCCCGGACCTTATTCCCGGTGCTTGTGGACTACTATCTTTGAGGAGTGACTGAAGACGCGCCACGGCGGCAGCGTCCGCCTGACGCAGGTCCTAACCAGACTGAAGTTTCGGGAGGTACGTTCCTGTGTCGGACTGAGAGGGTCCATTGTCCGGAACGCCCGGAGAACACGGTCGAGCATACGGTGGATCAACCTCTCGCACCCGGCATTCAACCTCACAATCCCAGCCGCCGCGGGAGACGCCCATGGCAACGGTTATCACAAGGCGATTTCCGGCCACCGTAGGCACGGGCGGATGGCGAGTAATGGGTGACTCGCCGTTCGATCATGGGCTATGCCTGGATCGACGGAGCGTCGTGTTCCATGCGCGCCTCAAAGAGCTATCAGTAATCTGACGGGACCCCCATAGAGGGCCATAGCCTGCCGGGGCCGTGGGGCTATTTTATCAGGTAACCATGACCCTGGAACGTTAAGGGCCATTGAAAGAACACCGTGGATTTTACTCAGTATAAGTCTGTCAATCCCTTTCGCTCCACCCAGTGGGTGGGAAGACTCATTTGAAGAATATACCACGTTTAAAAAATTGACATGTCTTTATTTACATTGCAAGAACTATAGACACTTCGAATGAATGAAACCGCGTATAAAGCGATATGTCTTCGTCGATGTATATTTTATAACCAACGGTGGTGATTTTAAGATGTTTAACATATCCGTTTGAAAACTATAGCATTGTTCGACGTTTTCATAAAACGTCTTATTTAAATTCTATGTTATAAACTGATTTCTTCTTTCCTACGTATAAAAAGTTATCTAAGACATGTCCGACATTCTTTTATTTTAATATCAGTGTAGAAACAGTCATCTATCAGTTTTTCTAAGAAAATGAAAAAAAAGAAAACATGTATATATACCATTATAAAGTTCCTAAAGCTAATAAAACATTATAGAAAAAAAAATTCAAAATTGTTCATAGAATTATTTCTAGAGCGATTTGTACATTAAAATCGCTCTCCTGAAAACCTCGGTTTTTGACATGTCCGTTTGTACGTAGGGACCGTCGAAATGTTTATGTGATGAGCATGATCATTTTGTTTTGATTTGATTGATCATTTGTCTGGGTGTAATTTATCTATAATATGTATGTATTTAGAAATATTTCTATGTTTATCAGTTGTCTAGTACTCATAACACAAGCTCTGCTTAGCTTGGGACTAGATGGCGTTGTGTGATAGTTGTGGAATATTATTATTACTACGAGAATTTATTTCATCACCACTGCTCTCAAAACGGTGAAGGAAAACATCGTGAGGAAACCGGCATGTCCTAGAACCAAAAATTCGAAAATATGTGACATCTATCCGCACTGGGCCCTCGTGGTGGATTATGACCCACTCCCTCTCACAGAGAGGAGGCCTGTGTCCCAGTAGTGGGAACATTTTATGCTGATGACGATGAAGTAAAGTTGTATATTATTTACCGTACAGTATAATTTCATGTGTATCTAGTAAACAGCTTGTTATTTTTTTCTTTTATCAGGTGGGGATATCCGGCTTGTCTTACCAAATGGCAATAGGAGGGGTAAGAGCATTTTTTAGCTACTCTTTATCTTTTCCTCTTACATTACCCATTTCTTTCTTTCTTCTTTCTTTCTACCGTATCGATGATAGCCAGATGTCCCTAGCAGTTTAATCATCAACATATCAGTCGTTGAATACTTATATAATATAGGTATAAAATAGGTTTATTATAGGTTTAAAATAGGTATAATATAGTTATAATTGTTATTAAATGTATAACAACATATTAATATTAATATTCGTATGCCGCTTTGTGCGGTGGATATGCTGATCGAAATATTTGTAACATCCCTTTCCTTACCATATTCGACGAATAAATGTCTTTGTCTTTGTCTTTGTCGTAAGACGTCCACTGCTGAACACAGGCCTCCCCATAGACTTCCATAGGACCGGTTGGAAGCGGCTTGCATCCAGATCCTGTGATCCTGTGGTCTTCATAAGATCGTCTGCCCACTTTGTGGGTGGACTATGCTCGGTATGGAGAGGGCTATGCTCGGAGTCTCTCTGCGCGATCGACTGAGAAATGAGAAGATTCGTAGACGAACCAAAGTTAATCGACATAGCCTGACGAATTAGCAAGTTGAAATGGCAGTGGGCAGGCCATATAGCACGCAGAACTGATGGCCGATGGAGTCGTAAGGTTGGAGAATGGAGACCAGGCACCGGCAAGCCCTGTGGTTTAATATTATAGGTTTCGTAATTAAGAAATTATGAGTCCACCAATTAAATCATTTCCTTTATTTTGAAATACCTATGTAATTAATTTGCCAGGTAAGTACGTTTTTCCTTATAGTCTTTAACAATTGAATTTAAGGAAAAAACAGTGTTTATTATAAATATTCACACCATAGCAATTCAATTAATATGATATTAATTAATTATAAATACAATACGTATTATATTATTGGAATTAAATGCATTTTATTAATAACAGCGGTAATTGCCAGCTTCTTTACCTGCCACAACTCGATATCATCCCACGGAATAATCGGGCTATCCTATGTGTTAATTCAGGTTATTAACTATCTTTATTCCATTTTTATCTAAATCCGTCTAGCAGTTTTTGCGTGAAAGAGTAACAAATATCCATCCATCAAAACAAACTTTCACGTTTATAATATTAGTAAGAAAGTTTAGATACTAGTGCTCTGCCCTTTTTTCTGTGGTCTAACCATCAAATCAGTCCTCCTACTCTGGGTGGACCGAAAGATAAGCGATTGTCAGAATCTCAACGTCTTATACCACTTTTTTAGACAAGCGATAAACATGTGTTGAACGCTTGTTCAAAAAAGTGTAGCTTTTGCAAAACGACCCGGGTTTATAGGTATTAATGTGAAAACGTTTTGACGTTGTCTGTTATTTAAGACAAGTGTTCAACAGATGATAAACTTTTTTATGGTGTTACTGACTAAAAATCTGGCTATATAATATCACTCTACGACAATAGGAGCTGAGCAGCGAGGCAAACCACGGGGACAACTAGTTATTAATAAGTTAGTATAATTATATTTTAATCCTGTTATAAGTGTCACATTAATTCCAATTAAATAGTTTATCACCTATGGATTTTACCTTGTTACATGGTGGCTAAAATTCTTATTAAAATGAAACAGTAATACTTGTAAATTGGGTCAAATTAAGGGAGTTACCTATTGTTCATAGACCACAGTGTGAATCATATTATAAAATACTAGCTGTTGCCCACTCCCTGCCGGGGTTGCAGGACATATACGTATACCGCGACTCCGGTGCACAAAGGGCTACCGAAGGACACCGTGGATTTTAGTCAGTACAAGTCTGACAGTCCCTCCCGCTCTGCCCTGGGTGGGAGGACTCATTTGATAATTTTACCACGAAAAAAAAAAGCTGTTGCCCATGATATTTTAACCTCCACTTTTCGGTTCCTATTTGAGTGAGGCTTTGGCCTCGAGAATAATTTTGTGAGTAGCAGAATTTCGGTCGCTTGCATAGAAAAAGTCTCTCGCGACGCAAAATGAGCGGTCTGCACTGTACCAAAACACGAAATTCTGCGACACACGACTCACAAAATTACGCTCGTTTGGCCTCACCCTTAGTCGTAGCGTGATGTTGTTTAACCTAATATTACCTTCCTTGATAAATATACACATTACACACATCAAAAGTGTCTAGGGATCAACATATATTTTTGCAATAACTTTTCTCCTGATTGATATTAATTAAAATGTTCTTTAAGGATTCATCAAATAAAGTGTTATCGTTTGTCACAGTAACGATAAACCAAGTCACCTTTGCATTCATAAAGAAATTTGCCATTTTCCTAATACAGGGATTTTTGACATTTGAACCACTAACATTAAAGTTCGAAAAAAAGACTGAAATAACAGTTTTCTTTAAAATTTTATTGGGTAACTTAAACAATTAATAATCCGTGTTTCTACCGCGAACACTAACAACACAAGAACATCGGTTTGGCATACTCAAAATGAGTTCATCCAAATCACGCTGTGGAATGGCCGCCCATGTTCGTTGCAACAACAAAAAAAGGTCTTCTTGCGACTGGATACCCTCCATATTCGGCAGAGCTCTTCTCTGTAGCATATCCCATGCATGCTCAATCGGGTTCAAGTCTGGCGACTGAGCAGGCCAGGGCAGGACATTGATGTTAGCTGCGGCGAGAGTCTGTCTTACAACTCTTGCGGTGTGCGGTCGTGCATTATCATGCATTAACTGAAATAAGGGACCGATTTGCACTTGTAGAGGAACGATGACGTCTGATACAATCGTCTCAGCATAAATTTGAGCGTTGAGGTTGCCTCTGATCCAAATCAACTCAGTTCTTCCGCCGATCCAAATACCCGCCCATACCATGATGGTTCCACCACTATAAGGATGGACTTCCTGGCAGGATTTTAATCGCTGTTGGCGTCCAGGGGTTTTCCAGTGTCGTATACGTCTTGTATCCGGTCTCATACCAAAACGAGACTCATCAGAAAAGCACACGAAACGCCATTGTTCTTCTGCCCAATTTCTGTGTTCAAGAGCCCATTGATATCGAATCCTACGATTGTGCATTGCTATAGGTGGTACCCGTAGCGGTCTTCGGGAATGAAGGTTCACTTCATGCAAGCGGTTTCTGACTGTTTGGTCGCTAATTAAGTTCCCTGAAGAGTGATGAAGCCTCACGGCTAACATCATGGCGGTTATTGTTGGAGCTCTTCGAGTTAAGATTTGAATGTATCGGTCTTGTCTCCGTATGGTGCAGCAATACCGTCCTCCATGGCGCTCAGCCACGGTACCAGTGCTTCGGTAACGTGTCCAAAGTCGACTGATAACACTCTGACTTGTATTCAGAGCTAAAGCCACAGTACGTTGCCGGGAACCAGCTTCTATCATTCCCACGGCTCTGAGCATTTCTTCCCTGCTTAAATGACGTCGCCGCTCCATAATAACGTTGGTTTTAATCAGTAGTAGGGAAACAGTAGCACTAATAATGTCTTCAATGCGTTGTATGTTTTTATAGGGAAAATATTGACAGCTGATTTTCATCTTTTACTCGAATTTGATTTACAGTTCCTGATTCAAATTATGAAATGCACCAAAAAGGATCCATATAAATTTATAAAATCATAAATTTATTACAAAGCCACATCTCAATCTCAAGAAATCCGCATAAAAATGCTTGATCCCTAGACACTTTTGATGTGTGTATAATTGTATATCCAACACAACAAAATTCCAATTCGTAACAGTAGTTCTTGAGATAAGTGCGTTCAACCAAACGAACACTAGCTTGATAATTATTTAATCTAGTTATTGGCCAAAGAGCGCCGACCCTCCCTGTCCTGAGCACTCCACATCCATCCGCTGCCAGCCATTCTTCAAATCATCGATCCACCTTGCCGCAGGGCGTCCCACCGGGCACGCCGCAATTGCGGCGGTAAGACCCCTCTTTGAGGAGTGGCTGGAGAGAAGTCATGGCGTCCTGACCTACCGCTTGACGCAGGTCCTCACCGGACATGGAAATTTCGGGAGGTACCTGTGTCTGATGCGAAAGGAGGAAATGCCTGGGTGTCACCACTGCGGAGATCGCCCGGAGGACACGGTGGAGCATACGGTGCAAGACTGCCCAGCTTGGGCAGAGCACCGACGTGTCCTCACGGCTGCGATAGGCGGAGACCTCTCGCGCCCAGCATTGGTCGCGGCCCTGCTGCGGGGCGAGACGGAGTGGGCAGCGGTCGCCTCCTTCTGCGAAGCAGTAATGCTCGCGAAGGAGGAGGCGGGCCGCGAGCGAGAGAGGACAGTGTCCTCCCTCCGCCCCACCCGCGGTGGTGGACGCCCACGGCGACGGAAGTCGCTAGACGATCTCCGGCCACCGTAGGCGCGGGCATGCGGGCAGCGAGTAAAGGGCAACTCGCTGCCCGACCATGGACCATGCCCGGGTCGACGGCAAAATGACGGGGCCCCCCTCTCAGAGGGCCAAAGCCTGCCGGGGTCGCGGGATTATTTCCTTACCGTGACCCCGGAACAGAAAGGGCTACTGAAGGACACCGTGGATTTTAGTCAGTAGAAGTCTGACAGTCCCTCCCGCCCTGCCCGGGGTGGGACTGTGGACTTGAACCGAGGACTCATTTGAAGATTTTACCAGGCTAAAAAAAAAAAAAAAAAAAGCGCGTCCCACACTTCGTTTGCCTATACGCAGTCTCCACTCTAGCATATTTTATGTCTGCTCTATCGACCGTCTGTGCGTCAGATATGGCCGGCCCACTTCCACTTCAGCATGCTGAATCTTCAGATGTCTGTGACTTTAGTTCTGGGAAACATCATAACTGTACACATGGCTGCACATCACGCTATGCAAAACTCAACGACGATTTAATACTAGACTACGCATTGCACGATCTAACGAACAAAACTATTCTGCCAACTCGCTGAGGTACTACGTAAGCGAGGGGGGCGGGGTACTGCGTTGTGATTGGCTAACTCAAGGTCTGTTCTGTCTCAACGTATGTTTACGGCTCACAGGATTAGTCGAAATGAGACGGATATAAGACTTTTTTTCCTAATGTGTTGGCAGACATCGGTCGCCTGTTATTAGGAGTCTAGTATTATATCGTCGTTGGCAAAACTATGTAGTATAAGCTGACCGTTCAATGTGCGGAAAGATCATATTATAAAGCGAGTCCAAGACAAACTGGTTTTGTATAGCTTGTGCAAGTGTAGCTGTGTGTGTGTACCGTCCGCGTCGTACCACAAAAATTTAAATATCTGTAAAAAAAGTGTAACTGCAAAACGACAATTATATCAATATAATTGTCGTTTTGCAGTTTTACAGATATTTAAATTTTTGTGGTACGACGCGAACGTGAAATGCCTTTTTGCAGTTACAATTTTTTTTAGACAAGTGTTCAACAGATGTTTAATTTTAACCGAAAATGTTTTAATTCTATTCATATATTTTCGTTACAGAAATCGCAAGACTCAGTCAGTCAGAACTCAACAGTGAAATTCGACCCGACCTGCCCAAAATGTATCAAACGAAAAAAGAGAATGGAGGCAGAGGTTAAACGAAAGAAGCGAGTTTGCAAAAAGAACCGAGTTCAGCGTAGAAGAAAAGAATCAAGAAGTAAATGGGGTCGAGTAACCAAACAGAGAATTCCTAAAACTTTTAGACCATGCTCAAATAAGTATCCAGCGGTCGAAATGAAAAACGTTTCGACATTCAAGTCGTGTGATAATTTATTATCTGTGACACAAGAGGATACAATGGCCCAGGGGACAAGTTTACAAAAGAACCAAGAAAATATAGTTTTAAAATCTATATCCTCACTTATAAAGAAGGTTGGTAACAAATCAGGATCTGAACATTCTGATGTCAATTATGGACAACCGGACACGGAAACTGATGGGCCTTCTGTGAGTAGTTATAATAGTTATATGTCCTCGGGACACGAACCAATGGTCGAATGATGTTTACTTTTTTTTTTGGGAAATCGTGAGAATGTCTTGTTCGTCTGTGGACAATTGAAGGTTAATTAATCGTTTCGCGCCGTTCAATTTGTGGCCCTACCATAGATAATGTTGTGTAATATTTTTGGGTAATAAAATTGTTGCCGTCTTACTCCGAGAAGTTAGATTCCTGTTGAACACTTGTCGAAAAAGTCTAACTGCAAAACGACACATTTATAAATTTAAATGTGACAGTTTTTTTAGACAAGTGTTAAACTTTTTCGTAGTAAGGCGATTGGTGTAGTTTATTTATTCTTGTATTTTTATTTTAGACTCCATCTATCTATATCTTCTTCTATCTATATCTTCTATCTATCTTCTTCTATCTTCTATCTATACTTATAATAAATCTGTAGAGAGGTCAATTCTGTACATGAAATATATTTCCAAAATAACTATCAGGGGGTGATTAGGGATCGATACTGATGCCAAAAATGCAATTAATAAAATTATTGTCTGTCTGTCTGTCCGTCTGTCTGTCTGTCTGTCTGTCTGTCTGTATAACCGTTATAGAAACAAAAACTACTCGACGGATTTTGACGAAACTTGGCACAATTATTTTTCATACTCCTGCGCTGGTTATAGTATACTTTTCATCACGCTATATTCAATAGGAGCAGAGTAGTGAAGGGAAATGTTAGGAAAACGGGAGAAGTTACTCCATACACGCTAATCTTCGGAACTACTGGACGGATTTGATTGTTTTTTTTTTTGTTGTATAGCTATTAAGTCTGGGCCACATATAGGCTATAATTTATCTTGGAAACTTGAACACCTGATGCAGAACTGCAATAGATCAGCTAAACTATAAGAGATACAAAAATAGCGCCATAGCAAAAATTGTTCCGCGTGATGAGCATTTTCTGCTAAGAAAATAAATTTGAAGTTATGGAACACCTGATGTGGAACTCCAAGAGCCCAGCTACACTATTACATATACAGTAATGACGTCTTAGCAAGAGTTGTTCAGCCTGATGAGCACTTCCTGTTGTCGTATAAAAACTGAAGATCTGGAACACCTGATGTGGAACTCCAAGAGCCCAGCTACACTATAACATATATAGGAATGACGTCTTAGCAAGAGTTGTTCAGCCTAATGAGCACTCTCTGTTGACGTATGAAAATTAAGATCTGGAACAACTGATGTGGAATTCCAAGAGCCCAGCTACACTATAACATATAATTAATAACATCTTAGCAAGAGTTGTTTAGTCTGATGGGCATTTCCTGTTGACTTACAAAAATGAAAGATCTGGAACGTCTGGAATCGTCATGCGCGTCCTGTTGTTTTTCCGTCCCCAGGCTCTAAGAATTCGACATCAGACGTTTCAGATCTTCGATTTTCACGACCCCATTGTCGCTGGCATAAGCAACAGGATCCGCGTACGAAGTCGCTGGCAGAAGCTAGTCTTAAGTAATTTATAAAAGTTAGTAAGTCTGCACACGGAGAGATCTGTACAGGACATATTGTAGACACAGGTGCACTCTCTGTTCCTCTACTCTCATAGTTTTCCGAAGAGACGGAAATCCGACACGACCGGACAGAGATCAGGCGCAGGACCAATGGTATAACGTGCTTTCCGAGGCACGGGGGTATTATACCGCCAACTACCAAACTCCGAGCTGCTACTGAGAAATTATTCTTTTCAGAAAAATCCAATAGTACTTTTGCCCGACCGAGGAATCGAACCCAGTACCCCGCTGACCAGCTGCACTTGTGACCACGAGACCAACGGGGCAGTGTAAAGTAAGTAAGGCCCGGTATCCACCAAAGCGGAGAGGAGAGGAGATGTGTTTGAATAACCAATCAGATGTCAACTGAAGCTAAGCGGAGCGGAGAGGAGAGGAGATGTGTTTGAATAACCAATCAGATGTCCACATCTCCTCTCCGCTTAGCTTCAGTGGACATCTGATTGGTTATTAAAACACATCTCCTCTCCTCCGCTTCGGTGGATACCGGGCCTTAGTCTTCTTTATTTGCATAAAATGTGTAATACAAAAAATGCACACGATGGGTGATGGGAGATGGACGGCGCCGCCGAGACTGGCCCAAAAAGAGCTGGTGATACAACCTTGACAAATACCACGAGGGCTGGTTTGAAGCTGCTCAGATAAAGAGCTCATGGAAGGAATTGAAGAAGGCCCTCGCCCAGCAGTGGGACAGAACAGGAAAAAAATAATTATAGATACAGCTATAAATATTTTTTTTTATGTGAGGTGGGGTTGCTCTTGACCTTAGTCTAGGTCAGGAATGACTAAGACATGGTCGACGATGGAGCGAGCTTACCCAGAAGAAGCCTGTTCACTCTAACTTTGAATAGATTAGGGTTGTATGCGTTCGGAAACAACGACGCAGGCAGAGAGATTTTCCCTTCCTTCCACTTGACACCACCAAAACGACACCACCGGTGGTGTCGTATGGAACCTCTAGTCCATATGACACCACCGACTATTAGTGAGGTTACATACAAAGTTAAGTTCAAGGAGTTTCATTAATGAGGTACGTCATTTGACAAAGTTTATATTTATCTGTCACTCAAATTAATTATCGTATAACTATAGATAACTTAAAATAATGAATTGGGAGCTGTTTGTCAAAAACACGCGTTTCTGGACATCACTAGGGTGGTGTCATATGGACTAGAGATTCCATACGACACCACCGGTGGTGTCATAAGGACTAGAGATTCCATACGACACCACCGGTGGTGTCATAAGGACTAGAGATTCCATATGACACCACCGGTGGTGTCATAAGGACTAGAGATTCCATACGACACCACCGGTGGTGTCGTTTTGGTGGTGTCAAGTGGAAGGAAGATTTTCGGTCTTTCAATTCTTTCAAACGTTCTGTCCAAGACATAGTGGTATATACCTACCTTCAATTTCCAAACTACAGTTTAACTAGAGAATACTTATTCTCTATAACAGCAGTTCTCAATCAAGTATTCTTATATCAGGTTCGGTATCCAGTCTGTTGCTTATTATTTTGTTTTGGTAGCTGTGTTCTCGCGGAGCCACCAGAAAGGCTTAACGAAGCCCCAGGGTTCCGCGGAGCACACTTTGAGTATGGCTGCTCTATAAGAAATCTCGTCGATGGACCACGTGCTCTTCGATGCGACAGCTTTGAGATCGTCCGGTTGCGTCGCAGCATTGGATAGTGTCGCTTTCAGTAGCTTACAGCATACCAAACTTTAGTCCCAGCGTGGCGTAAGCGCTGCGGCCGCACGGTCACAAGGCTGTGCTTATAGAGAATAGCACTGCTGGGCGTAGCGCGTCTCTGATTGCATTCTTTACAAGTACTGGTAAGGTAATACGTATGTTTATAATTACAAGTATGACCTCATTTAACACGGGGACTACCATTTTTCCTCAATACAACTTCGAATGATGCATTTCTGGGTATTTCCTTTTCAGTACAAAACAAGTTTGAGTTATTCTTCTTAATATATATAAATCTCGTGTCACAATGTTTGTCCTCAATGGACTCCTAAACCACTTAACCGATTATAATAAAATTCGCACACCATGTGCAGTTCGATCCAACTTGAGAGATAGGATAGTTTAAATCTCAAATTATAGTCGCAATTTTAATAATATTATAAATATTGCACCCGTGCGGAGCCGGGGCGGGTCGCTAGTATTTTATAAATATTAATCGCATTAACGCATGCGTTGCGAATTTCAAAGATTTTCTTCTCGGGCAGGATTTAAGTTTGAGTTGATAATAATAGTGGGTGTAGGCTGTTTAATGTACTATGAGGTCTAACGAAATCTAACGTATTTGACCGTAAATACTTTGTACTTGAAGCATGATTACTGACGACTTAAATTATATGGAAAATGAAAAAGCGTCTTGTGTATGCCCAAAGGGCACGCCGCAATCGCGGCGGTGAGACCCCTCTTTGAGGAGTGGCTGGATAGGCGTCACGGCGTCCTGACCTACCGCATGACGCAGGTCATCACCGGACACGAAAGTTTCGGGAGGTACCTGTGTCGGATAGGGAGGGAAGAAACGCCTGGGTGTCACCACTGCGAAGATCGCCCGGAAGACACAGTGGAGCATACGGTGCAGGAATGCCCTGCTTGGGCAGAGCATCGCCACCGCCGTGTCCTCACGGCAGCGATAGGCGGAGACCTCTCGCGTCCGGCATTGGTCGAGGCCATGCTGCGGGGCGAGACGGAGTGGGAAGCGGTCGCCTCCTTCTGCCAAGCAGTCATGCTCGCGAAAAAGGAGGCGGGCCGTGAGAGGGAGAGGACAGCGTCCTCCCTCCACCCCAGCCGCAGTGATAGACGCCCACGGCGACTGACGTCGCAAGGCGATCTCCGGCCACCGTAGGCGCAGGCATACGTTATAGTTACGTAAATGGACTGTTAAAGGCCACCGTGGATTTTAGTCAGTACGAGTCTGACAGTCCCTCCCGCCCTGCCCTGGGTGGAAGGACTCATTTGATGATATTACCACGTAAAATAAAGTGTACGCACAAGGAACAATTTTTTTCCATCAAAATTAACGACAGCGCTCTTCGCGTTTACTTTACGTCACAAAAAACTTATAAACTAAGGGATGATTCTCATTAATTAGGTAAAAATCAAGGGTTTCTTATTGTATGAAGGACAATAAAAAGATGATGAAGCCGGAAACACATTATTAACACCCGACGCCACCCGATGAAACGTGATGCGTGTTGGGTCAAATCAAATGTATTGTTTTCTATGACCAGAATAACTATGAACACGCGACGCGAGGACACGCGCTCACTGCACATCGGGTGTCGACACGTTGCGTCGCGTGGCGTGTTAAATAATGTGTTTCCGGCTTAATAATTATCACTAGTTGTTATGTCAGATAGTACAATTATTATTTTTTCAAAACCTAAAATAAATAAGAGGATGTTTGTTTGTCTGCAATTATCTCGCATTTGGCTGCACCGATTTTGATTAAGTTTTCTAAATAGCAATCTTAAATTCAGGAGAACATTTTGGTAATAACAATAATGGATACCCCGTGACGCCCATTGTTTACTTGGATGGCGCGTTTTTGTCGTATGTCGAGAACAAGAAATACAAGTTTAGCGTCTTTAATTAAACTGTATAACAAACCAGAGAATCTAGTTGGTACGTGTAGTAGGCTTGACATCTAGCAACCAATAAATCAAACGCTGCTGGTTACTGGTTCTTTGCAAGATTAATAAATTATAAAGAAAGAATTTTCTCTTAAATTCTTGCGGGCTGTGCCCGCGACTCGTTCGCGTGGATGTCGGAACTCAACAATGTACCTATGTAGTTTTTTTTTAACAACGCAATTTTTCTACAATAAAAGTAGCCTAAGTTACTCCTTGTTACATCGGCAACCTGCCAAAAAAAGTCCCGTCAATTTCGGTCCACCCATTTCAGAGATTAGCCATTACAAACAGACAGACAGACAAAAATTGTAAAAAATGTTATTTTGGGTCTATGTACCGTATAGGTATATAATTATAATATTCATATGCATGTAGGAAAAACGGTTATTTCACTATTACAAACAGACAGTCTAATTTTATTTATATGTATAGATAGATAGGGTATTAGGATACTATAGGGGACTAAGAGAATGATGAGTATGAATGTTGATGGATGGAGAGGAAGAGGAAAGCCAAAGAAAAGTTGGAAGGATCGTCTACGGAATGATATGTGTAACGCACGCTTTTCAAGATATCGCCTCTGCAGCTCAGCCAGTCAGCCATAGCCAGTTAACAGGAGCCAGCTAGAATGTAACGCCTAGGCAAGATATCGCCTCTGCAGCCCTGCAGCCTTGGCCGGACCGCCATAGCCAGTTAACGGCAGCCTTGGCCGGACCGCCATAGCCAGCCAGCCAATGCCAAAAGCCTTTTAGCAAGCCTGCTAAGCCGCTAGCCATGCCGTCACATCCTTCCACGAGATCAGGCCTGATCTTGGGAGAGGATGTGACCAAGGAGTCTTATTTACAGGAAATGATGTGACAGTTGCGGCCACAGAGCATGTCACTTTATGGTTGCCTGTCAGACAGCCGTCAGCCATGAAAATTACGAGTTGTGCCTATCATGAGATTCTTCATAATTTGTTAAAGCAAGGAAATATAACTGATTGCATTTATACCGTCTATAATTATTTACCACGCCATTATTCTTGAGTGTAACATATGAAAGAAAAAGTAGTAAATGATACTGTGACGTCTGATAAGGGAGAATGGAAGAAAAAAACGTGTTGCGACTACTAGTAAAATGGAATAAGGGGAGGAAGATGATGATTACCATAACGATGAGAAACACATTCTGCGAAGCTGGATGGTGCGCCTGCGCAGTTAATTTCCGAAAAAAAGTAATTAAGCGCATTAGCCTTAAGCCTGAATAATAATAAGCATTAATAAGCTAATAGCTAATTAGCTCTCCTTAGCTAACGAGAACTGGCGCAAACCTAAAGTATTAGACACAACCCCTATACCAAAACACGATAAATACCTATCTGTTGAACGCTTGTCCTAAAAAACATGTAACTCCAAAACGACCCTTATCTCAACGTAAATAATAATAATAATATTCCACAACTATCACACAACGCCATCTAGTCCCAACCTAAGCAGAGCTTGTGTTATGGGTACTAGACAACTTATTTATTTCTAAATACATACATATTATAGATAAATTACACCCAGACACAGAACAAATGATCATGCTCATCACACAAACATTTGTCCTGGGTGCAATGGGAATCGAACTCACGACCCCCGGCATAGCAGTCAGGGTCACTAACCACTAGACCAACAGGCCAGTCAAAATGTCGTATTGACGTAGACAGTTTTTTTAGACAAGTGTTCAACAGAAATGTTTATCTTTCTTGTAAGACGATAATGATCGTAAGGAGGTATGGCAGAGCAGGGAGCTTCACGGACGCTTCATTGACGCACAGAGGCCTAATCATGTGTTTTCAGTTATTCTGACGTAATACGTAAACTGGAACTTTGACATTTTCGAATTGACGAAAAATATTTTTTACGTTGCTATGCAACGCGACTACTAGACTGAGCGACTTTTTACCTATTGGTAAAAAGTTTTGGATCACAACTTTCTTCATGATGTCCTGTCTATTGCTCGTATATAGTTTAATGTCTTTGTAAAAACTCGTGATAAGGGTAAACACCTTGGGAGGAAGCCCAACATTCATGGTCCTTCGAGCCGGATCGTGTCGAATGTTTTTTTGATTCTATCTTTCAATTATGGGTAAAAAAGTTTATTAATATTAGGAAATCTCACCAAAATATTTGAGCATATTTAACGATCAACCTGATGACCGATTGACGGTCATAATACAGGGTCATTATCTAAACCATTGCCTAATATTAACCAACTAATTACCATCGTTATGTGATCACAACCATTTACCAAGAGACATGCTACCTGTTCAACTCAGCCAGGTAATATAGTATGCTTATGTATGTATATTATATGAGCAATAAACCTTGAAGGCTCAGTTCGCGCGAGATTCACGAATACACAAGACGTTTCATATTAAACGTAACGCATCGTGTGAACTAGATTTAAAAACAAAACATGAATTAAAAAAAAACAGGCCATAAATTAAAAAGTTTTGACAGTAATTTTGGCGCGAATTGGCTTTTTCAGGTTATGTTTATTTAAAAAGTTTTGTTGTTATTTGGAAAATATGATTTCCAAAATGAATGTGAACGTGTTTCTAGTTTTTTATTGTTTATTTAATGTTGTGGTGACACAAGGAACTGGTTCAGGCAATGAAGGAAATTGTAAGTACATAAATCTCTTTGTTGTACCTTTATTTATCGCGGTAAAATCATCAAACGAGGGCAGGGCAGGGCAGGGCAGGAGGGACTGTCAGACTCGTACTGACTAAAATCCATGGTGTCTTTCAATAGCCCTTTACGTTCCGGGGTCACGGTATTCATTAGTCCCGCGACCCTGGGCAGGCTTGGCTCTCTATCTCTTTGTTTTACCTAACTTTTTTTTTTTTTTGAATCGAAGTTTCTGAGTAAGCGTATAACCTTGTTGTTCCTAGAAGATTGAATATTTTTTTTTTGTTGATTGTTTGCATTTGAATAAATTATTCTTCGTGCAACTGGTTAAAACCTTACAAAAAATATCATTACAAAGCAGTTAAACCTTTGGTACAAAAAACTTGCATATCGACCTGAGAGATGGTACAACGACATTGAAGTTACTTCAAAAACTTCGTTTGCTTATTTTTGATTTATCACTAACCAGAGACGTACGTTTCTTTTTTGACACTCAGATCTAGAGGTTAGTTTCTGTATGGTTAAAAACTTGTTTTTCAAAACCTTATTCTTTCTTTAGCAAATATTTAACAAAAAAAGGTTACTTCGTATTGTATATTTATTTATTTAGACATTAATTGTTCACCAGTCTTCTATTAGATAAATAAAAAATATTACGTGTCAGGGTGTTTGTGGACGGAAGAAACAGGGTGGACTATTAGTCAATAAGAGTCTGATAGTCTGACGGGAGGACTCATTCAAGGATATTACCAAAAAACTCAAAAATAATAAAAAAAAACAGAAAAAAGATTGCTTTTCAAAACAGATCAACCGTTTTCTTTTTGTATACCTAATATTTGGTACCTAGTTACGAGAATATGTCGCTAAGTAGTTTTAAGAGCCTGCCGGGGTCGCGGGACTTATCTCATTACCGTGACCCCGGAACATAAAGGGCCATTGAAGGACACTGTGGATTTTAGTCAGTACGAGTCTGACAGTCCCTCCCGCCCTGCCCGGGGTGGGAGGACTCATTTGATGATTTTACCACGCTAAAAAAAAAGTAAATTTAGGCCCTATTTAGAAAAAAAAAATACTTTTGTGTCATGCAATGAAGTGGGCATACTAGTTCCGTTAAATAAAATAAAAAGCTTCATTTAAAATAGACGCATAAAATGAAGTTTAAAACGAATAGCCTATAAAAACCAGCAATGGCGGGATTTTGCTATTTCTGGACTGTAGAGATAGCAAAAAGAAATAGGAGATATTTTATTTATAAAACACCTTTTACCTTAACAAGTTTTTATCGCAATCCAGTTTGAGCACCTTTGCACACCTTGTAAATACTTATTTCTGTTTCTTAGTAAAACTGTGTGGACTTTGGGATTTCCCATTGGCAAAAATTACCGACTTCAAGACAAAGTTTAATTCCTTTTTAACCGTAGGAGATGAATTTTCGTGGGGTCGTTAGAGTTTTCGTGTCTTGGGACTTTTCCGGGGTTGCGAGACCGTCCCCAACGTAGCCCTGCACGCGTAGCATGGCGATTCTATCTCTATTCTACCAAGAAAAGACGAAATTATTTCATCGTTATTCCCATGCAAATCGACTGTTTTTTTGCACAAGTATGACATGATTCGTACACCATTAACGAATAGAAACGTATCTCTTCTATATTTTAAACATTGCTATGCTTAAAAATCGATAAAAATCTTTTACTTTCTGTCATTTTGTCTATTCTCGAGTCGACAAAACCCGTTTCTACGGCGCCATGCTACGCGTGCTGGAACGTAACGGGCTTCTGCTCCACTTACAGGGAAGACTTTAGGAGAATCCACCCAAAAAAAGTGAGGATACGAGTATTATACATCCGGCTTTTTGATTAAATAGTAATAATTGTGAAGTTAACGTCTTTGTAGAATGTTTGACTTTTTGATGACACTGTTGGCGCAGTGGCTGGGCGATCGACTGCCGCGCAGTGTGTCGCAGGTTCAATCCCCGCACGGAACAAATATTTGAATGATCTGCAAGTATTTGTTCCGGGTCTGGGTGTTTGTGTATATGTGAGTTTCTATGTTTGTAAGCGCAACCACGATACAGAAAGAAATTAATAGTGTGGGGCAACGTTAAAAAAAATGTTGAGGTAACTAACTTAAAAAAAAAACTCGTACCATACATTATAGAAAAACTGGAAATAAGTACTAATACTTTAATAAACTCAAAAGTTTTTAAACGATTCGTTAAAAAAAACTTCAACAAATCCCACAATTTATGACGCAACAGCTCTTCTAAAAAACCAGTTTCTTATAATAGGTCTTTAAAAAAACCCAATCATGTGTGATTCAGTCATTTAAGAGGTTATACTCATACAAGTTTGTAGATTCATTATCAATGTACACAGATCATTTTACTCTTTTCCGTGTCGGGAGGACCTTTTTTGTACAACTCTCTCTCCCCTTCTTCACCCCTCCCCCCATCGTATCTCAGAAACTACACTACCATCCAGGGCAGGATTGAAGGGACTATCAGACTTGTACTGACTAAAATCCACGGTGTCCTTCAATAGCCCTTTACGTTCTGAAGCCGAGGTTACTCGTTGGTCCCCAGCAATCTGACGGGCGCCCCTTAGAGGCCTATATAGAAAACTATCGTTAGGCCCGCGGGAACGGACATCGCAAGACGATTTCCGGACATCGATCGTAGGCGCGGGCATGCGGACGACTAGTAATAGGTGACTCGCCCGCCGTCCGGTCATGGACCATGCATGCATGATGTAGCGGGGTCGCGGGACTGTCGACTGGCTTGGCTGCGTTTCCACTTGAAATCCACATCTTTTTTCCACTGAAGCCGTGTGATTGGTGAATCGCTCTCCGCTCCGCCTCAGTGGAACTGGAAACGCAGCCTTATTAGGGAACCGTGACGTGATTTTAGTCAGTACGAGTCCAGTACCTCCTGACCCACACTGGGTCTAGTTCTCTGGGTTTAGCGTCCTGGGTTTAGATCGTAAGAACTGTGAGACCTAGCCTGCGCGGGCCCCTGATCTAACCTATCGCCTGCCTGTCTTACAGCAAACCCAGCAATCCAGGCTTGTGGGGCCCGGCTGGCAAGGGTCACCTCAGCTTTATAGCCAATCCGACCCTGTAATAGTACTTATACTAAATCTACAATGTAAATGCTAAAGTGCATACATTTGCTTCACATGTATGAATGGACATTGAGTTTTTTTTTATTGTGGTTTTATTCTATGACTGATATAATGCAAGGGGTCGGGTCTTTGCCAAATGTTTGGCTTAATTGACTGGTCTATCCGGCGTCAACCCTAGCGTCCCTAGCCGTACCCGTAATAATAGCATTGGTAAAACGCTTTGTACGGGACGCTTTGTGCAGCTAAATAATTACAGCCGCACAGGCCGATCTTCCGGGTTAAGTTGCGCTTGTCAAGGTTGGTCTGTGGATGGGTGACCATCTGTCATAGCGAGTTTACTCCGTGCCTCGGAAATCACGTAAAGCCGTTGATCCCAGCTGTCATTTCTAGATCTTTGGCAGTCGTTACTGTTAGTCAGAAGCTCATGAGTCTAACAACTTGTCTTACCATGGGGTATCGTTTTAGCCAGTTACTGGGTTGTGGAGGCAGGGCCCCCGTAAGGTCTACTGGCGCCTGTGTGCAAAAAAGGATTTTGGCGCCCCTTTATGCATTTTGAATTGTCTTTTTTATGGTAGGTAGGTCAGTGGCGTATTTTAAAATTCAGCATCCTGGGGCTGTAAAGCTTGCCGCCTCGGAACTTAAACACAAAAACCGGCCAAGTGCGTGTCGGGCCACGCACAGTGTAGGGTTCCGTAGTTGCCCATCAAAATACTTATGCGAACTAACTAAACTGATTCGCTGAATTTAATTTTAAAAAGAAGAATTTTCAAAATCGGTCCAGGAGTCTTTGAGAAATCGGGCAAAATACATTTAAAAAAAAGATTACGACGAATTTAGAACCTCCTCCTTTTTTTGAAGTTAGTTAAAAATAGTTGACGATAAAAACCTACCTATCCCCAAAAACATACCGTAAAACTCAGATTAAAAAAATAGACAGATAGAGCGCTCAGAACACGCGAGTGGGTCCACCAAAGTTACTACAAAATCAAAAGTTGCTACAAACTCGCGACAGTACCAAGCTACGCATCGTCTCGCTCACACGTCACTAGTGATTTGTCATTAAAAGTCAAAATATGCCATCTTGTGTGTTTAAACACTGCAAAAGTTGTTCACAAAAAGTAAGAAAACAAGATGGAATATCTTTTCCCAGGTAACTCTTGTTATTTTTATTGTTTTGGTATTTATTTTACATAAAATATTTTCGGCTCACTTGAAACACAAAACCTTAACAGTAAATCGTCTGTGTTGCTAGTTTATGACGGGAAAATTACCCTGAATTAGGGGAATGTGTATTGTGCATAAAAATATCGGTGAATTAAGTTAAGTAATTACGCATCTTTAACTTTTATTCCCTTATTATTATTCTGTTTAAATATTACGCGCTTTTGCTATCTGGGTAAAACCATAAAGCAAAATCGCGTTTCCAATTTTAAACATTAATAGTATGTATGTACAATAATTAGTGCAGAACAAAGGCTGTTAAGGTTTAATGTGTGTAAAATAAAAAATATTTTAATAAATATGTTGATTGTTATAACAAATTGTTTATCTTTTTAAATTAAAATACCTATTCTTAAATAGTTAATTAAACAAATTACCAAAAAGCATTAAAAAGTGTTCTGGTCTGATACAAATTAATTAAATAGGTAGTAAGTAATTATGCATATTAACTTTTATTTCTTATTATTATTCTGTGAAATAATAAATACTACACGCTTTTGCTATCTAGGTATAACCATAAAGCAAAATCGTGTTTCTAATTGAAAAAAAATATTAGTACAATATTTGAGAACAATTTAACTGAACAAAAATATGGGAGTATTTCTCAGTATCTGGCAACCGTAAACGCACACAGATGCACGTGTCCGTACACGGCGCCACTTATCTGCCGCGCACACATAAATAACGACTGGCACCACGTTGTTGTTCGCGCACGTTCTATCTGCCTGTTTCTTTCATCTGAGCCGTAAAACATACCTATTAAAGCTGTAAAAATAAAGTTGACAAACTTACATTTGCAGTTGAATAACACGTTCTCCGATACATTTTGTTTAAGAAAAATATTATCCAAGTACATTTTATAAGTTGGTCGACTATTACTCGTAAAGTTGTAAAGCCTACTAAGTCATGACAATTTTCTTTTAAACTTCGTTATATATACTACTATTGTGAATTTTTTCACACCCCCAAACATAACCGTTTAGCTGGTAGAGGGGGGGGACACTCGAGTCGAGCAAAATTTAGCACTTTAAAGCTTAATATTTCACAAACCAATTTTTTTATCAAAAAATTGTTAATGGAAACTATCAATATTTTTTTAAGACCTATTTAATGATACCCTACACTATGGGGTACGCGAGAAAAAAAAATAACATCCCCACTTTACGTGTACAGGAGATACCCTAAAAAAAAATATTTTACGAGATTTTATTTTACCACTTTTTCGGCACAACAAATCCATATATTTACACCAAATTACAGCTCTCTAGTACTGTGCGTCTCTGAGCTAAACTGCGGACAGACGGACGGACGGACGGACGGACGGACGGACGGACATGGCGAAACTATAAGGGTTCCTTGTTGACTACGGAACCCTAAAAAACCATCAAGTGCTACTCAAACTTCACACCCAGAGTTCCATACCATCTTAGAGAAGAGTTTAAATTTTTGTAGACCAAGACAAGATTAACTAACGTAAGAAGCATTTGCTATTGAAAAATTAGCTATCAAAAGCGAGGCCGTGAAAAGCGAATGGCAACCTTATTTGAAGCGCGAGCGGAGCGAGCGCGAAAATTTTTAGCTTTTTGGAATAGAACAAGGCAATTCTTCATAGAAGAACGCAGTGAGCTCTAAAAGTTTTACGTTTCCGGACTTGAAAGTTTTAATCTAAAAGTGATCAAATATTTGAAGTCTTTCTTTTTCTTTAGTAGGTACTTATTAAACCTAATCCTACTTAAGTTCTCAACTTTTATTTAAAAAAATATTTTTGTTTTTTTTTTCAATTTTTTTCTGGGCCCTTGGTTTTGGCGCCCCTAAAGGATGGCGCCCGTGTGCATTGCACACATTGCACATATGGAAGCGGGGGCCCTGTGTGGAGGTCCGATAGACAGTCGCTCCATGTAAAATACTGATATTCAGCTGCATCTAGTTCGACTGGAAGCCGACCTCAATATAGTTGGGAAAAGGCTAGGCAGATGATGAACTGTACGCATATTAATAACAAAACACTTTGTACAGTTTAGTGGTACGTTTTCTTTTTCTTTTCAAGACGTACAGATCCCTAAGCAGGCAGTCGCTTGTATTATTAGATTTAACTCTAACGTTATCTTTTAATAATAAGTATACAGCAATTTAAAATAACCTCCCACACAGTATTTGCTAGCATCTTAATTTTGGTGTCCTTTCGAGCGAGGCAGACGGAAGACCTTCGAAACTAGTTATAATGTCAAAATATTCATTAAATCGCTCTAGGATTCAAGTTAGTTTTTACACGTTTTTGTTCCACTGAGAATTTTGTATAATACTAGCTGTTGCCATCAGGCTCCACTCTCTAGATCTCGAAAACTATCCCACGGGAAGATAAAAAATCCTATGATTGTGTCAATCCATGTTATAAACTATCTTCGACCAAATAGAACAGTATCAAACATACATACATCCATCCCCGTAAACTTTCACATTTATAATATTTATTAGTATGATTGAGAGCAGTGGTGGCCCAGTGGTATCGGCCCCGACTTGCGAGTTGTAGGTCGTAGGTTCGAACCCCACCAGGCGCTTTACTTTGTGTAATTTATTTCATGACCACTGCTCTCAAAACGGTGAAGGAAAACATCGTGAGGAAACCGGCATGTGCTAGAACTAAAAATTCGAAGACATGTGACATCCACCAACCCGCACTTGGGCCCGCGTGGTGGATTATGGCCCACTCCCTCTCACAGAGAGGAGGCCTGTGTCCCAGCAGTGGCAACATTATAGGCTGATGATGATGATTAGTAAGATTGGTAGTAGTTTTTGCTGGCGTAAAGTTTTGACGTCCACTGCTGAACATAGGCCTACCCTATGTCGCAGGCATGCGAACGGCGAGTAATGGACGACTCGCCGTCCAATCATGGACCATGCCCGGGACGACTCATTTGAAAATTTTTCCTATTAAAAAATGCACATTAGCACTCACGAATATTGTAACTTTTGTAAAAATTGAACCATTCGTTTCGGATATTACCCCTGCTTCTCTAAACTATTAGACATGGTATTTGCTTACGTCTTTAAAAAACGTTAACACGATTATTTCGGTTAGTTAGTGTGATTAAAAACTGTCAAGGCGTGATAATCAATTTGTTAGATTTATGTAGAACTGAGAACACGTCTTGTTATATAGAAAGAAAATAAAATTATTCTCACTATATAGTCTTTTTGACACGTAACGTCTTGACACGATACTTACGTAATAATGGCTTTGCCATCGGCTTTGTCTACGTGTGAGTCGAAAGTTATCCCAAGGGAACATACATGCAACCTAAGGCCTACGATACACATGCCAGTAAATTGCACTAAAGTATACTACGAGTAGCAGCTTGCATACCATTACGCTTTACGACTTCTGATTTGTGAATGATACAGTAGGATGCCACCTACTTGCATACTTTTATGCAAGTTACTCGGGTACCAGACCCGAGTAACTTGTATTATATTGTTTGTGTATGTATGTTTCTATGTTTGTAAACGCACCCACGATACAGGAAGAATTTTCTAGAATGGGGCAACATTTAAAAAAAAAACCATCCCTGTGAAAAATTTCATTCAGATCCTTTCAGCTGTTCTAGCTGGATTGATTAAAAAATGGTAGATTTTCTGAAAACTTCAATCAACAATCAATTTCGTCAATTATTCTTTATTGTGTATGTGTACAAACATTTACAGTAAAAATATAAACTAGCATTTGTTCACAAAGGTGATTATGACCTCAACAAAGTTACCTCTCTGATTAATATCTTACGAAAGGCATCGGGAAATCCCGAAGACATTGAAATATCCTTATACTTAAAAGGCTACAGAAGAAGTGTGAATAAATAAATAAACTTATTCTTACGCACTGACTCGTAAAGAATCAAATAAAACAAACATTAAAATTTAAAGTTCTTTGTTATGTATAAGTATAGATTTTTAATTTGATAAAGCATACAGAAAACGTTGGGATTATCTTGGTTACTAGCACTCCGCATGCGACTTCGTCTACGAAGATTTTTATTCTCCCCTATGATTTTGAATTAAGTACTAGTAATGGGGTTGGCATTTGAAAAAATCTTGAAAAATGTCTAAGGGGCTTAACTTCCTAAAATCCGTTTTTAATGCACAACGTTTAAGTCATTGTTTTTAAGAAAAACTATTTGCCGCACACTGGAAAACTTTCGTGTTACTCTTTTTTTTGACAAGTGTTCAATAGATGTTTAACAATGTTTTACTTTTTGTAGTAAAACGGCTATTGTATATTTTTATTGCCACAGACTAAAAATAAAAAAGCAAACTTACACACGGACAGTCACTTAAAAAAGTTCTTTAACACAAACAAAAAAAAATAGACGATCAAGTCCGGTTCGCGACCTTGACTAGATTTATTTTAAAATGTTTTTTTAAACTACTGCAGTGTTCGAGTGACTTGAATGATTTTGCTATTGCTTTTGCACACGTCTTCGTCTGCGTGGACAAACCACAAGTCGTCTCCTACTCATCATTTTCCTGCCCTTATAGCAGTCAGAGGAAATCTGTTCTCCACCGTTGGACTTCACGGCATCATTAACCCCTTTTTCTTTTATAATTTGGGGTGGTTGGCATCCACGATCCATCTCTTATCGGTTCATCCCGGCAACGGCGCACAGACTACCTATAACCTACGGTGTCATAATGGTATAGGGTTGCCATCTCTAAAATTTGGAAACCAGGACAAGACGCGTGAAAACCCCGGATTTTAGAGTCCAGAATCCGGATATGAGTCGCAGTGGGCACCGTGGCAATTGCGCCGGGAGGGTGAAGAGTGCGTGTGTCGCGGGCGGCCCAAGACTTCATATTTTTAAACGCGGACTACAAATGAAGCCCCCCCGGACGCTTCCCGGATGCCCTCTAGCTAGGACAAATCTTGGGAGACCCTAGACTTCACCAAGGCTCGCGGCCACCATCCTGTCGAAGTCCAGCGTCAAAAAATTCTTGGTGTTCAAGAGTTCCAGTTCATTTTGGATGACCTCACTTCATCTTAGGTCGCCAATCTCTTGGGCAAAAGAAAGTACAAAAAGTCTTTGTAAAAGTTTTATTTTATGTTACCAAATTCTTGGATAACGAAGTCCATATTTATTTTTATTTCAATTATGCAGGCGCAGTCCAACAAACTTTCCCTTTTATTCCATCTTCAGGTCAACTTTACAACCAGATGCATCTTACATCAGATAATAAAACGCACACGATTCACTCTCGCCTTCAATACAACCAGTTTTCGTCAAAATCGTAAAAGGAAATGTCAATATTCGACGCCATTATGAAATTCTTGGATGCAACTGTGGTCCTAGTGCGCACGACTGTACCGTAACTGCAATTTGGAATCGGTACTTACTGCACTTTCAGTTTTTTTTTTGCCTTTCCTATACAGGGAGCAGTGGTGGCCCAGTGGTATCGGTCCCGACTTACGAGTTGTAGGTCGTGGGTTCGAACACTGCCAGGCGCATTACTTTGTGTAATTTATTTCATCACCACTGCTCTCAAAACGGTGAAGGAAAACATCGTGAGGAAACCGGCATGTCCTAGAACCAAAAATTCGAAGACATGTGACATCCACGAACCCGCACTGGGCCCGCGTGGTGGATTATGGCCCACTCCCTCTCACAGAGAGGAGGCCTGTGTCCCAGCAGTGGGAACAATATAGGCTGATGATGATGATGATGATACAGAGGTTGTTTGGTTGAATGCGCTAATCTCAGGAACTACTGGTTTGACTGGCCTGTTGGTCTAGTGGTTAGTGACCCTGACTGCTATGCCGGAGGTCGTGGGTTCGATTCCCACCCAGGACAAATGTTTGTGTGATGAACACGATCATTTGTTCTGTGTCTGGGTATAATTATTTATCTATAATATTTATGTATTTAGAAACATATATAATTATTAAGTATGTTTATCAGTTGTCTAGTACCCATAACACAAGCTCTGCTTAGCTTGGGACTAAATGGCGTTGTGTGATAGTTGTGGAATCCAAACTATATCCAATCCAAACTAATATTATAAATGCGAAAGTAACTCTGTCTGTCTGTCTGTTACGCTTTCCCGCTTAAACCTCTCAACCGATTTTGATGAAATTTGGCACAGACAATCTTTAGACCCTGAGAAAGAACATAGGCTATCAAAACACCACGCGGGCGAAGCCGCGGGCGGAAGCTAGTAATATTATAAATGCGAAAGTAACTCTGTCTGTCTGTCTGTTACGCTTTCCCGCTTAAACCTCTCAACCGATTTTGATGAAATTCGGCACAGACAATCTCTAGACCCTGAGAAAGAACATAGGCTATCAAAACACCACGCGGGCGAAGCCGCGGGCGGAATCTAGTATTATTATATTATTATTACTGGTTGGAATTGAAAAATGTTTTTGTGTTGGATAGTCCATTTATCGCGGAAGACTATGGGCTTGTACACAAAACTGCGATTCGACGCGATGCGAATTCGCAACGCAGAAAATTACGATACGAATTGCTCCGACGCGATTTTGTGCGGCAAGGCGTCTCCCAGGGTGACCATTCCTTCGACGACCGTTAACCGTACTAAACGTATTTTGAATTGAAAACTAGGTCGTGACATGGATCGTAAAAAGAAATGTGCACTTTTATTATTGCTTAGGAGATACAGGAAAAATAAACAAGTAGATTTTGGGCAACATCGCAGGAATGCGCGATGCGAATCAATTCGCAAGTTCTTGCGATGCAACGACGATATAATACTAGACTACGCATTGCACGATCTAACGAACAAAACTATTCTGCCAACTCGCTGAGGTACTACGTAAGCGAGGGGGGCAGGGTACTGCGTTGTGATTGGCTAACTCAAGGTCTGTTCTAACTCAACGTATGTTTACGGCTCACAGGATTGGTCGAAATGAGACGGATATAAGACTTTTTTGCCTAATGTGTTGGCAGACATCGGTCGCCTGTTATTACCAGTCTAGTATTATATCGTCGTTGTTGCGATGCGTAGAGGGAGCTCGCAGATTTTTGCGATGCGACGTCGCATCGCAGTTTTGTGTACAAGCCCTATAGGCTAATAACATTACGCTATGGCCAATAGGAGCTGGGCAGCGGGTGCGGGTACAGATAGTCTCTTTATAAAGGTAAAATGTGTATTCAATGTCTGTCCAGCCAGTCTGTATTTGTTTGCGGTATGGCTAAATATAAATGTGACTGTGCATTTTACTAAGAATAGAATATTAACATGAGATATGGTCATTTGTTGATCGAAGTATTTAACCTTGTCTTGTTAGTTAATCACACCTATTGCTTTTAAACGGGTCAGAAGAATCGTATTTCAATCAATTCCCATCATTATTATATCAGCGGTAGGACGCCCACTGCTGAACATAGGCCTATTTCGCAAGCATGCAGACGGCTAGTAATGGGCGACTCACCGTCTGATCATGGACATAGCCGGGTCGACGGCACGTCGTGTACCACGCGCGCCTCATTCAGCTGTCAGTAATCTGAAAGAGCTCACTAGCCCCTTCGTACACTAGGCGACGCAAGTCTCCGATACCTTACGATATTGGTATTCATTGACGCGTGCTTGTGTTCGAACCTCTATGGGTTTATATTGCGATAGCCGCTTGTATACCGAAATCGTAAGGTATCGGAAACGGGAAACTTGAGTCGCCTGGTGTACGAAGGTCCTTAGAGGGCCAATGCTGGGGTCTGCTGGGGTCGGTGGACTGTCTTTTCAGGTAACTGTGACCCGAAACGTAAAGGGCTATTGAAGGAACATCGTGGATTTTAGCCAGTGCAAGTCTGACAGTCCCTCCCGCTCTGCCCTGGGTAGGAGGACTCATTTGATGATTTTATCACGATAAAAAAAAAATACATTTGCAATAGGATCGGTTGGCGTACCTATAATTTTATAAGTACACTCTTTCAAAATTATTAAATTTTTAAAGGTTTCGAAATGCCTAAAGGACTATTTTTGGGGCCAAAAAAAAAAACTATCTTTAATACGTCTGACTTGGTTCAATCCCGCTTTCAGGGCACCTGGCACCTGCGAAAAATTCAGATAGGAGCCTTATGTGAAATAGATAAGGTGCCAGTAGCAAGGATGCCACTTGACTGTCAGCGGGTGCCATATATTATGTGGATACCTCGACGACCTACGGTGCGTGTCAAGTCCTATGTTTGTCCTATGTAGTAATACGTTGCGACTTTCGTTCATACGTTCGAGATTTACATCATATTCTAGCAAAACAATTAAGCCATTAAACAAACACTAGGAAATAATAAATAAATCATTAACGCAAAGTTGCTACACAATGGAGCGCTGACATCAGTTACGAACTTACCTTGACTTGAGGACAAACCGCAAACTTCAAACTAGCCGAGCCGTTTTTGAGAAATTACGTGACAGACGCGCACACGCTGATGTAAATTAGCTATGCTAGGCGCGTGTCTATGTCTAGACTAGCTGTTGCCAGCGGGTCACCCTTGTTTGGCAGAACAACGTTTCGTCGAAAATCACTCCGGCTAAATTTGGTTACAATAAAGTCGTTTCGGAGAATTATTCATTTCACCGAATAATTAATTGTTATATGTTTATTTAGCCTATTTATTTCTTTAAAATAATTTCATTTCACCGAATTTTCAAATGCACTAATTTTATTTAAACTAATGTTTTACTAGACTAATAATGATTTAGTCGAAATATCGCATCGAATATTCAGTTAATTAATTATTCGTTTCCTTTCATTGTCTATAAAAAAATCGGGCTCCGCCGAGCTATCTTGGTAGGTGGTAATCAGCAATTTCACCAAGGATGCAAGAGCGAGCGAAGCGAGCTCGGAACCTGGGGCACCCCGACTCGGACAGGTTAGGTTAGGTCTTTCAGACCCCGCCATCCCCTTCGTGTTAGGTTACTTTAAACCTTGCAAACAGAAATAGGAGCCCCGCGAAGCGGGGCTCCGTCGAGCTACCTCGGTAGGTAGTAATCGGCAATTTGACTAAGGATACAAGGGCGAGCGTATATTACTGATAACCACCTACCGAGGTAGCTTGACGGAGCCCCGCTTCGCGGGGCTCCTATTTCTGTTTGCAAGGTTTACAGTAACCTAACACGAAGGGGATGGCGGGGTCTTTCAGACCCCGCCATCCCCTTCCAACCTAACCTGTCCAAGTGGGGGTGCACCAAGTCCCGAGCTCGCTTCGCTCGCTCTTGCATCCTTAGTTTAGTTAATGATTACTACCTACCAAGGTAGATCGACGGAACAAATATTTACAATGTTTTCTTTTCTGCATTACATTACACCAATCGAATATTCGATAAACTAAATGTTATACCACCTGAATATTATATCAAATGAATATTATACATTTTGAGCAATAGCGCAAATGTTGTTATCGCAAATAAATATTCGATGAAATGAAAATTAAGTTAACCGATATTATACAAACTGATTATTTTCTCAAACGTTGTTCGAATTAGTAAAATTATATCAAAAGTTGTTCTACCAAACAAGGGTAACCCGTTGCCAGCGGCTTCACACTCGAAAATTATCCCATGGGAAGAAGGGAATAAAATCGGGATAAAAACTATCCTATGTGTTAATCTAGGTTATAAACTATCTGTGTACCAAATTTTATCTATGTAAATCCGTTCAGTAGTTATGGCGTGACAGTGCGAAAGAGTAACAAACATCTAGCTATCCATCCGTTTTCATGTTTACAATATTTGTAGGATAGGATTTTTAAAATGTAATACATAAATGAAATCAATGTATAAAGGTTATGCAATAAAAACCGATTAGTTTCACAGAATAATTGACTATAATAATTATTATGTTCTTGATTATAAACAGGGCTGGACTGAGTCTGGGCCGGAAGGGCCCCATAGACCCTTTGGTTGTATGAAGCATAAAATCAAAGAGTGCATACGTACAGCATATAGCATACGTGAAATCCGTTTTAAACTATATGTTAAAATTAAAAAAATTGCCAAATTTTGGAGCATAAATATGTAACAATAACTAATAAGTAAGTACTAAGAAATTATGTTTGACTTTTCATTTACTTTACAAGTTAACGTAATTAGAGTTTTCTAATCGAATTACTGTTTCTAAGTAGAATGAATTAAGTATCCTTCTGCTAGTTAGAAATAATTTAGGTACTTATAATAATAATAAGTAGTATGTATGTGGTTAAAATAAAAGAAAACATGCCCCAATAATGCGATAATTGCATATCATTTCAAATATGCATTAGCATATAATCCGCTCTCTAGTTATTAGATATGTCCTTTCAGGTCAAACATGGCTTGCATCTACGGTAGTTATAACATGGTGCGATGGGCGTAAAACAGGCTTATAATTGCATGTCCTTAAGCTGTCACAAGCGGTCATTTTCCTTATCTTAATATTTGTATAGTTTATAGATACGATAGGTTTTATATCATACAGAAATGTACGCTGTTTGCCAATATAAAGTTGGCTGAAACGATTTCTGGACTTTAAAAGAGACCACTTATATTACGGGAAGCGTCAAGGGTTGTATTTTTGAATTGTCCTTGGAGAGACTATAAGCATTCGGACCTCGCGGCCTAGCATTTTAACCCCTAACGGCTCAAAATAGTAGTTTCTACTGGGGTGTCTATATTTACGCGTCTTGAGGTTCTCAGCAGCCGCAGCAGCTCTGGCACACTGGACTTGGATTTACCTAATTTATGTTGGAATAACATTAATCTGAATCCTCCCGCCGTGGGTAAATCGGAAGGGACTATCAGACTTGAAATAATAGTCCACATTCTTCCTTCGGTTACCTTCACGGTCAAAGGCCATATCCTGCTTTGATAATACAGCGAGAGTGCTCCTTCCCTGGGTTGAGCAGAAGGGACTGTCAGACTTGACCTACCAAAAATTCCACACTGTTCTTCGGTTGCACGACAGTCCCGCAACCCCAGCAGGTAATTCGGGCCCATAGGCCCCCGTCAATTTGCTGACAGAAGGTGTAGAACACAACGCGTGCTTGCTTCGGCTTAGTGAAACCGCGTACCAAATCTCTAGTTTCCTTATTAAAAATAACAATGTAATTCTGAAATGATTGATAAGCTCGCGTTTGAGATCACTATCTCGGCTGATTACTAGTAATTATCTGGTCGACGGTGAAGCACGCTTGCCTAGAAGTAACCTGTTCACACTTTGATTAAAGACTCCAAGATTGTAGCTATCAGGATTTCAAAATACAGACTCTAGTAGCAGAGAATTTCACAACGAAAGTATTTTTAAAACGCTTTGTACGTAAGGGTCGCGGGACATATGAATACCGTGTGACCCTGCAAACGTAAAGGGCTATTGAAGGACACCGTGGATTTTAGTCAGTACCAGTCTGACAGACCCTCCCGCCCTGCCCTGGGTGGGAGGACTCATTTGATGATTTTATCACTAAAAAAAAAGTGTGCGAAGTTGGGTGATCTCCATCATGTAACATACCGATGCCGTATTGCCGTATGTCTTGTAGTCCGATGATGGAAAGGGCCAGGTGTAATCTAATTGTGCAGTTCTGCATACTCCCCCAAAATCGACCGGCTGGCAACTCGATGTCGATGTTCATCATCATCAGCCTATAATGTTCCCACTGCTGGGACACAGGCCTCCTCTCTGTGAGAGGGAGCGGGCCATAATCCACCACGCGGGCCCATTGCGGGTTGGTAGATGTCACATGTCTTCGAATTTTTGGTTCTAGGACATGCCGGTTTCCTTACGATGTTTTCCTTCACCGTTTTGAGAGCAGTGGTGATGAAAGTAATGCGCCTGGCGGGGATCGAACCCACGACCTACGATTCGTAAGTCGGGACCGATACCACTGGGCCACCACTGCTGTCGATGTTCAAAGCCCTGTTATTACGTACTACTCGTATCAGCATTAAAGTTTTTTTTACCTAATTAACTAATAATAGATTACCGGACGTTATTACATAGATTATTGACTCATTTCATTGTAGTTGTAATGATACGTTTTGCACAAAATTACAAAATAATATTGTTTTTTCCTAGTAGAGTTTCAAGGTTCCAATCAGAGATTTTTATTTTTTTTATTATGTTTTATCCTGTTAACTTATGAGCATAACATAGAAAATAAATAAGATAGTTATATCTACTACAATATAATATTTTAAAGAAAAATTTTGATTGTATGTATGTATTGAATATGCTCCGCAACCACTGCACCGATTTAAGCTGCTTTGGTCTTCTGAACGGGCGAAGTCCAGTTTCGTATTTTGTATTTTTTTAGGGACGCTTACGAAAGTTCGAACTCAATTTATAAATATTACGTCGATACGCTGAGAAAAAAAAAAGGTTGCACTCCAGGAGTGCCGGTAGAAGTGAAAACTTTTTTGTTACTATGTTTTATTTTTAATTTGAATGACGTCTTACTCATTTTCGATCAGGGTCACGTGACCCTGACGGTCACGTGACCCTGACGGTCACGTGACCCTGACGCGAGTTTTAAATTTTTTACCCATTACAGAAAAAGTGTACAACGCCGCTAAAGAAGTTTTCACTTCAAAATATGTGATAGAAGAATTTGCTAGTAAGTACGTAGTAGAATTTGCACCAGCCGTGAATACATTATGTTAAAAGTGACAACAGCTGAATAAAAATCAAAGTTTGCACCAAACTTGTATTGTACTTAAATGAAGACGTGTCCCAATGAGCCAATGCTATTAAAAAAACCGGTTCAGGTTGACGTAACATTAATACTTGGCCACAAGATACAAGTCACATGCTCACGACTCGCGTGTTGCGATGGCAACACGCGAGAAATAGAATAGAATATTTTCAAGTTTCTTGTATGAATGTGTTGACAACCGTGTACAAGTGGATGCAGTTTACACGGACTTCTGTAAAGCTTTCGACAAGGTGGACCATGAAATACTACTGAATAAAATAGCGTTCAACGGAATCCGTGGAAATCTACTGAGGTGGTTTACTTCCTATATAACTAATCGCAGTCAGAGGGTTGTAATCAATGGTCACCAATCTAACATCGCACAGTTGACCTCTGGCGTGCCTCAAGGCTTACTTGGTCCTCTTTTGTTTATTTTATACGTCAATGACATTAATCAATGTTTTCACAATACCAAGTTTCTACTGTATGCCGACGACCTCAAAGTATACAGAACCGTACAAGATATCAATGATTGCCTTCTGTTGCAACAAGATTTAGATCGACTTTCTTGTTATTGCCAAGAAAATAAGTTGCAGCTAAGTTTACCCAAATGTAACTTCTTAAATTTTACAAAAAATAAAAACATAATAAATTATGCGTACACTTTGTGCAATGCCCCTCTACTTAAGGTGGACTACATTCGTGATCTCGGTGTTATTCTTGACACAAAGCTTTGCCTGGACCTCCATATAGATAAGATAGTAAATAAGGCGTATCAGCTATACGGATTTGTATTGCGATCAACTATAGATTTTAAAAAGCCTTCTTCTTATATTTGTTTGTATAAATCTCTAGTTCGCTCTCAACTAGAATATGCCGTATCTGTGTGGAGCCCATACTACAAAAAGTACGTTGAAATGATTGAGCGTGTTCAATACAAATTCCTGCGTACCATGCATTATAGATGCTATGGATATTATTTACCATACAAAGATTTACTTGCAAAGTATAAGCTCGCAACACTTGAAAACAGACGTAAGTTCTTAGAGGCTATGAATTTATACAATATTGTAAGAGATAAAATTGACTGCATTGAACTGTCCAACATGATATGCTATGCGGTTCCTAGGACGGTCCATAAGCGAAGGGTGCGCGCTGGCAGATTGTTTTCAGTTGGTTCTTGTAAGTCCAACTCTGGGATGCGCTCACCTATTCGTAGAATGGTCGATTCCTATAACGATACCTTTGAACACATAGATATTTTTGTTTGTTCTCATTATACGTTCAAAAATCTTGTACTTGAGGCTCTTTCTTAATTTATTTCATTTATTGTTTTGTTTTATGTTTAAAAACTCATTTAACACGATGTGAAAATGTATGTGTAACCCTAGCGACTATTTATCGGTTTATTTATCCCGTAGTTTATCTGTGAACAGCGTTGTGGGCTGCAATATTATTTAATATTTTCTAAATAAGTATTTCTTGTTACTATGTTCTATATTGTAGCTGTTTGTTGTTCCATTTGAATAAAAATAAAAATAAAATAAAAATAAAAATAAAATGATTGCACCAGAGCAGGAAATCTCTGAAACTAATTTTGACAATTTCTGAACGGCTATAGCTAGGCCCGAGCTTGTGGAAAGTCCGGGCCCTTCCTGCCAGTTCCAGCCTAGTCCGACTCTGTAAGTAAACGCGACAAGACTTGCGTGCCGAAATAAAGTGATGGTCGCGCGGTTTCCAAGCGCACCTGAGGTCGTGTTCGGGGCGTAAGATTCTGACAAAATTGACGTAATCTGTGGCCGCGTCGTGGAATCAAGGTCGATACCCAGATATGTCACTATGTCAGTGTATTTCAAAGAGAATTAAACCACTTGAGAGCTCATAGACCGATTTCGCCTAGGCACACGACTCACCACTGCGGGTCGGGGGACGAAGAAAAAACAGCGGTTGTGATTGGCCGATGCAACAATGTCAGGACGAATGTTCCAAACATAGTGATGCACAAGTCAGTTTTGCTACAATACCTAATATCGATAAAATCGAACATAACGATGTCTGCTTATTCTTTTTTTTATAAATTATAGTGATTGGGCGTTAACTGGGTGCAAATAAAACACTTACGTACCTAACTCTGTTTTAACTTTAATTAAAATAATGCTAAAATTGAATCAAGGTTAATAAAATCGTAAAAAAAAACAAAAGAAAAAATTTTGCGCCTAGGTTGGACGATCCTCCTGTACGAGACAATTATTTTAAAATTAACTTACAACGAGGACATTATCATAGAAAGTTCCAGGTACGTTATGATCATCAAATTTGCATTTCTGGGAGGGTATTTGATGGTAAGTTTGTCCTATTTATTGATACTAAATCCTGTATTTATACATCAGGCATTAAATATTGTAACAATGCGGCCTAGGATCACGTCGTTAGAATAAATTAACTTACTTGTGAGATATTTAGATAGGAAGGCCCGGGTTAATTAGAACCATGTATAAATAGATCAGCCGTCTTATTTGGTAAAGCCTGTAAATTATAAAGTTTTTATTTTACATGTAGGTACTTCTTATTTTTTTTTTCTAAAAACGTACAAAATTTAACTGAAATATGTAAAATAAAACATACCAAAACAGGCAAAAACAGAGTCGGTGTTGCTGAACTAAATAAACGGCGTCGGTTCTTTAGGGTTTCAAAGCAATCTTCCGTGAAATGCCTTGAACAAACAACGCTACATTTTTTTTGTAACCAATTTTGTTTGTTGACAACATTGATTCACTTTTCTTTCACTTCTGGAATATTTGGAAATCTAAAATGTAAACATTAAGTAACGTTGCTTTTTTACAGTTAGGGAACATCGTTATTTTTATCGACAATATTTAAAGACTTAGTGTCGAAGTTGTCACAACACTACAGCAATGCATCTGTCTCTTTCTATTTATGCCTACAGATAGAAAGGGACACACTTATTGAAAATACCTAGTGAGTGTAAGGGACTTTTCAAAAAGACATCAACGCGGTGTACATTTTGTGTGCCTTAAACGTAAACAACCAGTTTAGCTTGAGCCCTGCAATTATTCATAATATTATCAAATTATAAATAAATTTTACTTACCGATGAAAAGTTATGCCATCCTTTTTATTGCTGGATGTTCTAGACGATTGCCCACACCATATAATTGAACAAGAACTCATAATTAATTTGATATTAAGCAGAAATATTTAAAAAGGTTATCAAAATAATCGCGTGTGGAGAGATCCATTAACTGGTCAAAACTAAAATGGTCAGTCATATTTTCACCTAATATAAGTGCAATTTCACTGATGTGTCGTGAGCCTGAGTCGCCCGTATGAGCAGTCAAGAGGCTTTATTGTCATTGGTGTATTTGCATCTTTTGTTAGCATCCATTAGCATCTTATTGTTGGAAAATGTGACTTTCTTAGATTGGAAGATCCGCCTTGATGATATTTTTAAGGGCGGAATTTTTTGGGCCCCGGGTGGAAAATCCACCTTGTTCCCTCGTAGCTCTTTGTGTTTCAGGGCCACGGTGCCCTTTAAAGACAGTCCAACGAGCAATAAATTAAACCTTGGCATTACGCTTTAAAAGCATCATAACGTGACAGTGACAGATGCAAATGGTGTATAGTCGAAAACAAAAGTTTATAGAGGTAGGTACTTTTTAAAACATGGAGTAATTCGATTTTTTTAGTCATCACGGTGAGTAAGAGTCATCAATAAATTAAAATTCCTATGAAAAACTACTTTACCCGTATATTTTCCTTTGCTCTGTAAGTCTAAATTATTATCGAAGATATTGTAATGAGCCATGAGGGTACTGTGATGAGGAAAGGTGCGACTGCGGAGCCTCAGCACACATGATGGCCCACCTCCTCACTTGTGCTCTGAGTAACTCCACCTGCACTCTAAGGGACCTGTCCGAGGCCACCACCAACGCCGTAAATGTGGCAGAGTTTTGGTCGAAGCTCATTAAAACTTATGGAATCATCGACACGACGAGGAAGAAGAACAAAGATACTACGGTTTTAAAATTCGCAATACGTCTCCTAGGTTTAATTCTTACTTGTTCTGACGTCACGAACGACTTTCGAGTTTTCATTCGTTTTATCTTTTTAAAAATATACATTGGTTAAAAAAAATTAATACGCGTGTTAAATTTTTTCAAAAGTCTCCCTGACGGATTAGATTAGACTTGCAATTTATTGATGCTATCATCTGTGGCTGTCATCATGTTTTTTATAACACTCATGAGCTGTCAAATGAATGATGCTGTTAAGGGCCTTAGACTTTTGTGACTGACTGTACCATGTAATTAATCTTTTCTTTGTTATTCGACTTCAAAAGTGGAGGAGGTAATAATTAATTATTTTTTTTAGGTCAAGTGCATGTAATTTTTTTAAATCTTTGACTTAAGATCATGAGTAAGGCTATAATTATTCGTGCCTAAAGTGGGCACTAATTAGTCTACTTATAATAATAATTCCCTACGAAAAAAAGTTTTGATCCTGTTCTCCTACATTTTCTGTTCAGATTCCACATTGTGTCCTCGTTTTCGTTAGTTTTGTGCTGGATTTTATTATTTAATTGTTCTGCTATCCGTGCGGAAAAAAGAAAGGGGGGAATTCACAATAATCAAAAAAAAAAACAAAAACCTTTAGTTATTAGGTACCTATACATTCATACTTTTTATCGTGGGGAATTAATTTTGTGTCGAAATGACAACAACCCTTTTAAAATTGTTTTTCGGCATAGGACGTTTTGTTTGTAAAGCTATTTAAGTATGTTATTAAATAAAAAAAAATCTATGTCCCCCTTATCTCCAGGTGCAAGCGAGATTGCATAATTATACATTATAGTTTTTTAGAAAATCAGTCAGATTCCTAAAAAATTGCTGACGGGAATTCCCGCCGGCTTCACGGCTTTTTAAATAATATTTTACAAGGAAAGTTGTCCATAAAATTCAACGAAACTGTTCAAGGATTTCTCAAAACCACAATCATGTCCTGACCTATATGACTAATGGCTACCCAGGTAGCATTTTTACGTCATTATGTCGTCAGTTTACGGTACTGCTCGACGTGAGAGACGTCATGTCTTGACGTCGGGGGGTCCCATCAGATGTCGTCAATTTGTCACAGCCTCAAGACGTCAGTTTACAGACGTTACAGAGACGTTATATACTGAATTTATAGGGACGTTACTGGGCCGTATGTATTAGGGCAGCCACTGACGTTGGAGTGACATCATATCCTGAATTCATAGGGACGTTACTGGGCCGTACATATTACGGCAGCCAATGACGTGCAAAACCATGTATAAATCCGCAGGTCTCTTTGGAGTGGGTTGTTATTGGAACACTGTTAGCACTGGTAAACTTGACACTTCTATTCACTGTACCGATGCATTGCTCTCAATAACTTCTCAACAAAACAAAATTAATTCTTCAGACCTTATACTATCGGCGGTAACGAAACCATAGCGACTTCTATTTGGACTACAACGCCATCTATCGAGCTAGGCGGTACTATTTTTCGAAACTTTAAATAAATATTGATCGCTGGATTCCGTTCTCGCTGTAACTTCTAGTAAAAAATTGCTCTGCCAATTTTTATTTTTTTATGTGTTATCTTATCCTTAAATACATAGGTTTGTTACCTTTTTCATTTTCAAACGTCATTATTTGATTAATTTGACATCAAATAATGTTGTTTAGAAAGGAAAAAGTTTTGGATTACGTAACAAAACCTACGTATTTAAGGATAAGAAATCACATAAAAAAATAAAAATCGGCAGAGCAATTTTTCACTAGAAGTTAGAGCGCGTTATGTAAAAAGTTAAGTTGGAGTGACACTGAAATCGAAATTTTGTTGGATTTTTATACTTCCCTATAAATTGTAACTAATACATTTAAACAAAAAAAAAAGAATTTGAGGCTGAGGAATTTTTCACAGAGTTATAAACAATTTTCATGTTTTGATAAAAAAAACGGAACTTCTAGGCTAAAAAATTTTTGGATTATTGTGTACAACAGTCGTCAACCTGAGGGCAGATTTAAACTAATAAGGGACAGACTGTTAAATTACGTTGTTAGGAGGTATCATTTATGACCTATACAGTACGTACAGTACAGTACTATAATAGTACGTAAGTATGACGTACAATAATGACGTAACTGTGGTGACCCTAAATTGACTTAAGAATGTCGTCATATTTTAGTCGCCGACGTCTCTTGCTACCTGGGTATGAGACGCGTTAATTAGTATGGCCTATAGGTAAACAATTACGAGTATGATGTATGTGGTAGGTACTTATTTATTTAATATTTAGGTCAAGAATGAGCTGGTATTCAATTTTTAACCGACTTCAAAAAAAGGAGGAGGTTCTCAATTCGTCGGAATCTTTTTTTTTTTTTTTTTTTTATGTATGGTCCCCGATTTCTCGAAGACGCCTGGACCGATTTGGAATTTTTTTCTTTTGTTTGAAAGGGTATACTTTCCCATTGGTCCCATGATCACCAAGTCAGGATCTGATGATGGGATCCTAGGGAAATCGAGGGCAACCTTCAAATTTTATAGGCACATAGTACCATTTTCATATATTTTCTAAAGCTGTTCAAGTATTTGCATCTGATAATCATCATCTCAGGTGGATGACCTGATGATGGAAGGTACAACTCCTTATCAGTAAGGAGTAGGCATCGATTGATTTACTTTGTGTTCGCATATCTCCGGAACTACAAGTCCGATTTAAGTAATTCTTTTTTTGTTGTACTAGTTATCATTTAACTAAGAGAATACTGCAAGTTTCATCAAAATCGGTTCAGTAATTTTTGAGATATGGAATTTTATTAGCTTAATCTAAAAAATCTAAAAAGATCTTTGTTCAAGTTTCTTATCAACAAATGTTACTATTCCATCACTGAGTTTGTTACTGATAAACAGAGACATGAAAACTCCGACTTGCTAATTAAACATTTATGATTTCATTGACTCAAACATGATTTATTTATTGAGCAAATGTTTTTTATTATTTTATATTGTGATGACTTGGTTTTACTGTACTGACATTATTTTAATCCACTTTTCTAATTTAATCTTTTGACATCCTGCCTTTATTGTATTTGTTTATCTCCATTTGGTTTTGTACGCCATTTCTTGGCAAAACATAGAGCACATACTTCTGACATTTATGACCTATCTGTAATCTACCTATGTTTTACAAAATAAATATTTGATTTGATTTGATTTGATTTAATGTGTACATGAGTGATGTAAGTACTGGTGCGAAGGATTACAAAATTCTAGTGCACATGTAAGAGAATAATGTTCTTGACAAGAATTCGGGTTGAATATTTAACTAAAAAGAGTAAAATAAAAACTTTTTTTAAAAAAATGTAACCGCCTTCAAAAACAACCACAAAAAAGTGTAAAATAATCTACAAAATAACTTTTCTTTCGGAAGTCGGTGGCTAAAAAGACAATGTAAAGAAAAAAAACAAAGGCACCGACTTCCGAAAGAAAAGTTATTTTGTAGATTATTTTACACTTTTTTGTGGTTGTTTTTGAAGGCGGTTACATTTTTTTTAAAAAAAGTTTTTTTCTTATCTTCTTTGTGC
This sequence comes from Agrotis clavis, assembly GCA_954870645.1. Classification (NCBI taxonomy): domain Eukaryota; kingdom Metazoa; phylum Arthropoda; class Insecta; order Lepidoptera; family Noctuidae; genus Agrotis; species Agrotis clavis. Next base: position 9,413,537 of record OX940946.1, read on the forward strand.
CGAGATTTGCATGCGATTATTTATTTAGTATGTAGATGAGGTACGCTAAAACTTCATCATAATCAGCCGGAAGACGTCAACTGCTGAACATAGTCCTTACTAAACTTGTCTAATACTTCTTCCTTAAGTTGTGTTCTTTCTTCCTTCCGTGTGTTTAGGGATAAAAACATCTATGTCAACCTGACTAAAAAGTGACGGGATTGAACCAAACCAGGCATTCGGTTTCCACCGCGAGCGGAACGGACACATTATGACTCAACGGGTGAAAAGAGTAAAAATGAGCTCGCTCCGGGAACTAAAAAACTCTTTGTTGATGGAAATACAAGTATGCAGTTTACGCTTGCGAGTTTAACGGAGTCCTTAATGGGTCCGTTCCGCTCGCGGTGGAAACCGGGCTTAAAGATACATTTTTTTAAAGGTCTTTGAGACAAATCGATATCTTTATGAGCCAAGCAGTTTTTACTGTATTCCATCGGTGCGCAGGAGTTCCATTTTCTTCTGGATGAGCTCGCTATATCTTTGCCTGATCATTAGCTCTGAGGCCTTTACCCACAGATCGCGATCTGTTCCGGCAATCTGATCTGGCGATACGACCTGATCGCATGCGATCTCTGTAACCTATGGATGTCCATATGTGTCTTTATCACTGCCGCCGGCGTCTGCGTTCAGCCTTTACACGCTCCGTCCTGTTTCCGTGTTCCGTGTGACGTCTGCGCCGCGTTAGCAGTGTTAGCACAGCGTTCAAAATTGAGTCAAGAGGCCTTACCACGAGCTCTTAACGCGATCCAGTTTAGGCTGTGGGAAAGAGATAGTGCTATAAAAGTCGTCTAGCGCCATCTCTTTCCCACAGCCTAAAGAATCACGCTTTAAGAGTTGATGGTAGGCCAGCAGCAATGAAATGCAGCGACAACACGAGGCTTGCGCCGCGTTGTCGCGGCGTCTGCGCTGCGCATCATTTATCGAACTCCTACGATTAACAAACGCTTGTGTGAAGGCGCTATAAATCTTTAGCCCCATATTTGCTTCTGCTCGAGATTAAGGCTAAGAATAAACCAATTTTGAATAAATTAATGATGATGTTACTAAACAACTTTTTTCTTTTTCCGACAGTACGGCTCTGCATTGTAGAAGGTCGGGGCTTGTATAAACGTGCGCCCACGCATTGCCCAGTGCTGGACAGAGAGAAGGCTGGAGTGGAATGCGTTTTGGGAACTGACAGGTAACTATTGATTATGCAGCTTTTTCCCGCGATTTCGTTCAAGTTCGTTTAGAATTTGAGAATCATTGTTGTTGTTTTTCTTGGGAATAGTAGGTACTTTTTTTTCGGGATGACGTACCCTATGTCCGTCTCTGTACACCAGACAACGTATATGCATTTCAGGACAACCCCAGGGTCTGGGTTTTTGTGTAAGTGTGTTTCTGTTTGTAAACGCAACCATGACACAGGAGAAAAAAAAAACGACTGGAAAACTGAGTATAGATTTACGTCTATTTAAACGAGTATGATAGGCAGATAACTAATTTCTTAAGTCACAGTTTAATCCTCAAACAAATTTTAAAATAATCTAAATTGAGAATAAAGTGGATTTAATCGATTTATAATAGGTTGAGATACACGAAACATGTCTTGTGAACATTAATTATAATCATCCTCTATAAAATAGTATGCTTGCCTGGGAACCTTTGCACCCAACGTTTTTAAGATTCTGCATCTACTAAGGATTGGAGGAACCTGTCAAGTTCGTCCCACCATCTCCTACGTGGCCTCCGCGACCTCACCTCATTGTCCGCTACAATAAATAATTTAATCAATTGTTTTCCAGATTAGACTGTCTCCGTCGCATCAGCAAAGGAACAGTGGACTTCGGAGTGTTCAGTCCTGAAGACCTAGTGGCCGCGCAATGGGCTAACATAGACGTCCTCGTCACTAACGAACTCAAATTCAGGAGCAGTAAGTACCAAATCAATTTCCTGCTTTCTTATTTCGTCGGCGTCCAGCTGTTTTAGAACCCAACCAAGGCACGCGACGATGGCATGAGACTGGACGGTATGTCTTTGTTTCCTTGGAAGATGGGTAGGCCTCTAGTATGGGACGCAACCTGTGTCGATACTCTTGAGCTATCCCATCTTCCAAGTTCATCGAGCTCTGCTGGCGCTGCTGCTGCGGGTGCTGAGAACCTCAAGCGGCGTAAACATAGCAACCTTACCGTCACTATATTTTTGAGCGGTTGAGGGCCATGGGGTCCGAGTGCTACAGAGAGATTTCTAAAAGATTTGTTGACGCTTCCCGTGACCCAAGAGCTGGCTTTTACCTTGACCAGAGGCTAAGTATTGCCAAACAAAGAGGCAACGCCGCCATTCTCTTGGGCATATTACCAGACAGCATTGAGGATGAATTTTTCGATGCTCTATAATATAGGTCTCGGATCTTTCTTGCTCTGAGCTGGTGCATCCACCCGTCTCTAGTGTTTCCTTTCGAATTGAATATTAAGGATTTGCTCATTCATACCACAACACATTGTTCTTTTCAGGACCATTTGCAAGAAACATTGTAGCAGTCGTTAACCGCCGAATCTTGCCAGATCACTCCTCTACTTTACATGCTGTGCTCAAGAACAGTACTCTCTGCCATCCTGGGGAAACCATGGATGATTTGAGGCCTCTCAGTGAGACCTTATCTGGGGTAAGTTAGCCCTTCCAATTATTATCCTTCATAATGCGCACAGAAAATGAGTGTGTCTGTTCCCGAACATACTAACCGAAGCCCTTCGAAAGTGAGAGTGAACAGGCTTCTTCTGGCTAAGCTCACTCCATCGTAGACTTTGTCTCTGTCACCTTAAGAGCCTAGATTCAAGAAAACACCCATCTCAAGAAAAAGCTAGTCAGTTTTTTTTAGACCTTCGAACCTATGGATCTGATATTCGTCTTAGGAGAATTTATAGAAAATATACATAGAAGACCTAGTAATGGTGTTCCAGGCGAAATTTTGGTCGTTCCGGTAAATCGAAGAAGGTCGAAGAAAATGGAAGGTATAGACGTTCCCGAGTTGAAGGTCGTGGTTTCCCAGCCAGGAGCATTACTTTGTGTCATTTATTTCCACGGCTCTCAAAGCTATGAAGGTAATCATCGTGAGGAAACTGGCTGTTAAAACCAAAAATTCATCATTCATTCATTAGACATCTACCAACATGCACTGGGCCCGCGTGGTGAATAATAGCCCACTCCCTCTCACAGAGAAGTGGCTTTTGTCCCAGCAGTGGGAACATAGGCTGAAGATGATGATGACTTTTATGAATACACTCCTACTGTATTCGTACCTGTTTTATCTAGACTTTACGCTTGCAAATCCAACTAAAAACCTGTACACCTTATTTAAGCTGGACTTCTAATCTCTTTTTTATATTTACAGTACTTAGAATCCCTCGTGCTGGAGCGTTCCTGTGATCCTACCAGGTCTAATACAGAGAATAAACTAAAGGCCTTAGCTGACTTCTACGGGAAGGCCTGCAAGGCAGGACCTTGGGTGCCCGATAAATTCAGAGACGCGGAGCTGAGTAAGTACAGTCCTTTTTTTACACCATGACGTCGATTTAAAAAAAAAAACCGAATCCGACTACTTTTTTTTTGAGAAAATGAAGACCCTTTTTTTGGATGGTAACATCGTCAATTTAGTCCTGGGTGAAGCGGTAGGGACTTTCAGACTCTTGATTACTGAAATCCACCCAGCCTTATCACATGATTTCCTGAAGAATAACATCGTGAGAAAACTTGCATGACCTAGGATCAAAAAATCACATTCCATTGTGGCACAGAAATATTAAAAACACATTGTGGTAAAGTCCGGTCGCAGGCGGAATTTCGTACATTGACCTCTTTGCCTACTGACAGTGATCACAAACATTTTTTTGTTAAGTAAAAGGTACTTAACTGTATGACAATATGCGGTTGTGCATACTATCGGTAAAAGGTTTTCAACCCCTGAGGACGGCGGCCATAGCATCTGTGCAAGCGAGACTAATTTATATTTACGCGGGAATGACAGAGACAGGTAATAATAGGTCAATGCACGAAATTCCTCCAGCTTTACGACCGGACTTTAGTAATATAGTTTACCTTACAGCGTACTATATAGTATTATGTCGTTAATTGTATGGAATATGAAACAGCGCCTGCAGCATACGAACTAGGAACGAATTTTTTTCATAAAATAACGTCAAAGTCCCAGTTTACATTACGTTACAAAGAAACGTGAAAACTCGTGCTAAGCAAGGCGTCTGTTCAATCAGTTGCCAGCGTTCCTGGGCCACGGCTACCTTTGTCATACAGTCCTGCCACCCCAAAAGCACACATCAGACAAGTAGCCTAGTATAACCCATAAAGCGAGAGCATATTCACTGCGGGAAAGAGATGGGACGACTTGTATAGCTCTGTCTCTTTCATCATCATCATCATCATCAGCCGGAAGACGTCCACTGCTGAACATAGGCCTCCCCCTTAGACCGCCACGCCGAACGACAATTCGCCACTTGCATCCATCGGTTGCCCGCGACCCTCACAATGTCGTCGGTCCACCTAGTGGGTGGCCTGCCTACGCTGCGTCTGCCGGTCCGTGGTCGCCACTCGAGAACTTTTCTTCCCCATCGGTTGTCAGTTCTACGAGCGATGTGGCCTGCCCATTGCCACTTCAACTTGCAAATTTTATGAGCCATGTCGGTGACTCTGGTTCTTCGCCGAATATCCATGTTCCGGATTTTATCCCGCAAAGAAACTCCCAGCATAGCTCTTTCCATTGCTCGTTGAGTGACTCTTAGTCTCTCTAAAAGGCCAGCAGTCAAAGACCTGTCTCAGTGGAACTACACTCGCTTTAAAAGACGTCATGGTAGCCTACCATGAACTCTTAACGCGATCCAGTTTAGGCTGTGGAAAAGAGATGGCGCTAGACGACTTGTATAGCTCTGTCTCTTTCCAACACAACCTAAACTGGATCGCGTTAAGGGCTTGTGGTAAGGCCTCTGGTCTTTCAATTTAAAAAAAATCTCGTCCTCTTTCAGAACGCATGTACCCATCTTTATGCGCTGCCTGTGCCCGATCATGCACGGTCGGTGACCGATATTGGGGCAATGCTGGGTCACTCACTTGCCTCACTGATGGTCAAGGAGACGTCACATGGGGAGAAGCTGATGATATCGCCGCTTACTTCAAGGTATTTTTTTTTTTTATCGTGGTAACATCTTCAAATGTGTCCTCCTCCCACCCAAGGCAGAGCGGGAGGGACTGTCAGACTCGTACTGACTAAAATCCACGGTGTCCTTCAATAGCCCTTTACGTTCCAGGGTCACGTTAATTTGTTAGTCCCGCGACACCGGCAAGTTTTGGCTCTCTATAGAGGGGCCCCATCAAATATTTCAAGGTAACATAGCATTTGCTTTACACCAATTGCCGTCCAATGGACGTAGCCCTCATTCCCTCAAAGAGCGCCATGTTGAAAGCATCTTGAATTGCAAATCTTAGTCCGTTCCTCAGCTAGAGTTTTGAAATATAAAGGACAGGTATTTTTTGTTATTTAGAAAGATGTAACGCATTGATATTCGAGAGTGGGTGACATCTGGTGACATCTATACATATAATAAAACTGTAGAAAAGTAATTTTTGTACATTAAAAAAAAACTCAAAAAATATAGCCAGGGTATTAAAGGACAACCAATAGAACCCATTTCTAGCATTTTTAGAATTTTTGTCTGTTTGTCTGTTTGTCTGTATGTCTGTTTGTCTGTTTGTCTGTTTGTATGTTTATTTGTGCGGGCATCACGTAAAATGTACGAAAGCTATGTAGATAACTTTAATACACAACGACTGACCGTAACTTGAAGAACAATTTAGTTTTTGTTTCATTGAAATCGGTTTAGTCTATCAAAAGATATTTGAATTTAAAGTGTACCAGAAATAAAATTACGGTCAGTTCACACCGAGACGCACAGTTCAGTAGCGCGATCTAGCTTCGACATATTTGGTGTGGAGTGGAGTGGTGTGGAGCGGAGTGGAGTAGAATAAAGTAGAGTGGAATGGGATGGGATGGCATGGAATGGCATGGAACAGCATGGAATGGCATGGAAAGGCATGGAATGGCATGGAAAGGCATGGAATGGCATGGAACGGCATGAAATGGCATGGAACGGCATGGAATGGCATGGCACGGCATGGAATGGCACGGCATGGCACGGCATGGCACGTCAGTGCATGGCACGGTATGGCACGGTATGGCACGGTATTGCATGGCACGGTATGGCACGGCATGGCATGGAATGGAATGGCATGGAACGCCATGGAACGGCATGGAATGGCGCATGGGATGGGATGGAATGGCATGGAACGGCATGGAATGGCATGGCATGGGATGGGATGGAATGGCATGGAACAGAATAGAACAGAATCATTTATTTGCATTGAGCGGGTATTAGGAAAATAGTCATACAAAAACCTTAGAGAAATAAAATCTTTTTTATTTGTTTTGGAGTTTTAACTCTTTTTTTCGCTTTACGTTCACGCGCGCTGGAATAGGATTTAGAGTAGGTTCCATCAATTTTTTTTCCATACCAACATTCATTTAATTCATTAAACAATATCGAAAATTCAAATCGATAAACAAACTACTCTAATCCAATAGCAATTGAATGGTACTGCCTTTGAACGACAGAGGGCGTTTATTTCAAACACGTCAAATATTCTTGAAAAATCTAAGAAAACTCTAAATATAGGGTTGATATGAAAAACGTGGCGAGAATAGCGCTTCGCACTAATGCCTTTTTCAAACTGACAGACCAACCGAATGCGTGGCGTAGCGTTTTTGTTTGTAATGTATGGAACTGTTTGAAGCCTGTCACATAAAGTGATCCGATACTCTTTTCGCATTTCGCTTTCGCATTTTTATTTGACATGATTCGGTTCGGTTCGCTATCGCCTGTCTGTTTGACAAAGGCCTTAAAAATACATTGTTAAATTCCGACATCCACGCGAACGAAGTCGCGGGCACAGCTAGTCAGAAGTAAAAACTGTACTTGCTTGTGACGTATTGACAATTTTAAGTGTCGTATCTTCGTTAATTTTGGTAAAATAAAAGTGAAAGTACGTGTTAAATATATTTTGATAATATTACTGACGTCTTGATTAGATTTTTTCAGTCAAATACCGTATCCTCCCAGATCTGGGCAGTCCGTATCCATCCACCAGCCACATTCTTCAAATCATCGATCCGTTGTACTGCAGGGCGTCTCATACTACGTTTGTCTATACGCGGTCTCCTCTCTAGCACTCTGCTCCATCGTCCGTCTGTCCGTCTACAGACATAGCTGGCCCAGTTACCTAACACTTCAGCACGCTGATTATACGCGCAATGTTGGTTACTTTAGTTCTTTGGCGAATGACGTCGTCCCGAATTCTGTCCTATCCTAATATCATATTCTGTGCCGTATGGAGAATTGGGACACCCATATAGATTCCTGATAGGACCGGTTTGAAGCGGCTTGCATCCTGCGCGGTTCTGCCCACCTTGTAGGTGGACGTCTTACACTGCGCTTGCCGTGCGTGGTCTGTATTCTCCAACCTTACGGCCCTATTGGCCATCAGTTCTGCGTGGTATATGGCATGGTCATTGCCACTTCTTCTGGTTAATTTCTTAGAATATGTGAGCAACTTTAGTTCGACTACGAATCACTCAGAGAGACTCCGAGCATACTCGTAGCCCTCTCCATAGCTCGTTTGGTTATCTTGTAAGAGACCACATATCGGCGCCATAAGTCATTACTGATAGTACACATGGTCGAAAAGTTTCGACTTGAACCATATTTTACAAGAAATTTTCGGCCATATCAGCAAGTTTGGTTTGTCTACAAATCTCCTCATATTTGATAGTAATAAGAGCTATTTCGACTCCAGATCAAGGAAGATGTAAGCCTGACGGGTTCGAACAACTTCGCGTACCTTTGCCGAGATGGAACCTGGCGCGATCTGACGCAGGAGCCCTGCGTCTGGCTGCGAAGACCCTGGAATGTGATTGTGGCTAAAAGGTATAACTACCATATAGTTTTATTTTAGGGCTTTAAGCTCGCGTTTGACCACTTTCTATCTCACTTGTTGGAAAGCGATTATGTGGTCGACGATGAAGCACGCTTGCCTAGACTCAGCCTAGAGCTTGCCTGGTTGTAGCTATCAGTAAATACAGACGTGTTATACACTAAAACCTTCTCCTACTCCAAAAGTACACTCAATGAAGACTGTCCTGAAAACCGTATCAAAATCCGTTCAGCCAAACGCGAGATAATCGTGAACAAACATTCATACATACATACAAATATACATACAGGTCGAACTGAGAACCTACTTTTTTTTAAGTCGTTTAAAAATTATAGAATGCAGAAAGATTTCTATGGTGGTTAATGTGTCTATTCATCTCTTCCAGAAAAGCATCCGCAGCAGTCAGCAAGCTTGCTGAGTCCCTCACCAACAGCTCAGTAACAGTAGATGGTCACTGGCGAGGGTCTCTCGCAGCATTGCTGGAGAGCAACCAGGCTTTACCGGAGCCTCTTAATCCACCACGAGCTCCCATGGACTACCTGGCGAGGGCTGAGGGCTTCAGGGAGGCCTATAGTCAAGCTGGGTGTGATCCACCAAGGTGAGTTCATAGCAGCATACCTTAATAATGTGCCCACTGCTGGGACACTGGCCTCCTCTCTGTGTGAACGAATGGGTTGTGATCCACCACGCCTGTCCATATGCGGACGGGTAGATGTCATATTTCTTCGAATATAATATGGTTCCGGGTCGACGGCGCGTTGTGTTCCACGCGCGCCTCAAAGAGATGTCCGGTGTCAGCACAATGACGGGGCTACCCTAGGGGGCCAAAGCCTGCCGGGGTCGCGGGACTTACGAGCTACAGTGACTCCGGAACGTTAAGGGCTATTGAAGGACACCGTGGATTTTAGTCAGTTCAAGTCTGATAGTCCGTCCTGCCCTGCCCTGAGAGGACTCATTTGATGACATCGCCTTTTGCCACGCTAAAAAAAAACATGCTGGTTTCCGCACTATATTTTTCTTTACGATGTCGTATGTTCATCATCATCATCAGCCAGAAGACGTCCACTGCTGAACATAGGCCTCCCCCTTAGACCGCCACGCCGAACGACAATTCACCACTTGCATCCATCGGCTGCCCGCGACCCTCACGATGTCTTCGGTCCACCTAGTGGGAGGCCTGCCTACGCTGCGTCTTCTGGTCCGTGGTCACCACTCGAGAACTTTTCTTCCCCATGTCCATTCCGATGTCGTATGTTACATCTTTCTTACCGCAAAAAAGCTTTAAGATTCAGATTATTAACACCATAAAACGGCATTTTTCTCTTCCAGACACATCAGCTTCTGCACAACATCTCTTCTTGCCAAGAACAAATGCGACTGGCTCTCTGAAGCAGGCGCGGTGTACGGCATCGCCCCTCCTCTGCAGTGTGTGATGAGGAACAGTGTCCAGGAGTGTCTGAAGGCGGTCCAGATGGGAGAGAGTGATGCCACTGCAGCTGGTAGTGACTGGCTGGTGGCTGGGATCAGGTCAGTTCATCATCATCTGCCTAGCCTTTTCCCAAGTGTGTTGGCGTAGGCTTCTCGTCGAACCGGATGCAGCTGAATATCTGTATTTTACATGGAGCGACTGTCTATCGGACCTCCACAACCCAGTAACTGGGTAATACGATACCCCATGGTAAGACTGCTGGTTGTCAGACCAAGCTTCTGACTTCAGTAACGACTGTCAAAGATCTACAAATGACAGCCGGGATCAACGGCTCTACATGCTTTCCGAGGCACTGGAGGAAGCTAGTTATGACAGAGATGTTGATCTACAGGCTAACCTTGGCAAGCACTGCTAATTAATAGTCAGGGTTGGACTGACCGTAGTCGAGGTGGACAGAGCATTTTCGTTCGTTCCGTTCTCTATCGCTCAGTAGTTTTTAATGGATTTTCAACTTTATAAACTTGGGTTTTAAGTTAAAAATCTATTGTAGACTCTCTCTCTCTTTCTTAAATCTATTCTTCTCTCTCATTTATCACTTGCCTTTTGGCTTAGGGCTCCTGGCAAGCTCCTAATCTCAAATGGTTGTCGTTATAAAAGTCTTTTACCATATTTCTAACCCCTTTATTTATTATTTGTTTCAGAGACTACTCCCTAACACCACTTCTCCACGAAGTAACACCAATCGTAGAAAAAACGAACACAATCGTAGCATACATCAACAGCGACTCAAAAATATCCAAGATGGCGGATTTGCGCGGCAAACGCGCAGCTTTCCCGCGCTACGATGGCGCCGCTTGGCATTCTGTTAGAAACTACATTACTGTACATGAAAAAATAACTTGTAAAGAGTTTATGGACGATTATTTTGAAGAGATTTGTGCACCTGGCTTGGATGGGAAGAAGTGTTACGAAGAGGGCGAAGCTGAGGCGTTGAAGTCTCTTGTGGAAGGGAAGAGTGATGTCGCTTTTCTTAGTATGGCGACTTATAAAGCCTTTAAAGGTGAGTTGTTATTTCTAGAGATATAATAGGCATATTGACAGTGGTCGTCTTGGCAACATTTTACATGAAATGTTTTTGGTGGGAATCCATTTTTACGTGTCAAACTTTTGTCTTTGGGAGGGATCGAATCGTTATTCAACAGTTACTGCTATGGATTAGCGGATATGATACGAAATAATGACGATTCAGAAATAATTTCTAGAGAGAGGCAAAGTTTAAAAAAACCTGAACTTGTTAACGAACAAAATAAAAAAAGAAGGAAGTAAACCTTAACGCTGTTTCTAGTATTATTATTCGTACACTTACACGTTCTTCTTATTTCAGCAAACAATGATACGTCATCAGAGAACGCGAAGAAAATCGTCCCTCTCTGCCCAGAAGGAAACCAAAAGTACTGCTTTGTTAGTTGGTCCAATCTTGGCCATATATTTGCCGCCAATAACCTCACTAGCATTCGCAAACATGAAATAGTAAACGTCTTTACAAAGTTGGACCAACTGTTTGGCAAACATCCGCCATTCCACAACGCTATGTTCTCAATGTATGGTTCCTATAACCATGAATTAGAAGTAATATTTCATAGTAACACTAAAAGTTTAGCCACTAGCGGTGTTCTAAAAACTCATCCGTACGATAAAATTCCTTACAATTTCGAACTGTCAATGTCAAATATGACAGACTTCACTTGTGATTTTGGCGCGAAAACGACGCCATCTTTGATTATGTTGCTGGTAACTCTAGTCGTATTTTTAATAAATAAATAGTAGTTAATGTTTTTTTTTAGATAACTGTTAGCCTACTATGACTTAAAGCGAGAGTTGTTTCACTGTGGGAAACAGAAAGAGCTAGACAAGTCGTCTAGCACCATCTCTCTCCCACATTGGAATTATTCTCGCTGTATGACGTCATGCTTAGGTCACTTGAGCGCTTTGTGATAATAAATAAATGAATGGTTTATATTTTTTTCTTTGTTGTTTCATTATTTTTGTCGTTTTCCTTTTACATCTGCTAAATCTCTCTTTGACTGTTGGCCTTTTAGAGAGACTATTACGAGCAATGGAAAGAGCTATGCTCGAAGTTTCTTTGGGGGATAAAATCCGCAACATGGATATTCGGTGAAGAACCAGAGTCACCGGCATAGCTCATAAAATTGAAGTTTGCAAGTTGAAGTGGCAATGGGCAGGCCACATCGCACGTAGAACTGACAACCGATGGGGAAGAAAAGTTCTCGAGTGGCGACCACGGACCGGAAGGCAGGTCTCCCACTAGGTGGACCGACGACATCGTGAGGGTCGGGGGCAACCGATGGATGCAAGTGGCGAATTGTTCAGCAGTGGACGTCTTCCAGCTGATGATGATGATGATGAAATCTCTCAAAAAAGTTACGTCAGTTTTGTAAATGAAAATTTGTTGCTTCTATTTTGCTGGTTTGAGTGGACAATTGGTGTGCGGATCCATGCTCCAACTATTTTCTCCAACTAGGTGAAGCACGGAGACTATAAAAGAGACTGGCTCCCGTGCTCCAACTAAATCAAGTACAATATGTACAGACAGCACGGTTAGCGCAGTGGTTGAGCGATAGGACTGCTGGCCCTATAGCCAAATGGGAATCGACATTCACTAACGTTCAGCAGTCGCTAATACATTTTCAGCTTTATACCCCATTGCATAAAGTTGAAAATCCATCAAAGATTACAGATCGTTTTCGTTTGTTTCGTTCGCTATCGCTCAGCAGTCTTTACTAGATTTTCAACTTTATGGGATGGGGTATAAAGTTGAAAATGTATTAACGACAGCTGAACGTTAACGATTGTCGCTTGCCGTTTGGCTACAGATAGGCTCTCCACAGCCACAGCGTATCACGGGTTCGATTCCCGCACGGAACAAATATTTGTGTGAACTACAAGTAATTGTTCCGAGTCTGGGTTTGGTAAGTGAGTTTCTATGTTTGTAAACGCACCCACGACAGGAGAAATTCCTAGTGTAGGGGAACGTTTAAAAAAAAAAGGAAAAAAGAAAAATAATGTCAGCAGTTGTAGCACGGGACCCAAAATCTAAATTGATAGTGTCCGTGCTCCACCCAGTTGGAGAAACTAGGTGGAGCACGAGTCCGTCCCCGACAGTTGGGTAATGGTTTTGTAAGAATTAAATTAAAATCTTGTTATTTTTCAAAACCGTTACTATTATATTAAAAATAGCAGTTTGACTTATTTTCTATAGATAAGCTGTCAAACCGCCATTTTTATTCCACAGATAAAAGTTATCTGACTTTTGAAAAATCAGCCCTAAATGGGCCAAAAGGGAGAAATCCGTATCAATAAGAGTTACGGGAAAACTTTCGGAACCTTTGGCTCTTTTTTGATATTGACAATTTCCAATCCAAAATTATCAACATCAACCGAACGAAAAGATTACTTCCAGGCCAATTTAAAAGAAACACTGTAGCAACTCTGTAGGTAATGTTAAATCTCTTTTAACGGACCAGTTTGAACCCCATGAAAATTGTTGCAAATTAGATCGAGTATAACCCATTTCACGAAACACACTCAATTGCCAATCACCCTGAATCACCCAGTATACGAAAACTTTTTTGTTTATAGAAAATAACTTTATTTCCTTTTTTAAAAAACGTCGCCTATCCCCCTCATATCGTGGTTGCGTTTACAAACACAGAAAGTCACTTAAACAAACACCCAGACACGAAACGTGCCCATTCCAAAGCGTTGGTCTCTATAGAGAAGAACGGGCAAATAACTCCATGGACACTCTTTTTCAATCGCCAAAATTATTTAAACAGAACCTTTGTTATATCATTCAACTTGAGATGTTACATTATGTGAGAACGAGGTAGCAAGTAAAAAGAATCCATAGAAAATACAGCCGTGGGGCGCCGGCTTAGAATTGCGCTCCCCCAAATCATCCCGTGGGTGTCGTAAGAGGCGACTAAGGGACAAACCGGAGGTCGGGCAGCAGCGTCCTCCGTGTACTGCACATCCTAACTGCGATCGCCAACCCGCCTGCCAAGCGTGGCGATCAAGGCAAACTACCCCCAAATGATAACCACAAAAACCAGGCCCCCAGTCCCCGGCAGCTCCGCTATCCCTGGCGCGGGTAGCGGTCAAGGTAACGGCGGAGCAGGGGGTGCTAAGAATCTCCGGAAGAGATCCAGCTACCCACCTCCACGACGACTGGCCCTGGTAACACACAACATACGCACATTGAGGACTGACGAAAAGATCTGCGAGCTGGAAGAGGAGCTGAGCAAGTTACACTGGGACATTATGGGGTTATGCGAAGTCCGAAGAGAGGGGGAGGACACCGTAACCCTGAAGTCTGGTAACTTGCTCTACTACCGGGAGGGCGACCAACAGTCCCAAGGTGGTGTCGGGTTTCTCGTTCACAAGTCCCTCGTAAACAATATAATAACCATCGACAGTGTGTCGAGCAGGGTGGTATACCTAATATTCAGAATATCCAAAAGATATTCGCTGAAGGTCATTCAGGTATACGCACCGACCTCGTCACACTCCGATGATGAAGTGGAGACTATGTATGAGGACGTAAGTAGAGCCATACATAGCTCCAAAACCCACTTCACTGTTGTTATGGGGGACTTTAACGCAAAGTTGAGCAAGAAAAGCGGTGATGAGTTGAGAGTGGGGCAATTTGGGTATGGGCAACGGAACCCTAGGGGACAGAGGCTGGCCGACTTTCTGGAGAAAGAGGAACTCTTTATGATGAACTCTTTCTTCCAGAAGCCGCCTCACAGGAAATGGACCTGGCTGAGTCCCGATGGTTTCACGAGAAACGAGATAGACTTCTTCATGACCGACAAGAAACGGATATTCAGCGATGTCTCTGTGATCAACAGGGTAAAAACCGGTAGCGATCACCGAATCGTAAGAGGCTCGCTGAATATCAATGTTAAACTTGAAAGGTCCAGCCTGATGAAGTCTACGCTCCGACCTACTCGGCCCCATATTCAAAACCCCGAAAGCTTTCAACTCGAGCTCTCTAATCGCTTTGCTTGCCTTGAGAACTTAGTGTCAGTGGACGAGATCAACGACGGGCTAGTGGAAACTGTCCGCACGGTAGGGTCTAAGTTTTTTAGACCCTGTCGTAAAGATAGACCCCAGAAATTGACCGAGCAAACCTTAAACCTCATGGCTGAACGACGTTTGCTACAGTTGCAGTCTCCCGATGACGCGAAGTCATATAGGCAGCTCAATAGACGGATATCTAAGTCCTTGCGACATGATCTGCGTCTCTTTAATACGAATCGTGTTAAAGAGACCATACAGCGAAACCAAGGCTCTAAAAAGTTCGCAAAGGACAAGTCTATTGGGCAGAGCCAGATGACAAAGCTGAAACGGGAGGATGGCAGCATAGCGTCGACCAAAGCAGAGGTTTTAGGCGAGATCGAGAGGTTCTATGGACAGTTATACACTTCGGTCGCAAAGCCCGTTGACCGCTTGGTAGGAGATCCCAGAGCCAAGCTGTCCCGACATTATACCGAAGATATCCCGGACATCAGTCTGTACGAGATTAGGATGGCCCTGAAGCAGCTTAAGAACAACAAAGCGCCGGGCGAGGACGGAATCACTTCAGAGCTTCTGAGAGCGGGTGGAACACCGGTACTTAAAGTCCTCCAGAAGCTCTTTAATTCCGTCCTCTCTGAGGGCAAAACGCCTGAAACATGGAGTAGAGGTGAGGTGGTGCTGTTCTTCAAAAAAGGTGATAACAGCCTATTGAAGAACTACAGACCCATCACGCTTCTAAGTCATGTTTATAAGCTGTTTTCAAGGGTTATCACGAACCGTCTCGAACACAGACTTGATGACTTCCAGCCTCCCGAACAAGCCGGTTTCCGAAGAGGCTATAGTACCATAGACCACATCCATACGCTGCGGCAAGTTATACAGAAGACCGAAGAGTATAACTTGCCATTATGCTTAGCGTTTGTGGACTATGAGAAAGCCTTCGATTCGGTGGAAACATGGGCGGTACTTGAGTCACTCCAGCGATGCCGTATTGACTATCGGTACATCGAGGTGTTGAAGTGCGTGTATAATAACGCCACCATGTCGGTCCGAGTACAGGAGCAGAGCACGAAGGCGATTCCATTGAGAAGAGGCGTAAGACAAGGGGACGTTATCTCCCCGAAATTGTTTACTGCCGCAATGGAAGACGCCTTCAAGCTCCTGGAATGGCAAGGACTTGGCATCAACATCAACGGCGAATACATCACTCACCTTCGGTTTGCCGACGACATCGTAGTCATGGCAAAGTCGATGGAGGAACTCAGCATGATGCTCGATGGCCTCGACCGAGTTTCACAACGGGTGGGCTTGAAAATGAACATGGACAAGACGAAACTTATGTCAAATGCCAATGTTGTGCCCAACCCAGTCTCTGTTGGAAACTCGGTACTCGAAGTTGTTGACTCATATATCTACTTAGGACAAGTAGTCCAGTTAGGTAGGTCCAACTTCGAGAAAGAGGTCAACCGCCGAATCCAACTCGGTTGGGCAGCGTTCGGGAAACTGCGCAATGTCTTTTCGTCCGACATACCTCAGTGCCTCAAGACGAAAGTCTTCAACCAATGTGTGTTACCAGTGATGAGTTACGGCACCGAAACGTGGTCTTTCACTATTGGCCTCATCTCAAAGCTCAAAGTCGCTCAACGAGCTATGGAAAGGGCTATGCTCGGTGTTTCTCTACGTGATCGAATCCGAAATGAGGAGATCCGTAGACGAACCAAAGTCACCGATATAGCCCACCGGATTAGCAAGCTGAAGTGGCAATGGGCAGGCCATATTGCTCGCAGAGCAGATGGCCGATGGGGTCGAAAAGTACTAGAGTGGAGACCACGGACTAGCAAGCGCAGCGTAGGACGTCCACCAGCAAGGTGGACAGACGACCTTATAAAGGTTGCCGGAAGACGCTGGATGCAGGTCGCTTCCAACCGGTATAAGTGGAAATCAAAAGGGGAGGCCTATGTTCAGCAGTGGACGTCCTACGGCTGAGATGATGATGATGATGATAGAAAATACATATAAAAAGACAATTCATGAAATTTATTTAAAAAAAAATAGACCGTGGCCGCTAAGAGATGACCAGTCTCAACTGACAGCGCCCGTTTACGAACATGACACATGCATCAGCATCACTCAGCTCAACCATTTTGAAGGGAACTAAATGATCCGACATACGCGCCACCATCAGCGAGACATTTGAGTGAGCATGATAATTATATTCTTAACCACCAAGGTCATTAAAGTCAATAAAAGACATGGGTAGACATTGAAACTATTGAAAGCTATAAAGTACATGGTTCTTACACAATGCTTGCTGTAAAACAATATAGGTAGGTAATACTAGAAATGAATGAGCAGTGGTGGCCCAGTGGTATGGGCCCCGACTTACGAGTTGTAGGTCGTGGGTTCGAATTCAGGCAGGCGCATTTACTTTGTGTAATTTATTTCATCACCACTGCTCTCAAAACGGTGAAGGAAAACTTCATGAGGAAACCGGCATGCCCAAGAACCAAAAATTCGAAGACATGTGACATCTACAAACCCGCACTGGGCACGCGTGGTGACAGGAGGCCTGTGTCCCAGCAGTGGGAACATTATAGGCTGATGATGATGATCCCGTAAAGAGGATGGGCGTTTTTCCATTAGCCGACCCGGCAGCGCCTGTGCCAGTGCCGTGCCGTCTAATGGAGAAACGCCCATTGGCCAGGAGTGAAAATTCACAGATAAAAATAGGTTTTTCCTTTTTTTCGTTTACGTTTTTGTCCGTTGCTTTATGATTTTCCCTATCCGAGCTAAGCTCGAACGTTCGTTCTCATCTTTGAACGTAAAGCAGGTTTCGATGTATCGAGTGAGTGACCTTTTCGCTTTTATATATTTATATGATTTTTCCTCTAGTCGCGATATGGCCTTGCTGTCTGACGGATGTAATTCCATAATTTTACTTTAAAACAATGTTTTTCGTCCATCCTTATTTAAAACTATCATAATTTCAAGTGAAATTGTGTTTTTTAGCATATAAAACATGTTAAATAGTGTTTTAATTTTATTTGTGTACTTCGTAATAAGTGATGCGCAGTCTGAAGGTATGACAACTTTGGATTATTTTGTTTTTTTCATTTCAATTTTTTTAGTTTTATTAGTTGACGACGGGTTTGCCTGCTATTAAAACTCGAAAATCATCCCACGGGAACATAAAATCGGAATAAAAACTATCCTAGATGTTAATCCAGGTTACAAACTACACACATCAAAAGTGTCTAGGGATCAACATATATTTTTGCAATAACTTTTCTCCTGATTGATATTAATTAAAATGTTCTTTAAGGATTCATCAAATAAAGTGTTATCGTTTGTCACAGTAACGATAAACCAAGTCACCTTTGCATTCATAAAGAAATTTGCCATTTTCCTAATAAAGGGATTTTTGACATTTGAACCACTAACATTAAAGTTCGAAAAAAAGACTGAAATAACAGTTTTCTTTAAAATTTTATTGGGTAACTTAAACAATTAATAATCCGTGTTTCTACCGCGAACACTAACAACACAAGAACATCGGTTTGGCATACTCAAAATGAGTTCATCCAAATCACGCTGTGGAATGGCCGCCCATGTTCGTTGCAACAACAAAAAAGGTCTTCTTGCGACTGGATACCCTCCATATTCGGCAGAGCTCTTCTCTGTAGCATATCCCATGCATGCTCAATCGGGTTCAAGTCTGGCGACTGAGCAGGCCAGGGCAGGACATTGATGTTAGCTGCGGCGAGAGTCTGTCTTACAACTCTTGCGGTGTGCGGTCGTGCATTATCATGCATTAACTGAAATAAGGGACCGATTTGCACTTGTAGAGGAACGATGACGTCTGATACAATCGTCTCAGCATAAATTTGAGCGTTGAGGTTGCCTCTGATCCAAATCAACTCAGTTCTTCCGCCGATCCAAATACCCGCCCATACCATGATGGTTCCACCACTATAAGGATGGACTTCCTGGCAGGATTTTAATCGCTGTTGGCGTCCAGGGGTTCTCCAGTGTCGTATACGTCTTGTATCCGGTCTCATACCAAAACGAGACTCATCAGAAAAGCACACGAAACGCCATTGTTCTTCTGCCCAATTTCTGTGTTCAAGAGCCCATTGATATCGAATCCTACGATTGTGCATTGCTATAGGTGGTACCCGTAGCGGTCTTCGGGAATGAAGGTTCACTTCATGCAAGCGGTTTCTGACTGTTTGGTCGCTAATTAAGTTCCCTGAAGAGTGATGAAGCGTCACGGCTAACATCATGGCGGTTATTGTTGGAGCTCTTCGAGTTAAGATTTGAATGTATCGGTCTTGTCTCCGTGTGGTGCAGCGATACCGTCCTCCATGGCGCTCAGCCACGGTACCAGTGCTTCGGTAACGTATCCAAAGTCGACTGATAACACTCTGACTTGTATTCAGAGCTAAAGCCACAGTACGTTGCCGGGAACCAGCTTCTATCATTCCCACGGCTCTGAGCATTTCTTCCCTGCTTAAATGACGTCGCCGCTCCATAATAACGTTGGTTTTAATCAGTAGTAGGGAAACAGTAGCACTAATAATGTCTTCAATGCGTTGTATGTTTTTATAGGGAAAATATTGACAGCTGATTTTCATCTTTTACTCGAATTTGATTTACAGTTCCTGATTCAAATTATGAAATGCACCAAAAAGGATCCATATAAATTTATAAAATCATAAATTTATTACAAAGCCACATCTCAATCTCAAGAAATCCGCATAAAAATGCTTGATCCCTAGACACTTTTTGACTTTTGATGTGTGTATTTGCAGTGTACCTTGCATCCAAACCCGTTTTGTAGTTTGCGTGGAATAGTAACAAACATCCATCTGTCCCCACAAGTTCCACATTTATAATAGGCTAAGTAAGATGTGTATATCACATCAGTGGTTTCACAATAATTATTATTGTGGCGTATATTGCAATAGTCAAGATTTACTAGTCGTGTTCCAAACTTATAAAAACACTTGTAGTTGTAGTATATGTATATGAAATAATGAAGATTTATTCAGAAGCAATATTTTTCATAAAAAAAAGGAATAAAACTGAATTTTAATAATTTATCACAGAAAACATCCATGACAAACTTAATATACCTAGTTTGTTAATGTATTTAATTTTGTATACCATCAACGGATTTGGATTACATTTAGTATACAAATAGTTTATAACCTGGATCCTATAGATAGTTAATTTCAATGTTTTCTATAAAAATAACCTTTGTGACATCATTCATCTTCAGATCTAATATCTTTAAACGAGCAATTCTTGTATATTTATATATAATCAGGATCTCGGAAACGGCTCCACGGATTTTCATGAAAATTACAGATTAGGGGTTTTCCGGCTCAAGGAATCGATTTATCAAGGTCCCAGGTTCGAGAAAAGCTCGGTTCCCAAGATATAGACATTTTAAAAACCGAGCGAAGCTCGGTCAACCAGATATTGCTATATTATGAGAAACAAAGCAAGTCAAAAGTTTCCATAGTGAATATAAAAACCACAATTCAGGAATAAAATTGTGTATTAAATTATTAAATAGACCGCGAAAGCTAAGAGATGCTCTACAATTTTGAAGGGAACTAAATGATCCGACACACACGCCTCCATCACCGAGACATTCGAATCATCATCATCATCATCATCTCAGCCATAGGACGTCCACTGCTGAACATAGGCCTCCCCTTTAGATCTCCACAGATACCGGTTGGAAGCGGCCTGCATCCAGCGTCTTCCGGCGACCTTTATAAGGTCGTCTGTCCACCTTGCTGGTGGACGTCCTACGCTGCGCTTGCTAGTCCGTGGTCTCCACTCTAGTACTTTTCGACCCCATCGGCCATCTGCTCTGCGAGCAATATGGCCTGCCCATTGCCACTTCAGCTTACTAATCCGGTGGGCTATATCGGTGACTTTAGTTCGTCTACGGATCTCCTCATTTCGGATTCGATCACGTAGAGAAACACCTAGCATAGCCCTCTCCATAGCTCGTTGAGCGACTTTGAGCTTTGAGATGAGGCCGATAGTGAAAGACCACGTTTCGGTGCCGTAACTCATCACTGGTAACACACATTGGTTGAAGACTTTCGTCTTGAGGCACTGAGGTATGTCGGACGAAAAGACATTGCGTAGTTTCCCGAACGCTGCCCAACCGAGTTGGATTCGGCGGTTGACCTCTTTCTCGAAGTTGGACCTACCTAACTGGACTACTTGTCCTAAGTAGATATATGAGTCAACAACTTCGAGTACCGAGTTTCCAACAGAGACTGGGGTGGGCACAACATTGGCATTTGACATAATTTTCGTCTTGTCCATGTTCATTTTCAAGCCCACCCGTTGTGAAACTCGGTCGAGGCCATCGAGCATCATGAACATTCACATTCGAATGAACATGATATATTATACTCTCAATCGCCGGAGTCATGGACTCATAAAACATGGATCATACCCAGGTGGACAGCGCGTCGTGTTCCACACACGCTTCAACGAGCTGTCAGTAATCTGACGGGTTCACCATAGAGGGTCAATCGACTACTTGGGTCGCAGGTTTATCTAAACAGGAAATCCTGACCCTGGACTTTAGTCAGTATGAGTCCGACAGTCTCTTCCACTCCACCTAAAGCGGAAGGACTCATTTGGTGATTTAACCACGACAAAAAAAAAGTTGTCATAAGCGCAGTGGTGCCAACCAACTGTATTTTATCCAACTCGTGTCATAATCTTCTAGCAGAGTAATGACCAGGTTTTTCTTCATTCCAGGCGACAGATGCTGGAAAGGCAACGACACATACGGAGTTTGCAGAAGTCTAAACAGCTGTGAGACTACCTTTGATGAAGTCAAACAGAAGATAAAACAATACGTATTATAAAATTTATAGTTACATCGGGCTATGAGCTACCTCTTCCATTTAGCGAGATATTGTAACATTTTTCGCATCGCTCACGGCAGCGCCGCAGTATCCTTAAGTTGTTCTCTCATTATTTATTGACTCTTAAAAAATAGCATAGTATCCAATGGACATACGTAGGGCCTTCGGCCATAACCGTAGTCTTCAGTTCAATTCCCCAAGAATGCCGTCCTCTTCATATCTGTAGGTTGCCCCCTTGGTGGATCCACAGCCCAGTCCCTCTCACAGAGAGGAAACCTATGTCCAAGCAGTGGGAATTTTATGAGCTGATAATGCAATGCCATGTTTTCCTCCAGATATGCTTGTTCGACGATACGGATCCCTTAGTATGCTGCTCGGGTGCCTCAAATCCAGTGCCGCCCATCATAAAAAGGTAAGATCACTCAATTTCATATCCGTTTACTTACTCTCTGTGTTTAAATATCTATTAATGTCGTCGGCCAATTGTTGGATTAGCCTCAACGTGATATGCGTAGGCACATCGAGAGGGTTGTTGTAAGTTCGCCACAAAAATTATTACCCTCGAAAAAAAGTTTTGATCCTATTGTTCTAGTACTTTCTGTTCAGATTCCACATTGTGTCCTCGTTTTCTGTAGTTTTGTGATGGATTTTATAATTTGATGGTTCTGCTATCCCCGTACGGAAAAAAATGGGTCTAATGTACAGACGACAGCATATCAAGCTACCACAATCTGTCAGATTTCTTCAATAGAATTTCAACCTTATCACAAGAGTAGAAGGTTAATATTTGACTGGTAAAATCTGACAGATTCGGGTAGGTTGACCTGTTGGCGTCTGTACAATAATCAAAATTAAAAAGAAACAAAAACCTTTGCTAATTTATACATACTTTTTTTCGAGGGTAATAATTTTTGTGGCGAACTTACAACAACCCCTCATACACCAGCAATTGTTTTTTGTAGATACGTTGCCCCACACTAGGAATTTCTTCCTGAATCGTGGGTGTGTTTAGAAACATAGAAACTCACATACACAAACAACCACACCTCATAATTTCTGCCATCTGCCTAGCCTTTTTCCAACTATATTTTGGTCGGCTTCCAGTCGAACCAGAAGCAGCTGAATATCGGTATTTTGCATGTAGCGACTGCCTATCGAACCTCCACAACCCAGTAACTGGGTAATACGATACCCCGTGGTAAGACTGGTTGTCAGACTTTCGAGCTTCTGACTGTGATTAACGACTGTCAAAGATCTACAAATGACAGCTGGGACCAACAGCTTTACGTGCTTTTCGAGACACGGAGGCAACTCGCTGTACCAGACGGTCGCCCATCCACAGACCAACCTCGGCAAGCGCGGCTTAACCCGGAAGATCGGCCTGTGTGGCTGTAAATATTTAGCCATGAGCTCCTCTAACAAGCAACCACACCTGGAATAAGTAATTGTAGGTCATACAAATATTTATTTCGTGCACGTTTCCGTGCGTTTAACTGCTGATGCTGGTTTTTGACAAGACGAAATAAAACTCATAAGAAACTTTAAATTGCAGACCAATTCAACCAGGTAAATGTATCCTGCCGCCATACCCTGATCACGGCACATACGTGGTAGCAAACGCACCTGACGTACAGCCTGGACAGGGTCTTCACTCGGTCCAGCTGAATGTGACTTGTCGAACAGGATATAGAATCGTGGGAGATGCTGTAATCTTTTGCCAGGATGGAACTTGGTCTAATTCTATTCCTAAATGCGTCAGTAAGTATATATTCATAATTACTAAAACCCTTCCAAACCTATAGGAGTTGTTGACTTATGTGAAACTTTCGACATGGTATGTATGTAGTGTTTGTTGAGTAAAAAGACTTCATGGTTAATAAATGACCGTTTCTAACTAACTTTATAAATGTATTTTCTACATATTATTTTATAACGTTTATTTCAAAAATTAAGATTCCATCATTATATTTTTGTACGGTGTTCCACAAGGATGTATATTAGGCCCTAACTGAATTAGTATCCACATATTGCATAATTAAAACTTTGTATAGCTATTTTACCAAGGAATATCTAATCTAATGAGTATTCATTAAGATTAGTCTATTGAGCTTAGAGCTTGGTTAAACCTCAACTCCAGCGTTCATACTGAGTACCCAAATTGCTGTACTGAAACATGTTTTACCTTCTAGGGTTTTGCAAGTTGGTTAGTAACCCGTCCGTCCGCTACAACTGTCTCGTCCCCAACTTTGGCGAAGATCGAGATTGCAATTCTTACGAACCTTCGGGAACGATCGTGAGACCCGAATGCAACGGCCCGAACTACTACTCGGCTGTCTCTCTTCCCTACATGAGATGCATCGACGGAAACTGGAATTACGTCGCCGTTTGCACCCCAGGTTTGATTAGAAACGAAACGAATATCACTATAGTAATCAAAGATACTGTTCAAGTGTATCTTAATAACTTGTTATGTGCTAGCCGTGATAAATATCAGGCAGCAAATACAGGGTCACCGTTTGATTGAAAACCAAAAGAAAAATGTTAGTCCCTCATGCCAAAAAATAAAAAGAAATCGCGGAACATACATGAGGTTGATTCGGATGCCTTACACCATGAGAACATCTAAATTTTTCTTTTGGATCTCAATCAACAGGCTTCAATTTCTGTATCTATATCTACATACAGAAGTTGACGAACTTCTTTATGTAGATAAACATATCTTCATAAGATAAACATATCTACATACAGAAGTTGATGCTCAGAACGGCAGATGACTGGAGAATGAGGCCGGTACAAAAGATTAATCCTAATCCTAAAGTAAGATCAATGAGTGCAGGGATAAATGATAATTTGTTTAACAAGACTGTATTAGTTATTAATTCGGTATTCTGTTAGATAGTCCTGCGGGACTATCATATGATTCATATGATCTTTCATCACCAAATTTTATTTTGTTTTACCCTTCGTCCTCATTAACATGCATACCCCTCACAGTTTTAATCACATGTTTTCAGAATGCGGTCGAATAACTCCGCAAGGCGCGGAACTCATCATCAGTGGTAGACCAGCCACGCCCGGACAGCTGCCCTGGCACGCCGGCATCTACACGAAAACCACCAAGCCTTATTTACAGATCTGTGGGGCAACTCTAGTCAGCAACAGCGTTGTAATTTCTGGTAAGTCTTACAAAAAATGTCAACTTTGGGACTTTGAACAATAAATTACCTAACTAAACTTTTCGCATGCTTTCGGCTAAATGAAGGGTTAAACCCATTGTTTTCATTCTAGGTGCTCATTGTTTCTGGAACGATGCCACCAAAAAACAACCTGCGTCCATGTACGCTGTCGCCGTCGGTAAAATCTACCGCCCTTGGAATAACGAACGAGATTTTGGCGCACAGAAGTCTGATGTATGTTATTCTCTTTTAACTTGGGATCTAATGATGCTGCATGTCTTTTACTTCCGAAATTCTCTACTACGCGAAATTTTGGCACTCGCTTTCAGTCTAGCTATAATAGAGAGACCTTATAAATGCTTTTGTTAATAAAATCAACAGGTAAAAGAAATAAAGATCCCTGTCCGTTTCCAAGGCAGCGCAGCGAACTACCAAGCTGACATAGCCATTGTGATCCTGGAGACTCCATTCGTATACAATACGCACGTCAGACCGGTCTGCTTGGATTTTGATATCCTCTTTGAGAGGAGACAACTGCAACTTGGGAACTTGGGGAAGGTTAGTGACATTTGTAGTTACAAGTTTCTTTCACTCTTTCATTTTCTTTTGCCCAGTGCTCTTTTATGACTCAATCCTTGCGATGTAAATTCTCCATAGAGATTTTATGTTACACTAGCTTCTGCCAGCGACTTCGTACGCGGATCCTGTTGCTTATGCCAGCGACAATGGGGTCGTCAAAATCGAAGATCTGAAACGTCTGATGTCGAATTCTTAGAGCTTGGGGACGGGAAAACAACGGGACGCGCATGACGATTCCAGACGCTCCAGATCTTTCACTTTTGTAAGTCAACAGAAAATGCCCATCAGACTAAACAACTCTTGCTAAGATGTTATTCATATTTATGTTATAGTGTAGCTGGGCGCTTGGAATTCCACATCAGTTGTTCCAGATCTCAATTTTCATACGTCAACAGAGAGTGCTCATTAAGCTGAACAACTCTTGCTAAGACGTCATTCCTATATAATGTTATAGTGTAGCTGGGCTCTTGGAGTTCCACATCAGGTGTTCCATATCGTCAATTTTCTCAGCAGAAAATGCTCATCACGCGGAACAATTTTTGCTATGGCGCTATTTTTGTATCTCTTATAGTTTAGCTGATCTATTGCAGTTCTGCATCAGGTGTTCAAGTTTTCAAGATAAATTATAGCCTATATGTTGCCCAGACTTAATAGCAATACAACAAAAACATTTTCCTTCACTGCTCTGCTCCTATTGATTGTAGCGTGATAAAAACTATACTATAACCAGCTCAGCGCAGGAGTATGAAAAATAATTGTACCAAGTTTCGTTAAAATCCGTCGAGTAGTTTTTGTTTCAATAACGGTTATACAGACAGACAGACAGACAATAATTTTATTAATTGCATATTTGGCATCAGTATCGATCCCTAATCACCCCCTGATAGTTATTTTGGAAATATATTTCATGTACAGAATTGACCTCTCTACAGATTTATTATAAGTATAGATATAGATATAAAAGAAGAAGATTGTTACGGGCTAGGTAATGCATAAATTAATTTACACCAACTACAAGTACCTACCTAAAGTTTTGGTGGAGTGTTATAACTTATAAGAAGTCTGATACTGGAATATATTTAGACCGTTTCAATCCTTCGAGAACATTCTCTAATGAAATTGTTATAAGGTCGACATAATATTATGATCATAGGTATGATTGTAGTGACAACCACATTGTTGCGCACAAACATTTGATCAAAATGTGTGCCGTAATAATTGTGTTCGGATTTGACAGCACATAGCTACGAAGTTGACAGAATTTAGGGGGTCTATTAAATCCGTAAAATCCTGCAGGAATTTGACCGTGTCTTATAGTGCAGCAGTCAATCGCTTAGCCACTGAGTCCTCCACAACTCAGTCACTGAGTAGAACGATAAAGAAGCCAAGTGTTTCCACAAGTGGAAACATATTTTTCACCTCACACGCTCGGAAAGATTCTATTTCTCATTCAAAATCTGAGCGCAAAACTCCATTTTGTGCTCTAGAGCACAAAGTGTTGTTCAAAATTCGAACACGTCTTGTATTCAATTGTTTTCTACACTGGCAGACGAGCCGCCCCCACTACATTTCCTCGCTGTGTGAGGTGAAAAGTTGTGTGTTGCACTCGGCAGCAAAGTTTTTCTGCGTCTCGTACCTTTGAAAACTTCGCATCGCTCAGGATTCTAATGTTTGAACCGCTCGTTACTCTCGCTGTTCAATCTTAGAATCCTTCGCTAGCTCAGTTTTCAATTCAAGTACTCGCGCCAAAAATCAACTTTGCAGCCTTGCATAACAAATAACTATTTCCTACTCCTCCACTATTCTTTTCTGATAAATTTCGTTACAGGATCCAAGACAGTTAAATTCATTCTCCGGGACACGTCGAGCTTCATTGTCTCGGCGCTTTTCTGGTGGTTGCCACTGTTGATTCTGGCTCTCAGGAGTTGCAGTGGTTTGGGAAAAGTGTCGCGGGTTTGTCCCTTAAAACAAAATAACGCCAACTGTGATGTCATATTCTAACATGTTTTGTACCCTAGGTGGCAGGTTGGGGTCTTACATCAGAAACCGGTCCACCCTCTCAGATCCTCAAGGTGGTCGAACTACCGTACCTAAGCATCGAACAATGCATCGCGCAATCACCACCCCACTTCACAGAGTATATCACCAGCGATAAGATCTGTGCTGGATTCGGGAATGGTGAGATTATCAAGATGTTACTAGATACCTTATTAGCAGCGTCGTAGCGAGATGAAATCTAGAAGGAGGCAAGACGCATCACCGAGGCCCTTTTTTTGAGGACGATAAATATGACTTGCATGACTAGGTTCCCCCAAGTCATCTAAACCTAATGTGATTGTCAGCAACATCAGCTTTGAGAGGCTTTATTGACTCTTTCAGTTCCCAGTTACAAATAACCCAACTACCCAAGTTATCTTGCAACATGGGGTCTCTCGCAGGCCGTGGAGACGCTAGAACTAAACGCTATGACTGGTGCGCTGGCGCGCTGACTGGTTGCAACTTGTGATTGCCTTTGTTAAGATTTTCTTTTTTTCTCTGAGCACCCCTGCGAGGCCGGGGTCTAGGGTTCACTTAGCCCTCGCCTAGCTACGCTACTGTACCTCAGTATCGTCCACAATCCAGACATCGACATTGCTCGTAAAATTTGCAAGTTGAAGTGGCAACGGGTAGGCCACATCACTCATACAACTGATAACCGACGAGGAAGAAAAGTTTTCGAGTGGCGACCACGGACCGGAAGACGTGGCGTAGGCAGGCCTCCCACTAGGTGAACCGACGACATCGTGAGGGTCGCGGGCAACCGATGGATGCAAGTGGCGAATTGTCGTTCGGCGTGGCGGTCTAAGGGAGAGGCCTATGTTCAGCAGTGAACGTCTTCCGGCTGATGACGATGATGATGATGTCTAAAGATACAGCTTGGGAGGTGTATACGGTGACCTAGCCTCAGCACTTGAACATTTACTTGCAGCCTTTACTCGTCACCTCTTTCCTCAGGTACGGCACTATGTAGAGGCGACAGTGGCGGCGGGCTAGCGTTCCCCGAGTCTGAGCGGGGCACAGAGCGTTACTACCTCAGAGGGATCGTCTCCACAGCTCCGCCGAATAACGAGGGAAGCTTATGCAGCACCAACTCTTTTACCGCCTTTACGCAGATAAGCAAACATGAGCGTTTTATTAAAGATAATCTGTAGGTAATTATGTTATTTCATACGATAATAAAGAAATGACTGTTTTAGAGTGTGGCGTCATAATTTCGCGTCATCAAACCTTTTCAATTATTTTCAACTACTGTCTTTGAATACTTACTATTGGCCACAAAATCACTTTCTCTGAAAAGGTAATGGTCAATTTTTAAGACATAATTATTAGTATATTAATGGCCAAATTATGATGGCTAGGATCCTCGACAAACATCAGCCTTTCGAGGCTCTCATCAGGGGTTTGAATCAGGGGCCTGATTCAGAGAGCAGTTCTTTTGGACACGGCGCGCATTGTTAGGAGGTTCCTGTCTCTGGAGCCCTGACCCTGTTTCCGATAACGGTGGGTTACTACTGTTTATACATATTTTTAAACGTTTTTATATCAAAATATTTGAAAATATAAATAGGAATGAATAAAATGTTGTATGCTGAGAATGCAGTTTTATTTTTATACTAGCCTCTGCCAGCGACTTCGTACGCGGATCCTGTTGCTTATGCCAGCGACAATGGGGTCGTCAAAACCGAAGATCTGAAACGTCTGATGTCGAATTCTTAGAGCCTGGGGACGGGAAAACAACGGGACGCGCATGACGTTTCCAGACGTTCCAGATCTTTCATTTTTTGTAAGTATCAACAGGAAATGCCCATCAGACTAAACAACTCTTGCTAAGACGTCATTACTGTATATGTAATAGTGTAGCTGGGCTCTTGGAGTTCCACATCAGGTGTTCCATATCTTCAAATTTATTTTCTCAGCAGAAAATGCTCATCACCCGGAACAATTGTTGGTATGGCGCTATTTTTGTATCTGTTATAGTTTAGCTGATCTATTGCAGTTCTGCATCAGGTGTTCAAGTTTCCAAGACAAATTATAGCCTATATGTTGCCCAGACTTAATAGATATACAAAAAAAAAAAAAAAAACAATCAAATCCGTCCAGTAGTTTCGAAGATTAGCGTGTATGGAGTAACTTCTCCCGTTTTCCTAACATTTCCCTTCACTGCTCTGCTCCTATTGATTGTAGCGTGATGAAAAGTATACTATAACCAGCGCAGGAGTATGAAAAATGGGAACCGATCAATAAATCGAATTTTGTTTGTTCGAATTTCATTATAGCGAAAACTATTGACCGACATCTCTTTTGCTTATGCATTATTTGACATATTTTCAGATTATCGAAGTTTCATTAGCCATAAGTATTATTTTACCGAAGTATGTTCCGCCTATTAACAAAATAACTTTTTACTATTCACCGAAGCCTCTTTTAAACTTTTTTCAGTTGCCATATGATTTGTTTGCCATATTTTCACCATACCGAAACAACATTTTACCGAAAAATTAAATTACTGTCATAAAATTCAATATATTGTGCTTCAAAACATTGTGGCGGAAACGAAATGCTGCAAAGCCGACTTTACGTAGTCTTGTCTGCCCTACTCCTAGAGTGTAATTTAAAATCGCGTAGGCGCGGAGGGGTGGGGTGGCCCGCGAGCTGAGGAGCAGGTGGTTAGAACGGTCGCCGCCGCGGCTGAGGCTGGCCGGCAGAGCCGGCCAGTAAGCTGAAGCTGCGGTGGTGATCGTTCAAATCATCTGCGACGATAAGCTCGCGCGGGGCCACCCAAAACCCCGCAGTGCCGGAGCCATGACAGAAACAATGCTTGTTGCATGTTGCATGCTTGCTTGGCTGCGTGTTTGCTGCATCTTGCATGCTGCGTGCTTGTTGCATGCTGCATGCTTGATTGCATGCAACATGCTTGCTTGCTTGCTTGCTTGCTTGCTTGCTGCATGCTTGCTTGCATGCCGCGTGCTTGCTTGCATGCTGCATGCTTGCTTGCATGTTTTTGTGGTGCTTGTTTGCATGTTACATGTGTCTGTTTGTATGCTGTATGTAAGTGTATCACAATACAAACCTTTTTACAAACACAAGAACAATAAAATATACAATAACAAGTCACAAAAAAGTATCAAGAATCACACTAAACGCGCAAAAAGATTCGAACACACGTGCTAGCCTGAACATCCCTAATAGTCCCAACTATGTAATTAACAGCAAATGTCATTAATGATAATATAATACCCGTCAGAGTTATATTATCGATGACATTTGCACAATTATTTTGTATTATCTACCTACATTTCAATGGCGCCTGCAAAAACGTATCAGCTATAATTAGTGTGCACTAATTTCTAGGCGTATGGTGAATTGGTGAAATGAATATATGGCAATTAAAACAGTGGTATACTGAATGTTAGGAAACATAATATTTCGACCAACCATCGTTTCGAGTAAGTGTAACATCGGTATAAAGTTTTTCGGCCAAATGAAGTGTTGGAGTAACGAAAAAAAACGAATAGATAATAGGTTAACTGAAACAGTGGCAAACGTGACTTCGATGAAGTAAATAAAAACCAAATGAAAATATGTAGTTGAAAAGTTTTCGGTCTAATGAAATTCGGTCAAACGGTTTTCGATCTTATGATAGGTAACCATGAAAAATACTTGTAACAAGTTTCGTCAGAATCCGTCGAGTAGTTTTTGCTTCTTTAACGGTTATACAGACAGACAGACAATAAATTTATTAATTGCATTTTTGGCATCAGTATCGATCCCTAATCACCCCCTGATAGTTATTTTGGAAATATATTTCATGTACAGAATTGACCTCTCTACAGATTTATTATAAGTAGGTATAGATAGAAGTTAAAGATGACAAAGAGGGGTCGGTGTAAAGTTAAATCCAAGTATGTGTATTTATAATTTTATTCTTACCCGACTACTTACGTTCCAGTCAAAAGGAAGGGTAGGTACAAAAATGGCCAAGGTAGAGCCGTGGTCGGACCTACTGTATACCTTCATTAAACAGAACACACATGGTATACCTACGGTAACTTAAGGTTATAGCTGTCGGGAAACAGATGCCGGCAGGGAATTCCACTCCTTAGGTAATTTTAAGGGTACCTATTTTAAGTAATGCTTAGTATTGAGTGACGTTCTGTAAACAGGGCCTTAGATTAGAAGGGCCTAAAGCTTTGATACGTGGTCCCCTTCTGGCCTAGCTACGTCACTGGACGTCACTCAAGGCCACACAACGCTCTCAATCCAGGGTATGAAAGGAGTCACCTTGGTGTATACACCAGAAGGTTTATCAACATTTTCACAGATCCGCCCGAATGATAACAGTCCAATGACGGTGTAGATGCAGCTGGAGAATTGAGAGGAGATCACGAGTGGCTCACCAGTTAAACCCTGGAAAGATATACAATTTTAGATTAATTAAGAAAAAACAACTGTTTCGCCCAATGATTTCAAAAAGAAAGATACGCTTATCAGAACATTTTGCCTAAAGGTGCGTACACAACACACTATAATATAACATTATCAGATGATGCGGACACAAAATGTTATATAACATTGCTATAAAACATGTTTCAGATGATGTGGACACAGAATGTTTTATAACATTGTGGATAGCACTGAAGAACGACTAACGACAATTGTTATATAACATTGTTATATAACATCGTTACACTAACGTGTACGATATTGTTTTATGTTGCAATGTTATATAACAATGTTACATGGTGTGGATTTGTATTGTTACATAAAACAATATCGTACGTACGCACCTGTACGCACCTTAAGGGTTAGAACAGACCGAGACGTGACGCTGCGCGCACATTTCAATAGCCTCGAGCTCCTGGGCATGGAGTTGACTTCTAGTCTCAACTTTGGCGCCATCACTGAGTTCAAAGCCCAACTTCCGGCCAAATAGCTGGGCATCCTAAATAGAGTGAAGCGGTACTTCACGCCTGGACAGCTTTTAACTGTTTACAAAGCACAAGTCCGATCCTGCATGGAGTACTGTAGCCACCTTTGGGATGGCTCAGCTAAATACCAACTTGCCGCTCTTGACTCAGTGGAACGCAGAGCTAGGAGGCTCGTTGGCGACGTAAAATTGGTGAATGCCAAGCTCCATAGCTTGACTCATCGCCGCAAAGTTGCCTGCCTGTCGGTCTTCTACATACTGTACTTCGGAGAGTGTGCCCAAGAACTCCACGACCTCATCCCGCTGACCCCTCTTCTATCATCGCACATCTAGACGCATGGCAAATTACCATCCTCACCTTATTGCTATACCACCAATTCGCACTAAGCGTTTCCAAAAGTCTTTAAGCGGACAGCGAGAGAGTGGAACTCTCTGCCTGTGTCTGTGTTTCCGAACACATACAACCCTAATCTCTTCAAAGTTAGAGTGAACGGGCTTCTTCTGGGTAAGCTCGCTCCACCGTCGACCTTGTCTTAGTCATTCCTGACCTAGACTAAGGTCAAGAGCAAACCCATCTCACATAAAAAAACTACTCAAGACCTAACTCTATTTCCTACACGAAGAGATACACCTTTCGTAACGGAGCGCCACACAGAGAGCGCGGCATTTTAATAGCAACTCAAAATGTAACTTTATTTACTACACGAAAAGATACACATTTGCAATATCGTTGCCTCACGTCACGCGGCGTCGCGTCTCGATGTGAAGTGACCGTAAACCTTCTTCATACAAGCAAAAAGTAGCGCCATAAATCATACGAACTACGTTGCTTAATCGACGTCTTAACTTAGAAGGGACTTTACTCAAGGCGCGATGCGATATCGAATTGCATCGATTGACGATATCGGTCAGATATCACACAAGCGTCCGGCCGAAGAAAATGTATGGACGATCGCTAGTGTTTGCTAATGGAGTCGCACGGATTAACGATATCGCTCACAGATCTCCTCGATATCGAATTGCATGTAGGTACTTCCTAATGACAATGCACATGATTCTGTGTTCGAAATTCGATTGCGCAACTACTCGTCTCGTGCTACATCTTTTGTCTTTGGTTGATTTTTGAAGTTCACGGTCGAATTGCATCGCATCACTCCGTTAATAAATACGTGCGACTTAAATCGGCAATCGACTCGATATCGCACGGATAGCGTCGCGTAGCATCGCGCCATGAGTAAAGTTCCTAAGTTGACTGAGTTGCTTTGGCCCGGAACTGACATCTGATCACAGTTCTCACACTTAACCTAACAATCAACAGGTTACGACGGAAAAAAGATCGCTGAGCGCCTCAAGACATCACATCAAAACTTTTTTTTTCTGCTTACGCTACGGGCAGGAGTGAGTATAGACAGCACTAGTGTGTGAGCGAAAGAACAGGATAAGCGCTGCCATTTAAGATTCCCGTCTTCAATGAACCGGATAACATAGTGTCGGAATTAAAAAGAAGACCGTAGGAAGGACCAAAAGTATCCCATAAAGATGGTGGCCGGAAGTGGAAATTCACAGAAAAATAGGTGTTTCATTTTTTTTATTTACGTTTAGTCAGTTGTTTTATGATTTTCCCTATCGGAGCTAAGCTCGAACGTTCGGTTTCATCTTTAGACGTAAAGCAGGTTTCGATGTATCGAGTGAGTGACCTTTGGTTTTATATACACACATCAAAAGTGTCTAGGGATCAACATATATTTTTGCAATAACTTTTCTCCTGATTGATATTAATTAAAATGTTCTTTAAGGATTCATCAAATAAAGTGTTATCGTTTGTCACAGTAACGATAAACCAAGTCACCTTTGCATTCATAAAGAAATTTGCCATTTTCCTAATAAAGGGATTTTTGACATTTGAACCACTAACATTAAAGTTCGAAAAAAAGACTGAAATAACAGTTTTCTTTAAAATTTTATTGGGTAACTTAAACAATTAATAATCCGTGTTTCTACCGCGAACACTAACAACACAAGAACATCGGTTTGGCATACTCAAAATGAGTTC
Source organism: Agrotis clavis (assembly GCA_954870645.1). Taxonomy (NCBI): domain Eukaryota; kingdom Metazoa; phylum Arthropoda; class Insecta; order Lepidoptera; family Noctuidae; genus Agrotis; species Agrotis clavis. Next base: position 9,447,816 of record OX940946.1, read on the forward strand.
ATCCAAATCACGCTGTGGAATGGCCGCCCATGTTCGTTGCAACAACAAAAAAAGGTCTTCTTGCGACTGGATACCCTCCATATTCGGCAGAGCTCTTCTCTGTAGCATATCCCATGCATGCTCAATCGGGTTCAAGTCTGGCGACTGAGCAGGCCAGGGCAGGACATTGATGTTAGCTGCGGCGAGAGTCTGTCTTACAACTCTTGCGGTGTGCGGTCGTGCATTATCATGCATTAACTGAAATAAGGGACCGATTTGCACTTGTAGAGGAACGATGACGTCTGATACAATCGTCTCAGCATAAATTTGAGCGTTGAGGTTGCCTCTGATCCAAATCAACTCAGTTCTTCCGCCGATCCAAATACCCGCCCATACCATGATGGTTCCACCACTATAAGGATGGACTTCCTGGCAGGATTTTAATCGCTGTTGGCGTCCAGGGGTTCTCCAGTGTCGTATACGTCTTGTATCCGGTCTCATACCAAAACGAGACTCATCAGAAAAGCACACGAAACGCCATTGTTCTTCTGCCCAATTTCTGTGTTCAAGAGCCCATTGATATCGAATCCTACGATTGTGCATTGCTATAGGTGGTACCCGTAGCGGTCTTCGGGAATGAAGGTTCACTTCATGCAAGCGGTTTCTGACTGTTTGGTCGCTAATTAAGTTCCCTGAAGAGTGATGAAGCCTCACGGCTAACATCATGGCGGTTATTGTTGGAGCTCTTCGAGTTAAGATTTGAATGTATCGGTCTTGTCTCCGTGTGGTGCAGCGATACCGTCCTCCATGGCGCTCAGCCACGGTACCAGTGCTTCGGTAAAGTGTCCAAAGTCGACTGATAACACTCTGACTTGTATTCAGAGCTAAAGCCACAGTACGTTGCCGGGAACCAGCTTCTATCATTCCCACGGCTCTGAGCATTTCTTCCCTGCTTAAATGACGTCGCCGCTCCATAATAACGTTGGTTTTAATCAGTAGTAGGGAAACAGTAGCACTAATAATGTCTTCAATGCGTTGTATGTTTTTATAGGGAAAATATTGACAGCTGATTTTCATCTTTTACTCGAATTTGATTTACAGTTCCTGATTCAAATTATGAAATGCACCAAAAAGGATCCATATAAATTTATAAAATCATAAATTTATTACAAAGCCACATCTCAATCTCAAGAAATCCGCATAAAAATGCTTGATCCCTAGACACTTTTGATGTGTGTATTTATATGATTTTTCCTCTAGTCTCGACATGGCCTTGCTGTTTGACGGATGTAATTCCATAATTTTACTTTAAAACAATGTTTATCGTCCATCCTTGTTTAAAACTATCATAATTTCAAGTGAAATTGTGTTTTTAGCATAAAAAAACATGTTAAATAGTGTTTTAATTTTATTTGTGTACTTCGTAGTAAGTGATGCGCAGTCTGAAGGTATGACAACTTTGGATTATTTTGTTTTTTCATTTCAATTTTTTTAGTTTCATAAGTTGACGACGGGTTTGCCTGCTATTAAAACTCGAAAATCATCCCACGGGAACATAAAATCGGAATAAAAACTATCCTAGATGTTAATCCAGGTTACAAACTATTTGCAGTGTACCTTTCATCCAAACCCGTTTTGTAGTTTGCGTGGAATAGTAATAAACGTACATCCATCTTATCCCCACAAGTTCCACATTTATAATATTACGAGCGAGCTTTATACAGGGTGAAATCGAAATCATGGACAATATTTTAATCTAAGGCTCTACTCACGTTACTGATTGCGTTACGGCTAATAAATCGCAAATCTAAAATATTATTAATGCAATTATGGACACCTTTAAAAATGTAGTATGTCGCATAGCAAAGGCTTATTATTGCAAATAAGCACTAAAAGTAATAAAAAATAAATCATAAACCCCATAAATCTTAAAGTATCAAAATTTTAAAGCGCATTAGACGGCGCGCGGAACGAAAAGTAAACAAACATCAAATAATATTTAGCGAAGATGCTTGCATTAATAATGTTTTTGAGTTCTGTATAACGATTAGTATCGTTAGTAATGCCCAAGTTTAAAATATTGCTCATTAATAAAAATACACCCTGTATAGTATAATTAGGATTAGTAAGATGTGTACCTATATCACATCAGTGATCATAACATTATGGCGTATTGGTGTCAAGATTTACTAGTTGTAGTAGATATGAAATAATGAAGATTTATTATTATTAAGTAGCAATAATTTTCATAAAAACCGGCCAAGAGCGTGTCGGGCCACGCACAGTGTAGGGTTCCGTAGTTGCCCATCGAAATACTTATGCGAACTAACTAAACTGATCCGCTGAATTTAATTTTAAAAAGAAGAATTTTCAAAATCGGTCCAGGAGTCTTTGAGAAATCGGGGAAAATACATAAAAAAAAGATTACGACGAATTTAGAACCTCCTCCTTTTTTTGAAGTTAGTTAAAAATAGTTGACGATAAAAACCTACCTATCCCCAAAAAACATACCGTAAAAACATACCTATTAAAGCTGTAAAAATAAAGTTGACAAACTTACATTTGCAGTTGAAGAGCATGTTCTCCGATACATTTTGTTTAAGAAAACATATTATCCAAGTACATTTTATAAGTTGGTCGACTATTACTCGTAAAGTTGTAAAGCATACTTAGTCATGATAATTTTCTTTTAAACTTCGTTATACTATTGTGAATTTTTTCACACCCCAAACATAACCGTTTAGCTGGTAGAGGGGGGGGGACACTCGAATCGAGTGTCGAGCATAATTTAGCACTTTAACATCCCCCTTAAAGTGCTCCAACCAGCCCGCGAAATTCAATTTTTTTTACGTTTTTTGCAATTTGCAGGCCAGTGACATGTTGTAACTTTATAAATATATGTGTTGCGGTAATAACAAGTATAATTTTAAATATAAAAATTATCAAAAAATTCGCTCCATCAGCTCTCACATAGAAAAGGTGCATCGTAGTTAGATTTCGGAGATTTTAACATGATGCACCTTTTCTATGTGAGAGCTGATGGAGCGAGTTTTTTGATAATTTTTATATTTAAAATTATACTTGTTATTACCGCAACACATATATTTATAAAGTTACAACATGTCACAGGCCTGCAAATTGCAAAAAACGTAAAAAAATTTGAATTTCGCGGGCTACATCGAAGCAATCACCTTAAAGCTTAATATTTCACAAACGAATTTTTTTATCAAAAAACTCTTAATCGAAACTATCATTATTTTTTAAAGGCCTATTTAATGATACCCCACACTAAGGGGTACGCGAGAAAAAAAAAACCTCACTTTACGTGTAAGTACAGGAGGTACCCTAAAAAAAATATTTTACGAGATTTTATTTTACCACTTTTTCGGTACAACAAATCCGTATATTTACACCAAATTACAGCTCTCTAGTACTGTGCGTCTCTGAGCTAAACTGCGGACAGACGGACGGACGGACATGGCGAAACTATAAGGGTTCCTTGTTGACTACGGAACCCTAAAAAAGGGATAAAATGAATTTTGGTAATTTAACACAAAAAAAAACCATGACAAACTTAGTATGGTTTGTTATTGTTGTTCATTTTGATTATCATCAACGGGTTTGGATTACATTTAGTACACAAATAGTTTATAACCTGGATTATGATAGTTATTTCCAATGTTTTCTATAAAAAAATAACTTTTGTGACATCAATTATCTTCAGATACTATAGAGAAACAGAGCAAGTCAAAAGTGTCCATAGTGAATATAAAAACCACAATTCAGGAATAAAATTGTGTATTAAATTATTAAATAGACCGCGAAAGCTAAGAGATGCTCAACAATTTTGAAGGGAACTAAATGATCCGACACACGCGCCGCCATCAGCGAGACATTTAGGTGAACAAGATATAATTATACTCCCAACCGCCACAGTCATAGACTCATAGAACATGGATCATACCCAGGTGGACAGCGCGTCGTGTTCCACACACGCTCCAACAAGCTGTCATCAATCTGACAGGTTCACCATAGAGGGTCAATCGCCTACTAGGGTCGCAGGTTTATTTAAATAGGTAATCGTGACCTGGTCTTTAGTCAGTATGAGTTAGACAGGCTTTTCCGCTCCACCCAAAACGGAAGGACTCATTTCATGAGTCTACGCAAGAAAAAAAGTTGTCATAAGCGCAGTTGTGCCAACGAACTGTATCTTCTTGAAAAGTTAGGCGCAACGCAAACAGGAGGCGGCGCAGACACGGCGATGAATGATATTATACCTAGTAAAAACTTTTTTATTAGAAAAAGAACTTCAAAAAAAAACAACAAAAAAGTGTAAAATAACTTTTCTTTCGGAAGTCGGTGGCTTTTGATTTTTAACCGACTTCAAAAAAAAAAAGTAGGTTCTCAGTTCGACCTGTATGTATGTATGTATGTATGTTTGTTCGCGATTTTCTCGCGTTTGGCTGAACGGATTTTGATGCAGTTTTCAGGAAAGTTCATTAAATTCTGGAGAAGGTTTTGGTATATAACACTAATAGATATCCCGTGACGTTGTCCGCGTGGACCCGTTTTGCTTACTTGGATCGTAGATTTTCAGGGACGATTGAATGTTTGTCCGCAATTATCTCGCATTTGGCTGAATCGATTTTGATGCAGTTTTCAGAAAAGTGTTTGTTACATTCTGGGGAAGGTTTTAGTATATAACAATAATGGATATCTCGTGAAGTTGCTCACATAGATCCGTTTTGCCTAATAGGATTGTAGTTTTTCAAAGACGCCGATTTTATGAAGATTTTTGTTGATTATCTCAACTAAAAAGGGAAAAATAAAAAACTTTTTGAAAAAAAGGGAACCGACTTCAAAACCAAACACAAAAAAAACTATAAAATAACTTTTCTTTCGGAAGTCGGTGGCCATAAATGACAATGAAATAAAAAAAAACAAAGCCACCGACTTCCGAAAGAAAAGTTATTTTATAGTTTTTTTGTGTTTGGTTTTGAAGTCGGTTCCCTTTTTTTCAAAAAGTTTTTTTTATGTCATTGATTATTGCCACCGACTTCCGAAATTTTTAGGTATTATATTCATTCTTGGAGTCGGTACTATTTTTCAAATAGTTTTTTGCTATAATATCATTCATGTGCGCCGTATCTGCGCCGCCTTCTGTTTGCGTTGCGCCTAATGTCACAGTTTTTTCTTCTTTCCAGGCGACAGATGCTGGAAAGGCAACGACACATACGGAGTTTGCAGAAGTCTAAACAGCTGTGAGACTACCTTTGATGAAGTCAAACAGAAGATAAAACAATACGTATTTTATAATTTTTAATTACATCGGGATATGAGCTACCTCTTCCATTTAGCGAGATATTGTAACATTGTTCGCATCGCTCACGGCAGCGCCGCAGTATAGTGTTTAGGCCTACGCAGGCCAGGACGGCATGGCAAGGGATTTTAACTTTTACTAATGGACATTCATCCGTACTGTAACAGAAATACGACATTTTGCTAGCTTTAAAATGATGCCGTGGCATTGAAAGGGATTTTATCGCAACGGCATTAAAAGACGCGCCACAGGCTCCCGTGGCGGGATGCCGTGGCATACTGCGGTAGGCAACGGGATGCATGATACAGACTCCAGCGCTCGTAGTGATATACTGCGGAGTGCGGAATGCTGTAGAATGCCGTGGTATCTAAGCGGCCAGTGTGCGCTGACTCACGGCAAAATCCCTTGCCATGCCGTCCCGGTCTGCGTAGGCCTTTATTCACCAGCATTTTTTATTCTCCCATTATTTATTGACTCTTAAAAAATAGCATAGTATCCGATAGACATACATAGGGGCTTCGGCTGTAACCGTAGTCTTCAGTTCAATTCCCCAAGAATGCCGTCTTCTTCATATCTATAGGTTGCCCCCTTGGTGAATCCACAGCCCAGTCCCTCTCCCAGAGAGGAAACCTATGTCTCGGCAGTGGGAATTTTATGATAATGCAATGCCATGTTTTCCTCCAGATATGCTTGTTCGACGATACGGATCCCTTAGTATGCTGCTCGGGTGCCTCTAATCCAGTGCCGCCCATCATAAGAAGGTTAGATCACTCAATTTCATATCCGTTTACTGGTAAGCGTCCACAGGTCCGCATCGTACGTATCGGACGCATCGCATCAAACGGATTTCTGTGTCGGCAGCAATCGGATTACCGACGCGAGTATCATCAATCGGATTGCCGATGCCACCTTCATCGCTTCTACTGATCGGCATTCCGTATGACGTCATCGGTATGCGTCGCATTAAGGCATTGCCGATGAGCCGTCCGTACGATGCGGATCAGTGGACGCAGTTGTATGAGTTTTCATACAAGGCAAACTAAAATCCGTTACGTATGATACGTCCGATACGTGCGATGCCGACCTGTGGACGCACACCTTAATCTCTGTGTTTATGTTTAAATATCTAAAATATAATGTCGTCGGCCAATCGTTGGATTAGCCACAATCATGATACACCGACAATTGTTTTTTAGATACGTTGCCTCACACTAGGAATTTCTTCCTGTATCGTGGGTGCATCTACAAACCTAGAAGGCTAGAAACTCATATATCTGCCAAGCCTTTTCTCAACTATATTGTGGTCGACTTCCAGTCGAACCAGACGCAGCTGAATATCAGTATTTTGCATGGAGCGACTGCTTATCGGACGCCCACAACCTAATAACTGGGTAATACGATACCCATGGTAAGACTCGTTGTTAGACTTTCGAGCTTCTGACTGTAATTAACGACTATCAAAGATCTACAAATGACAGCCGAGACCAACACGCTTTACGTGCTTTCCGAGACAGGGAGGAAACTCGCTATGACAGACGAACCATGAAGACAGACCCATCACCCCATCTACAAACCCAACCTCTGCAAGCGCGGCTTAACCCGGAAGATCGGCCTGTGTGGCTGTAATTATTTAGGCACGAGCTCCTCTAACAAACAACCACACCTGGAAGAAGTAATTGTAGGTCATACAAATATTTATTCCGTACACGTTTCCGTGCGTTTAACTGCTGGTTTTCGACAAGACGAAATAAAACTCATAAGAAACTTTAAATTGCAGACCAATTCAACCAGGCAAATGTATCCTGCCGCCATACCCTGATCACGGTATATACGCGGTAGCAAACGCACCTAACGTACAGCCTGGACAGGGTCTTCACTCGGTCCAGCTGAATGTGACTTGTCAAACAGGATATAGAATCGTGGGAGATGCTGTAATCTTCTGTCACGATGGAACCTGGTCTAATTTTAAATTTCCTAAATGCGTCAGTAAGTATATATTCATATTTACTAAAATCCTTCCAAACCTATAGGAGTTGTTGACTTAAGTGAAACTTTCGACATAGTATATATGTAGTATTTGTTGAGTAAATAAGACTTCATGGTTAATAAGTGGCCGTTTCTGACTTCCTATATAAATGTATTTTCTTTGTAATATTTTTTAAGTGTTAGTTTCAGAAACTTAAGTTTATATCATAATATTTTTGTACGGGGTTCCACAAGGATGTATATTAGGCCCTAACTGAATTAGTATCCACATATTGCATGATTAAAACTTTTCATGGCTCTTTTGATGAGTATGTATTACGATTAGTCTATTGAGCTTAGAGCTTGATTAAACCTCGACTCCTGCATTCATGCTGAGTTCCTAAATTATGAAATGTTTTACCTTCCAGGATTTTGCAAGTTGGTTAGTAACCCGTCCGTCCGCTACAACTGTCTCATCCCCGACCTCGGCGAAGACCGTCGGGATTGCAAAACTTACGAGCCTTCGGGAACGTTCGTGAGACCCGAATGCAACAGCCCGAGCTACTACTCGCCCGTCACTCTTCCCTACATGAGATGCATCGACGGAATCTGGGATTACATCGCCGTTTGCACCCCAGGTTTGATTAGAAACGAAACGAATTTAATCAAAGATACTGTTCAAGTATAAAGTTAATAAAGAAATAAATGTTAGTGCCTCAAGCTAAAAAAATTAAATAAAAAATCGCGGATACATGAGGGCGATTCGGATACCTTACGCCATGAGGACACCTAAATTTTTCGTTTGGATTTCAATCAACCGGCCTGTTCTTTCTTTTCTGTTTCTCTATATTCTGTTTATCTGTAGAAGTTAATGCTCAGAATGGCATAGTATACGGCGAATCCTTTGGATTATGCGGATACAAAAGATTAATCCTAATCCTAAAGTAAGATTAATGAGTACAGGGATAAACTTTAATATTTTTGACAAGAGTGTAGCTATTAATTCGGTAAAGAGTCCCGCAATCCAACACTCTTTCTTCTTCCATTTTATCCCGTGAACCCCAACGATAGTGACGGCTGATGAGAGAGAATATTACTTTTAATTTTTTCATATCTACCATCACCAAATTTTATTTTGTTTTATCCTTCATCCTCATTAACATGCATACCCCTCACAGTTTTAATCACATGTTTTCAGAATGTGGTCGAATAAATCCGCAAGGCACGGAACTCATAATCGGTGGTAAAACAGCCACGCCAGCACAGCTGCCCTGGCACGCCGGCATCTACACGAAGACTACCAAGCCTTATTTACAGATCTGTGGGGCAACTCTCATCAGCAATAATGTTGTAATTTCTGGTTAGTCTAACAAAAACTGTCACCTTTGGGACTTTGAACAAGAAATTACCTAACTAAATGGTTCGCACGATTCGCATGCTTTTAGCTAAATGAAGGTTGTTTTAAACCCATTGTTTTGATTCTAGGTGCTCATTGTTTCTGGAACGATGTCACCAGAAAACAACCTGCGTCCATGTACGCTGTCGCCGTCGGTAAGATGTACCGCCCTTGGAATGACGTACGAGATCTTGGCGCTCAGAAGTCTGATGTATGTTATTCTCTTTTAACTTGGGATCCAATGATGCTGCATGTCTTTTACTTCCGAAATTCTCTACTACGCGAAATTTTAGCACTCGCTTTCAGTCTAGCCATAATAGAGAGACTGTTTATAATGCTTTTGATATTAAAATCAACAGGTAAAAGAAATAAGGATCCCTGTCCGTTTCCAAGGCGGCGCAGCGAACTTCCAAGATGACATAGCCCTTGTGATCCTGGAGACTCCCTTCGAATACAAAACGCACGTCAGACCGGTCTGCTTGGATTTTGATGTCCTCTTTGAGAGGAGACAACTGCAACTTGGAAACGTGGGGAAGGTAAGTGACATGTAGTTACAGCTTGGCAAAAAACTGTAGAAAACCGGAAGTCGCCACTGTCTTCGCGCTACCAGCACTTTGAATGATTTTATTTTATTTTATTTCACTTATTACGTTAGTTTTATGGCACAATAATAAATCTAACAAACCTGCGGTTTTTGTTTACATCAAATATCAAAGATTTTTTAAACGTTGTCAAAAACAAAAAGATTAGTTCCGTTTCAATCCGTTCTGGCCAAGCTGTACCAGTTTCTTTCATTATCTCTCATTATGTGTCTCAAAGGGTTCTTTGATGGCCCAGTGCTCTTTTATGACTGAATCCTTGCAATGTAAATTCTCCATATGTTTTTTTTTAGCATGGTAATCATCGAATGAGTCCTCCCATCCCGATCAGGGCGGGAGGGACTGTCAGACTTGTTCTGACTAAAATCCACGGTGTCCTTCAATAGCCCTTTATGTCCCGGGGTCACGGTGAGGAAATAAATCCCGCGACCCCGGCAGGCTTTGGCCCTCTGAGAGGGGGCCCCGTCATTTTTGCTGACGCTCTTTGAGGCGCGCGTGGAACACGATGCGCCGTCGACCCGGGCATGGTCCATGGTCGGACAGCGAGTTGCCCTTTACTCGCCCGCGCCTACGGTGGCCGGAGATCGTCTCCGTTTCGCCCCGCAGCATGGCCGCAACCAATGCCGGGCAATGTAAATAAATAATTATTGTTGCGGGCTAGATATGGTAGGTATTTAAATTAATTTATACCAACAACAAGTGTACCTCATTATAGTGGAGTGTAACTTATGGTAGCTGTTCCATACTAAAATATTTTCGAATTATCTCGAAACTTCGAGAACGTTCTGTGGTGCAACAGCCTATCGTTAAGCCACTGAGTCTTCCACAACTCAGTCACTGAGTAGAATGATAAAGGAACCAAGTATGATGTCATATCCTAATATGTTTTTATACCCTAGGTGGCAGGTTGGGGTCTTACATCAGAAACCGGCCCACCCTCTCAGATCCTCAAGCTGGTCGAACTGCCGTACTTAAGCATCGAGCAATGCATCGCGCAATCACCACCGGACTTCAGAGAGTATATCACCAGCGATAAGATCTGTGCTGGATACGGGAATGGTGAGATTATCAAGATGGTACTAGAGATACCTTAGCAGTGGCGTACCGAGATGGAATCTAGAAGGAGGCAAGACGAATCACCAAGGCCCTTTTTTTGAGGACGATAAATATGACTTGCATGACTAGGTTCCCCCAAGTCATCTAAACCTAATGTGATTGTCAGCAACATCAGCTTTGAGAGGCTTTTTTGACTTTTTCTGTTCCCAGTTACAAAATAACCCAACTACCCAAGTTATCTTGCAACATGGGGTCTCTCGCAGGCCGTGAAGGCGGTAGAACTAAACGCTATGACCTATGTAGATTCTAGGATATATACTTTTTTTAATTTCTGTACTGTCTGAGTAAAGTGGAACAGGGTAACTAACCTAACTTCACAGGATAACCTCGCGTTATGATCCTTGTTATTATGTATCTATTTTAGTTTTATATCAATGCAACTACATTGAATTCACTGCACCTGAGAATTAAATACATCCAATATGCACTGAATTCTCAGGAGCATTTTAATCATAGAAAGTGAGGTAAGTGTAGTAAAATAACATGAGCGCTCGGGTTAGATTAACTGGACACCGATATTTCGGGATGTTCCTGTGTGTGATTAGAATGGAAGAAACGCCTGGGTGTCACCACTTTTACGATCGCCCGTAGGACACAGCGGAGCCTACGGTGCAGGACTGCCCCGCTTGGACAGAGCACCGCCGTGTCTTCACGGAGGTGATAGGCAGCGATCTCTTGCTACGCTATGACTGGTGCGCTGGCGCGCTGACTGGTTGCAACTTGTGATTGCCTTTGTTAAGATTTTCTTTTTTTCTCTGAGCACCCCTTCAACTGCGAGGCCGGGGTCTAGGGTTCACTTAGCCCCCGCCTAGCTACGCTACTGTACCTCAGTATCGTCCAGAATTACCGACATCGACATTGCTCGTAAAGGAGATTGGGCAATTTTGTATGGAGCTTGGGGACAAGCTCAAGGTTGTTGTACATCAACCAAATGTAGGCTAGGATATTGCTTACTTCAAGTAGATTCTAGGATATATACTTTTTTTAATTTCTGTACTGTCTGAGTAAAGTGGAACAGGGTAACTAACCTAACTTCACAGGATAACCTCGCGTTATGATCCTTGTTATTATGTATCTATTTTAGTTTTATATCAATGCAACTACATTGAATTCACTGCACCTGAGAATTAAATACATCCAATATGCACTGAATTCTCAGGAGCATTTTAATCATAGAAAGTGAGGTAAGTGTAGTAAAATAACATGAGCGCTCGGGTTAGATTAACTGGACACCGATATTTCGGGATGTTCCTGTGTGTGATTAGAATGGAAGAAACGCCTGGGTGTCACCACTTTTACGATCGCCCGTAGGACACAGCGGAGCCTACGGTGCAGGACTGCCCCGCTTGGACAGAGCACCGCCGTGTCTTCACGGAGGTGATAGGCAGCGATCTCTTGCACCCCGGCATTGGTCGATACCGACGCGACGTAAATATTCGTAGAAGTAAAATAATGAGGAAAAGGTAGCTCTACTCGATACAACACAATTCGAAAATGCAAATAAATATTGTCAAAAGAAGTGCGAAAACTACTGACAGTTTGACATAATAAACAAACATGACATTGACAACTAATTGCAGGTTTTATTGCCATTTTTCTGGATTGTATAATTATAATTACGTTATTTCCTTAAAATATTTTACAAACTATTTGTTGTAATAACTAAAAAGTGCATATCTTTGTTATTAAAATAAGTTCGTATAAATGTGTAAAGAGAGGGTAAGGTTAATAAAATAACTTCTAAACCCTATTTACTTACGTTGCTGTTTTTGTAATTGATCAAAAAACGGGTTCCCGGGCCAGAATGGAGAAGAAAAAAAGATATAAAAATAGAATAATAGAGCATAACCCATAAATCAAATCAATTATTTTACTTTTAATAAATTGTACATTTTACTGACAGTACCAATACTGCTAAAACTTTGCATTCGATCATCTTTATTTATTTAAAGATTTTCGGTAGTATTTTCGTAACTGTACAACTAACAGATAAAAAGCCCTGATTTGCACAATCTCCTTTGCAAGTTGAAGTGGCAACGGGTAAGCGGTAGGCCACATCACTCATTCAACTGATAACCGACGAGGAAGAAAAGTTTTCGAGTGGCGACCACGGACCGGAAGACGTGGCGTAGGCAGGCCTCCCACTAGGTGAACCGACGACATCGTGAGGGTCGCGGGCAACCGATGGATGCAAGTGGCGAATTGTCGTTCGGCGTGGCGGTCTAAGGGGGAGGCCTATGTTCAGCAGTGGACGTCTTCCGGCTGATGATGATGATGTTGATGATGAGTAGAGATCAGCTTGGGAGATGTATACCTTGACTTAGCCTCACCTCTTTCCTCAGGTACGGAACTATGTAGAGGTGACAGTGGCGGCGGGCTAGCGTTCCCCGACTCTGAACGAGGCACAGAGCGTTACTACCTCAGAGGGATCGTCTCCACAGCTCCGCAGAATAACCAGGGAAGCTTATGCAGCACCAACTCTTTTACCGCCTTTACGCAGATAAGCAAACATGAGCATTTCATTAAAAACTATGTGTAATGATGTTAGTTTAAATGATGTTACTATTACTCACCGGAAGCATTCACGTGGTATGTAACATTTTAGATTCGACTTTGGGCATTACATTATTACATTACAGTCACGAGCAAAAACATGTAAACACTTAACAAATTTCAAACGCTTGTGATATACTGATTTCCACTTTGAAATAACCTAGTTTGTAATAGTATGGCTTCCGAAATTGAAGTCTAATTAAAAGACAAGCGATTAATCAATATGGTAGCGGAACATCGCTTTTGAATACTGCTTTGTGTATACATACTATTGCTCGTGACTGTACTACCTCCCTGACTGGACTGACGAGCATTCGCGCACATTTAGTATAATTAATTAATTATAGATTTGATACAAGCTGCGCATTGTAATGCTCGGTTTTCCTCCTTCACTTGTGGAATGCAGGAATCTGTAACGTTACATTACAGGTGAAAAAGCGCCTTTTACAATGTGGCGTGATAATTTCCTTTTAAATAAATTTGTGACAACTACAGACCGTCTTTGAATATTTACATTGGTCACAAAATCACTTTCTCTAAAAAGGTAGTGGTCAGCTTCTATGACATAATAATTAGTGGCCAAATTGTGATGTCTAAGATCCTCGACGAACACCTTTCGAGGCTCTCATCAGGGGTTTGAATCAGGGGCCTGATTCAGAGAGCAGTTCTTCTGGACACGGCGCGCATTGTTAGGAGGTTCCTGTCTCTGGAGCCCTGACCCTGTTTCCGATAACGGTGGGTTACTACTGTTTATATTTTTAAATGATTTTATTTCAAATTATTTGAAAATATATAGGAATGAATAAAATGTTGTATGCTGAGAATGCAGTTTTATTTTCATATGACAAAGAGGGGTTGGTCGGTATAAAGTTAAATCCGAGTATGTGTATTGATAATTTTATTGTTACCCGACTGCGGTCTAATCAAAAGGAAGGGTTTGTACAAAAATGGTCGTGGCCGCACCCACTGTAGGTTTATGTCCATAAAACAGAAATCATAGTATGTATAGTATAAAGAGGGTGCGAGCACAGCTTTACTTGACTTGCTGATGGTGGCGAGTGAGTCGGATCATTTAGTTCCCTACAAAATGAGCTAATGGTGCTAATGCATGTGTCATGTTCGTGAAGGGGCGATGTTAATTGGGACTGGCAATTTCTTAGCTTCTGCGGTTTATTTTAATTAATTTTAACTTATAATTCGGATTTGCCTATTTTCGTTCTTCACATAATGTATCATAATTATTCTGAAGTTAAATGATGGAACAAAGGTTCTGTAATAGTTTTAGCGATTGTAAACGAGTGTCCAAGGAGCCCATTCTTCTGCTTAGAGATCTACGACGTCACTCAAGGCCACACAATGCTCTCAATCCAGGGTATGAAAGGAGTAACCTTGGTGTATACACCAGAAGGTTTATCAACATTTTCACAGATCCGCCCGAATGATAACACTCCAATGACGGTGTAGATGCAGCTGGAGAATTGAGAGGAGATCACGAGTGGCTCACCAGTTAAACCCTGGAAAGATATAGAAAATATTTTAGATTAATTAAGAAAAAACAACTGTTTCGCCCAATGATTTCAAAAGGAAAGATAAGCTTATCAGAACATTTAAGGTTAAAGCTCAGACCGAGACGTGAGAGCCAGTCCGCACGGCGCGTTGCGTCTCCGTTGCGTCGACGTAGCGCTGGCGCTGCCGTTTCATCATTTTACATACTAAGGCTGCTTTTCCACCAGAGATGCGCTATGCTACGTTGCTGCGGATGCGTTTGATATCCATCAATCATATTCATTGGTTTACATAGCACAGCACTGATGGAAACGGATTCAACTAAGATGTGTTTTTTATATGAAAAGATGCATGCTATTGCTGTGTGCTGCGTGCTGTGGCTGCGTGCTGTGGCTGCGTGCTATGGATTCGTGCTATGGGTCGTTTTCCCTACAATCGGTACATCGCATAGCTCGAGCTGCGCAGCTACCTTGTGGCGGCGCATCTTCGTAGCGCAGCTACTTTGTGACAGCGCATCTTCGTAGCGCAGCCACCTTGTGACAGCGCATCTTCATAGCGTATAGCTACGCATCTTCACAGCACATCTTACTCGCACAGCTAGTCAGCTACATAGCGTAGCATCAATGGAAACGGTCACACAGTTTCGTAGCTCAGCTTTTACATCCTCGCAGCACAGCTACATAGCACATCTCTGGTGGAAAAGCACCCTAATACTCATAATGGCGGTGCGCTGCGTCGACGCAACGCACACACGACGGAATGGCAGCCCCCGAGACGAAGCGGGCGGGGGTGTATACACTAAGCAGTATTCAAAAGCGATGAACTGCTATCATATTAATTAAAGTTTTGCCTTTTCATTAGATTTCTATTTTGGAAGCCATACTATTACGAAATAGGGCTTATTTCAAACGGGAACCAGTATTTTCCGAGTAAATTGCATTTGAATTTTGTTAAGTGTTTACATGTTATTGCTCGTGACTGTACACATTGTGACGACGGAACGGCAGCGCTCAGTTGCTTGTACGTTGATAGGAAGGATACACACAAGTCCATATCATTTTTAGGGTTCCGTAGTCAACAAGGAACCCTTATAGTTTCGCCATGTCCGTCCGTCCGTCCGTCCGTCCGTCCGTCCGTCTGTCCGCAGTTTAGCTCAGAGACGCACAGTACTCGAGAGCTGTAATTTGGTGTAAATATACGGATTTGTTGCGCCGAAAAAGTGGTACTTAAAATAAAATCTCGTAAAATATTTTTTTTTAGGGTACCTCCTGTACACGTAAAGTGGGGATGTTTTTTTTTTCTCTCGTATCCTTTAGTGTGGGGTATCATTAAATAGGTCTTTAAAAATTATTGATAATTCATATTAACAATTTTTTGATTAAAAGATTCGTTTGTGAAATATTAAGCTTTAAAGTGCCTCCGGCGCGATCTCAGGGCAGTATGGAAGGAACGACTGTCGCGACCGAAGGCCGGGCACGCCGCAATTGCGGCGGTAAGACCCCTCTTTGAGGAGTGGCTGGAGAGAAGTCATGGCGTCCTGACCTACCGCTTGACGCAGGTCCTCACCGGACACGGAAGTTTCGGGAGGTACCTGTGTCTGATGCGAAAGGAGGAGACGCCTGGGTGTCACCACTGCGAAGATCGCCCGGAGGACACGGTGGAGCATACGGTGCAAGACTGCCTAGCTTGGGCAGAGCACCGACGTGTCCTCACGGCTGCGATAGGCGGAGACCTCTCGCGCCCAGCATTGGTCGCGGCCATGCTGCGGGGCGAGACGGAGTGGGAAGCGGTCGCCTCCTTCTGCGAAGCAGTAATGCTCGTGAAGGAGGAGGCGGGCCGCGAGCGAGAGAGGACAGAGTCCTCCCTCCGCCCCATCCGCGGTAGTAGACGCCCACGGCGACGGACGTCGCTAGATGATCTCCGGCCACCGTAGGCGCGGGCATGCGGGCAGCGAGTAAAGGGCAACTCGCTGCCCGACCAAGGACCATGCCCGGGTGCTAGTATTATATTATCTTTGCCCGGGTCGACGGCGCGTTGTGTCCCACGCGCGCCTCAAAGAGCGTCAGCATAATGACGGGGCCCCCCTCTCAGAGGGCCAAAGCCTGCCGGGGTCGCGGGATTATTTCCTTACCGTGACCCTGGAACAGAAAGGGCTATTGAAGGACACCGTGGATTTTAGTCAGTAAAAGTCTGACAGTCCCCCCCGCCCCGCCCGGGGTTGGAGGACTCATTTGATGATTTTACCACGTTAAAAAAAAAAAAAAAAAAAAAAGCTTTAAAGTGCTAATTTTTGCTCGACTCGAGTGTCCCCCCCCTCTACCAGCTAAACAGTTATGTTTGGGGGTGTGGAAAAATTCACAATAGTAGTATTATAACAAAGTTTAAAAGAAAATTATCATGACTAAGTAGGCTTTACAAGTTTACGAGTAATAGTCGACAAACTTATAAAATGTACTTGGATAACATATTTTCCAAAACAAAATGTATCGGAGAACATGTTCTTAAACTGCAAATGTAAGTTTGTGAACTTTATTTTTACAGCTATAATAGGTATGTTTTTGCGGTATGTTTTTTGGGGATAGGTAGGTTCTTATTGTCAACTATTTTTAACTAACTTCAAAAAAAGGAGGAGGTTCTAAATTCGTCGTAATCTTTTTTTAATGTATTTTCCCCGATTTCTCAAAGACGCCTGGACCGATTTTGGAAATTCTTATTTTTAAAATTAAATTCAGCGAATCAGTTTAGTTAGTTCGCATAATTATTTTGATGGGCAACTACGGAACCCTACACTGTGCGTGGACCGACACGCACTTGGCCGGTTTTTTTTACGTACATAATATTTTGTATTCAGTTTTATTTGCAAAGTATAGGAGCAATGCCAGACGTCTTTTCCGATCCATGATTTCTAAAGACTGATGCGATGTTTTTATAAAATGCTTGCCGCAACTGTGCGTCGCCGCTGCGACGACGGAACGTTATTACTGCGTCGTACCTAGTAACGGTGCGGTGACGCAGCGTGCCATGTGGACTGGCTCTTACGCTGCGCGCACATTTCAGTCGACCTACTCAAAACCATTAGGTACTATTATATTCTGTGTCAAAACCTAACTCTATTTCTTACACGAAAAGCAATCGTTATTATTGAAAGAGGTTTTTACCTTACAAGCTTCAGTTGAACCCGTCTTGTTTCCATAACACATTTGTGTATCAGAGTTAAATTCAAACTTCATTTCTAAAGACTGTGGTAGAACATAAGCAGTCTTGCATTCTTTTTCAGTGAATTTGTTTAATTTTATCTGAAATGAAGAACAAACATACAACTTAAGTACTCTATTCGCTTATATGCGAACTTTAGAGGACTAGCTGGCCTCAGATCAAAGAAATAGGCAGATAGAACGCTCAGAACACGCGAGTGTGTCCACCAAAGTTAATACAAAATCAAATCGAATTACATTCCATATTGTTTTCTTTGTTTTTGAGAACAACTTTTACAATGTTTAAAGACACGAGACGGCATATTTTGGCAAACAGCAACAACGACGCGTAGCTTGGTACGACGCGTAGCTTGGTACGACGCGTACCTAGCTTGGTACTGTCGCGAGTTGATATTCGCTTTTGATTTTGTATTTGCTTTGCGGAAAGCGAATTGGCCCATTAGGTAAGATTCACTCACACCAAACGACTCGCATCGCGCCGGGCCGGACGGCATTTTACAATGCGGCAAAGAACATTGAAATCTATCAAGAGTAAATACAGTTCATATTTGCTTGCAAAGTTATCTCCGTCGGCATTCCGCGACACGTAGCGACGTGTCCCGTAAGTTGCATGCAAATATGAACTTTATTTACTGTTGATAGATTTCAATGTTCTTTACCGCGTTGTAAAATGCAGTCTCCGGCCCGGCGCAATGCAAGCCATTTGGTGTGAATCTTACCTGACTCGCCGTCTACATGCCCGCCCGTACGGTGGCCGGAAATCGTACTGCGACGTCCGTTGCTGTGTGCGTCTCCCACTGTGCTGGGTCGTGAAGTGGAGGCGGTCGTCTCCCTACGGGCACTACTAGGACACGGCGGCGGCGGTACTCTGCCCAAGCGGAGCGTCTCCTGCACCATATATAAGTATAAGTTCCACCGTGGTACTTACCGGCTGGATATAATCAGCAATCAATGTGTTGTATGATTCTGTTTCCTGGTTTCTCCAGGTAGTAGTGAGAGCAGTCTCATCATCCGATGCTTCGACATGCAAGCAAGCTGGTAGGACGTTTCTGTTGAAAGTTATCCTGAAAGGAAAAAAGAACATTAGTTAGTTCCTCGTGCTAAATGAAAAAGGCAACAAAATTAAATGGAAAAGTCTACAGAATTACCCGTCATCCATATGCCCGTGAAACAAAAAACTTAATTAGTTTAAATGACAATGGGCAAAAGTGGTCCAAGAGCCTCCACCGATGAACCTGAGATTTGGTTAGGTTAGGTTAGATTAGGTAGTCAACTAGTCACTTAAACGGCCATAAAAAAAGAACCCCGGGATGGATTTTGATAATATTTTGCCAGAATGATGTCACAACTATATACTTTCATTTTCCATAAGTGTCATCAGTGGAGAATCTCTCATTTGTGCCCATTGTTATTTAAGGGTTTTTGTTACAAGGTCGTCCGCATGACGGCGAGAGTAATGGGTTGCTCGCCGTCCGACCATGGACCAGCAGTGCTATTCTCTATAAACAGCCTTGTGACTAAGCTACTGACAGCGACACTATCCAATCGTACGGCGCAAATGGTGAGCGCTCGTGCTTCGCGGTTGGATGATCTCAAAGTTGTTGCTTCGAAGAACAATGTGATTTCTTATTGACAATATAGCATAACACGTTCCCTGCGCCATCACTTTCAAAGAACTTTCAGCTGGTGCGTTGGAGACCTAAAAGATCTCGAAACTAATCTACCTTTTGGTGCGTTTGAGACCTAATCAGTCTCCTAAAGATACAGTTTTGAAAATAATTTATATCTTCCAAAAAAACAATCAAATATATTTTGAAGTTTTTGTGGGTGAAAGATAGCCTATATTTTGCTAGGTTCGCACGCAGTTATGACATTTGAATAAACTACAAATACCAAAAAAAAATATGATATCGATTGTATCTCGTACCGCAACCGAAGATAGTTCAATATGTGTAGTAAGTAGTGATGGGAATAAAATAATATCTCAGTTGTCGATTGAAAAAGTTTCATTTTCTTTTTAGGTGCGTCAAATATTTCATAATCAGAATTACTGTCATTATTTATTAGCCAATGGGGGGCAAATTTGAACATTTTCAAAAAAAAATATTTTACTGGACGATGCAGCAGTATAATCCGGCGTTGATTTTTTGTTAGAAATCTCACCAAAATAGATTTTTTACACTTTTTTCTTTTAAAAGCACTCATTGTATAACAAAAATGATAATCGACACGTAGGTTTATACGCGAATGTTATTTCGCAAACGTGCGCGCGACATCCCACGTCGATGCTAGGACAACACTAAAACGAGTCACCTTCCCTCTCTTGCGTCTACGAGGCGTACGATTCCACGAGTACCGACATATCTCCTAACGCAAGGAATGAAAATAATTACAGTACTGTGCGTTAGGGACCTAATCCATCTCTAATTTCTTTTTTAATGTCCTTGAATTAAGCTATACGTAGGAAGCAAATATGTATATTTGTCCTACTTATACCTAAAGAACTTTACACGTTAGATCCTCCCGCAAGGAGTGAAACAACACGATTATGTTCAACGCACAATACAAAAGTCCTGCAAGAGATCTGATAGATCTCGTAATGCAACGAACGTGATAACATGTCAGCCCGGGTCCCGAGTTGAGGAGCTCGTGGCTAAGTAAATACAGCCGCACAGGTCGATCTTCTGGGTTAAGCCTCGCTTGCCGAGGTTGGTCTGTGGATGGGTGACCATCTGTCATAGTCTGTTCACTGTCGAGTTTCCTCTGTGCCTCGGAAAGTACGTAAAGCCGTTGCTCTCGGCTGTCATTTGTAGATCTTTGACACTCGTTACTCTTACTGTCAGTCAAAAGCTCATAAGTCCGACAACCAGTCTTACCATGGGGTATCGTATTTCCCAGTTACTGGCTTCTGGAGGTCTGACAGGCAGTCGCTCTATGTAAAATAATGATATTCAGCTGAATCTGGTTCGACTGGAAGCCGACCCCAATATAGTTGGGAAAAGGCAGGCAGATGATGATGACAGCCCGGGTCCCGGGTCTCGGGCCCGGGTAAAGAGCTATCAGCAATCTGACGGGGCCGCCTTAGAGGGCCAGAGCCTGCCGGGGTCGCGAGACTGTCTTAACAGGTAACCGCTGACCCTAGAACGTTAACAGCTATTGAAGGACACCGTGGATTTTAGTCAGTACAAGTCTGACAGTCCCTCCCGTTCCGCCCTGTGTGGGAGGACTCATTTGATGATTTCACAAAGTTACAGAAAAGCATATTTTAGGCAGTAATCCGACCAACGGCGAGAGAACGAGTAACTTTCGGCGATTTTCTCTCTCAAGAATCGCACAATAAATGTACATTCCGTGTAAACGAAAGAGATGCATATATTAATAGTTGCTCTCTGACTTCACACTGCCGGCGACACATCGTTTCACTAGTTCTGTCGCTGAGCGACGAGCTTTCAAAAATTAACTCGCTCAGCGATACTCGTTCAGCGATGCTCGCTCACTCGTTGCTCGCGTTCGGTACAGTGAATGAAATTTAATGTCACATAAAGCGACCGCGGGCGAGTAGCGCGAGTAATCGCTCGTCGCACTTGAACACTCGCTGTCGCCCGGCGACAAAACTATCGAAACTACACTCGCTTCCCGCCGATCGCCAACTCTTTTTAGAGTGTATAGTTACTCGTTCATCGTCGGCGGTCGGACCACTGCCTGTGCGGCAACCTCAAAATATGATGCTATTCTTACGTTTTCTCAGTCTCAATGAGAGCGATGTCATTGTGCACATCAGGTAACTGGAAATCGGGATGTGGGATAAATCTTTTCACTGTATGCGTCTGCCAGTCAGCTGAACTGTGTGACAGCTTCGTAACCCCCAGCGCAACGAACTTGATGCGATTGAACCTGTTAATAAAAAAAAAGAAGTTTATCGAGCTTGCTCATGGCGAATTGCATCTAATGATGACGATAGAACTACAGCGATATGTTGTATGCTTGTATGGCCGATCGCTAGTGTTTGCTAATGAAGTCTCACGTGTTGACGATATCGCTCACGGATCTGCTCGATATCGAATTGCGTGTAATTAGTAACAATGCACATTTTTCTCTGTTCGAAATTCGATTGCGCAACTCATCACTGGCATCTTTTAATATTTTTTAGCAGCGCATGTAGGTCGTAGTAGTAAGGTGGATTTTCGTAGTTGATCGACAATCAATGCGATTTCGCACGAGTTATCCCGCCATCAGCCAACTCGCTTATTTCAATTTTACAGCAGACAAAAAGCGAAGGGTATTAAATCGGTTAACCGCGCTAGTCATGTCCGTGACATAGGCAGCTATTACTTGTAACAATTTGTAACAATTAAGAAATAAATGATTCAAATGCTTTTTTTTTTCAAGTAAATCTCACTAAAACATGAGATGCGGGACAGATTTTACCACAGATTTTACCTTAAACGAATAAGATAAGATTTATAGGTTTATATAATTTTGTTATCAGCCTTAGGGGGACTTCATTCACAATTCTAGGGAATTTACAAAGTTGTTAAAAGTTTTTTATGGTATGTGGCACATCATTATTAGCAAGGGGATTAAAATGTACAGCTTTAATTTGTTTTACCTTTACGAGTTAATTAAAAAAAAACTAGATGACAATGCCACTAAATTTGTATTCAAAAGTACTATTAAACAATACCTACACATCGAAATAAAATTAAAATTCAGAGTCTACGTCCCATATTTAAAAAGAAAATTGTATTTGAATGTAAAATTTCGGTCTTTTTAACTAAAACACTAAAAAGTCGATTAAAAAAAATCCACAGGGCATGAGGGCTGTTAACAGATCTGAAAGGATAGCAGATGACCCCTTCTATCAACCATTTCAATTTGGCACACGATGCACCAAACACCCTGTATTATGTCTAAAAATCAGTTCATAAATAAAGGCTTACATTAAGTTATAATTGGCAGCAGTTAGGATGAACTTATCGCTGATGATGACACCTCCCGCTGGCCAGCTGGCTGTCTTCAAGTCGTCACCGTATCCCAGCAATGCCTGCGATGGTCAAAATATAACATTATTTTTAGTATATGCGAAGCCTGACTATAGTTTGTTCAGAATCAGTCAGAATCAGTTACTTTATTCCAATAATGTTTACACCATGTTATATTTTTAATTAAATTTTATAACCAGTTAATTACAAGACCGTATGGTTAGGTACCTATTACCAAATTATTATCAATGAGTAGGTATACGATACGACATAGAAGGCGCGAGTTGAGCGGGGGGGGGAGGGGATACGGGGCGGTCTCTAGAGGGCCTAAGCCTGCCGGGGTCGCGGGACTTATCTCATTACGTGACCCCGGAACTTAAGGGCTATTGAAGGTCACCGTGGATTTTAGTCAGTCTACAAGTCTGACAGTCCCTTCCGCCCCACCCAGGGCGGGAGGACTCATTTAATGATTTTACCACGCTAAAAAAAGTCACAGATAACCTTCTCTAGATTCCGCGTACAAGGCGACTTATACGCGCCATACATCAGGACATTTCAAATTTTCGGCCCTGCTTACTGCTAGCAGATAGACAGTAGATGAGATATTAATTACAAGCAGTTCTATGGAACTTACATGATGAGGAAACTCCGGTTTAGACTCACTATCGTCTGAGCTGTCCGTATCCCATTCGGTGTACCTATAGCACTTGTTGTCCTCATCCAATTCCCTCGTAATACCAGCGAAGAAGTCATTCCCTTTACATCTGTATGGCAGATCCACTAAATACTGCAAACAGGCTAGAAAAACCGAAAATTAGACATCTCAGTAAAACAATAACCGTCTTCGTCGTCTTCGTCAACGTCGCGAGTTCGCGACCGTGCAACGTTGACGCTAAGCAGACGTTGGACTGACGCCAACCCTTGTAAAGCGCCAGTGGGTTAGCGGCCTTAAGCTACTAACAGCGACACTATCCAATCGTGCGACGTCAACGGAGAGCGCTCGCGCTTCGTGATTGGTCAATCTCAAAGCAGTCGCTTTGAGAGACAAAGAGCACATCGTAGAGTCCAGGAAGCCTACTATGATGTTGACGAGAAGTTCCGCTGAAGGAAAGAGATGGCGCTAGATGCCTTTTATAGCTCTGTCTCTTTCCCTCAGCGGAACTACTTCCGTTTTAAGATGCAGGCCACCTGAGATGTGATTTACTTATATAAATAGCATATTTGGTGATTTGCCGCATGTTTTACCGAAGCGTTTATTGAAAGAAATAAATGTGTTATGAAATAAACTCACTGTCTCTTGCTTTCTGACCATTCTTCCAAAAAAGTCCCGATGGAGTAAGTATTGCATTTCTATAAACAAAACAAAAATTAGTGAGCCTCATATTTTTGTATTGAAAAATCCCTATTACCTATGTTCTATCACCGGTCGACAAATGAAAAAAAATTTTTTGCGCATGGGTTTTACTTATCATATTCTGATTATACAAGCATATTTATTTAAAAAAATGTGATAACAAATCAAAAATATTTGCTTTAAGAGTTTTTTTTCCAAAGCTGTCAGAGGCGAAAATTTAAGCTGGACTCTATGCGGGCGCTCTAATAAAAAAAAAAACTAATTATGATATTTTCTTGAAGTTACTTAGCATTGAAGAGGAAGAAGCCAGGGACAGTTTTAAGGCAGTAGTTCATGGTTTTATTGTAAACCCTAGAGCTGAAAGTTATGACGAGCTGATCACTGACACAACTACCAAATTTTTTCATCATCGGAAGTGGAATGTCTCTAACGATACACTAAAGATGCATATGCTACATTCTCATTTGGATAAATTTAAAGATAACATGGAAGCTTGTACGGAAGAACAAGAGGAACGCTTCCACTAAGACAATTTGAGATTTGACAAGCATTTGAGAGACGTTACCAAGGCCAGTACTGAAAGGGAAATGATGGGAGACTATATTTGGGGGTTATAAGAGAAACTTCTACTGAAAATAGCAGGAAAACTAAAACTATTGTTTACTTAATAGTTTAACTTTGTTTTAAAACTCATTTTGTAAAAATTAAACATGAATGGATGTACGGTTTCCTGTGTAATAACTCATCTCTGTGTCATTTTTAAGGTATTTTCATTGATTTTCATTTTCCCATTTTTTACTCATAAAAGCAAATTCAAAACTTTTTTTTGTTCATTTTCTTATTTCTAGATATACAAGCAATAAAAATAACTTAGGTAGAACCCGTGCGCAAAAATGCTGTAGACCAGTGTTATGCGGTCAGCAAAGAAAAAACAACATTTAATAAAGAAATAAAGAAAAAGTATTTATTAGACTCACACAAGACATAAGAAACAACAGTAATAATAAATTATATAAAAAATAAAACTAAGAAAAATAGTCCTGATCGAAGCCAAAACTTTCTCAGCACGGTATTGTGATTTTTTAACGCGAACGATGCCACATGCAAAAACTAGTGAATGATAAACTTACTCGGTGTTATTAACAATTTCACAATCCGTACAGCAAATTATTTTTTTTCCCAACTTCTTAGTACATACCTGAAAAATAATAACAGACTTTGAGCGCTTTCGGGCGAACACGATATCGGCAGGATTGGTAGTTTCATACATTTTTTAGGGAAAATTAGCGGGAGAGTACGATATGATAGTGTCGTATCATTGCCGCTATCGTGTGAAAACGCTCATTGATGTACGCAACTAAATACAGACATAAATAAAATAAATATTAAAAAAAAAAAAAAAACCCGACTGCGTAAAAAAACTAAAAAGAAAGAAACAAGCCCAGTAGTTTAGAATTCACGCATTCACACTCACAGTCGGGGCCCATTCAAATTATACCAATCAAATCTTCCCAAGGGGCCCCGACTGTGAGTGTGAATGCGTGAATTCTAAACTACTGGGCTTGTTTCTTTCTTTTTAGTTTTTTTACGCAGTCAGGTTTTTTTTTTTTTTTTTAATACTTATTTATTTTATTTTACTATTTTTAGCTTTTGTTAGCATTTATCAGTCCAAATTAAATTGAAACATATAAGTTATATATATTTTGGTAAACCATTTTTAAAATCCTTTAATTTGATACCCTACTTGATAGAATGTGAGAGATTTAAAAAAAAATATTTTTAGTTCGGAACCCTTTTCACACGAGTTCGACTCGCACTTGGCCAGTTTTATGTACCCAGTGACACTCTCACGTTTAAGACGAATCTAACGACACCTCTCAAGTTAAAATCCATCAAGCCGTTTAGGCTGCAGAGCAACACACAGAAACATACATACCTACATACATACATACATACATACACTCGAAAAACATAACCCTCCTGGCGCAGTCGGGTAAAAACAAATTAGATAATTATTTTCCCATGCGACGCGAATCGTAAAGATGTTTTAAATTGCGAAAAGGTAAATTCTGTTGCAAGTGGGGATTTGAAACCGCGTCTTCTGGATAAGTACTCCAGACGTCTTGCCAATTAGGCTATCGAAACTCACACTCGTTTGAGTTGAATTTTGAACTTTTCTTTCATCAAAAATCATCTTTATAAAAACACACACTTTGGCCCTATGAGGGGCGGCCCGTCACATTGCTGAAACCGGGCATTGTCCATGATCAGAAGGCTAGTCATCCATTTCTCGCCGTCCGCATACCCATACATCTAACCTAAGAGGACATAAGTGCTCTGGGTAGCCATCTTACAAGTTTTTTTTTTTCGATTATCCACAATCAGTAATCCAAACTAATATTATAAATGCGAAAGTAACTCTGTCTGTCTGTCTGTCTGTTACGCTTTCCCACTTAAACCTCTCAACCGATTTTGATGAAATTTGGCACAGACAATCTTTAGACCCTGAGAAAGAACATAGGCTATCAAAAAACCACGCGGGCGAAGCCACGGGCGGAAGCTAGTCTACTATAAGTGGATGTGCTGGTAGATCTGATTATCGAGTGTGCAGTCCAGCGAGTGCACTACTCTTTCTAGATTCAGTCCTTGTGACTCCAGTGCTGGGTTTACCTTTATTTTTTGGTATAGGTCCAGGATATGTCCCTTTTCAGACGTTTTGGAGGATTGCTAGAGAGTAGCCTTTTCACTAACACATTTGGGTGGGTCCTTAATCTGGCTTTTTATTTAGAGCTCGTATTTGCAAGGCAGGTTTGAGAACTGGTGTACTACGGCACCAATCTTACAAGATGAAAATGTATCTTACTGGATGTTTCGGACTCTCGTCATCTATCGTAGTCAAACATCTCTTCTCCTGAACACACTTCCCCGCCAGCCCCTCCCATTCACATGCTTCTCCTGAAACAAGTTAACTAATTAAAAAAAAAAAAAAAAATTAACCGCCATCAAAAACAACCACAAAAAAGTGTAAAATAACCTACAAAATAACTTTTCTTTCGGAAGTCGGTGGTTTTGTTTTTTTATTTCGTTGTCTTTTTTGCCACCGACTTCCGAAAGAAAAGTTATTTTGTACACTAATCGGACTAGAAACCTCGGAGTAATCGATGTACATAGGTACATAAAAAAAAACATACCGACCGAATTAAGAACCTCCTCCTTTTTTTGAAGTCGGTTAAAAAGTGTTTTAGTGTCTGTTACATTGTATGCAGAATCTAGAAGAGGTGATTTGTGGTCAGGCACAGAATACCTAATGATTGGGTTTGTATTCCAGACCCAGTCGAACCGGAATCAATCGTCGTTGAAGATCAACCTCTGTGGTTGTTGAGGAAAATAAACAATTTAAACTGGTATAAGTAACGTACCTATTATAACTTGCGCTTCAGCTTTTGCATGGATGCAAGGTAACTTACTTCTTACTATAAGTAGGTATTTTAAATCCGAATGATTTTTAGTGGTTTTTTAGTATGAATGTGTTAAATTTTTAGGAAGAAAGAAATAACATTATTGGTACAAACGCAGGGCATAGCACAATGAGATAAATTAAACAACAAGTGATAAAAAAATAAAAAATAACCTAAAACTATTTGGTACAAATATTTGTTTGCCCCGCGGCTGCTCCAAAGAGGCCCAGTTCAGCATAAATGTCAGGCAACTAAGTGCCTGACGCTGGTTTTCAACTGGATCTGTCTGTGTTTTACTCTTTCACGCAAATACTGCGGAACTGATTTGTATGTTTGTTATATAGATATTTAACAAGTTGGATTATCATTCATTAGCAAGACGTTCCGATCGCTGGGGTTCCTTGAGCTCAACTAGCCCCCTCTATCGAACGTACAAGACTTGCCGTCACGACACCTAGCGGCTCACACGAAATCTACCGGCGAATCTACCAGCTCCTCCCTGCGGTCTTTTCCACCTCGGGTGCCTCGAGGTCAGTTCCTCGGCGGCTGCGTAGCTCCAGCTACGCGATAAGCCAGGAGAGTACTTTAGTGCGCCTACCAGTGGCGTTACTAGGACAGAACAGGCCTTGAATCAAAACTTGTTTGGGGCCCTTCTAATCTGCAATGCTGCACCATGACCCTGTAACGTAAGGGCGTTTGAAGAAACAGGGTGGATTTTTAGTAAGTAAAGCCAGCCGCTGACTTTTAGTCTCCCTGTCGAGTCATCATCATCATCATCATCCGGAAGACGTCCACTGCTGAACAAAGGCCTCCCCCTTAGACCGCCACGCCGAACGACAATTCGCCACTAGCATCCATCGGCTGCCCTCGACCCTCACGATGTCGTCGGTCCACCTAGTGGGAGGCCTGACTACGCTGCGTTTTCCGGTCCGTGGTCGCCACTCGAGATCTTTTCTTCCCCATCGGTTGTCAGTTCTACGAGCGATGTGGCCTGCTCATTGCCACTTCAACTTGAAAATTTTATGAGCTATGTCGGTGACTCTGGTTCTTCGCCGAATATCCATGTTCCGGATTTTATCACGCAAAGAAACTCCGAGCATAGCTCTTTCCATTGCTCGTTGAGTGACTTTTAGTCTCTCTAAAAGGCCAGCAGTCAAAGACCACGTTTCAGAGACATATGTTATCACTGGCAACACACACTGGGTAAACACACTTGTCTTGAGACATTATGGGATTCTCGATGAGAAGATAGTCCATGTCGAGTGCTATGAAGTTATTATGGGAGTGCGCTCATCATGATGAAAAATAGTTTCTAGTAACAAAAATTCTCTAGTGAGCGGTGAATCTAAGAGTCTGATCCTTTGTTTTTAACACACGACTCGCCTACAGCACTAAAAGGCAAATCCGCTTTGAGCGTCGCATTTCGTTGCCCTCGTGTAACATTCCCATCAGGTCAGAGGAGTAGCTACCGCCTATTAGCCGTATCAATTATACGGGGTCCCCAAGTGTCCTGGCCCCCGACGATTGGAGTAAAAATAAAAACATAAAATGTTGCTCTTTAAATCAAAACTTATCACGGCTCTAAAGCTTCAATTATCGAACATAGCTCAATTTTCAAAAAGGCTAATATCTGTTGTCATAAATGAGCTTGCTATAGCAATAACGTAGATTAGAAGGGCCCCAAACAAGTTTTGATACGGGGCCCCTTCTGCCCTACTAGCTGCGCCACTGCATCCGGTCCACCCATGGAGGACTCATTTGATGATGGGTGATGAAACTTACCTTCTCGCTTATTTAAATATTGACTTAACACGCTAGTCAAACTGACACATAAACAGAACACAATAATATATTTATACATGTTGACGAAGCACGCGTTTGCCTTGAACACTCAGCTTCAACTAAATATAAATATATCAAGTAGATACAGCATCTTCAAACTTGTTGTCGTCGCCCGTTCGTTGAATCAGCATTGTCGTGATATGCCTAGGCATATCGTGTTACTGGCACTGGCACTTCATGATATGCCCAGTATAAAGTCGGAGGGACTGACGAGAAAGGCGTTTTTTTGTAGAAGTGCTCCATTTCAAGGGGTAAAAACAGAAACGGGGCATTGCCGGGGCCTCCATCCCTTTCTAACTTAACCTGTCCTAGTTTTAGGACACCCTGCGTGGTGGTCGGGGGACTATCACGTAATCGTGGCCCCGGAACGTAAAGGTCTATTTAGGGACATCGTGATTTTAGTCAGTACGACTGACAGTTTTTCCCGTCCTGCCCTGGGAAAAAATCATCTAAAGAGTATACTCCCAGTACTCTTTAGATGATTTTTCCGAGTTAAAAAAAATAAAAAAGGTAGTTTATGGCCAGTTGCTCATTAGAGACTGGCGGGTCGTGGAGGAGGCGGAGACTCTGTCGGATCACCGTTACATCCGATTCGACGTCTCTGTGACTTTTTGTCGCGCAGTGACTTTTTGTTTTCCCGTTATGCGTGCTATGATGATGCATGGGAGTGCGCTTATTATGGTGACTAACAATAATAGTAACCGCGTTAAGTTACCAGTGTACGGCAGCACGGACAACTCGCACAGGAAAATAAAATACAAAGAAAAAATAAATCAGTAAATCCTATATTATGTCA
Source organism: Agrotis clavis (assembly GCA_954870645.1). Lineage (NCBI taxonomy): Eukaryota > Metazoa > Arthropoda > Insecta > Lepidoptera > Noctuidae > Agrotis > Agrotis clavis. The sequence continues at coordinate 9,477,897 of OX940946.1, forward strand.
TTACACTTATAACGTATTATCAAGTAAGCCCCCATTCGCACTTTTTTTACGGGCGTTAAAAAAGCTCTGAGTTGAAACAAAAAGGTAATTTGAATTTAAATGTCACAGCCCAGCACTACTCTCAAATGGAGTTCGACGAAAAGGGTAGGTACAGTCACGAGCAATAACATGTAAACACTTAACAAAATTCAAACGCAATTTACTAATAGATAAAATAAACCACCACTTTGAAATAAGACCTATTTCATTATATACAGAATGGCCTACAAAATAGAAGTCTAATGAAAACATCAGAAGTTTAAATCAACATGGTACCTCTTGAATACTGCTTAGTGTTTACATACTATTGCTCGTGACTGTAGATACATGCAATGCATTATTTTGTTCCATTCCGGCGCTTTTATAACGCCCAGAAAGCGCTCGATCGTGCGAACAGGGTCTAAGCATGGTGAAAATAAACCGCAACGTTTTGGTCGTGGAAATCAGGGCCCCCGCTACCATATGTGCAATGTGTGCAATGCACACGGGCGCCATCCTTTAGGGGCGCCAAAGCCAAGGGCCCAGAAAAAAAAATCAAAAATAATTGTTAAAAGAAAAGTTGAGAACCTAACTAGGATTACTTTTAAGTACCTACTAAAGACTTCAAATATTTGATCTCACTTTTAGATTAAAACTTGAAGTCCAGAAACGTTAAACTTTTAGAGCTCACTGCGTTCTTCTATGAAGAATTGCCTTGTCCTATTCCAAAAAGCTAAAAAATTTCGCGCTCGCTTCGCTCGCGCTAGAACTAAGGTTGACGTTCGCTTTTCATGACCTCGCTTTTGATAGCTCATTTTTCAATAGCAAATGAATGCTTATGTTAGTTAATCTTGTATTGGTCTACAAAAAATGAAATTTGTCTTCTCTAAGATAGTATGGAACTCTGGGTGTGAAGTTTGAGTAGCACTTGATTTTTTTTTTGTGTTTAAGTTATGAAGCGCAGGGCACTGAATTTTAAAATACACCACTGACCGACACAATAAAAAAAAGATAATTCAAAACGCCTTAAGGGGCGCCAAAATCCTTTTTTGCACACAGGCGCCAGTAGACCTTACGGGGGCCCTGGTGGAAATCAGTCGCCATAGACCACGTTTAGGTTAAGACGACGTCTTGGAGTCATGCTGTATTGATATTCATACGCCTCCACAATCTCATCGATGGACAGTTGATAGTTGAAAAATGTTTCTACCGGGTATCTGCAAAAGTAAAGGTAGATATCATTGCATTGCTGCTAAATTGCGGGTGGCGGGTTCGATTACCTACCGCACGTAATAAATATAATTAAGGCCAATAGTTGGGGTCGCGGGACTGTCTTATCAGTTACCCGTGACCCTAGAACGAAAAGGGCTATTGAAGGATCACGGTGGATTTTAATCAGTACGAATCTGATACCCAGCGCGGGAGGATTCATTTCTTGATTTTGGCATGATTAAAAAAATATTGTTCAATAATTGATAAAAGTTACAAAAAATGCTGCTGCTGATGTATGTGGGTTTTAATGTTTGTAAACGCATACACATAACAGAAGAAAAAATATTGCGAGACCAACATTCTTTCAGAAATATCGAGAATCTCGTCATAACACCTGTTCAAATAATTCCAATTTTAAAGATTTTGAACGCATTCATTTGTTCTGTCATTAGTGTCAACATTGTCATTCAAGTCGAGACGTGATTTTTTCGGTGTTTTCCCGCGACAACAAAACTTTTCAAGTTATTTTTCTTCGAAAATATGACTTCTACTGACTTGAACAATTTTATAAAAGCTTTAGACACTGTGAAGAAGGATTACACATGTGGCGTGTGCGATGAAATGTGTAAAGATCCCGTAGTTTTGAAGAAATGTTTCCATATCATTTGCGCTGTTCATACCGGTTTAAAACAGTGTCCGTCTTGTAAAATACCTCTGGACGACTTTTCCACCTTCGTTGACGACAGAATACAAGTTTGTATCGACTCTGCTACTGAATTAGGCAAGTTATTCGAGAAGTTTCGACCAAAAGAACCCAGTGTTACATCAAGTAAGAAAACAAAAAAGAATAACCCCGTTCCCGCTTCAAATAAGAGTGCCACTGCTGAATCTAGCTTCAAGAAGCCTCTATCTGACAAGACGAACTCCCGCCCTGAGCTGAGCGAGACTATCAACTCGAATTTGAGTTCAAAATTCAATAAAAACAATGAAAAACGCAATAATAAAGGCGAAACAGCCCTTCATATTTATTGTCGTCTCGGTAAGATCGATAAAATTAAGGAATTACTCAGTCTAGGTGCTAATACTAACACTAAAGACAACGCAGGCTGGACACCGTTGCACGAAGTTGTGCAAAATGGGCGCTTGGATCTCGTGACACTACTTTTACAGTACAATACACTGATAGATGTGCCTGGACAGAGCAATGAGACACCATTACATGAAGCTGTGAGATATAATCACGTAGAAATAGCAGAGGAGTTGGTAAAGCATGGAGCAGATATGAATGCAAGAAACTGTAAAGGAGAGACACCTTACCAGCTTGCCTCGGTTGATATGAAGAATATATTACGTGCAGCTGCCGACAAGATATTACATACTCAAAGTGTAAATGTCTCACATATAGCAGCATTGTATACGGAGCTAGAATCTGATGATATACGTCTTTTCTGCGTTTCTCAATATCGCACAGTGCATAACAAGCTGAAAGTCTTAGCGAAACATCACTCTAATATTACTATAGAAGCAAAATTCAATAAAAAGGTCACACATTTAGTCGTAGACACCGAAGATGGTATTTGTCAGTCCAGTTTAGATGTATTACAAGGAATTGTAAGCAGCATCTGGGTTATATCATCGGATTGGGTTACGAAGTCCACGGAAGAGAAACTAGAGTCTTTTGAATGCTACGAAGTCAGGGGTGTAGGGACTACATCCTACAAAGGTCCGAGGAACGCTCGGTACATCAAATATAAACAATTACCAGGCATTTTTAATGGCTGCCATTTCTACTTTCACAATTTCAATACAAAATATGAGATTTCTAAATCCGTTGTTCTAACGAAAGCTGTATTGACGAAGTTGGTAACTGATGCTGGTGGCATTGTTCTGAGGAGGGTACCGAATCCGGAATCTATACCGGAGAGTGAGAAATTGGTACCGTATCATGCGAAGAAAGATGGTAAATTGATAAACTGCTCCCATTATATTATTTTTAAGGATATGTATGAACCGATGTATAATATGCAGCATTTAAAGGCGCTGCCTATCGGTTGGCTGATAGAATGTCTTGAGAAATATGAATTGTGCGAACCATGGTAGTTTAATCCTAATATAATATTCAAATAGGTTTAAAAATGTAATATGGGAAGATGGAATGATGAATATCATGGAAGAATTTTATGTTAGCTTTCGTTATTTCACAATACTTGATACACAAAAATGTAATATTTATCAATTACTTAAATTGTTTTTTAGATTTCATTTATGACATGATAATTATGATCATTGTACGCATAGAGAAAAGCAGCTGTAGGTATTTTATTTGATTTCAGAACAGATTAACAGATGCCATATTTCCATGTTTCTTTTTCAACGGAAACTAATTAAAAAAAAAAAAAAATATGCTGAATCTGTATTTGATGAACTGAATGTTCTAATTATGTTATTTGTTTTATTAAAATGTATTATTATTGAGATTAAAATTAAGTTATTTTAATAATTAAAGTTTTCTGATTTACATCACGCCTGTAATGCCCAAAGGAAAACCATTGAAAAAAAAATGAAAATGTTCTTTATTGCATTGATGTGTACATTAGGTGTTACAGAAGTCAATGAGTTTCAACATGAAACCCGGTTAGGGCACGCCGGCACCCTTCCTTCCACTTCACACCACCAAAACGACACCACCGGTGGTGTCGTATGGAATCTCTAGTCCATATGACACCACCGACTATTAGTGAGGTTACATACAAAGTTGTTGAAATGTTGATATGAAAACATAATGAGGTACGTCATTTGACAGTTTATATTTATCTGTCACTCAAATGGTGGTTATAAATTATCGTTAAACTATAGTTATGTAAATCAAAATCAAAGCATTTATTTCAAGTAGGCCAGTTACAGGCACTTTTGAATTGTCATAGACAATTAAAGGAATATTAAGTATTAAACACTAAAAAGTTATGGTGCTACAGTCCCAGTCACAAGACATAAAAACTGTGAAAGTACCGTAGATGCACGTTCCAAGTCGTAGATCTCTATGGAGAAGAACGTGCAAGAAACTCCATGGACACTCTTTTCAGATCGCCAAAATTATTAGGTACAGAATCATTGTTACATCATTCATTCTTAGATGGTACATTATGCGAGAACGATGTAGCAAGTTTAAAAGTGTCCATAGTAAAATTTGAAACAAAGACAATTCAGAAATAAAAATTAATAAATTAAAATAAACCGTGGCAGCTAAGAGATGACCAGTCGCAACTGACAGCGCCCGTTCACGAACATGACACATGCATCAGCACCATTCGGCTCAACCATTTTGAAGGGAGCCAAATGATCCGACACACGCGCCACCATCAGCGAGACATTTGAGTGAGCATGACACACTCAACCGCCAGGGTCATTCAAGTCAACAAGAGACGTAGGTACTCAGTGAATGACAGCTCTGAAGTACATAGTACTCACACAATGTCGGCTATGAAGCTATATAATACAAGGAAGATTAAATCTATACAATGCAAATACAGTTGTACAATCTTCAGCAGCTCCAACAATGGTATTAAGTATACTTCTACTATTAATTTATTTATACGTTCACTGTCTCATGGAGCAGGACCAGCATGGAGCCAAGCATTATTATCAGCGATATAGTCGCTCAGTTTGTAATATGCCTGCTTACAAAGTGTGCGTTTAATGCATGTTTTGAATTTAGTTTCATTCAGTTCAAGAACGTTTTGTGGTAGCTTATTATAGCATTTTAAACAGAACCCCATGAAGGAAGAGTCTACTTTGGCGAGTCTGAAGCCCGGCTGAACTAATTGGTCCCTATTTCTAGTATGATAATTATGTCTGTCACCTCTTTTAGAGAAAAGATGCAGATTTTTCCTAACGTACATTATGTTTTCATAGATATATTGACAAGGAACCGTCAAGATGTTAATTTCCTTAAACAGTTCCCTTAGAGAATCGCGTCTACGGAGATTATATATAGCTCGGATCGCTCTCTTTTGGAGAATAAAGATGGACTCGATGTCAGCCGCCCGTCCCCACAATAAAATACCATACGACATTACACTGTGGAAGTAGCTAAAATATACAACTCTCGCGGTATCAACGTCAGTGAATTGGCGAATTTTCCTGACAGCATATGCTGCTGAACTTAATCGCCCTGCAAGTGTTGTTATATGAGGGCCCCATTGTAGCCTTGAATCAAGTGTTATTCCCAGGAAAACCGTTTTATCGACGAATTCTAGTATCTCCTCATTCAACACTATGTCATAATTACTATTTTTAACATTTGGTAAGGCAAATCTAATGCATTTAGTCTTGTTTCCATTTAATACTAAATTGTTTGCTGAAAACCAGTTATGGATCTGACGCAAGACATTATTGACGTCATCTAGATTCTGAGCTTGCCTATTAATTTTAAAAATTAGGGATGTGTCATCAGCAAATAACACTATATTGTGTAGTTGATTTTTAAGTATATAGGGTAGATCATTTATATATACAAGAAAGAGAAAAGGACCCAATATTGAGCCTTGTGGAACTCCCATTTTAACTGTTAAACCCTGTGAATTTACACCATTTATTTGAACATGCTGTTGTGTCTGGTAAAATCTTATTTATGTGATCATAAATAAGATTTTACCAGACTAAGCGCAAGTTTACCTAGTCCGTAATGTTCAAGTTTCAAAAGTAATGTATCGTGATTAACGCAATCAAATGCTTTGGAGAGGTCACAGAATATTCCTATAGTGTCTTGTGCCTCTTCCCATGCAGTAAATATGTGCTTCAATAGGGTGACACCGGCGTCAGTTGTACAACGTCCCTTGGTGAAACCATACTGCTGATCGTGTAAGATTTTGTAGGTGTCGAAGTGGTTAAGCATCTGATTTAGCATTACTTTCTCAAATATCTTGCTAAAGACTGGCAACACGGATACTGGTCTATAATTGTTAGTATCTTTGGAGTCCCCAGATTTAAAAAGAGGCACGACTTTACTGAACTTCATCAAATCAGGAAAAACTCCTTGATCCACACACAGATTAAAAATTAATGCCAAATATGGCGCTACAGTTTCCACAATGCCTGTACAAACTTTGATAGACAATCCCCATAAATCTTCGGTCGCTTTAATTTTGATTTCCCGGAAAGCTTTAATAACTGTCATAGGGTTTATATGTTTAAACTTAAAATCAGCCGGGCTGCCAGAAACGTTCGCCTTTAATAAACCTATTGAAATATCAGGTGAGCCTCCGTAGTCCTGACCGGTATATCAGTAAAGAATTTAACAAATTCTTCAGCTACTTCCAGATTTGAGCTTATAGGACCACAAGATGTCTGCAAAGCATAGTTAGTGTTGGGCTTTTTGTATATGTAAAATAATGAATTGAGAGCTGTTTGTCAAAAACACGCGTTTCTGGACATCACTAGGGTGGTGTCATATGGACTAGAGATTCCATACGACACCACCGGTGGTGTCGTTTTGGTGGTGTCATGTGGAAGGAAGGGCCGGCACGGCAACATATTACAGATCATATATTTTTTGGTGGGTATCGAACCCGCGCCGCGACACGTTGCGCAGCAGTTGATCGTACAGCCACTGCGTGACTGCGTCAACCGTGCCGGTGTAGAGTACCCTCTTTTTAGTAAAACCCCTTCTACAAGATCAGACCCGACCGCCCGACAGAAGTGACCTTGGTCCGGTTGATGTGAAGATCTACCGTGTAGCTGTAGACGTTGGTCGGCCGACCAAATATGGGCGGAGTCAATCGACCTTTGGATGACCTTGGTCGGGAGCGCATCCCTCCCGACAGGCTGCGTCCGCGGTCAGACCCGACCGTCGGCCGACAGCGTTCCAGACGGTTGGGTACTGTTGACGCGACCAAGGTCATCTCTGTCGGCGGTCGGGTCTGATCGTGTAGAAGGGGTTTAAGACTGCTGTCCGACCATCTGATTGTCGGTGTCCACGGTGTCCACCCCGTGATAGACAGTAGATTTGTAAATACTGAAAAACCGCCCAAGTGCGAGTCGGTTTTTTTTTAATATTATGGGTAGCAGAATTAAGATTGATCTCTTAGGACTTTCGTTACGTAGCATAAAGGCCTTCCGCACACAACAGTGCCGACACGTTCCGTTCCGTGACGTGCTATTCATAAATACTAGTGAACGAACATCACTGAACGGCACTGTCACTGATCAGTACGGACAGCGTCGTACAAAATGTATGGTACAATATCATATTTCACTGACACTGATCGATACGGTACTGATCGGCATGTGTCGGTACTGATCGGCACGTGTCGGCACTGCGCCGGCACTGTTGTGTGCGAATAGGCCTTAGGTACAGAGTCTTTATTTTTGAAATTGTATTTTTTTTCTTGTATCGAACAAAACCGCATTTTATTCTAAAAATAGAAAACAAGAAGAATTTAGCGCTAAATAGAGAAAAATAAAACAAATAAGTATATAACAGAATAATATTTATTTTTCAAAATAAACTTTACAATTTTTTCTATAGGTATATTTACAGTACATGTAATCACATTAGGTACTTAATAATTAATACTTTAGGCTAGCGAACTACAAGAAACTAAAGTCAAGCGCGCTTACTCACTGTGACTGACTAATTTGAGTCGGTGACCAAATGCAAGTGAAAATAATCCTTAGTACTACGACATCAAGACGCTGCCAATATAAAACGTGGGTTGTCTGTGGGTAGATAGAAAAAACAGGCTTACGACGTGAATCAATCGAATTCCATCATTATGTCGTAGAAGTAAGGACGATTTTCACTTCTTATTTGTCGGCGACGCAAATTAGTCAGTCTCAGTGAGTAAGCGCGCTTAAACGAAAAAAAACGGGTATCAAGTGAAAAGTTCTCAATTTTCTATATCCTGTAGTTCAGAGACCAGTGTGCCTAAAAAGGCCATTTTAGCAGATTCATACAATTAATTGCGATAAAATTCATAAATTGTTCGCGGACTAAAATTTTGAGTTATTCGAGAGAAGAAGGTAGATTGCACACAACTACATAAATATTGACAGCATTAGTTTAAAATCATTTTAAATTTTTAAAAAAGTACATTACGTTTTTTACACAACCATTTTTCATAGGATAGTTTCCATGCTACTAAAAGATTTTCTACCATTTTATAAAAACTCATTTTTGTCGGTATCCAGTCTAATCACATACTTTACGACTACGGTTTGAACATAGATATAATAAATAAGATTTGTTTCTGTTTTTAATATTTCTTTGGGTTTGAACAAAGCTGCGACGACGCCATATTGTGACGACAAACACATTTTTCTAACACTTGCATGCTCATTTTATAAAATAAAATATTAGCAACGTCGTTTATATGAATGCACGGAAAAAATCATTGTATGTTTTAAAAATAGTTGTTTTAATAGATTTTCCACTTAATGCTCTGGAATATGCAATTCAAAATCTATTACAAGGTAGTTTATAATAATAATATTCCACAACTATCACACAACGCTATCTAGTCCCAAGCTGAGCAAAGCTTGTGTTATGGGTACTAGACAACTGATAAACATACATAAATTACTTATATATATTTCTAAACACATAAATATTATAGATTATGCTTATTTAAGATGATATTACACCCAGACACAGAATAAAAATGATCGTGCTCATCGCACAAACATTTGTCCTGGGTGAGAATCGAACCCACGACCTCCGGCATAGCACTCAGGGTCACTAACCACTAGACCAACAGGCCTGTCAAAGTTGTAGTCATAAAGAAAATAGTAACAGGTTAAACCGAAATCCGACCCCAACATATTTAGGAAAATAATAGGCAGATGAATGATGTATGTGTGGATCAACGACGATATATTACTAGACTACTAATAACAGGCGACCGATGGCTGTCAACACATTAGGCAAAAAAGTCTTATATCCGTCTCATTTCGACCAATCCTGTGAGCCGTAAACATACGTTGAGACAGAACAGACCTTGAGTTAGCCAATCACAACGCAGTACCCCGTCCCCCTCGCTTACGTAGTACCTCAGCGAGTTGACAGAATAGTTTTTGTTCCTTAGATCGTGCATGCGGAGTCTAGTATTATATCGTCGTTGGTGTGGATTATTGACAGTATTAATTAATTGAATAATCTAATTAGTCTTTTCAGTTAGCGAGCTTGCACATGGCGCGATACGTGCGAGTTGCAATTTCTACTAACTGAATGAAAATCGTCCTTGCTACTACGATATAATGTTGCAATTCGACTGACTTACGTCGTCGTGGCGAGCGTGTTTTGTTTTTCATCAACCAGTAGATAGCCGCACGTTTTATGTCGTAATATGTTGTAGTGGTATGGATGATTTTCACTTGTAGTTGAAATCGGTCGTATTGCCTCGCATCGCATCATATACATAGCAAGCTCGATTACGGTGCGGACAGACTATGTAACATAACATGTTATATAACATTTTTCATAGTGTGGTCATGTTATATAACATTGTTATATAACATTTTACATACATTTGTAGTGTTATATAACAACTAGCTGACACCGCAAACGTTGTTTTGCCATATAAATAATAAAAAAATAGATAGTAGCCGATTCTCAGACCTACTGAATACGCATATTAAATTTGGTAAAAATCGGTAGAGCCGTTTCGGAGGAGTACGGTAACTAACATTGTGACACGGAAATTTTATATATAAGATGTTATATAACATTGTTACATGGTCTGTACGCACCTTTAGAGTATTGAAATAAAAGACACATTTTTAAAATCAATGAATATTTAAAATGCTGTAACGCATCAAAATTGCAAAGGGTTGATCATACAAAAACTGTATGTAAATTTTTTTACATATCTTAGCGAAAATTATGAAAGATCGGCGTCAATTATCTGAAAAATCATTGTTCAGGCTTCATGATATACAAGCTGAATAATTTAAATATGTTTACATAAATGCATAATCGAGTATGACACAGCAATGGTACCCTAAGCCTTAAAATATTTTGGCATAAGGGTAACGTACCAAATGACACATTATCAGGGTTCGACGCGGAATCGATTTATACCGATCACGTATATCACTTTACGAATATTTATAGCTGAATAACGATTTTCGTTATTATTTCATGGCGATAGAGTTCATTTTAAGATGATTCCGCGTCGATAAAAATCCCAATAATAATAAGAAAAAATAAAATATTAAGACCATTAAAATATTAAAAAAAAAAAACAAAATACTTACAGAATTGTGAATATTTAAATACATTTCAAATTAGTATTATCTGTTGAGCCAGGGCGCCTCCATGTCTCATATGTTTTTGTTGTGTCACTATGGTGGGCCATCATGGGTCACTTTATTATGCCTTCATGAGTCATCTAGGTGGGCCATTATGGGTCACCTAGATGGGCCATCATGAGTCATCTAGGTGGGCCATCATGGGTCACCTAGGTGGGCTATCATGGGTCACCTAGATGGGCCATCATGGGTCATCTAGGTGGGCCAACATGGGTTAACTTGTGAGCCCCACATATATGCCACATAGCAACACTTTCAGATATTACATTGAAATATGTATCTAGAAATCTTAAGTATGTTTTTTTTTATAATATCAATCATGAACTAAATGAATACTGTGTTCAAGAATGTATAAAAATAAAACTTATCAATTTTTTTTTAAATTATATATAAAGAAAACATTTAAATTATAATAAGTATGTACATTTTCTAACATAAGACTTATTTAAATTAGTATATTATAAAATTATATTTACAATTTGCGACAAAATTACACGGTTTTTATATTTCATCAGTAATTTTTAAGAGACATAAAAGTAGCAAAATATTGATGTATTGTAGTATATTTTTTTCTCAGAAAAATTGTATAGGCAACAAAATATTATAACAAATTTCATTTGAAGGAAATAAAATATATGTTTGATGTATAAAATGTGTTCAACCAGTAATGGAGATTTCACTATAATTCATTAAAATTCCAAGTTTATCAAATTAAAAAAAAACTTTTTGAAAAAAAGGGAACCGTCTTCAAAACCAAACACAAAAAACTATAAAATAACTTTTCTTTCGGAAGTCGGTGGCTTTCTTTTTTTTTATCTCATTGACATAATATGGCCACCGATTTACGAAAGAAAAGTTATTTTATAGTTTTTTTTGTGTTTGGTTTTGAAGTCGGTTTCCACATACATACAGGTCGATCTGAGAACCTACTTTTTTTTTGAAGTCGGTTAAGAACAATAGCTATCTGAACTCTTTGTTACTAAACTGCCTGCACAATGAAAAGTGTCCCTAAAAATATAAACATTCATGGCATAAGTATTACGACCTGGCAGTGACCGACCCAACGACGATATAATACTAGACTACTCATTGCACGATCTAACGAACAAAACTATTCTGCCAACTCGCTGAGGTAATACGTAAGCGAGGGGGGCGGGGTACTGCGTTGTGATTGGCTAACTCAAGGTCTGTTCTGTCTCAACGTATGTTTACGGCTCACGGGATTGGTCGAAATGAGACGGTTATAAGACTTTTTTGCCTAATGTGTTGGCAGACATCGGTCGCCTGTTATTACGAGTCTAGTATTATATCGTCGTTGGACCGACCATACTTACATCAAATATTCAATATATCTATCTACAAATAGTTACCAACGATAAATATGACACATCGACCTATAAAAAGAGATAATCGGCTTATTTCGGCTTCGTAGAGTGCTATTTCTCTCACACGAAGCCAAATGAACGAGGAACTAGGCAACATGAGAGGAGCTCGAGGGTAAAGCTCTCGCATGCAAAGGTTAGTCTGTGGATGGGTGGCCATATATCATAACGAGTTTCTTTCGTGCCTCGGAAAGCACGTAAAGCCGTTGGTCCCGGCTGTCATTTGTAAATCATTGATAGTTAGGGACTTTACTCATGGCGCGATGCGATTCAATCGAATTCCAACTACAAGTGAAAATCAACCTTACCACTATGACATAAGACATAAAACACGTTGTTATCTCAGGGTAGATGAAAAACAAAACACGATGGCCATGACAACGTCAAGTCAATCGAATTGCATCTTTATTTCTTAGTGGCAAAGGTTGATTTTCACTTGTAGTCAGAAGCTCCAAAGTCTGTGAACAAGTCTTACAAGGGTATCGTATATCCGTTGAGTTCCTTTAGTTATGAGTCGAGGTACACGATAACTGAAATCTGTGTCGTTCTTTCTTCAAAAGACCGTCTCAGACAATAACCTACATGGTCCTCGTATGACTTGACAAATATGTCTGGACTTTAAAAAGACAGTGACCTCTGAGTTTGTTTCGGCTGTTTCTTCTCAGAGCAGTCAGGTACGAAACACCGGCCACATCTAGTTTGTTAAAAGACAATGTGTAAAAGTGTTGATATTAACTAACTTGCAAAAATAAATTCAATTTCATTCGTTATTTCATTTTATTAACCCAGTTACTGGGTTGTAAAGGTCTTATACAACGTGTAACGTTAATAGCGCAAAACCTCTCGTGGGGTAACTCAGCCCATGTTACTGAACAATGTTTGTTCTAAAACTTTTGGAAAAATAAAATAAAAAAATTTTTTTTTTCATACAAAATGAGAAATTGATCGAGCCCATCAGTATGAAAAATCATTTCTTTTTTAATTTTTTTCCAAAAGTTTTAGAACAAACAATGTTCAGTAACATGGGCTGAGTTACCCCACGAGAGGTTTTGCGCTATTAACGTTACACGTTGTATATCTTGAGAGCAGTGGTGGCCCAGTGGTATCGGTCCCGACTTACGAGTTGTAGGTCATGGGTTCGAACCCCGCCAGGCGCATTACTTTGTGTAATTTATTTCATCACCACTGCTCTCAAAACGGTGAAGGAAGACATCGTGAGGAAACCGGCATGTCTTAGAACCAAAAATTCGAAGACATGTGACATCTACCAACCCGCACTGGGCCCGCTTGGTGGATTATGGCCCAGTCCCTCTCACAGAGGCCTGTGTCCCAGCAGTGGGAACATTATAGGCTGATGATGATGATGATGAAAGGTCTTATATGCAGTACCGGTTGGTATAGTTAAAAAAAACTTGGTTTAGGTAGTGTGTGAAAAAGCCGATACCTAACCAATTATCTCTTTCCATCAATATGCAACATCGTCAGTATCAATAAAGGCGCTACCTCACCGGGAGCATTCGCGTGTAATGTAACATTAAAGTTTCCCCTTCGAGCATTACATTACAATACTACCTCCCTGACTGACGAGCATTCGCGTACATTTAGTATAGATTTGATATAAGGTGCGCATTGTGATGCTCGATTGTCTTCCTTCACTGATGAAATGTTCGAATCTGTAACGTTACATTACAGGTGAATGCTCGCGGTGAGAGAGCGCCTTAAGAGCGCTTATTCTGAAGGTTGGCAACGTCGCTAATAGCTGTCAAATATTTACAAGATTTAATTAATTTAATAAATTTACTGTATGAAAATAAGAAATATGGCTCTGTAGTGCATTAATAAAAATATTAGGGAATGCAATAATTAATATCGTAACACCGAATACATAGTTATAGACGTAAAAAAAGCAATTGGAAGCATCCCAAATGCCTTTTATACGGTATCCCTTTTCGTCACCTAAAATTGTTTGTCCGAAAATCATTATCCATAACACGTTTGCTATAAAATTCAGTAACCATAATGATCATAAGTTCTAAATATTGTTTTACATAATTATCTTCACTTCTAAAGCTGTTCTGGCATAAAATCGAGTATCATAATAATTGAATCTCCTAATTTTGTATGAAATAAAGTCATATGTCCTAATCATTATATTACATAATGTGTATTATTCCGAATGTTCAATTAGGTATAGTAAAACTGATATTTCATGAAATTGTTTAGAAACCGAAGATCTTGGGATCCAAGAGCGAGCGAAGCGAGCTCGTGACTTGTGGGCACCCCGACACGGACAGGTTAGGTTCGAAGGGGATGGCGGGGTCTGAAAGACCCCGCCATCCCCTTCGTGTTTTTTTTTTTTTTTTTTTTTTTTTTTTTGTTTTGGCAGGAGTGGGAAATCCCTTCGGACATCTCGACTATCTCACGGAGATTGTGAGACAGTCGAGATAGTGCGGGACTTGGACCCGCTAAAACCCACTCCTGCTCTGCTTGCGACCCCTGACATGGTCAGAGACTTTTTTGTGCGATTAAATTTATCTTTCTTAGTATTTTCATTTTGCTTTGTGAGAGTATCACTTATTATCATTATTTAAGGAACACTGATTGTTAAAGAAGAACTATATGCCTAATGTTTCCCTACGGTGCTGTGCTTTCATGTCCATATCTATTCTTAAAGAAATAACATATAGGATGAAGCACGAGCTTATCTTTAAATTTTGTTTCTCTTAATAACTTTGCAGACAATTCCTGCGCAGTATTCTAAAAATATGTCTCTGTTTTTATTAATTTTCATAATTATTTGGATATTATTTTTTGTTATTTTAGTCTCTAATTTCATCTCCGTCTCCCGCCTTTCTTTACTAAATACTGGGCATTCGGTCAGGATGTGGACGACCGACTCTACCGCATCTGGTTCACAGATGCACGATGGGCTCTCCTTACACTTGAAACGATGCAGGTATTCGGAGAACCCACCGTGCCCCGTGAAGATCTGGGTGGTGATGTTAGTCGGTTCAATTTTTCGCACTATCCTGTAGGAGTCGGTTGCGTCCGGGAAGAACACCCTGGTGACCGCTGCAGTCCCACCACGCTGGTACCTGAGGTTCCATTCGTCAAGCGACTCCTTACGGATCTGCCGCTTGACGAATGACACGGGACACAGGTCGTAATCCGGCCTCTTCTTCGACTTCAGGGCAGCTTCCTTCGCTAGTAGGTCGGCCCTTTCATTCCCCTCCAACCCTGCGTGGGCTTTGATCCAGAACAAGGAGACACTCTTGTTCTGGAGTTTACAGCGTCTGATGGTGTCCCTTGTTTCCACTGCCAACGGATGGGAGGAGGCAACGTTTGTGACCGACTGAAGGGCCGCCATGGAGTCGCTGAAGATGCCGAATGTCGACTCTTTATGCTTGAGGGCCTCTCCCGCCGCCCTTTGTAGGGCCAGAAGTTCAGCCTGGTAGACGGTGCAGTAGGACGGCAGCGCAAGTTTGAGGGCCTTGGTTTCAGTGGCACCATGCCACAAGGATAGCGCCGCCCCAACCCTGCCCTCAATTTTGCTGCCGTCTGTGAATATTCGCACAGCGAAGTCGCTGTGGTTGGCGTAATGTTCCTCGTCTACCAGACTTCCAAACTCCAAGTTTAGTTGATCCGCGGGGTGCGGCGCTTCCGTCGCCGGGGCCATCCGCTCGACCTCCCTGTCTCCCAGCGCTGGCTGGGGCACGCCCCTCTTGGCTTCGTATAAAGTCGACACTTCCCGCACCCGAAGGTCGAGTGGGAGTATCCCAGCCAGCACTAGCGCCGAGTTTAAGGAAACCGTGCGATAAGCTCGGCACAGTTTTTGGGCAAATCCCCGCTGGACCACACTGAGCTGTTTTCTAATTCCCACTTTATTGGCGGCAGGTGCCCATGCGCTTGCTGCGTAGAGGATTATCGGCTCGACTACTGCCGTGTAGATGACGCGGATGACTTCCGGATGAAGGCCCCAGCTCACCTTGGCTGCACGTGCCAGATGTTTATAAATGTTTACAGCTTTCCTGCAAACATTGGCGACGTGTGTGTTGAAGGTGAGCTGGTGGTCGACGGTGAGCCCCAGTATTTTTATTTCATTAGACATGCCAATGTCTACCCCGCCCATGCTCAGGAGCGGGACATCGTATTTTAATTTCCTGGTGATGACCATTGCACAGGTTTTGTGTGGTGCAAATTTAAGTTTGTTTCGGATGCCCCACTCCCTAACATACCCGAGGGCGGCATTGGCACGTCTCTGAATTTCCAATGCTGTATCACCGTCGAAAATCATGACCATCCCCTTCGTGTTAGGTTACTTTAAACCTTGCACGCAGAAATAGGAGTCCCGCGAAGCGGAGCTCCGTCGATTTTCCTTATTGGGTGGTAATCAGTAACAAAACAAACTTTAGGACTTATGTATTTTATGGCAATCGGTTTTATGTATTTTGTATATTATTGATTGTTATATTTATGACAAACGAATTTAGGACATACAGTATTTAGGAGTTTCAATGTTATGGCATTTGAAATTATGTGGTATTAAGTTCGGGCAAGTTATCATTCGGACCAATGATGATTAGGACAAAAAAAATTATGTCACATAAGATTATGTATAAAAAAGTTAGGTAACACAATAGAGAACCCTTTTATACACCTGAAACGGTTACAACTCATCAAATTCAGTGTTTTAATTGCATTCCTATATCAGTTTTCTAGTGCACTACAGAGCCATATTTCTTATTTACATACAGTAACATTGCCAAATTAATTAAAACTTGTAAATATTTGACAGCTATTAGCGACGTTGCCAACTTTCTGGTTATGCGGCCTTAAAACAGGGTATATCCGTAAGACACAGCCTACTCAACAATCGTCTATCTAACTAAGCCAACAACCATTATGTCAACCTCACAACTAAAAACTAGATATACCACTACGACCGTGCATCTAAAAAAAAAATTGCCGCGAGTGGGAGTGAAACCCGTGTCTTCTGGATAATTAATCCAGAGACCACTCATTTTGAAGCTAAATCTTTCATTAGCTCGTTTTTTTAGTTGAGTAATCGCTATCTAAAGCGACCCCTAGATCTACAATAACATTGTACACTACCTACTTTTTATTGTACAATTAGATTGAAAGGCGCTCTCAATCTAAACGAGCAATTTTATTGCACAATAATACGAACTGCACAATGTTATCGTTTTTTCGTTCTATGGGAGAATAGTATTAATCCCGATATTGCGCAATAGTGACCCTACACGATGCAATGAAAAAATATTGTGCAATAAAAATTAGACTCGCACAAATTTTCGGTCAATCACTTCGCAATCTTCAAAGGGTCAATAATTTTGCACAATTTGTAATACTGCGCAATTTAATTGACCGTCTAGGGGCCGCGTTATACAACATTGATTTGGCTGCAATGTCAGATGTGGTGGTTGGTAGTATAGTCTTCCAAGATGGCGCAACGTGTAAAACAGCAAAAACAAGGGAATGAAAGATTCAACTTAGAGTAGTTTCCAGGGTCAAAATAATTACATTCTATTTAGTCCGTATTTTAGATAATAAAAAAATATTGGACACGTATTTTTTCTTTTTTCGATTAAATAAAAAATAACAAAGATATAGCCCATTAAAGTTACGTGTCACGTCACCCCGCGCGAAAAAATGCCACGCGGCGTGACGTCACACGTAACTTTAATACGCTATATCTTTGTCATTTTTGGTCTAATTTACAAATAAAAAAATACGTGCCCCTTATTTTTGAATAATCTAAAAGACGGACTAATTACATTTTTAGGGCAACTAGCCCAGAAGGCGCAGGTTCGACTCCCATTCGCAGCTAAATTTTTCTTTCCTCAAATATCTTTAGTGTACATCGATTCTTTGCTTGCTTATAAAAGGCCACCAAGACCACAAGCACAAGAGATGCACGAACATAGTGGTTGCCCAGTTTCATATACTTATGTGGTCAGTCTTAATGCGTGTGTGTTTTTGGGGTCTATGTCAAGTGTCGAAACTGCGTGGCATGTATCTGAAAGGAAAAGAAGGGTAAAGTATAGTTAAAGTAAAAAAGTAGTTGTTAATTAAAGCATAGTTCATACACAGGGTGATTTTTTCAAATGGGCGTGAATGGCTACCTATATCCTATCCTATACCTATCCGTCCGTGGATATACCTATATCCACGGACAACTATGAGGAATATCGAAAAATATTGAAAGGAGTCTCGAGGCCGATTTTGACGAAAACTAAAACTTCATCATTGGATTTTAGAAAAATCTATAAGCCTAGCTAGGAATTGAACCCGCTGATTTTGGAAAAATATCACACTCTGTATTATTATTAACGATTCAATAGTGTTGCTAATAAGGATCAAATTCTGGGAAGTAATCAATATATACGGGAAACTTAAGGAAATAGCAGATTTTCATTTTTATGTTACTTTACTTCTACTGAACTATAATTTATTCTTATTCTTATTCTTTATTGTACACACATATAATTAAAATAACACTTCACATAAGGGTAAATTATGTACAAAGGCGAGCTTAACCCAGAATTGGGTTTTCTAACATTCTAATTTATTTGAAATTATACAACGTTTTTCGATATTCCTCATAGTTTCGGATATAGCCATCCACGCCCAGTTAAAAAATTCACCCTGTACATAGATGGAACCTATAACGCTTGTGTGTTGTGTAAAATGCTTTAGTTTTTAACAGTGCAATGGATTTGTGATTTTTTTTTTTGTGTTCAACTACTTTAAATTTCATTCAAGATTTTGATAATCCGGGAATGAAAAAATAAAACATCTACAGATACACGAAATGATATTATATGCGCATCGGTAAACTTCGTGGTATCGTATTAACCATCATAAATTATAGGTCAAAGTGGTGGGCCATCATAGGTCGGACTGTGGACCAACATACGTCACCTTGTGGACCAAAATGGGTCACTGTTATGGGTCATCATGGGTCACTGTTATGGGTCATCATGGGCCACTGTTATGGGTCATCATGAGTCACTTTTTTGGTTTATCATGGGCCACTGTTATGGGTCATCATGGGTCACTGTTTTAGGCCATTATGGGTCACTGTTAAGGGTCATCATGGGTCACTGTTATGGGCCATCATAGGTCGCCTTGTGGACCATCATGAGTCACTGTTGCGGCCATCATGGGTCATTGTTGCGGCCATCATGGGTCACTGTTGTGGGCCATCATGTGTCACTGTTATGGGTCATTATGAGTCACTGTTTTGGTTTATCATGGGCCACTGTTATGGGTCATCATGAGTCACTGTTTTGGTTTATCATGGGCCACTGTTATGGGTCATCATGGGTCACTGTTTTGGGCCATTATGGGTCACTGTTAAAGGTCATCATGGGTCACTGATGTGGACCATCATGGGCAACTATGTACTTACCTAACGCTGTAGTCGTGAACATTGAACACGGCGTAGAGTTCGTTCCTGAAGACTGGGTAGAAATGTTCCACCGGCTGTGTTAGGAGCGTATGGCAAATTGTTGGTCGCGAACTGAACCAGGGCGCTTCCACGTCCCATATGTCCTTGAAAGAGCAGCCGTTGCTGAAAATTAATTATTATTTTTAATTAGAGTATAATTTTTATAAGAAACCGAAAAATATTGTTTTGACGCTATTTTGGCGTAGGCATCATATTCATACAATGATCACCAATCTCGTCATTAGGTACGAGTATTTGCTAGCTTGATCTGTGATTTTCTCTCGGCGAATTTTAACCTTCTACCTTAGGAGTCAAGGTGTCATTTGCAAAATCAGGGGTTCACCAATCCATTAAATACAGGTTTAAAGTCCCTAGTGTGTGACGAAAGTCAGCGAATGCCTAGCCCACGCTTCATGTATAGGACGGTATATATAAACACTTGATAAATAGCGCCAGTGGCGGATTCAGCTTGCCCAGCGCCAAAGAAAATGATATTTAATAGCACATAATATATTATGGAGACAACTTAAAGAAATAATAAACGCGTCATAGCGAATTTCCTCCGTGCCTCGGAGACCCGGCTGTCATTTGTAAATCTTTGACAGTCGTTACTGTTAGTCAGAAGCTGTAAAAGTCTGACAACCAGTCTTACCATGGGGTATCGTATTACCCAGTTACGATTGTGGAGGTCCGATAGGCAGTCGCTCCATGTAAAGTACGGATATCCAGCTACATCTGGTTTGACTGGAAGCCGACCCCAATATAGTTGGAAAAAGGCTAGGCAGACGATAAAATAACGGACTAAATAGATTTTTTCACTCAAATACCCTAACTGTACCATTCATTTATACTACTGTGTCCACAAAATAAGGTGACATTGTATTTATTTTGTAAATTCTTTATTTATTCTTCCAAATCAATTACATCCCCTTCAAAGCAATCCTCTCCCGATGCAATGCACTTATGCTAACGGATTTTCCAATCTTCGAAACACTGATTGTAGTCACTTTCCGGGATGGCCTTCCTCTTCTATCGTATCAAAAAAGTGTCCCCGAAGCGGTCTTTTGAGCGTGCTGAACAGCCAGAAGTCGCACGGCGCCAGATCAGGTGAATACGGTGGTTGCGGAACGATATGGGTTGAGTTTTTGGCGAAATGATCACGAATTACGAGTGCATTATGGGATGGTGCATTATCGTGGTGTAAAAGTCACGAATTGACTTTCCACAATTCTGGCCTTTTTAGGCGGATAGCGGTACGTAAACGACGCATAACGTTCAAATAATATTCACTGACAGTACTATCAATCTCCAAAAAAAATATAAATCTCCTAATCCTTCAACGCACGCAGTTTAAATTCAAATGTCGCCTTATTTTTTGGACACAGCATGTATATAGGGTGACTAGTAATTAGTGACCGATATTTGAACACGTGATTGTACTCATGATTACAAACAACTTTCCCAAAGAAATCGATAACGCGTGCGCGGGGCTTCACCGCTAATTGGGCGACGGCGCGCGCGCTAATTTTGAACTTTGCACGCGTGCAAGAAATATTGTTATAGCGATAAAAAAACTAATGAGTATACAAAAAAGGTTTCTTTGGGAAAGTTTGTAATCATGATGGTCACTAATTACTAGTCACCCTACACGTAGTTGTAAAATACGGGAGTGTTTTCAAAAGACTAGTTTTAGCTTTAAATCAAAATGATGTTGGATTTTGCTCACCTACTTCTCTCATAGCAAAACATGGTCTCCACGACTAGATAAGTCGCCTTCAATTTGGTCAGTTCCTGATACAACTCGTGAGGTGGGAACCTCCCGTACATCTTGTGGCAAGCATATGCGCGCTCTCTGGAAAAAACGATAATGATTGACTGGGCCTCAAGTTGCCCACGACGACCGGACGTCGCAAGACGATCTCCGGCCACCGTAAGCGTGGGCATGCGGACGGCGAGTAATGGGCGACTCGCTATCCATATACCATGGACCATGCCCGGGTTGACAGCGTCGTGTTCCACGTGCCCTTCAAAAAGTGTCAGCATAATGCCATGCCCCCTTTAGAGGGCCAAAGCCTGCAGGGGTCGCGGGAGTAAACAGCAACCGTGACTCCGGAACATAAAGGGCTATTGAAGGACACCATGGATTTTAGTCAGTACAAGTCTGACAGTCCCTCCCGCACTGCCTTGGGTGGGAGGACTCATTTGATAATTTTACCACGAAAAAAAAAGTAGATCTATACGTACCGTGCTTCTAAATGTTCGTAATGTGGGTGTGACACTACAGGGCGTCTGGTGACCAACATAATAGTCGCTAAGATTGGCATGGACCCTGCAAAAGCAGCCCCCACTGGGGTGTCGGTCCGAATCCATTCCAGTAACTGTTCCTGGTGTATGTCGCTGAATTCACCTGGAAAAGGGGTGAGATAAACGTTTAAGTGTAAAATAGACTTTTAAACGATGAAAATAATGCTTTTAATGCAATGCATTAAAATCAAGTAGATTTTGTACATAACTGCTGGAAAAAAATGGTTATGATTTCTATTCTATTGAAAAAATGAACATTTATTTTTTGTTTTTTAAGGGCGACTTTCACCAAAAGTTAAACATGTTTAAAATTTTATTTAGTGTCAAAATTCAATAGAATTTTGACACTAAATAAAATTTTAAACATGTTTAACTTTTGGTGAAAGCCGCCCTAAATCAATGAATATTGACAAAGATACCAGTAAAACGCTTCGAATGAAGGATGCCCAAAAAAACCCAGAGTCGATTAAAATAATTTATGAACAACAAAATAGACCTTAAGTCAGAGGACATAAATACGCTATTCGTTTCGCATAAAACCATAACCAAACAGGCCAGCAGCATATACAGGGTGAATTTTTTTCAACTGGGCGTGGATGGCTATATCCGAAACTATGAGGAATATCAAAAAACGTTGAAAGGTAACTCGAGCCCAATTTTGACGAAAACTAAAACTGCATCATTGGATTTAGAAAAATCAATAATCCTGGCCAGGAATCGAACCCGCTAATTTTGGAAAAAAAAACACATCCTGTATTATTACACCATTCGATAGTGTTGCTAATAAGGATCAAATTCTGGGAAGTAATCATATACGGCAAACTTAAGGAAATAGCTGATTTGAAACATTATTTATATAGTTGACTTGAAACATTATAAAAAATCGTAACTTATCAGTTACAATTTTTTTGTTACTTGGTGATGTTTTAATCGAAAACTATTATTGGATTTGGGTTATAGTATGTATACTCTACCTTGCCACACATAAGTCGTTTTTATCGATTCTGGGTTTTTGCTCCATATATTTTTGGGCATTCCTCTTTGGGACTGTGAGTTTGTGACGTCAGAAGCAAGTACAAACTGCACTTACTTGTGACGTTTTGGCAATTTTAAAAGTGTCGTATTTTTGTCAATTTTGGTTTACAAAACAAAAGGTAAAATACGTGTCGAATATATTTTTTTTTATGTGAGATGGGTTTGCTCTTGACCTTAGTCTAGGTCAGGAATGACAAAGACAAGGTCGACGATGGAGCGAGCTTACCCAGAAGAAGCCTGTTCACTCTAACTTTGAAGAGATTAGGGTTGTATGCGTTCGGAAACACAGACGCAGGCAGAGAGTTCCACTCCTTTGCTGTCGCATTATAAAAGACGTTTGGAAACGCTTAGTGCGAATTGGTGGTATAGCAATAAGGTGAGGATGGTAATTTGGCGTGCGTCTAGATGTGCGATGATAGTAGGGGGCTTGTGGGATAAGGTCGTGGAGTTCTTGTGTTGTTCTTGAGTTATTGACGCACTAATTATATTTTCACCTCACATGCTCGGAAAGATTCTATTTCTCATTCAAAATCTGAGCGCAAAACTCCATTTTGTGCTCTAGAGCACAAAGTGTTGTTCAAAATTCGAACACGTCTTGTATTCAATTGTTTTCTACACTGACAGGCGAGCCGCCCCCACTACATTTCCTCGCTGTGTGAGGTGAAAAGTTGTGTGTTGCACTCGGCAGCAAAGTTTTTCTGCGCCTCGTACCTTTGAAAACTTCGCATCGCTCAGGATTCTACAATCCTTCGCTCGCTCAGTTTTCAATTCAAGTACTCGCGCCAAAAATCAACCTGCAAAGTTGCATAACAATAGTTATTTGTTATGCAAGGCTGCAAAGTTGATTTTTGGCGCGAGTACTTGAATTGAAAACTGAGCGAGCGAAGGATTCTAAGATTGAACCGCGAGAGAAACGAGCGGTTCAAATATAGAATCCTGAGCGATGCGAGGTTTTCAAAGGTACGAGACGCAGAAAAACTTTGCTGCCGAGTGCAACACACAACTTTTCACCTCACACAGCGAGGAAATGCAGTGGGGGCGGCTCGCCTGCCAGTGTAGAAAAGTAGAAAACAATTGAATACAAGACGTGTTCGAATTTTAAACAACACTTTGTGCTCTAGAGCACAAAATGGAGTTTTGCGCTCAGATTTTGAATGAGAAATAGAATCTTTCCGAGCGGGTGAGGTGAAAATAACAATTTTTCAGTCAAGTACTCTATTGTATTTACTTACCAATGTAGGACATTTCTTGTGTTATGCTATGATACAGATCGTGAACTAGCGGAGACATACAGATGGTCCAGAATATTGGCAGAAATCGCTTGTAGGACTGAGGCACTCTGCAAAAATATTGGGTTTTTAATATCGGATTTGTAAGATGAGAGAATAATTACAGCCGCACAGGCCGATCTTCCGGGTTAACCCGCGCTTGCCGAGGGTGGTCTGTGGATGGGTGACCATCTGTCATAGCGAGTTTCCTTCGTGCCTCGGAAACTACGTAAAACCGTTGGTCCCGGCTGTCATTTGTAGATCTTTGACAGTCGTTACTGTTAGTCAGAAGCTCTAAAGTCTGACAACCAGTCTTATCATGGGGTATTAGTCAGTTACTGTGTTGTGGAGTTCAGATAGTCAGTCGCTCCATGTAAAATACTGACTGTCTTACGCCTCTTCTCAATGGAATCGCCTTCGTGCTCTGCTCCTGTACTCGGACCGACATGGTGGCGTTATTATACAAGCACTTCAACACCTCGATGTACCGATAGTCAATACGGCATCGCTGGAGTGACTTCAGCTGCATCTAGTTCGACTGGAAGCTGACCCCAATATAGTTGGGAAAAGGCTACGCAGATGATTTGTAAGAATCTATATCTATACCAGCATTTGCCGGGTCGCGACCCGGTACCGGACCAACCAAACCAAATATCGGGTTGCAAAATTCCCGATTTGGAGTTTTTACTTCTTGAATTCATTACAACTTGAATTCTTTAGTAAAAAATAAGCAGCAGCTCCATATTATCGACAGGCCTGTTGGTCTAGTGGTTAGTGACCCCGACTGTTATGCCAGAGGTCGTGGCAACGACGATATAATACTAGACTGGTAATAACAGGCGACCGATGTCTGCCAACACATTAGGCAAAAAAGTCTTATATCCGTCTCATTTCGACCAATCCTGTGAGCCGTAAACATACGTTGAGACAGAACCGACCTTGAGTTAGCCAATCACAACGCAGTACCCCGCCTCCCTCGCTTACGTAGTACCTCAGCGAGTTGGCAGAATAGTTTTGTTCGATAAATCGTGCAATGCGTAGTCTAGTATTATATCGTCGTTGGGTCGTGGGTTCGATTCCCACCCAGGACAAATGTTCGTGCGATGAGCACGATCATTTGTTCTGTGTCTGGGTGTAATTTATCTATATTATTTATGTATTTGGAAATATATAAGTATGTTTATCAGTTGTCTAGTACCCATAACACAAGCTCTGCTTAGCTTGGGACTAGATGGCGTTGTGTGATAGTTGAATATTATTATTTATTATTAGAGACCTTGCCGCTATGAGCGGTGACGGGGCGGTGAGCTGTATGATCAAACGTATAGTAATGTTTGACACACGCCACGAGGCGTTGCCAGTGGCGAATTCACATATTTACAAAGTAAACAATGTCTTAATTGTTATGTCACGTCGCACCGCTCACAGCTTAGACGTAAGGCCGTAAAAATTGGTGACTATTTATAGGCGATATCAAAGTATGTACAGCTTGACATAAAAATGAAGAAAACCGGAAATCGCCACTGTCTTCGCGCTACCAGCACTTTGAATTATTTTATTTTATTTTTTTCACTTATCACGTTAGTTTTATGGCACAATAATAAATCTAACAAACCTGCGGTCTTTGTTTACATCAATTATCAAAGATTTAAAACGCTGTCAGAAATAAAAGTTTTTAGTTTTTAGTTCCGTTTCAATCCGTTCTGGCCAAGCTATAGTATGTGATGTTTTTTAGGTCTATTTAAATTATTAATAACTTTATTTTGAATTGTCTTTTTATTTAACTATGGATACTATTAACTTGCCACATTGTTCTCACATAATGTACCATCTGATGATGAATGATTTAACAAAAGTTTTTTAATAATTTTGGCGATTGAAAAAGAGTGTCCATGGAGTTTCTTGCTCATTCTTCTCCATAGAGATCTAAGCTTTGGAATAAGCATCTACGGTACTTTCGCAGTTTTTATGTCTTGTGACTGGGACTGTAGCACCACAACTATATTTATACTAGTTTTATTTTATGTCTTTTGACAATTCAAAAGTACCTGTAATTGGCCTAGTTGAAATAAACGATTTGATTTGATATTATTTTATATAATTAAAAGTTTTAAAAGTGTTAGGTAAGTGTAAATAAATTTAAAAAAAAATAAAAATACTTACGCATAATAACTCGTATTCATCATTAACGAAGAAACGATACAAAGCTGCGTCGTAAACAATAATTTTAATCTCATTATCAGCGCCGCCATTACTCCATAAACAACCATCTGTGATATATTATAAAAAATCGCAGGCTCCGCCTTAAAATGTCTCAAAAACATCAAGAAAACATCGTCATTCACATCTTTGCGTTCCAATTTAGACTTTAATTCCTTATCTATAACGTCTAAATCTGCAACAGTCTTCTCTTGACGTTTGCTGTCAGAATTTTCAACTCCAGAATCGGACTCGTCGGAAACATTGTCATCTTTTTCTGGTGTTGGCTTTTGCACATCTTCTATCTCTTTCCTACAGCTGTCTACTGCGTCGGTCATCCATCGATTGCATACATTCAAAATGCTTAGTATAGCAAAGGGTATAAGGAATGATTTAAAAAGTTTTTTTATTGAGCTCCAAGGTAGAAAATCGAACACCGATACACAAGTGTAAATTAAAGTATGAAAACTCTTAAAATTCGTAAATTTCGAATGCAAAATATCCCAAACATGGGAATCTTCTTGGACTTCCAAAAAATTACTAATTAACTTCTTCAAGTAAATTGCCGCTAGAATCACTATAGAAATCCTTAGAAAAATCAACCATAACTCCACGAACAAATCCACGCGATTTTGAACCTTAATGCGTAAAGAACTGAAGAATAAACAGTATGCTGATACTATGACGAAGAAGGATGCGTATAAGGACGATTTTAGCATATCATTGCCTTGGAGTAACAGTACGGCCATATGTAGACCACAAAAGTGAGAATGTAAGAATATGCAAAGAGCTTTGTTGTCAATTATTCTGAATTGTTCCATAACGAAAAAAATGGCGGTTTGTGTTAAGAATATAAATTGACTGAATTGCCAAAATAAAAGGCAGAAGCAATTTAATATGAAGATCGACACCTGAAAAAAAAAAACAAAATTTATTAATTATGTGGAGCAGTGGTGGCCCAGTGGTATCGGACTTGACTTATGAGTTGTAGGCCGTGGGTTCGAACCCCGTCAGGCGCCTTACTTTGTGTAATTTATTTCATCACCAATGCTCTCAAAACGGTGAAGGAAAACATCGTGAGGAAACCGGCATGTCCTAGAACCAAAAATTCGAAGACATGTGACATCTACCAATCCACACTGGGCCCGCCCTGGATTACGGCCCACTCCCTCTCACAGAGAGGAGGCGTACCAGCAGTGGGAACATTTATAGGCGTGATTGGGTGCATTCCTTGAAATGGGCGATATTAGACCTTATTAGCAACAATTTTAACCCCGACAACATGGGGTCCAAACTTGGACATATCGAAAAATTTAAAGTTTTTTTTTTGAAAAAAATCCACCTCTCCCTACAAACTTCAACGACGATATTGACTATGTGCGAAGTGGGTGGTGGGGAACGGCAAATCGATCGTAGCGCACGACGTGGCAGAAATGTGAATTAATTCTGGGCTGTCATGTGTCAAGTTGCTTTATTTTCATAACTTTCTTTATAATTTAATACGAAAACTTTAACTTTAACTTTTCCCGTTCGTTCTAAGCTCTTCCACTTCTCTCACATGCTGTGCTAATACTAATTTTTTCCCTTTTTGCTCAGTTTGAGGTTGGAAATGTATTTTATGCTTAACCGATTCAAATCCCGTGCGTATTATAATATCCATATTTTCCACGAGGAAGAAAATCGCTAGGTATAATATACACACTCACTTTTTACACTATTTTTTCAATTTCGTTGAAACACTAGTCGAAATTTAATATCACAAAGATATCTTATCATCTAGTTGACATGATTTGACAGATGACAAGTCCTGAATAGTTGCGGCCACTAGGGGCGCTGTCATCGCGCACACAACGAATAATACTAGACTGCGAATAACAGGCGACCGATGTCTGTCAACACATTAGGCAAAAAAGTCTTATATCCGTCTCATTTCGACCACTCCTGTGAGCCGTAAACATACGTTGAGACAGAACAGACCTTGAGTTAGCCAATCACAACGCAGTACCACGTCCCCCTCGCTTACGTAGTACCTCAGCGAGTTGACAGAATAGTTTTTGTTCCTTAGACCGTGCATGAGGAGTCTAAAGTTCGGCCGTTCAGAAAATGCGTTCCTGGCAGGTCGCGATTGAACTGACGACGTAACTTTGTAATGGCGTTGCAGTTACGATAAAAATATTTTTGCTGGTTGTTTACCGTTTTAACAATTGATGAGCATTAAAACAACATTATTATATCAATAATTCAATGAATGTTATAATTTTATGACAAACACATGTACTAACTGACAGGTGTCAGGAACGCATTCTCTGAACGGCCGAACTTTAGTATTATATCGTCGTTGACAAACTTCTTGCCTGATTGCTGATCACGCAATTCAATTCAACCGATTTCAACTACAAATGAAAGTCGTCTTTACCACTACGACTTATTATGACAAACGTGCGATTATCTACGGGCAGATGAAAAACAAAACACGCTCGCCACAACGACGTAAGTCAGTCGAATTGCATCATTATATCGTAGCAGCAAGGACGATTTTCAATTTTAGTTAGGAGAAATTGCAAATGACCAAGTTCCCTAAGGGACTTTACTCAAGGCGCGATGCGACGCGACGCAATGCGACAAGATTCAAACGAATTCCAACTACAAGTGAAAATCAACCTTGCCACTAAGAAATAAAGATGCAATTCGATTGACTTTACGTTGTCATGGCCATCGTGTTTTGTTTTTCATCTATTCATAGATAACAACGTGTTTTATGTCTTATGTCATAGTGGTAAGGTTGATTTTCACTTGTAGTTGGAATTCGTTCGAATCGCGTCGCAATGCGCCATGAGTAAAGTCCCTAACTGACGGATTAATTAAATTTGCAATTAATTTCTTGTTCTCGTAAGATTTTTTACCAATAGGTACAATATGTCTGGATTTTAAAAGAGACCGACCTCTGAGTTTGTTTCTGCTGTTTCTTCTCATGGCCGGCTCCAGACTATTGCCGTGAACACCCGTGAACAGGCGCGAACGAGAATGTGGATGGTTTTCGCGGGGCTCACGGGCGTTCGCGCTGTTCCCGTGAACTTAATAAATTAATTACTATTTTTTATTTTTAATGTAATTCTATATTTTTTAATGAAATTCTGCTAACTATTTGTTCATAGAAAGTCTGAAATGGATTTTATATACCTAATTAATAAAAACAGTTTTAATCATATTCCTACAAAGTAAATTCAGCAAACAAAGTTAATGCAGCAGCAGCATCTACGTCTATTTCACGGCAGGTTTCACGAACGACTGAGAGCATCCCGATAGTGTGGAGGGCACGACTTGTGCCGAGAATTCACGGCTTCATCTAGTTTAAAAAATAATATGTTTTTTGACGTGTAAAAGAGTTTGTCAAAACCATTTTGAAAATAATAATGTCATTTATTTATCATTGATGCTGTCAACATCATCATCATCACCCTATAAATGTTCCCACTGCTGGGACACAGGCCTCCTCTCTGTGAGAGGGATGTGGGCCATAATCTACCACGCGGGCCCAGAGCGTGTTGGTAGAATTCACATGTCTTCGAATTTTTGGTTCTAGGCCGGTTTCCTGTGTTCCTCCACCGTTTTGAGAGCAGTGGTGAAGAAATAAATTACACAAAGTAATGCGCCTGGCTGGGTTCGAATCGACGACCTACAACTCGTAAGTCGAGCTCGATACCACTGTCAACAATCTATTGAAAGAAGAATCTGCCGACAACCTCCTGCAGTTTGGCAGAAGATATGTATTTTACAAACTGTGTATAGTCCCCTCCAAATAAGTCTGGAATAAAGGTTCGATCGAATTTCATAACACCATCGTTCGAATTTCAAAATAAAATATAAGGTCAAGATCCGCCTCTTACCACGATACGTTGCTTTTGTTCGTTCTACGACATTTTCTTTACATTTTTTCGAATGGTTTTGAAATATTGCAATATATTGGTACACGGGGGTCAACGTATTTTATTCCACACTTATCTGGCGGAAACTATAATTATTGTTGAATGAATAAATTTAAAAAAAAACATGATTACCTGCAATTGAAAAGTGGTTCTCCTCTTTTTATCCCTCAACTGCATGGACACAAGCCAGGTCTGTAACAGCAGTAGAGGTGCTGCAAAATTCTCCCGTTCATTGGGTGCCCACTGCACCCTGGTACATTCGCAGTGGTTCGCGAAATACTGCGCTACTGCTAGTAAACCACCCAAGATGCTTTCGCTAGAAAAAAAAAAGGAGAAGTTCTCAACAGGATATTTTATTTAAAAAAAAAAAACATTTTGAAAAAAAGGGAACCGACTTCAAAACCAAACACAAAAAAAACTATAAAATAAATAACTTTTCTTTTGGAAGTCGACTTTGTTTTTTTTTTATTTCATTGACATAATTATGGCCACCGACTTCCGAAAGAAAAGTTATTTTATAGTTTTTTTGTGTTTGGTTTTGAAGTCGGTTCCCTTTTTTTCAAAAAGTTTTTTATTTTTCCCTTTTTAGTTGAGATAATCAACAAAAATCTTCATAAAATCGGCGTCTTTGAAAATCTACAATCCTATTAAGCAAAACGGATCTATGTGAGCAACTTCATGAGATATCCATTATTGTTATATATTATATATAGATACTAAAAACGTCCCCAGAATGTAACAAACACTTTTCTAAAAACTGCATCAAAATCGGTTCAGCCAAACGCGAGATAATTGCGGACAAACATGCAATCGTCCCTGAAAATCTACGATCCAAGTAAGGAAAACGGATCCACGCAGACAACGTCACGGGATATTTATTAGTGTTATATTACTAAAACCTTCTCCAGAATGTACTGAACACTATCCTGAAAACTGCATTGAAATCCGTTCAGCCAAACTCGAGATAATCGCGGACAAACATACATACATACATACATACAGGTCGAACTGAGAACCTACTTTTTTGAAGTCGGTAAAAAAAAAAAAAAAAAGTGTAGTATTCAGATTTTCAATTTATTTACATATGCAGTAAACTACCCTGTTCGACTGTATTTTTATTTACTTACATTATTTTTTGAAAGAAAGAAAATTGAATTGATTGGCATTAAAATTCAAAACTAATTAATACTAATCAAAGTTATCATCATCATCAGCCTATAATGTTCCCACTGTTGGGACGCAGGCCCATAATCCCACACGCGGGCCCAGTGCGATTTGGATCAAAGTTATAAAAAGAGTAAAGCAATTGAAATAGATGAAACAATAACAAAAAAAAAGAAGGAGATTGTTTTTGATTTGTTCCTTTGATACAAACGATTGCGATTGTAATCCTGAGTATTTGATATTAATTTCAGCTACCTCTACGTATTCCTGAGAAAGAGAATCTTCAAGAACAAAAAAATGATCTTATAAAAGTTCGGTTTTTACTTTTGATATATTGAAACCTAAAAAAAAAAACAAAGTTATTGATTATTTACCTTAAAGCTGTTGCATGTAGAAATAGGGCAGCCACAGTGAGCCCCGCTAGCCACCAGACTGCCTCCAAATAGAAGAATATAGGCTGCCCCAGCCCCACACAGCTTTCCACAGGGGCTAGGCCTTCGCCCCTGTCCACCATGTGGCATTTGCGGTGGGCGGTCGTGTTCAAAGACGACTCGAAGTAACGGTATACTGCTCCTATCATTACCTGTTCGATAAAATACAGGGTGAATTTTCCAACTGGGCGTGGATGGCTATATTCGAAACTATGAGGTATATCGAAAAATATTGAAAGGAGTCTCGAGGCCGATTTTGACGAAAACTAAAACTGCATCAATGGATTTTAGGAAAATCAATAATTCTAGACTGGAATCGAATCTGCTGATTTTGGAAAAAAAAATCACACTGTATTATTACACCATTCGATTGTGTCGCTAATAAGAATAAAATTTAGGGAAATAATGATATAGGGTGTAGTTATAGGGTTCCGTAATACCCTTTCCCTAAAAAACGATGACTGTCAGCCCGATGTCCACCTCCACCCCCAATTTGGCCACTACTGGCGGACAGCGAAACTTTTATACAAAATTCTCCCTCTGTCAACCCGATGACATGATTCTCGACCTAGGAATCGAACCCCACACCTCATATCAGCAATGGTTCTTGCCACCCCTAATTTAGATGCGGAAACTTTTCAAAAAAAAAAAAATGTATCATTGTCCATCAGTGGTGGACACAGAGAATACTCATGCTAAAATTGTGTAGCTGTCCATCAGTGGAGGCTAAATTGGGCGTGGACATCGGAAATCATCGAAAAAATACTTAAACTCACCTCAGGATGAATATTAAACCGGTTAAAAGCGTTCACTTCCTTTGGATATTCCACCAACTTATCATACATCAGTTTCGAGATACCCGCTACAAAAGGTCTCTCTTCCACAATGGTTTTGTAATAGGAGTAATAGAAGCCCATCTCTGTGCGAAGAGACATCTCCCTCTCTAGTTCGGAAAGGTGGGAGAAGTGTCGGTCATTCTCGAAGAGCGTGGAGACGTAGCGGTAATGGACGTAACCGAGGGCTAGGGCTGGAAAAAACAGAGAAAAATACAGCCGACCATTTTTAAGCGCGCTTTTCCTGGTACGTCGACGATTTATTGCGATATTTTAACCTTTTAAGCTCTTGGCTAAATATCAAGTGCCGTGCCCCTAGCGCGCGGCTACAAATCGGTGAAATAAAACCTTCTCTTTCTGCTCCTCTTAAGCTTCAATTTGTAAAATATTTGTGTACAATAAAAAGTATTTTATCTGTCTATCTACATAAATAGAGAGATATAGAATAGATGCAATGAAATCGAACAAAAAAACAAAAATCGTGAATATTCTGTCGCAGACATACGACACGGGCGGTAGAAGCGCGGTAATATTTGTCACATATACAGGGTGAATTTTTCAACTGGCCGTGAATGGCTATCTCCGAAACTATGAGGAATATCGAAAAACGTTAAAAGGCGTCTCGACGCCGATTTTAACGAAAACTAAAACTGCATCATTGGATTTTAGGTAAATAAAAAATCCTGGCCAGGAATCGAACCCGATGACGACCCGTGATTTTGGAATAAAATCGCAACCTGTATACACCATTTGATAGTGTTTCTTGCAAGTAAGGATCAAGTTCTGGAAAGTAGTCATAGACGGCAAACTCGGCTCATGACATTGATTGACAATATTGATAACCGTTTATGAAGCCAGGTTGGTCGCTGCAAGTATAACATGGCCCGGTGGGGGTACTGCGATGAAGAGAGGTGCGACTGCGGAGCCCCAGCACAAACGATGGCCCACCTCCTCACTTGAGCTTTGAGCAATTCCACCTGCACTCTAAGGGACCTGTCCGAGGCCACCACCAACGCCGTAAATGTGGCAGAGTTTTGGTCGAAGCTCATTTAGACTTAGAATCATCTATCGATGATTCTAAGTCTAAATGAGCTTCGACGAAGAAGAATATTGATTAGATATAGCAAAAACGTTTGGCAGAAGAAAATGGCTAATGGCGTCGCACGGGTTGACAGTAAAAATGACTTTGAATTTTTGTTCCTAGGTCAATAATTATTGAAGTAGGTAATTTTTGTTCATGAATGGCTGTTTTCTTACATTATTTTGAAAACAAAGGCTTAGTCCATATACTTTGCCCCACACTAAGATCACTAGAGTTGTGTGTTTACAAACATTAAACACCCAGACCCAGAACAACTTCTTGTAGAATAAAATAAAATGAATGAATAGAATAAATTGCATAAAATCTTGGTTCTTCTAACCGTACAGACAGATGTCTTGCTGGGGAGTTTGTTCCGCCACTTCTTCTTCCCAGCCAAAACACTAGGAAGTGTCGAAGGGGGGGCGCTTTGGGGGACTGTCTTATGTAAAAATTGACCTTCAAAAAGTGCTATAAATCAGCGTAATTTGAATAAATGACTTTTGATTTTGTTTTTGAATATACAAAATATTTGTTCTGTTCCAGAATCGATCTGGCGACACAACGTAGCAGTCGAACGCTAAATTACTGCGCTAGCCGTACTGTTGACCTCTGCATAACTCATCAGATATTGCAGGAGAGATATTAATATTAGTTCCACAAAGGTTTTCATCAAAAACATAATTGTAATTAAAACGCATTAATTCCGCATATGAGACATGAATGATTCAATGTTTTAACAAGATGAATTTGCGATGTATAATACATTGTTTTTTTAATATAAAACGACTAAATTGACACACACAAATGACCAATAGAGTCACTATTATTAATACAGCTCATTAATTATGCGTATAACATTGAAAAAACAGGGAAAAATGCAAAAACTTTACCTATCATAGCTATGAGACAGAATTTGGCAATTTTTCTCATAGAAAACTTCCGATCTTTGACAACGTCCGTTTCGACTGTTTTTTCCTCCATTTCTCTTTT
The DNA here is from genome assembly GCA_954870645.1 of Agrotis clavis. Taxonomy (NCBI): domain Eukaryota; kingdom Metazoa; phylum Arthropoda; class Insecta; order Lepidoptera; family Noctuidae; genus Agrotis; species Agrotis clavis. The sequence goes on from OX940946.1 coordinate 9,512,517, forward strand.
ATAATTTTCACATATCCATTCGAAAACAAGATATTTTAAATGGAATTTCGCAATTTACAATCCGCTATAGACAGTACGACAATGATTGACATTGACAAGATTTTGACAGCGACAGCGCAAAATAGTCATAGTGGTGAGCCTTTCTTACTAATTTCAATAATTAGTAACAAATCTATTTAGCGTCAGTTCACACCGAGACGCGACGCGAAGCGACGTGACGCAACGATACTTCAAAGGAGAATGCCCATATCTGGGCCTAGGCGTTACAGTCAATTATTGTATTGCAAAATTATCGTCATTTTATCATGTAACGAAAACACAAAAAAGAAAAAAAAATACAGTTGTAAAACTGTGAAAAATGCATTTTATTGTATTAGTACAAACTCTCACTAGCTAAGTATGGATACGTGGCTAAAAAGACATTGTGTCAGGTTTGAAAATATATGTCAAGTATTTTTTCATTTGTTTGTTACACATGAACTTAGACTCGACGTCAATTCATTCGCTTTGTTGTCATTTGTTGTGCTTGCGCCGGTGAATGTGTTCATGTTGAAGCTCTCTAACTGAAAGGCAAGCAATCTTGCAATATTATTGTTATTGTATTGTTGGTAGGCGCACAGTAGGGTGTTATGCACACATTATGTCTAAAGATGGTATTTGAGTTGAGCTAGGTATCAAGACCACATAATCACCTCCTTCACACTTTCTTGACAATATATTATTATTACTTAGAGCTCTTACACACGAGCGGCATGTTCCCAACGGCAGAGGTAACTGCAGACGTCGACACGCGTCGACGGCTGCCGTCGACGCGTCGATGGCTTCCGTTGACGCGTCGACGGCAGCCGTCGACATTTCAACTGCGCGGCACACTACAACTGCAAGTGCCGCTATAGGTCGACTGCTGCCGTCGACGCGTCAAAGGAAGCCATCGACGCGTCGACGGTTGCCGCCGACGCGCGTCGACGGCTGCAGTTACCTCTGCCGCGCAGTTGAAATGTCGACGGCTGCCGTCGACGCGTCAACGGAAGCCATCGACGCGTCGACGGTTGCCGCCGACGCGCGTCGACGGCTGCAGTTACCTCTGCCGTTGGGAGCATGCCGCTCGTGTGTAAGAGCTCTTAGTTGTTTATGAAGATGATTAAATGACAAAATACATTAAATATAGAAAAACTGTGTTCCTTTTTATTTTCAGTCCCGGTAGGCACCTAAGTGTTGCTAAGTTATGTGTACATTAACTGTACGGTATAGACTTTTATTCTCTTAGCCAGACCATTGCAAACACAATATCATAAACCTTATGAATAAAAATGTTTGCAATTACTATTTGACATTATTGCAATCTTATTAGTGTATTTTTGAAAACATGATCTAGGTAGATACATACTACAAAAATATCAGGTTTCGGTTATAATTACATGTAAAGCGATTACCAGTAACTGTAATTGTATAACAAACCAGTTAAATAAGAATGATTTCTGATTTAATTGTATTGTTGCTTGTCATTTAATCCATTTTCTAACCTTACTTTAGCCATACTTTCAAATTCAAAAATCTCAGAATACAAACTGTCAATTTCATTGAAATTAAGTGACTTAATAATAGGTGTATTATCGTAAAAAATAACACCAATTTCATGACTGTAACATGTAGGCCCCAAGATATAGGGAAAGTGGGCTATCTCCTTTGTATCTTTTCTTGTAGTAAAAAGTCAGATTTTGAACGACGTGCGCGGCGCCTCGCTGCGCAGCGCGGCGTCGAGCTGCGTTGCGAAAGGTGTATCTTTTGTTTTTTTTAAATAGAGTTACATTTTGAATAACTCTATTGAAAAGTGCGCGCAGCGTCACGTCTCGGTCTGAGCTGACCGTTAGTTACTTTGAGACAATTTTCGCCGCTTCAATATTCCCAGATGAAGACTGTGGTATACCCTTAGATTATAAAATCTCCAGATTCCGCTTTCAAAACAAAACGTAACGTTTTTCATGACGCCACTTTTTATAAAATGTATAGCGCCACGCACACATTTTTTGTTTTCTGTAGACATTTTATCTTCTCTAGGAGTCGAACGAAGGGGATTATTAATAATTTTTCTTTCTATTTTTGGCTTCAATTCTCAGAGGCCTGCTAGGAATCTGCACATTCGAAAGTGCATGCATATTATTCTGCCAACTATGATTCATGTAACAGGGAGCTAGTATATTGCAATTAAACACGCTCAGATTAAGCCTCTAGCCGCTTCAGGGAAACTTCTTAGAGGAACAAAAACAACAACAATTGCGTAACAATTTTAATCGAATCCCATTTAGTAAGTTCTAAGACATCACTACAGCAGTCACGTTCAGTTCAGTTCAAATCAGCTGACAGAAAAAAAAGCGCGGGAAACTCGTACTCGACGGACGCGTTCTTTTTGCTTCTCATTTTTAAACTTGAAATTAATTATATATAGTATCAGTAATCGTAGTTTTAGTGTCGTAGTTTTCCTCTTTTAATTTAGTTTTAGTGTTTTCTATCTTTCTTCTGTAGTGGTAAGTGTTTTTTATTTTGTTTCTAGTGTAAGATGAATGATCCGCCTGATCCGGGGGACCTAGTTCCCCCGGCAGGCAGTTATGTTACGATTCAATCAAACGAATCAGGAATGGAAACTGATGGGTCACGGTCATCAACATCCAAAGCTCTGAAACGGAGTCGTGTGCATGTGTGCAAACACTGCAATAAACGTCGTAGAACCCGGAAAGGCCACGGATCCGAAACTTCGGGTTGTGGTTGTACGGACACGGTGGACACGAGTGTCACTATTGAAAATGAATTAAATACCCGGAATGCCCCCCCTACTATCTCATTGCCAGTTTCTCAGACCCCCCCATCTCAGACTCCAGTTCCCGCACAAATCGGCCGAAACTTGTACAGCAAAACGGACAGTGCGCCTTTTGTTGTACATGTACAAAGAAAAATAACAAATTCTAACGATGGTTCTATGCTGCATCCCATCACATTTGGGAGGTTTTTAAAACAGAATAATTTTCAAAACATAATTAATGGCAGTGTCAAGAAAATTGGGAGAAATAAAATAAGTATTTCCTTTTCTGATTTTATGAATGCAAATTCTTTTATCAATCATGATAGCCTCGAAAAACATGATTTTAAAGCATTTATTCCCACGTTTAACGTTACTAGAATGGGCTTAGTGCGTGGGGTTCCTGCGGAATGGTCTCCGGAGGAAGTCATAGACAATATATCGGTACCAATTGGATGTGGTCCTATTTTAAAAATAAGGCGATTAAATTTTAAATCAATTGTAGATGGCACCACAACTTGGAAACCATCACAGTCCATCGTGGTAACTTTTGACGGACAAATCTTACCAAAGAGAATTTTTATTTGTTATAATGCTTTGCCTGTTGAATTATATATCTTTCCTACAGTACAATGTTTTAGTTGCTGCCGCTTTGGTCATACAAAACTGCAATGTAGGTCCAAACCCAGATGCTTCAGATGTGGCCAGGCACACACTGGGGATAGTTGTGAAACAGATGAAAGGAATGCTTCATGTTGCCTTTGTGATGGATATCATTTTGCCACCAGTAAGTCTTGCCCTGAATTTTCAAGGCAAAAATTGATTAAAACATATATGGCTCATAATTCAGTTTCATATGCTGAAGCAGCAAAACTTCATCCTGCTGTTACTAAATCTTATGCTGACACTCTTTTATCATCTCCTGTGAAAAACATTCCTACCACTTCTTCATCTAACAACAAAATACCTACTACTACAAGCTACAAAAAAACTGTATTTCTTAAACCACGTTCCCCTCCCAAATTCGAACAAGGTTACAATAAACAAGCACACAATTCCATAATTCAGGATTTTAATTCTCACCAAACTTCAAATGGTTGTGCCTTAAATAATCAAAATATTGAAAATAATTCAAATTTTTCTCTTAATGATTTTCTTTTAGCATTAAACAGTCTCCTTTCTCAGTTCAACATTTCACCGTCCAACGCTGCTTCTTCATTTAACATACCCCAGTTTATTTATAATGGACAACACATCAAAAATAATCCAGTGGAACTGTCGCAGTCTAATAAACAAAAAAAGTGATGTCATATATTTATTAAACAAATATGAACCTTTTGTCTTTGCTCTAGCAGAGACATGGCTCAAATCCTACCACATTTTTAAAATTAATGGTTATTTAACCATTAGAGAAGATAGAGCTGATGGGTATGGCGGTGTAGCCATACTTATCAAGAATTCTATCCCTTTTTCATTAGTTACACTACCTCCTCATAGTGAAGAAATATCTATTGTAGCTATACAAGTATATAATACTTGCCTTGTATCTATATACATTCCTCACCCCTCTTCTTCTGTACTACAAGAGATGAACAATCTCTTTTCTTTTCTTCCAAAGCCATTCTTAATACTGGGGGATTTTAATTGTCATCACCAATCATGGGGTTGTTCAATATCTAATTCTTATGGGGATGAATTACTAGATATTATAGACATTCATAACTTATGTATCTTGAATTCAGGAGCACCCACTCGTCGATCAGATCCTAACCAGAACCAAAGCGCGATTGATCTTTCTATCTGTTCTCCAAACCTGGCTTCTTCGTTAACTTGGCATACCCTGGCCTCTACTTTTGGTAGTGACCATTTTCCAATAGTAATTTCTTATCCTCTTTCTAAATCAAATGCATCAAAACGGAAATCAAGTCTCAAACATAAAGTACCCAATAGTAATAGTAATGACTGGGAGAAATATAGGGATATTGTTGACAGAAAGGCTGCTTCATTGCCTGTTATTTCTAATGACAACCAAAATAGTTGTGCTGAAGCCTTAGCATGCATATTGATCGAAGCAGCGAATGAACTATTTCCTGTAAAAAATAACAATGCTAGATTAATTCCATCACCTCCTTGGTGGGACTCAGAATGCAGCGAAGCAATTAAAAAACGTAAAAGGGCTGAATATAATTATAACCATAATATGTCAGATATTAACTTTGAAATTCTTACGAACATAATATCAGAAACCCGCAAACTAATTAAAAAGAAAAAATTTGAATCTTGGCGTAACTTTTGTTTATCTATCTCACCGAATACTCACCCCACAATAGTCTGGCAATATATTCGTAGATTTAGATCCATTTACAACAACCATTCTCCTATCCCTGATTCTTTAGCCAGCAACTTTTTAGATAAGTTAGCTCCTCCTTGGGTTCCTGAGAATAACCTACCTCTCATACCCAATAACCAAAATATTAATTCAACGCTAGATTCTTCATTTACACTGACTGAATTAAAAGCTGTTATCAACAAAACTAAGGATTCAGCCCCAGGTATTGATGGCATACCATATTCCTTTTTTTCTCATTTAAATGATAACGTTCTTAGTTATTATTTACAACTCATTAATTCTGTGATGGAAACAGGAAATGTCCCTGTTGAATGGAAACGTCAAATAGTGTTGCCATTCCTTAAACCAAATAAAATGCCTTCTGATGTTTCATCATACCGTCCCATAGTTTTGTCTTCAATTCTCATAAAATTAGCTGAACATTTAATTAAAAATCGCCTGGAATGGTTTGTGGAAAGTAAGGGCCTTCTGGCAGAATCACAGTATGGCTTTAGGAAAGGAAAAAGTACCACTGACTGTATAAGTATATTAACATCTGATATTAGAATATCATTCTCTAATAATCAAGATACCGTTGCGGTTTTTCTTGACATAAATGCAGCGTACGATAATGTTATTTTATCAGTCTTACAAGATAAATTAAAGGCCTTGCAGGTTCCAGTAAACTTGGTGAATTTTATCATTAGTATTCTGGCTGAACGGTCGGTCAACATGTCAGTAGGGAACCGCGAGATATCTCAAATTGTATGGAGAGGTCTCCCACAGGGTTCTGTACTCAGTCCGCTTTTATATAACATTTACACATCTGATTTAGATTCAGCATTATCTAATTATGTTAGGGTACTTCAATATGCCGATGATTTGTTGTTATATACTACAAACTATTCTATTGAACAAGCTAGTTTTGATATGAATTCCGCACTATCCGAATTGGGTTCTTGGTTGCATCTAAATGGTTTGGAGCTATCTACATCTAAAAGCGCAGCTGTGTTATTCACCCGAAAACGAAACACTCCCCATATTAATATCCACTTTAACAATACTCCCATTCCATTCACAGACAATTTAAATATTGAAGGTAGTACAGGAGAAGGCAAATAAAGTTGAGATGTTAGAAACAAGGATAAAATGTCTTATGTGTGAAAATGAGAAGCTGAAAACAAATCTGGAGACAAGTCAAAGGCCAAATCAAGAAGAACAAGGGCCTAAGGACCTTGCAGTATCTTTTGCAAACGTTGTAAAAGATAAACAGGTAGTTAGGAATAATATAGTTAAGGAATGTGTGGCCACGAAATCAGCAACAATTTTAGTGAATAAGGAACAAACACAAGTAAGAAACAGTGAGAACAATTCTAGAAATATGGCAAGCGTGGAAAAAGAACAACCTGATAAAGAAGGAAAGTGGACAACCGTTACTAGGAAAAGAAGCAGAGTATCGGCCAGTGAAGTGAGAAAAGGAGGAAATACGAGTGACGTTATTAGTATACAAGGAACGGAGAAAAAGAAATATTTACATGTGTGGCGTTTGCAAAAGGAAACGACAGCGGGAAAAGTAGCAGAACATGTTAAAAGCATATATGCAGAGGAAGTACCTCTGAAAGTTGAGCAAATCAAACACAAGACGGATAGAGATTATGCATCTTTTATTATAGGAGTTCCTGAAAGCAAATATGAAAAGTTGTGTCAACCAGAAAGCTGGCCGGTTAACATCGAATTTGCTGAATGGGTATGGTTTCGTAGAGCAAGCAACCCCAGATAAAAATCATAAACCTGTAGAAATATTTTACCAAAACGTAAGAGGGCTACGAACAAAGTTGGAAGAATGTTATACAAATATTTTATGCGGAAGTGCAGACTTGTTTGCCATAACGGAAACAGGCTGCAATGAGTCAATCCAGGACGCGGAAATAATTCCACCAGGGTACACAATGCTACGGTGCGACCGAGTGGACGGGCGTAAACAGGGAGGCGCGTGTCTCGTGGCCACACCGCGTTTTGAGTTGCGGCGAGTTTTGCTACCCGGTGACGTGAACGTTGACAATCATGTGTTTGAACTGGTTTGTGCTACTGTGTACCTACGTAAACGATTTATGTTTTTGATTTGTGTTGTGTACATTCCACCAAATAGTAATGATAATGAGTACATGTTGTTATTTCGCATCATTGAACAGTTTTGTAGTAAGTACAGGGATATAGTGGTTATAGGGGACTTTAACTTATATTCATGTTCTTTAGCTATTAGTGACTATTACGAATATTTTCATACATTTTGCGGATTCACTCAGAGTAACACGGTAAAGAATTGTAATAATCGTTGTTTGGATCTTGTGTTGAGTACATTAGCGGAGGGAGGGCGTGTGAGTGTGCGCGCGGCAGAGGTGCCGCTCGTACCAGTGGACGCGTACCACCCGCCGCTTGAGGTTTTGGTAAGTACCCGCTCACACCAGCGTCTACTCCCTGACACGGTGGGCGAGGCTGCACCAGGCTCAGCGAGCCCAGTACCCGAAAAAACTTCAACTTGGAACTTCAACAAAGCCGACTTTTTAACATTATATTCGTCAATTGCAGCCATAGATTGGACTACTTTATATGACTTGGACTTGCAAAGAGGTTTAGACTATTTTTACAGTGTTATTAATTCTATTATAGATGACTGTGTTCCGAAAAAAAAGCGAAGTCGTGTAAACTCAAGGTACATTTACCCTGAGTGGTACACTAGTGAAATAATTCGCAACATTAAACTGAAAGCTTTTCTGCATAAACAGTTCAAGGCAAGTGGATCGAAAGTGGATTATGATGCGTTTGCTCGATGCAGGACGCGTGTTAAGCAGATGATGGTAGTCGCACATAAACAATATCGTGACCGGGTTCAGAGTCAAATGCTGAGCGACCCTAAAGCCTTTTGGAATTACGCCAAATCCAAGAGGTGTAGGAGAAGTCCGCAGGAGATTTTGAAGGATGGGGAGGTATTGTCTGGTCAGCAGTGTGTTGATGAGTTTGCAGAGTATTTTTACTCGGTATATAGGGCAGACCCACCCGTGTTGGATGTGGACGCGGCTATAGCTTCAGCAGGTAGTGGAAACGGAGCGGCACGAGTTCACTTGAAGGAGTTAACGCTGGTAGAGGTATCTAGTGCCCTTCAAGACCTAAAGCCGAAACGATCCGCGGGGCCTGATGGTATTCCCCCTTATATCTTTAAGGATTGTCGGTCAGTGCTAGCGAAACCATTGCTTCACATTTATAACCAGTGTCTTCAAACAGCCGTGTTCCCAGAGAGATGGAAAGTGACTCGTGTTGTTCCGGTTCCGAAGGCGGGCTCAACAGAATCTGTGGATGGATTTAGGCCAGTGGCAGTGCTGTCGACGCCAGCAAAAGTACTGGAAACTGCAATCCACAAGAGCATTTATTTACAGGTGAGCTCACAGCTGTCAGACGCTCAGCATGGGTTTCGACCCGGAAGGAGTACTACCAGTAATCTTCTCTGTCACATGGCTCATCTGATACCAACGGTGGATAGTGGGGGACAAACTGATGCTGCTTTCTTTGATTTCAGAAAAGCATTCGACTTAGTCGATAATGACATGATGCTTAGGAAGTTAGCTAGTGTTGGTTTCACCCCACATTCACTTCAGTTTTTTGCCAGCTACTTGAGGGATAGGCGACAATATGTGGAGTATGCGGGGCACGTATCAGATCCATATTTCACCAGATCAGGAGTGAGTCAGGGTAGCAACCTTGGACCTTTGGAGTTCCTACTTGTTCTAAATGATTTGCCAGAAGTAGTCCAAGATGCTCACTGTTTGTTGTTTGCCGATGACCTCAAGTTATCTCTCGCAGTAAAAAGCGGAGATGACTGTGTCAGGTTACAGAACGACATTGACAGGGTGGTGAGCTGGAGCCAAGAAAATCTTCTGCAGTTCAATATTTCGAAGTGTGTTACAATCACTTTCTCTCGTGCACATAATCCTATCGTGTTCAACTACCATATTGATAAATTACCTATGGTACGAGTCACAGAAGTCAAGGACTTGGGGGTTAATTTTAACACCAGCTTGACTTTTCGTGACCACGTCACGCGTTGCTGCAGAAAGGCTTTTAGAAATTTAGGTTTCATGCTTCGGACGGTCCGAGGATTCACGAACGTGAAAGCAATCATTGCTCTTTATAACGCGCTGGTGAGAAGCCAGCTAGAATGTAACGCAGTCATCTGGTCTCCGCATGAAACTAAATATAGTCTCATGCTGGAGAGAGTGCAAAATAAATTTATAAGATATTTATATAGTAGGTATTATGGTGTCTATCCATTTTATCCATTAATGTATCCCACCTTATTTATATTAGGTATGGTGGGATACAACGAGTTGAGGGTTAGGAGGGATTTGGCACTAAGTACTTATTTATTTAAAATATTGAGAGGGAAGTTACATAATATAACCATATTAGAGCAGATGAGCCTGTGTGTTCCCGACAGATACGTGTGGCGTCGACGGCGACCACGACTGCTGGTAGAACCGCGCGGTCGGACCAACCTGCTAGGGGAGGCACCGCTGACGCGCGCGCTTCGCACTCTTAACCTGATTGCCGATGAGACGGACCTTTTTTGGTGTACTCTGGGTGAATTCACAAGGAATGCATTATTTATAATAAGTTATAGATGTTAGTTTAAGGTACAATAAGCGCATTTATCGCATTGGGTCTTGTACCTGTAAAGATAGATGTAAGTTAAGAAAATAAATAAATAAATAAATAAATAAATAAATAAATTTCAGATATTTGGGTGTCATTTTAGATTCAAAACTAAGTAGTGTTCCCCATTGTGAGTTTATTAGTAATAAATGCGAAAAGCACCTAAACATGCTGAGATGCCTATCTGGAGTGTGGTGGGGTGCACATCCTTTTTCTCTCAAATTAATTTATAATGCAATAATTAGAAGTTCATTAGATTATGCGTCATTTGCTCTTGAACCAGGTAGCGTTATGGCTTTTAACAAATGGGACCGCATCCAATATAAAGCATTAAGAGTAATTTCTGGTGCCATGAAATCTAGTCCTACAAATGCATTGCAAGTTGAATGTGGAGAAGCTCCTTTATATATTAGAAGACAGTTTCTCTCTGATAAGTATTTATTCCGCATTATACAGTTCTCTTCTCACCCTCTACTTCCTAAACTGCAGCTTTTAGTTACACTGATAGATTCTTCAAATTACTGGTCTCATAAACGTGCTCCTTGTTTAGTTGTTAGTTACAAAAAGTACCTTTCTCTATCTTCTCCACTTCATCGCTCTAATAAACTCCCCATATTCAGCTGTAGTTACGATAGTTTACTATTTAGGCCCAATATTAAATTCAACAGCTTTAGTAAATCCGACCCCAACGTTTGTATACATTTTAATAATTTTCTCACTGAATATTCGGACTTCCATCATATTTTTACCGATGCTTCAAAGCTTTCTCCAACGAGTTGTGTTGGGGTAAGTACTTTTCATCCCCAATTCAACATCGTACAAAAAATAAAACTCCCTCCGGAGACATCCGTTTTTACGGGAGAATGTTTTGGTATTTTAAAGGCTTTGGAATACATTCAAGTTCTTCAACTTAAAAAGGCTATCATTTTTACAGACTCCAAAAGTGCTCTTCAAGCCATTGATAAATGCCTATTGGGAGATAAGTCCCATTTTCCTATAATTTTTTCGATAAAGGAATTAGCGTACAGAATCTTTTCCAAGGGAAAAGACTTACTTTTTGCGTGGGTTCCAGCCCACACTGGCATTGAGGGTAACGAAGTGGCGAACGTTCTTGCAGGTGATGCGGTGCAGTGTGGGGACATAGTACCAAATAAAATTTTTTGTGAAGATATTCTAGAACTACCCAAAACTTTTCTTCGGGACACCTGGAAGGTGGCTTGGGAAACGAGCAGTGCATTGAAGGGGCAATATTTTCACGCGATTCAACCCGAGGTTTCGGATAAACCGTGGTTTGGCAGGGCAAAGTTTGGCAAGATGGAGACTTCCACCCTCATACGTATGAGGCTGGGTCATGTTTGCTCTCCAGCACATCTTGCCAGACTTAAAATTAAAGATGATCCCAGCTGTTCTTGTGGTCTGGATGTGGGTGATTTAAACCACATTTTTTTCTCCTGTCCTCTTTATGACCATTCTTCCTTTCTTAGTGACCTTGTATCTCTCCATATTCCTTTTCCTACTTCAATATTTTCCCTACTGTGTACAAATAGTTTTCCTGTATATAAATGTATAGTATCATTCATTATCGTCAATAACATTAAATTGTAATTTTAGTTGTATTGTAAATATGTTTTTGTCTTTCATCACTCATTACTGTCATTTTTTATTGTATACTGATCCTATATCCTAAATTCCGTAAATTCCGCTTTTAATAATTTTAATATAATCCCGTTTCCCTACCTTTATTGAATAAAAATTAAATAAAACATGACATTGGTTCAATGCACAAACCGTGCGGGCCAAAGAGAAAAAAAAAAAAAAAAAAAAAAAAAAAAAAAAATCAGCTGACAGAATCACAGTAAATACTTGCCATACTTTCGTTGAGTTTCCCCCTTTTTTGGCTAAATTAAAAAAAAAAAACAAATGATAGCAACGCATGTTTTTATTAGAAAAATATCAAAACATTTATTTCGTCACATAAATCACAACCATTCATTATTATGTCTTATTCTTGGCACTTAAAACTAAAACCTAAACTTACAGCTTGGCAAATTAGAGTAGAAAACCGGAAGTCGCCACTGTGCTCTCGCTACATGCACTTTGAATGATTTTATTTATTTATTTTTCACATAATACGTTAGTTTTATGGCACAATAATCTAACAAACCTGCATACCTTTGTTTACATCAAATATCAAATATTTTAAAAGTTGTCAGCAAACAAAAATATTGGTTCCGTTTCAAGACGTTGTGGCCAAGATGTAGTTTAGATCCTACACTTATTTAAAAATGGACTGAGAAATACCTGCATGAAATTGACCACTTTCTAGAGAGACAGAGACACTTTCTAGAGATCAGTTTGTCTCTCTCATACTTCGCTGCCATATATTTTACTGTTTAGCTGCAAAAGGATTTCTCAGTTCATTCTCAAGGTTTATGACTTAAAGATACTCTTTAATAAAATGTTCATGTTTGATTATCTGCGTAAAGCTAGTAAGAGTATTGCTATTACAAAGATTTTCATTATTCGCAGCTGTGGAGACGATGCCCCTGAGGTAGTAGCGGTCTGTGCCTCGTTCAGGCTCGGGGAACGCTAGCCCGCCACCGCTGTCGCCTTTGCAGAGCGCCGTACCTGAGGAAAGAGGAGAGTGAAAAGGCTGCGTTTAGTATGTCAATGAAACAAAGTTCCAATAGCAGAGTTCTTTTTTGTGGGAATCCCTAAACGCTACCAGCCTTTGGGTATAAGATGGAGGTGTGGGTTTTTTACAGTATAGTCCGTACATGGGAGTATACCCCGTTTCCTCTTAAAAGACCTGTCTAGAGCCCCCTCTGTACAATGTCTCATGTGTCGGGCATGTTGAAGGGCGATCTTCAAAGCTTGCTTGCCAAGGTTGATCCATGGACGGAGAAAATCCATCATATACCGAGTTACTGTTGGTCCCAGCAGTCTTAAGTACATCTTTAACGATCGTTTCAGATATAGTGGCATGGTGGTCTACCGTGACCTCTTAAAGCAAAAGCTCTTAAAACGAGAGTAATGGTGTCCGTTTCGACCGCGCGGCCATGACGTTTTTTTTAAATAAAAACCATCCCAAGTTTTTGTAAAAAAATGTAAAAGTCGATTCCCAAAAACCATAAATTTGTCAAAGCAATGGTTAAAAAGTTATAAGGGTTTGAACGTGGCCGCGCCATCGAAACTTTCCGAACCGCGCGGCCATGGAGATCTTTAAAACTAAGAGACGCAGAGACCTGAAATTTTGGGAAATAGTAGATTGAATTTGTAAACCAAATGTAAAAATATAGAAAAAAATCCTGTGTTTGTATTTTAGGAGTTGTAAGGATAAAACCTCATGGCCGCGCCATTGAAACGGTGTCAAAAACGTTACAGCCGATATCTCACTGAAAAAGAATCTCAGACGTCTGAAATTTTTTGTAAAACACAGATTTGAATTTGTCGAAACTAGTAAAAATACAACAAAAAATCCTAGGTTTATATTTCAGGAGCTGTAAGACTAAAACGCCATGGCCGCGCCATCGAAACGTTGAAAATTTCGTTTTTCGCCAATATCTCGCTGAAAAAGCATCGCAGAGGTCTGAAGTTTTTTGTAAAACACAGATTTGAATTTGTCAAAACTAGTAAAAATACAACAAAAAATCCTAGGTTTATATTTGAGGAGCTGTTGAAGAAAATCTTCAATGCGTCTTGAATATGTCGATTAGGGTGACCACGGATTATTATTTACAGAGAAATTTCCACCTTTTTTTATAAGAAATGATATCCCAAGGATTCGTCGAACAATGAGGAGCAATAATATGGCTATATCTTTAAAAATCACATAATTTAGAGATTGTTCTATGTTGAGTGCTCCAGTTAAAGACGCCCCGTCTTTAAATGGAGCTTATTCTCACTATAGTTTTTAAAATTCTCCTGTTGTTTAATATCTTAATAGTCATCGATTAAACCATATGTTAAATTATGTATCGTCTTACACCGACCTGAAACCGACCTGATTTTTTTATTTAATAATTACTTTTTTTTTAAACATATATGTACCAACAATCGAACAATCTCTAATTTATGTGATTTTTAAAAATTTTGTTCAACGAATCCTTGGGATATCATTTTTTATAAAAAAGGTGGAAAGGTCATCGGGCGCAATCCGACCCGGTCGCGGACATGAATGAAAATGGTCTAGAATGAAAGAGCATAATTCACATAATAATACACTCAATTATTTTTGTTGTAATCCATTGGAGAACAAAGTTTTAACCAAAAATGTATTTATTCGAAAAATCTCCGTTCATTGTCTTTCCTCTTGATCTGTACGTTTCAGATTCTCTTTTGTTTTGATCGACTAGATACAATAGTTTACAAGCCACTAAACCTGATTTTTAACAGACTTAAAAAAATAGGTACTCAGTTCGACCTGTACGTATGACGTATGTATGTTTGTCCGCGGTTATAGACTGCCGATTTTGATGCTGTTTTCAGAAAAGTGTTCCTAACATTCTGGAAAAGATTTTAGTATTATAACAATCATGGATATCTCATTGCCCGCATAGATTTTTCCGCCCTTTTTTTGTTGCTTACTTGGATTGTAGATTTTCAAAGACGTCGAATATACGAAGATTTTTTTTGAACATCCAAACTAAAAACAGTAAAACAAAAAAAAAACTTAAATAAAGGAACCTACCTACTTCAAAACCAAACACACAAAAAGGATAAAATATTTTTTCTTTCGAAGTCGGTGGCCATATTCGATGAAAAAAAGGTAAATAAAAAAAAAACAATATCCAGTCTAGTCGGTGGCTTTGTTTTTTATTTCACCGACTTCCGAAAGAAAAGTCACACTTTTTTGTGTTTGGATTTGAAGTCGGTTCCCTTTTTTTTAGTTTTTACTGTTTTTTTTGGAATTTCTGTAATAGGCCGGGCTGCCATAAGACATCTGTATGCAAAATATGAGGACCAAGTTTTGCCTTTTCTCATTTAGTTTTAGAATTGTAAAGATGTATATTTTTGATGTTGTCAGCAATTATCGTGGTCTAAAAAAATGTACGTGTAATAGGACGGATGACAGCTTTATAAAGACGGTATTTGCACTTGAGTCACAATTTGTTTCTTGCTGTAAGCAAGAAATGAAGCCTACCTCCGGTAAAGGCAGCCGAACGCGAACTGCCTTTACATGGGCACGGAAGGTAAGGAGACTGTAGAGGGTCAACACCTAAGTATTTGGCTTGCTTTTCTCAAAGAATAGACTTGACGTACATAGTGATTGGGTTCATATCATACAGCGTCCGAGGGATGAGGTGTGGCAGGGGACTAGACCACTCCAGCACGTGGCAACATGTTTTTAAATAGTCCTAGAATCCATTGCATTGCACACTTCATAAAACAGATTGCGGTCCTCATATTTTGCAAACGAAATGCCTTCTGCGACCTGCTTTATGATTAACGTATTTAATCCATGTTACGTCGCAGAAAAAACATACTTTCAGAACTGTTTTTATAATGACATTGGAATCAGCTAGTGTTATTCACTAGTTAACTTACCTCGTGTAATACAATAAATAACACCACACGCACTAAGCTTTATATTAACATGCTTTCGATATCGTTTTGTGTATCCCAAATGCAGTAATACATTTATTTATTAAATCGCGTGAGACTGAATCGAACATTTAAACTGTCAAGACAATATTGTCTTGTCGGTTCACTGAAGAAGCTTTAAGGCATAAAAACAAACAAATAAACAAACAAGAAAAGTGAGTTTATAAAAACGTGGGAAAAATAGGGCAGGGACTTTCAGACTTTGGAGGGAACGACTGTCGCAACTGAGGTTCGGGCACGCCGCAATCGCGGCGGTAAGACCCCTCTTTGAGGTGTGGCTGGAGAGGCGTCACGGCGTCCTCACCTTCCGTCTGACGCAGGTCCTCTCCGGGCACGGATGTTTCGGGAGGTTCCTGTGTCGTATGGGGAAGGAAGAAACGCCTGGGTGTCACCACTGCGAGGATCGCCCAGAGGACACGGTGGAGCATACGGTGCAGGACTGTCCCGCTAGGGCAGAGCACCGCCGTGTCCTCACAGCGGCGATAGGCGGCGACCTCTCGCGCCCGGCACTGGTCGAGGCCATGCTGCGGGTGAGACGGAATGGGAAGCGGTCGCCTCCTTCTGTGAAGCAGTAATGCTAGCAAAGGAGGAGGCGGAACGCGTGAGGGAGAGGACAGCGTCCACCTCACGACCCAGCCGCCGCGGGAGACGCCCACGGCAACGGACGTCGCAAGACGATCTCCGGCCACCGTAGGCGCGGGCATGCGGACAGCGAGTAAAGGGCAACTCGCTGTCCGACCATGGACCATGCCTGGGTCGAAGGCGCGTCGTGTTCCACGCGCGCCTCAAAGAGCGTCAGCAAAACTGACGGGGCCCCCTCTCAGAGGGCCAAAGCCTGCCGGGGTCGCGGGATTTTATTTCCTCACTGTGACCCCGGAACATAAAGGGCTATTGAAGGACACCGTGGATTTTAGTCAGTACAAGTCTGACAGTCCCTCCCGCCCTGCCCGGGGTGGGAGGACTCATTTGAAGATTTTACACGCTAAAAAAAAAAGGGACTTTCAGACTTGTACTGAACAAAATCCATGGTGTCCTTCAATAGCTCTTTACGTTCCGGGGCCACGTTGACCCAATAGACCCACGACCCCGGCAGGCTTTGGCCTTCAAAGAGGGGGGCCCCGTTATATTGCTGACAGCTCTTTGAAACCCGGGCATACCCGAAAATCGTCCCACGACGTCCGTTGCCGTGGGCATCTCCTGAGGCGGATGGGTCGTGAGGTGGACGCTATCCGCTCCCTCACGCATCCCGCCTCCTCTTTCGCTAGCATGACTACTTCGCAGAAGGAGGCGACCACTTCCCATTCCGTCTCACCCCGCAGCATGACCTCGAACAATGCCGGGTGCGAGAGGTCGCGCCTATCGCCACAGTGCGGTGCTCTGGCCAAGCGGAGCAGACCTGCACCATATGCTCCACCGTATCCTCCGGGCGATCCGGCTTGCGGTGGCAGGAAATCGACCCCTGCCATATTTTTAGATGAAACTGCATTAATTACACCGAATAAATAATGTAAACTATTATTTTTTTTTTTAAATTCCCACAGCCCACAAGAATGCGACCCTTACCATGGTAACCAAGAGACATTTAGCTATATATCCTCAAGGTTTGATTTATGTCTGCCGTGGGTTTTTTTCCCATACAATTCGCCCGTTGACCTTTCTCTGTAAATAATAATCCGTGGTCACCCTTATCGACATATTCAAGACGCATTGAAGATTTTCTTCAACAGCTCCTCAAATATAAACCTAGGATTTTTTGTTGTATTTTTACTAGTTTTGACAAATTCAAATCTGTGTTTTACAAAAAACTTCAGACCTCTGCGATGCTTTTTCAGCGAGATATTGGCGAAAAACGAAATTTTCAACGTTTCGATGGCGCGGCCATGGCGTTTTAGTCTTACAGCTCCTGAAATATAAACCTAGGATTTTTTGTTGTATTTTTACTAGTTTCGACAAATTCAAATCTGTGTTTTACAAAAAATTTCAGACGTCTGAGATTCTTTTTCAGTGAGATATCGGCTATAACGTTTTTGACACCGTTTCAATGGCGCGGCCATGAGGTTTTATCCTTACAACTCCTAAAATACAAACACAGGATTTTTTTCTATATTTTTACATTTGGTTTACAAATTCAATCTACTATTTCCCAAAATTTCAGGTCTCTGCGACTCTTAGTTTTAAAGATCTCCATGGCCGCGCGGTTCGGAAAGTTTCGATGGCGCGGCCACGATCAAACCCTTATAACTTTTTAACCATTGCTTTGACAAATTTATGGTTTTTGGGAATCGACTTTTACATTTTTTTACAAAAACTTGGGATGGTTTTTATTTAAAAAAAACGTCATGGCCGCGCGGTTGAAACGGATACGAGTAATGCCACTGTGGAAACGAGGTGGCGCTAGACAACATGTGTAGCTCTGTCCTTTCCCACACTGAAAATACTCTCGCTTTTAGACATCAGGTGACATAATAATGTCACCTGAAAGTCTAGCAAACAATGAAGGAAGCCGTAGGAAAAATGGCGAAAGAAACTACCCATTTATAGTAGCTCATCTTGAGAATCTCACCATTTCCGAATCCAGCACAGATTTTATCGCTGGTGATGTACTCTCTGAAGCCCGGTGGTGATTGCGTGATGCATTGCTCGATGTCCACGTACGGCAGTTCAACTACTTTGAGGATCTGAGAGGCTTGACCGTTTTCAGCTGTAAGACCCCAACCTGCCACCTAGAAGACAAACGGATATTTGAGCATCACGTCTAAACCATTTTGCTTACCAGAGCCATGTTCTACTTGACGCTCTGTGTACTTTGGGACTTAGGGCCCATGTGGTATGAAAAAACTCAACAAGTGGAATGCACCTCAGATACGTTGCTTTTCTGTTGATAGTTTGTCCAAAAATATTCATACCTATGAATTTAGCATAAATTACAATGGGGTTCTTCAAAATTGGGCGTGAAAAAGTTTCTGTAGAGTCGACAACGCGCGACTGATTAGAGCTATATGTCGGTGGCTTCAAAGTGCACTGTATCTCCAACATTGTTTTTTTGCCACCGACTTCCGAAAGAAAAGTTTTGTAGATTATTTTACCCTTTTTTGTGGTTGTTTTTGAAGGCGGTTACATTTTTTTTGAAAAAGTATTTATTTAACTCTTTTTAGTATAAATAATAATAATAAAGCTTTATTTGTCTACACATTAATGCATACATAAGTTCAGTAGTAATTTATTTATTTTTGGTGTGTAGCCCCTCCTGGGTAAAAGCCTCCTCCAACTTGAACCATTTTTCGCGATTTGTAGCTATCCTCATCCAGTCCTCTCCGGCTATGCTCTTAATATCATCCACCCATCTTTTTCTTGGTCTACCTATGCTCCTCTTGCCCGTTGGACCTTTCCATTTGGTTATTTTGTGGGTCCATCTTTTATCCTGGTATCTGGCTATATGTCCTGCCCATTTCCATTTTTGTCTTAGACTATGATGGAGTGCATCAGTAACGTTGGTTGCTGTGCGTATGTCAATATTTCTTGTTTTTTGTATTTTTCTTAATCTTAGGATGCTTCTTTCCATGGCATGTTGGCAGGACAAGATTTTATTTTTTACATTTTCCGTGTATACCCATGTTTGACTTGCGTAGGTTAGACTTGGGAGGATGCACGAATCCATTATGACCTTTTTCTCTTTAGTATAAATATTCAACCAAAATTCTTGTCAAATACATAATTTTTAACCGACTTCCAAAAGGAGGAGGTTCTCAATTCGGATGTTTGTATTTTTTTTTTTTTTTTTATGTTTGTTCGGGCATAACTCCGTCGTTTAACAACCGATTTGAAAAATTCTTTTTTTGTTGGATAGGATATACTTCTGGAATGGTCCCATTAAAATTTTATCGAAATCGGACTAGCACTTTTTGAAAACTCAACATAAATCAACAAAAACCTAAAAAGTTTTCAACTTTGTCTACACCGATTACTCCGAGGTTTCTGGTCCGATTTCAATGATTCGATACAGTATATCTGCCATTTGGTCCCACAAAATTTTCATTAAGTTTGGTGCAGTAGTTTTTATTTTTAGTTTTTATGCATGGGCGTTGTTATTTTCCGGTGCTACGGATTACAAAATTTTAGTGCACATGTAAGAAAATTATGTATTTGACAATAATTTGGGTTGAATAGTGAAACTAAAAAGGATAAAATAAAAAACTTTTTCAAAAAAAAATGAAACCGACTTCAAAACTACCACAAAAAAAGTTCAAAATAACCTACAAAAAAACTTTTCTTTCGAAAGTCGGTGACAAAAAGTCAATGAAATAAAAAAGAAAGTCACCGACTTTCGAAAGAAAAGTTTTTTTGTAGGTTATTTTGAACTTTTTTTGTGGTAGTTTTGAAGTCGGTTTCATTTTTTTTTGAAAAAGTTTTCTTACATACGAGTATGTAAGAAATCCGTAGCACCTGTAATAACATCGTTAACATCTTCATTCCTTCCCTATCTCAAAAACTACTGAACCGATTTTGATGAAACTTGCATGCAGTACTCCTTAAGTTGAACGATACCTAGTATACACAAAAAGATACATAAAAAGAATTACTTAAATCGGACTTGTAGTTCCGGAGATATGCGAACACAAACATAATTTACTGAATCAGTCGATGCCGACTCCTTACTAGAGGAGTTGTACCTTCCATCATCAGCTCATCCACCTGAGATGATGATTATCGGATGCATGGAAAAAAAAGTGGCAACACTGCCCGAGTAACACGTCAAATTTTTGCTCCGTATTTTAGAATTAAATTAAATTATTAATTAGGCTGTAATCAACTGTATTTTAGTGTGATCGTATTGTTATTGTGTAAATACGCAGGAATATTGTTTTCCTAATAATTGGACCAGTTTATAAAGTTTTCGGTAACACCGGTAACCTAAAACAATCAGCTGATGCACGTACTACGGATCTAAAACGGGGAGTATCGTTCACTTTTTTATTTATAAATTGCACACATTTGTTATTACTGTATTTTAAACGCCAATTCCAACTCATTACAATATATTTTTTTTTTGCTATTTTTGATTTTTTGCACTCCATTGGTGGTTGCAAAATCATTTGTTTACAACTTTTTGAAGATTGATTAACTTTTTAGGAATACATAGTTAATAAATATCTACTTAAATATACCTTATAAGATACTTAGTGAGCATTATTGTCTTTATGTAATGACTGTATTTTAAAAGTTAACTATTTTTTGTGCACTTAGCAAAGTACCCACTTTATGAAAAAAAAAGTGCTTTCAGACAATAAAACCAGTAAAATACAATTCCCAATTTGTATTGATAGCATATTTTGATGTTAATAGATCAGCCTCCCATAATTCAATTCTTTACTTAGCACTCTCTTCAATCTTTCCCTTTTTTTTATTTTTATTTTTACAATTTTATGCCCCCCTCTTTTTCATCCCTAACTGTTCTCCATTGATTTATCTTGCGCTCACCATTTCTATTTCTCACTTTCAGTAACCAATCCAATAACCATGCCTGTGATGACCCGTAAGGCTGCTGCTCAGGATATGGAGCTTAAGTTGAGAACAGCTCTCCATGAGCTCAAGGAATCAAATCTCAAAGTCCAACAACTGTTACAAGAGAGAGAAGAGAGTGAGGTGGAGATCGTTAAGGTTAATACCAAAAACTCATGCCTTAAACGGGAATTAGTTGACCTACATCAGCAATTCTTGGACGTTGTTGATGAACGGGATCAACTACAGATGGTCATGGATGGGTTCAAAAATTGCACTAATTTGTATGAAGAGGCTTTATGTAAGGTTAGGGACCTAGAAAATGAAGTTATTTATGCTAATGGTTTGATTTTAAAGTTACAAAAAGAAAAAGAAAGTTCTCAAATTACTCAAACAAATAACTTATACAATGAAATATTAAATAGTAATTGTAACCCCTCTTCCTTAATTACTATAGATCTGACTGAAGATTCTTTATTGAAACATAATTATAATGTAAGTAATAATAAAATTAAGAAATATGCAAAATTAAATAGAATTATTAAAAAATGTCACCAATTTAAGAAACAACACAGACACTTTTCTAAATATATTCCATTGAGGAAAGAACGTGTTGATTTACTAAATAAATTAAGTAAATATCAAATAAAATTAGAAGATAGTATAAAAATATATGAAATAGATACTCAGCATTTGCAGTCTGAAATTCAGGTACTACAGGACTCACTTAGTTCCCTATCCAATAAGTATGTGACCTCTCAGAATCAAATCAGGGAACACATTCTTGCTGCAAACGAATTAGTAAGGTGTAAATGTATTTGTCAGACAGTTCCCAACATTGACAATATCCAGCCTGAGGTAACGGAGGACCCGTCCCAGTCTGAGAATTTAATGCTGGACTGTAATGATCACTCACAGGTGGCACAGTCTGAGATATATATTAATCATGATTGTTCTTACTCAGTTATGTTCTCGGATAGTATAGGAAGAGGTGTAGGTAAACTACTGAGTAATAATTTGAGTCATTCCAGCCAGAATTATTGTATGCCGGGCTTAACATTCAAACAGATAATGGCAACAATAACTAAAAATGTCTATAACTGTAACACAGACCTAACTATATTTGTGGGGAATAGTAAAAACCTTAAAAAACCAGACCTCACTCACAGTGTAGGTGAATTGTTAAAGTTGAATTGCCGTAAAATAACATTGTGTGCTTTCCCATACTTTGAGAGTTTGTCAGAAAGTCAGAATAATTATATTCACATGCTGAATAAGCATATTCATTTTCTTGTTAGTCATTACAGTGACAAACTTAGCTTTTTTGATACCAATAGTTTTATAGATAGGCTTAGGTCAACACGAGATACAGTGTATCTGCCTTTTGTATATAGACACAAAATAGCTAGGCTATTAGGTTTTTATTTTTACTCAGACATAAATAGTATGTCTACGTTTAGGAGTAGTATAATTAACACCGAAAATATTAGTAACGATACTAGTATTAGGGTGGTGTCCACTGACTTTAGCAGTAGTGTTAATAGTGGAAATGTTTCTTTAAACTAGTTAGTAAGACAACAGAGGTTTTATTCAACAACAAGGTACCTTCTTGCTCTGAAATATTTACATGCAATAAAGGGGCTAAGCAGAATTCCTTGACAATATTTCATCAAAATATTCAAGGTTTTTCTTCAAAGCAACTAGAAATTGAATTGTTTTTAGAAAAGACAATGTACGATATTGTTTGCTTCACTGAACATTGGTTGAAAGACTATGAAATGATAATTTATTACGAAAACAACAATGTGTGCAGTTGCTATAATCGAAAATCTAAGATGCGTGGGGGTTCACTAATCTTAGTTAGAAATTGTTTAAAAGCTAAGCCTCGTAAGGACATAGTTGATTTATCGGTCGAACATAGCATTGAATTGTCTTGTGTAGAGCTAGATAAGCATGTAATAGTGTGCGTTTACAGACCCCCTAATTATCAAAACTACTCTATATTTGAGTCAGTAATGGAAGATGCTTTGGCGAAACTTGGAACTTGTAAAAAAACAATAATTATCTGTGGTGACTTTAATGTTAATATTTTGGAAAATAATGTAAATAGCAGTAGGTTCTTAAATCTCTTTAAATCATTTAATTTGGAGAATGTGTTTTCGGAACCAACCCGTATTACTTTAAATACTGCCACATGTATTGATAATGTTTTTTGCGATTGTGAATGCTTAGATAAATCTATTGTAAATTACCTTCCTTCGGATCACAGCGGTCAAGCGGTTACTTTCGAGTCCAATACACAATTAAAAAAAGTTCAAATACAAACTAGACAAATAACACCGAACAACTTGGATAGATTTAATAATAACCTAATTAATAGCTTAAATATTTCAGACCATATTTTTTTTAGTTTAAACAATGTACCGTAAAACCGGCCAACATTGCCCGCTTTTTTTCTTATTTTTGAGATTACGAAAAAAATATTGATCAGAGCTCGTAATCAAGTACACCATGGTAACAATTACTATTATAGGCTTCAAATCACGAAATCTGGAGCTTCTAGCTTTAACAGAATCCGAGAAAAATGCAATTAAAGAGCCGGGCAAAATTATACGCACGACCGTCCAACATTGCCCACCCTTGATTTCTCTAAAACTATCAGCTCTAGAGCTTTGAAAATAAGATATGTTTTAGTGAATCATGCAAAGTTGCCATCCTTTGTGATCAATATATCAAAAACGTTATATTTTTTATTTTACTGAGGTGGGCAATGTTACACTACACACCAGCTGCTTTTTCATACAAACTGAAACGGTGGGCTAGGGTTGTCACACACTAATGTAATAAATAATAATCTGCTTTTAAATAAAATCCTTTATAAATAATAAATCAGTCAGGTGTAATAGTTATAAATTGCACGTATTATTATACTTAAGGTTAATATTAAAGATTCTAAAACCAATCTTACACAGAAATCTTAAAAAATGCTATTACAAAGATTACAAGGAAAAATAGTCATTGCAAGGCATGCCAGGCTGACGTTGTAACGTAAAAATATAATATTTTCTTTTAAAAAGAGTTTTAACATAGGAATTATAAAAACATTTTGGTTGATAAAACTGAGTTAACTCTTACTAGATATAATGGGTGCCATCCCTAACACTATTTTTGCTGTGGGCAATGTTGTCACTCCTATGTTCACGCAAGCTCGGGAATCATTGCCCACTGCATTATCTTGAAGATTTTACGTTTTATTGGTCTCAAACTAGCATAGAAATGAAGCGTGGTTCTTTTTATTACTGGAATATTGAAATAACTTACCTGAGAGATGTCGTACGCTGTCAGTGTGTAAAAACGTAAAACAAGATTTTGGCACCACCTCAGACTAGTACTACTTTAAACACATCTCGCCGACAACTGAGTGAACTTAGCGAAGTAACTAATATTTAGTTTTGTCAGGAAAATAGTCTAGTTTACCCTAAAGATTAAATAATGTTGTCAGCTATTTAAATTTATTTACAATTCAAGATTTTAGTTATTTTTCGTGTTTGGGCAAAGATATCCGCCAAGGGCAATGTTGGCCGGTTTTACGGTAAACGTATTGTATGAAGACTTTTTTGAAGCAGTTCGTACCGCATTCAATAATACTTTAAAAATTAAAATAAAAACCGTAGGCCCAAAGTTTATTTTTAGTGACTGGGCAACGCAAGGTATTAGAAAAAGTAGGGAACGATTGTTTGAGCTGTACGGCCTTAAGCCTTTTATTAACTCGGAAACATTTAATAGATATGTTGCTACTTACTCCAAAATTTTCAAAAACACTTGTAAGGTGGCTAAATCCATCTTCATTAGCAAGAAGATTAAATCAGCAGATAATAAGATAAAAACAGTTTGGAAAATAATAAACAATGAAACCAACAGAAATAAAAAACGTAGTAACAATTTGATACTAGATACCTCACGTGGTCTCATAAGCTCAGATCAAGAAATTGCTGAAGAATTTGTAAATTTCTTTACCAGTATCCCACTTAAAACAACTGAAACTTTAAATTCATCTCCCTTGCTTTCTATTGACTTATTAAAAGCGAACGTTTCAGCCTGCCCAAATGAATTTAAATTTAAGCATATAAACCCCCTAGCCGTCATAAAAGCTTACAAGCAAATCAAGATCAAATTAACTGAAGATATATGGGGTATGTCTGTCAAAGTTTGTACTTCAATTATTGAGACTGTAGCACCGTATTTAGCTTTGATATTTAATTTGTGCGTGGATCAAGGTGTCTTCCCAGATCTAATGAAATACAGCAAAGTAGTACCGCTTTTTAAAACCGGGGATAGTAAAGACACCAACAATTATAGGCCTGTATCCGTGTTGCCGGTTTTCAGCAAGGTGTTTGAAAAAGTTATGCTTGATCAGATGCTCAATCATTTTAACATCAATAAAATATTAAACGAGCAGCAGTATGGTTTCACCAAAGGACGTTGTACAACTGACGCCGGTGTTACCTTATTAAAACACATACATGCTGCGTGGGAAGATGCTCAAGATGCCATAGGAATTTTCTGTGATCTCTCGAAGGCATTTGATTGTGTAAATCATGAAACCTTGCTCTTAAAACTTGAGCATTATGGCCTAAGTAAAGCCGCGCTTAATTTAGTGAGATCTTATTTAAATGATAGACAACAACAAGTACAAATAAATGGTGTCACTTCAAAGGGTGTACGGGTAGAAATGGGCGTACCACAAGGCTCCATATTGGGTCCTTTCCTCTTTTTAGTTTATATCAACGATCTACCCCATTTGTTCAAAAATCAACCTGAAATGGTATTGTTTGCTGACGATACTTCTTTGATATTTAAGATAAATAGACGTGCCACACACCTTGACGACGTAAATAGCGCCCTACTGCAGGTGCAAAAGTGGTTCACTGCTAATAATTTAGTATTAAATGGGAAGAAAACAAAGTGCATAAGATTTTCTCTACCGAATGTCAAAAGTAATGATAGTGACATTGTATTGAACCAAGAGAAACTAGAATTTGTCGATAAAACGGTTTTCCTAGGAATCACCCTTGACTCAAGGCTACAATGGAGTCCTCATTTAACATCTCTTGCAGGACGGCTAAGTTCAGCAGCATACGCGGTTAGAAAAATCCGCCAACTTACTGATATAGATACCGCGAGGCTAGTCTATTTTAGTTATTTTCATAGTATTATGTCATACGGTATTTTGCTATGGGGACGCGCTGCAGACATCGAGTCCATATTTATTCTGCAGAAAAGAGCTATCAGAGCCATATATAATCTATGTAGGCGCGATTCTCTACGGGAATTGTTTAAGGATATCAACATCATGACAGTACCTTGTCAATACATATACGAAAACATCATGTACGTTAGAAAAAATCTGCATCTATTTAGTAAAAGAGGTGATAGACACAACTATAATACTAGAAATAGGGGCCAATTAGTTCAGCCAGGTTTCAGGCTAGCTAAAGTTGACACATCTTTCATGGGGTACTGTCTAAAATGTTACAATAAGATACCTCCTCACATAATAGAACTGAATGAAACAAAATTCAAATCATGTATAAAACGCACACTATGTAGGCAAGCATATTACAAGTTGGAGGATTATATTAATGATAAAAATGCTTGGCTTAATGCTGGTCCTGCTCCACAACAATAGGGTTATTAATTAGGTAGCACGCATAATTATTGAGGAAGCTGCAGAAGACTGTAATATTATCTTTGCATTGTATCGATTCAATTTCTTAGTATTATATAATTTTATTGCACATGTGTGAGTACTATGTACTAATTAGTATTGACTCGATTTTGCCCTGGTGGTTGAGAGAATGTCATGCTCACTCAAATGTCTCGCTGATGGTGGCGCGTGTGTCGGATCATTTAGCTCCCTTCAAAATGGTTGAGCTGATTGGTGCTGATACGTGTGTCATGCTCGTGAACGGGCGCTGTCAGTTGGGACTGGTCATCTCTTAGCTCCCACGGTTTTTATTTTAATTATTAATTCTTTTATTTCTGAATTGTCTTTTTTTTATTTATTTTACTGTGGACACTTTTAACTTGCTACATCGTTCTCACAAAGTGCACCATCTCAAAATGAATGATGTAACAAAGGATTTGTAATATTTTGGCGATCTAAAAAGAGTGTCCATGGAGTTTCTTGCCCGTTCTTCTCCATAGAGATCTACTTCTTGGAACGGGCATCTACGGTACTTTCACAGTTTTTATGTCTTGTGACTGGGACTGTAGCACCATAACTTTGTAGTGTTTAATTATATTTTAATGTCTTTGACAATTCAAAAGTGCCTGTAACTGGTCTACTTGAATTAAATGCTTTTGATTTGATTTGATTTGATTTGCAAATACTTGAACAGCTTTAGAAAATATATGAAAATGGTACTGTGTGCCTATAAAATTTGAAGGTTGCCCTCGATTTCCCTGGGATCCCATCATCAGATCCTGACCTGATGATCATGGGACCAATAGGAAAGTATACCCTCTCAAACAAAAGAAAAATTTTCCAAATCGGTCCAGGCGTCTTCGAGAAATCGGGGAACATACATAAAAAAAAAAAAAAAAGATTCCGACGAATTGAGAACCTCCTCCTTTTTTTGAAGTCGGTTAAAAATAATTAAAAGTATTCCTGTGAAAAATGATGATAAAGAGTATTGGTAAATACAAATGTTACAAACCTTTCCCAATTTCCCAGGTTGCAGCTGTCTCCTATCAAAATTGACATCAAAATCCAAACAGACCGGTCTGACGTATGTGCGGATTTCGAACTGAATTTCCAGGATTACAAGGGCTATGTCATCTTGGAAGTTTGCTGCGCTGCCTTGGAAACGGACAGGGATCTTTATTTCTTTTACCTGTTGATTTTATTAACACAAGTATAATTAGTCTCTCTGTTTTGTGAGATGAGGAACAATGGAGAAGAATTGAAAAAGAAGACGTGATGCGCTGACCACTAACAGCTCACGGCGGCACGAATAAGATTAGATATTAATTACTTGGAAATACACGAATTCGCTACTGTCGATGCTTCGTGGCGTGTTTCAAACATTTCTATACATTTGATTACATTAATCACAGTGGGATGGTCGTAAGTCCGCACTATACAACGTTATTTTTTGTTTATGCGAAACCCGATACACCTGTCCAATATTTTTGTGTAAAGAATCTATGTACAAAATTTTAAAACCGTATCATAAAAGAACACAAAGTTATAAGCTTGTATATTACCTGGTTGTCCATTCAAAAACATGCTCATTTCGCGGTACACCCGCGTAAACCGCGTCTCCTGTGTTATACACTCGTGTTAATAGTTTGGCAATAGGTACCTAACCGTACGGTGATTGTATTGTAATGAATTGGTAATAAAATAAAATTAAAATATTTTTGAAAAAAAATATAACATGGTGTAAAAAAAACTTGAGAGGTGTCAAGGGACACCCGGACGAAGTTACTGTATACACTCAACAAAAATAATCGTCGCGACTCCACTCCACTTCACTCCACTCCACTCCGCTCCGCTCCACTCCACTCCACTCCACTCCACTCCACTCCACTCCACTCCACTCCACTCCACTCCACTCCACTCCACTCCACTCCACTCCACTCCACTCCACCCCACTCCACTCCACTCCACTCCACTCCAGTCCACTCCACTCCACTCCACTCTACTCCACTCCACTCCACTCCACTCCACTCCAGTCCATTCCATTCCATTCCATGGTAATAAACACACTACCCTCCTTTGCGTCGCGCAGTCGGATAAAAGTGTCGTGCCAACTTTTCGTAAGATTTTTTTCCGTCTAGCCCACTTTCACAACGCGCTATAAGGAACTTCGTTCCAATTACTGGAATCGAATCAGTTACTGATTCTGAACAAACTATATTCAGGTTTCGCATATACTAAAAATAATGTTGTAGATCCGAAATTGAAGATTTACATACATCAGACTTCTGAGCGTCAACATCTCTGTCGTTATTCCAAGGTCGGTAGAGCTTGCCGATTGCGACAGCATACATGGAGGCAGGCTGTTGTTTGCTGACGTCGTTCCAGAAACAATGAGCAGCTGGATCCAGAATAAAGACGGATTAGATACGTGGAAGGATGGGTATGGAGGAGAACATTGTCCAGCTGAAAATATGTGCTGCCTAATAATTTTACAAATGTAAGTCACTGTCCCCCAGATAGTGATCACTTTTTTATCGTAATCAAATTATGACGGTGGTTCTTCAGTCAGTCCCTTTACGTTTACCTGTTAGAAGACAGTTCTGCAACCTCGGCAGGCTTTGGCCCTCTAAGGGAGGACCCATCAGATTGCCTACAGCTCTTCGAGGCGCACAAAGAACACGTAGCAAATCCTTTTGTGCCCAGAAAATGTATATTTCCTCCATTTTAAATACTTGCACATATTTCTGAAGAAGAGAGGGCAATAACACTCGTATACCATTATTTTGTCCTATCAGTGTAGCAGATAAACTTACCAGATATAACAACTTTCGTGCTGACGAGAGATCCCCCACAAATCTGCATATACGGCTGGGTAGTCTTCCGGTAAATACCAGCATGCCAGGGTAACTCTCCCCGCTTGGCTGGTCTACCGTCAATGATGAGGTCCACGCCTTCCGGAGTTACTCGGCCACACTCTGTGAGTAGGAGGTATATATTACCTAATAATCTGATGTAATTTTTAGTGGTGGCCCAGTGGTATCAGCCCTGACTTAAGAGTCAAGTTCGAACTCAACCAGGCGCATTATTACTTTGCAACGTTGCTCTCAAAACGGTAAAGGAAAACATCTCACAAAAAATCGGAAACATGTGATATCTGCCAACCCGCACTGGGAGCGTGTGTTGGATCCTCCTCACAGAGGCCTTGTGTCCCAGCGGTGGGAACATTATAGGCTACTGATGCAACGGTACAGATTTAAAAGGGTAGACCCTTGAGGCATTTTATCTGGCTGCTCGTTCGTCTATCTATAAGTTATAGTACTGGCCTTTACTATTCATCATCTGCCTAGCCATTTCATAACCACGTGGTCGGCTCCCAGTTTGACCTGATACAGCTGAATACCAAGATATTTACTTGGCTGCTCATCTGAACTCCATAACCCAGTTCCTATAATTACTGCATACTTTTTTTGTCTAATGTGGTAAAATCATCAAATGAGTCCTTTCGGCCTAGGCGGAGAGCAAGGGACTGTCAGGCTTAACTGCATAAATTCGCTACTACTTGGTAAAAATATGGCTTGTGCGATTTTCGAACAAAGAACTATCAGTTTTATTTTTTACATTTTCCCACTCCAGTCTGGTAGTCTTTTTCTGTATCAAGGGAAATGAAATAAATATTTTGATTTTGATATTTGGGTGCGTTTATAACATTTAAATTCACATTCACAAACTATCAGACCCTTGAAATTTGTAGTTCATACAAATATTTATTCCGTGCAGGAATTGAACCCGCGACATGCAGCACATGCCGAAAATCGTAGCCTAGGTCGAGCTTAGTACGTCAAAAATCGTTTCATATGCATTTTCGGGTTCTTAATTTTTTTCAAAATACGTCACATGTCATCGTCACAAATCTTGATTATTTGTATAAAGTTTCACAACAATCGGTACAGACATTTCGAAAAAAATTAGGACTATTTCGACAATTTCTCTATGAAAGTAATGGTATATTAAGAGGATGGAGGATAAAGGGGTCTACAAAAACCTCTTTAGGCAGTACTACTCAGTGTGAAAAAGAGATATATGAATGAGAGACCTCCATCTCTTTCTCACACTGAAGATTTAAATAGCACGGCCAAAAGAGAAAGGCCTGAGGTTAAAAAAAAACAAAGTTTTAGATAACATAAATTAATTTATTGCAAATATAAAGAGTATAACAAAAAAAGAGGTGAGTTCTCCATCCTGTTAACATATTTAAGAGAATATTCTATTTTTAAATAATAGCCCTACTTAACATAATAAAAAATTAAATATACAATGACATGCCATTTATGTAAAAATTTAAATTCTACTCTTTTTGTTTTTACGTAAATTAATTGCAATACTGACGATTTCTTTGGTGTTTTTTTGATGTTACCTCATTTGGCGATTAGAGGTGTATTATACAAAGTGTTAAAATATCCTGTTCAATCCGAAAGTGACATATAAGTATCCCAAATAAAATAAGTAATGCAAAACATTCTAAGTTAAAAAATACATAACGTTACCACGATTACCCCAATATCTAGGACTTTTTTAAATGTGACAACACTGTTATATGTGTAGGGTGTATCCTTTCATGGCGCGATGCGACGCAATGCGACGCGATTCGAACGAATTCCAACTACAAGTGAATATCAGCCTTGCTACTAGGAAATAAAGATGCAATTCGATTGACTTGACGTTGTCATGGCCATCGTGTTATGTAAAGCAACTCAGTCAACTCAGGCAACGTAGTTCGTATGATTTATCATAGATGGCGCTACTTTTTGCTTGTATGAAGAAGGTTTGGGCAATGTGTTCTGAAGGGCGTATCCTTCCATTTGAAATCATTGGTTACATCGCGTTAACAGCAAGCTCACTTGTTTCCTAAAAACCTGTAGGTAAACCTTCACAAACTTAACAGAGTTATTTAACAGGCTATAGAATCGTCAATTTGTTTTATGAAAAAATCCAATTGCCTTATTTATTTTTTACTTAAAAGATCTGTGAGCATATAATAATAAATATTTTATTTCGGAATCATCCTTATTTGTTAGTAACAATGCAAATCTTAAAAACTAATGTTAGTACTACATATATAGCGTGAGGCACACCAACCCAGGGTGTCGAGTCTGCTAATTATTAGTCAGAATGGTGCCACAATGGCGTTTCAATTTTCGAATCATTTTTTACTCAGCAGTAAAAAATGGTTCGAATAAGCACTACAATTGAAACGCCATTGTGGCGCCATTCTGACTAATAATTAGCAGACTCGACACCCTGGGGGATGTCTACTTGACTGCATGCAGTCGTATCCACCTCCCCAGGATCGATGCTCCTCTATAATGCTCCGTCCATAATGTCTTTCGAATGAGTCGTCAGTTTTTAGCATCTATGCTACGCTGTATAAGTTTCATCGCTGGATTATACAATATGCTCTACGACGAGACGGCATTGAGATTGTCCAATACAGTCAGTAGCTTAGTGAATGGCAAACTTTAGTGTCAGCGTGGCGTAAGCGCTGCGGCTGCGCCATCACACGGCTGTATTTATAGAGAATATAGCTTTAAAGATTTTGCTCAATCCCTTCTCTATATCTATGGTTTAACTTGACCCTCAATATTGATCTCGTTCGAAGTGTAGGAACTTATTCATTTAATTTTTATTATGGCTAGGGAGTCACGCAGCTCAAGTGACCGTAGTAACTTTCAGATGAGACCAATTTGGGGTCATAAAAATAATGCTAATGCCTATATTGCCCATAGATTACTTTTGTGCTGATGTACACCTTATTGGCTAAAAAAAACTTTATTCTCTTAAAGGAACTTAGTACATATTACTTACAGGTTTTTCACTAGCTACTGAATTATTTTATCGTCCGCTTGTGTACGGCAAATTATTTCCTAAAATAGTTCCTCTACGTTTTTGAGCTTCTTCATGCCTATTCTATAATAATAATCTACACACTAAAATCTATCTTTGAATCTAGCACTCTTTCATAGCGAATTAACAACTACACTACTGTTATAAATATTAAAATTTATCCCTGTACTATTATTCTTCGCTTTAGAATTAGGACTAATCTTTTGTACTGGTCCCATCCTCCAATCATCTTCACTAATCTCGTAATCCAACGGATTTGCAGTACTCTCTTCTCTTTGATTTATTTCATCTACACTTTTCTGAGTAACTATCTCTATAGGTACATTTGCTGCCTGATATTTCTCACCGCTAGCATACAAAAAGTTATTAACATACACTTGAATAATATCTTTGATTATTATAGTGATATTCGTTCCGTTTCTAATCAAACCTGGGGTGCAAACGGCGACGTAGTCCCAGCTTCCGTCGATGCATTTCATGTAGGGAAGAGTGACGGCTGAGTAGTAGTTGGGGCTGTTGCATTCGGGACTCACGACTGTTCCCGTAGGTTCGAAAGCGTTGCAGTCCCGACGACCTTGATAGGGGAACGTGACGAGACAGTTGTAGCGGACGGACGGGTTGCGGTCCAACTTGCAGAACCCTAGAAAGTAGGACATGTCTTAGAATGGCAAATTGGGAGCTGAGTGTGCAAGCAGGTGTCAGGGAATACCTAAGACGTATTAAAATCTCATGAGACGTCTACTTCATAAAATATATGTATGTGAATTCTAATTAAGTAAGGGCCCAATGTAGATCCTTGCGAAACACCTTACGAAATTCTCATGTTACAGACTTCATTTTCTAAAATTAATACTGATTAAAATATAACACAGATACACATTTCCAGAGTAAGTTAAAAACTGGCTATTTATACACCAAGAAGTCATAGGAACTCAACAACATACATATCCAAGTCGAAAGCTTCACTTAAGTCAATAACTGAGATAAAGTTACAAAGGATTTTAGTCACTATGTGTATATACTTACGGACGCATTTAGGAATAGATTGAGACCAGGTTCCACCCTGGCAGAAAACCACAGCATCTCCCACGACTCCATATCCTTGTCTGCATGTCACATTCAGCTGGACTGCTTGGAAACCCTGTCCAGGTACTGCGTAAGGCGCGTTTGCGACGACATATGTGCCGTGATCTGGGTATGGTGGCAGGATACAATTGCCTGACTGAACTGGTGGTCTGAAATAGGAGGAATCTATTTAATATCATAGCTCTTAGTGTTTTAGACACGTGTGTGTTGAGTCACTTGGGGTATCATACCACGTTCCAAGCTCTGAGGTAGCTGAGAAGTTTTTCTTGGGAAAACCCTACACTTCTTGCTCGACCTAGGAATTAACTCAGGACCCCAACTCCAGGTTACGGCGACGAAACCAATGAGGAATTCAAGATAAAACTAAAATCTATAATCTATCAAACTTTAAAAGATTTTCAACTATTTCACAATAGTAGAAGTTCTTATTCAATTGCGATGACAGATTGAAGCAGGTTGATGTGCTGGCTTGTGTAGAAGTAATACCAATTTATTTATTTTTTATTTGAGATGGGATTGCTCTTGATACCAGTCTTGGTCAGAGGTGATAAAGACAAAGTCTACGAGGGAATGAGCTTACCCAGAAGAAGTTCACTCTAACTTTAAGGAGAATTTGGTTGTTTGTGTTCGGTTAGACATTTATTTACCTGGTAGTGACTTGCGTCGGGGGCAGCTGACGGTTACACAGTTCATCTGATTCATCCGAATTGTCTGCACATTCTTGTTTCTGTAAAAAAAGAAAACATTGTTACTGCCACAGTATCATTTACTCCCTTTTCTTTCATATCATTCCTTTGGCAATCCATCTATCTTTTCTTTGGCTTTCCTCTTCCTCTCCATCCATCAACATTCATACTCATCACTCACTTAGTCACATGAGTCTCATCCCTCCTCATCACATGTCTATACGGCTATACCAAGACAGACGGTTCCCTTTCATTTTTTCTGTAGGCGCCACTTTTAAACTTCCCCTTATAAACTCACTCCTTACTTTATCCATTCTTGTCACTCCACACATCTATCTCAACATCCTTATCTCCGCTACATGCAATCGTTAACCTTTCCCAGCATATTTTACGAAATCACAGAAAAAATAGTATCTACACAATGTGAACCACTTACTCCATTACAATCCGATCCTTGATCCACACAAGCACCATATGCGCACTGGAACAGGTACGATGGACATTTAATAGCTGCACATGCACGGACGGTTTCATCAGATCCATCTGGACAATCCG
Source organism: Agrotis clavis (assembly GCA_954870645.1). Classification (NCBI taxonomy): domain Eukaryota; kingdom Metazoa; phylum Arthropoda; class Insecta; order Lepidoptera; family Noctuidae; genus Agrotis; species Agrotis clavis. The sequence goes on from OX940946.1 coordinate 9,547,385, forward strand.
GTTTACCGTCACAATGGTCAGATGACGGGATCGCGCTACCGTCTAGGCAACGGAATTGGCCTCTGCAAAAGAATAAAGTGTTCAAGTTATTTCATCATCATTTTCATCACCCTATACATATGTATATCAGTCCGTTGCTGGACCAACCACGATAAGAACGGAAAAGTGAATCAACTGACTTTTCAAGTCCTTGCTACTACGAAACAATGAAGCAATTCGACTTACCTACCTACTTAAGTGAACACGCTCGCCACGATAGAAGTAAAGGGCCGGTTCGCGCGTGAGACCGCGACAGGAGACCGAGACAGGAGACCGCGACATGAGACCGCGACAGCAGACCGCGACAGTACTATAGGACAAGTGTCGCGGTCTCCTGTCGCGGTCTCATATCGCTGTCTCCTATGGCGGTCTCGCGCACGAACCGGCACCTTTACGGCCATCGTGGCGAGCGTGTTTAGTTTTGCATCTACCCGTAGATAACCGCACGTTTTATGTCATATGTCGCAGTGGTAAGGATGATTTTTACTTTTAGTTGTAATCGGTCGAGTTGCGTCGCATCGCATCGTCAGTAAACTCCCTCAGTCAGAAGCTCATAAGTCTGACAACCAGTCTACCATCGGTTATTATATTGCCCAGTTACTGAGTTGTGGAGATCCGATAGGCAGTCGCTCCATGTGAAATACTGATATCCAGCTGCATCTGGTTTCAGAGGCGGCCTTACCCATTGCGAGGCCCCGGGCGGCAAGTCTTTGCGAGGCCCCTTGCCCTTCATAAAAAGTATGTGATGTAGGTTTGGTTGTCATGTTTGAGGACAAATGCAAAAGTTATACAATTAAATACCTACTTGTAATTTTGGTTAAATATTTTACAGTTCAATACAATATGAGACAAAAATGGTTTCTGTAGACCCAAAAGCTTCCGAGTTAGCGCTTTTCAAAAGTATCTCAAATCAACATTTTTTTTACAACAAATGTGGAAAAGGCATCTGATATCATGTCTTCAGTTGGAATATTTTCCAACTTTACAACTTTTTTCGAAAAAGAACTTTGAAGTGGTAGGCCTAGGCGGTAGGCCGCACTACGGTTAAACCGCTGTGGTTTTTAATGGCGTGAATTTGTGCCCCTAGAAAACTAATACAAGCGGTCGCACCGTGGTTTTTTCCCGCGACTGATTTAAAAACCGTGATTTGCTATAAATTGCTCGTGGGTAAAAGCCGCGGCAAAACTGTAATCAATAGAAATTATAAGTTGACGCGTACGCACTGGCGTTAACCGCGGGCGGTTTTTCGGTAGACCGTCAACATTTTTAAGACATGTGACATCACCAACCCGCACGGGGCCCGCGTGGTGGATTATGGACCCCTCTTTCAGAAAGGAAGCCTGTGTCCCAACAGTGGGAACATTATAGGCTGATGAAGAGTGAATATAAATACCTCAGTAGACCTAATAGTCTCCGAGATAAACCCTCCCAACATTTTTTCATTTTTTCGAGAAAAGTCACAAAGTTCTAAGACATCCCAACTCTGATGCTTTGCCTCTTCCACACTTGTTTTTGATTCGAGATACCGCCAGAGTTACTCAAGAGGTGTCTTAAATATTGCAAGAAATTGCAAAGTTTGAAAAAAATATATTTGAAAAGCTCAACTCTGAAACTACTGGGTCTACAGATATAAATCGGTTCTCAAATTGTAGCAAAAGGCATCTATGAAACCGTTCCGAGAAGTTATTTTCAACAACTACTCCTTTACGGTCATAAACGCAAAATTTTCAAAAAAGAACGAAATTTAGGAGGTTTTTTTAATTTTTAACCGACTTCAAAAAAAGGAGCAGGTTCTCAATTCGTCGGAATCTTTTTTTTTACAAAGTAGCATTCGGTGTTTCACGTCTCAAACTTTGATTGTTCGTTGGGCCCAGTGGCGTAGCTAGGCGGGGCCCGGCGGAGGCTTAGCGGACCCTAGCTAGCCTCGCACATGACGGGGCCTCGCGCTTAGAGATTTAATAAAATAAAATAAAATTGACAACGGCAATCTCAACTTTGTTACCACTCAGAAGCAGTATAATTTAACTTCTACTACTATTTCTAACTGAGAACTGAAAGAGCCAAAGCTGATGGCGCCGACGATCATATTTAGGTCTAGTAATTCCGCTTCACGCGCGAGGCCCCGCAGTTGCATGATAACTTGGTTACTTTTTATTTCTAACTGTGAACAGAAAGAGGCAAAGAGGCCTCGCAAAGCGATCTTATCATCAAGTCATCAAAAACAGGACGCCTCGCACGCGGTGCACGAGGGGCTTAAAATAAATTCACAAATCTGCGCGATATTTTTCGTCCTCCATCAAAGAAAAGGGCCTCGCAGATGCGTCTTGCCCCTCCAAGATTCGGTCTCGCTACATCACTAATTGGGCCAACATCATAAACAAGTCTGAACTACTGAATTTAACCTAAACTAGCCGTACGTTCAGGCGACAAAATTATTGTACTAAATAAAAGATTTACAAAATTAACCAAAACTGAGATAATAATAAAAAAAATAGATGTTTTGATTTTTTCTTAAACTAAAATCTTATCTAGTTTTGCCGTTATGTCATAGCCTTAATGAGTAGCCTAACTACTCATTAAGGCTTTAACATAATTAATGAATCAAAATTAAAAGTTTTTAATAAAAAAAAAAAAACTAGTTTTTTCTTTTGGTTGGTTTGTTGCGCGAGGCCCCCTGCAAGCGCGAGGCCCCGGGCGGTTGCCCGGTTCGCCCCCCCCTAAGGCCGCCACTGTCTGGTTTGACTGGAAGCCGACCTCAATATGTTGGGAAATGGCTTGGCAGATGATGTTATGAGGCCGTAAAAAGCTATTGAAAGTCCAACTCACTGTGATTCATCAGTCTCGTTCCTGCACCTGGGCAGCAGTTCGTCAGACTGATCGGCACATTCCACGATATTGTTGCAGGGAGCTGTGCCGTCCACACAAGCGCCGTAAGTACATCTGAACCAGTTCGGTTGACATCTGAGGAAGAATACAGTGGTTACAATAAGAGACTTATTTCATTTTCATTTTTGAGTCTACCAGACTCGTATTAAATCCAACCAGTTCCTTCAATCATTCCATAAGTCTGCTGATGACCATGGATCATTCGGACGGTGAGCAATCAATTACTCGCCGCCGGTAAGTCAGACTCACAGCATGGACTGTGCCTTCCCCAGCTATAGAGGCATTTGCACTGGTCGCATCTCTTGCAAAATTTCGTAGTAAAAAACTAGAAGTAAATTACAACTGTCCTTTAGACGGCATACAGGAATCCCGTGCAGGAATCGAACCCATGACACGCAACTTAGCCAACCACTACGACTGTCGTACAAAAAAATCTCTCTGCAAAAGTTTTACTTTTCGAACTTACCATAAAATTCTGCATTCAGTTTGTCGTGAGACGAGAGAACTTACAATGTTTTTAAGAAAAAATAAAACAGAATATGTCTATGACTTACTTAGCCTTCCTGCAGAGAGGGTGAGTCTCGTCACTTCCGTCGGGACAGTCCACCATGCCATCGCACTTCCCATCGAAAGAAATACACGTCCCATCGCGACACTGCCATTGGTTCCTCCTAGAAAATAATAAAATAATCTTTGATTATGTGTTCTGTGTCTTTGATCATCTTCACAGTGCTTTCCCTATAGGCACAGCCTTGAGACTGCGCAGTCGCAGCGCCACGCCACGCTGAGACTAAGGGTGCTTGTACACGGCGCTTGTAACCCGCGCAAGTGCCTCAACATGCTCAAGTTACATGCGCCGTGTACAAGCACCCCGTGGGTAACTTGATCAAGTAGCTTGCGCATGTTACTCGCGCGGGTTACCTGCACCTTTACTTGCGCGGGTTACATGCGTCGTGTAAAAGCACCCTACAGTTTGCTATGCTCTAAGCCGGGGTTTCTCAAACTTTCCGCTCTACGAACCCATGTTCAATTTCCAGGTGACAGCGAACCCCTAACTAAATAATTAAACCCCCCCCCCCCACCCCGATCCCAAGAAAATAATAAATTAAAGAAAATAAGGTTTTAATTTGAATATAAGATGACAAATAAAGTGCCAAATAGTTATTTGTTATGCAAGGCTGCAAAGTTGATTTTTGGCGCGAGTACTTGAATTGAAAACTGAGCGAGCGAAGGATTCTAAGATTGAACCGCGAGAGAAACGAGCGGTTCAAATATAGAATCCTGAGCGATGCGAAGTTTTCAAAGGTACGAGACGCAGAAAAACTTTGCTGCCGAGTGCAACACACAACTTTTCACCTCACATAGCGAGGAAATGTAGTGGGGGCGGCTCGCCTGCCAGTGTAGAAAACAATTGAATAAAGCGTGTTCGAATTTTGAACAACACTTTGTGCTCTAGAGCACAAAATGGAGTTTTGTGCTCAGATTTTGAATGAGAAATAGAATCTTTCCGAGCGGGTGAGGTGAAATAGTTATTTGTTATGCAAGGCTGCAAAGTTGATTTTTGGCGCGAGTACTTGAATTGAAAACTGAGCGAGCGAAGGATTCTAAGATTGAACCGCGAGAGAAACGAGCGGTTCAAATATAGAATCCTGAGCGATGCGAAGTTTTCAAAGGTACGAGACGCAGAAAAACTTTGCTGCCGAGTGCAACACACAACTTTTCACCTCACACAGCGAGGAAATGAAGTGGGGTCATTGACCTATACTGGGGGCGGCTCACCTGTCAGTGTAGAAAACAATTGAATACAAGACGTGTTCGAATTTTAAACAACACTTTGTGCTCTAGAGCACAAAATGGAGTTTTGCGCTCAGATTTTGAATGAGAAATAGAAACTTTCCGAGCGGGTGAGGTGAAAAGTAAATTTTAATAGTGTTGGGTGTACTTATTTGTTTCTCATCGCAAATGGATTCATTTTAGGAGTAATTTTGGACAATTTTAACCTTAATTCTGACTCGTTATCAAGTCAATTTCTGTATTTGGTTGCATCATCATGTAAATTTTGGCGCGACCCCCTGCCGTCGAATGGCGAACCCCACTTTGAGAAACCCTGCTCTAAGCTATTCGACGCCCGGTGCGTCTCCTGCCGAAACTGAGAGAGGTTGGGACCCGCTCTCTCCACCTCCTTATAGGCCACCTCCTTCGCGAACAGATTATGTAAAATAGGTACAGTAATAGATGCCTATATATAGAACTTACCGACACTGCGCGGTCTGTCTTTTAGCCCTGTGCAACACTAAATCTTCAGACTGCCCGCTTCTGAAAGCAAAAAGGGGAAAGGAGATTAATTATAAGATCATCACAGTTTAAAATAAAACTGTAACAAGTTTCACTGAATACTAAGAACAGAGGCGTTTTCAATTATTCTGACCACATTCTGACGTACCTAAAGTAAACTAGAAATTTCACATTTTCAAATGGGGAAGGCCGGTAGATGGCGCGACCATAGCTAAGTCCTAATTCGACCTATGAGGTAGTACTATTTTGAAGTACCTATACGATTTGAACCAATGACGATGCTTGGAACTAGTTATACTATAGCGCTATTCGTTTCCCAGTTGCAGTGACGGATTAACCCCAAGGCAAATTAGGCAATTGCCTAGGGCATCAAGACTGGGGGGGGCACCAGAAGAAGCACCCAAAAAAATCCGCCCTTAGGGCATCGTCATCGTCTCACTCTCAGACAACTTGATGCCCTGGGCAATCTAAGCCTATGATGCCCCCCATGTTCAAGTTACACTAGTTATGCTATTGCATAGCTTCTATCGCGGGCCTTGAGCGTGGGGACCGAATCTAGAAATTCCGTAACGAAAAAACCTCACGCTCCCCACTCCGACGGGCAAGGAGGTGCGATTGAATATAAGGTTTATATACACAATACAAAATATATAGGGGAGGGGAGGGGAGGGGAGGGGAGTGGAGTGGAGTGGAGTGTTCGAGGTTTTCGTCATGGGTGCCGTTTTCATGGTTTTCGAGGAAGTTGAAACCGATTGTGCAGTCAAAATGTAAATCCAAGATGGCGGCTGCAAAAAATATCGAGGTTTTCGTCATGGGTGTCGTTTTCATGGTTTTCGAGGGTGTTGAAACCAAGGGTGCAGTCAAAATGTAAATCCAAGATGGCGGCTGCAAAAAATATCGAGGTTTTCGTCATGGGTGTCGTTTTCATGGTTTTCGAGGGTGTTGAAACCAAGGGTGCAGTCAAAATGTAAATCCAAGATGGCGGCTGCAAAAAATATCGAGGTTTTCGTCATGGGTGTCGTTTTCATGGTTTTCGAGGGTGTTGAAACCGATGGTGCAGTCAAAATATAAATCCAAGATGGCGGCTGCAAAAAATATCGAGGTTTTCGTCATGGGTGTCGTCGTTTTCATGGTTTTCGAGGGTGTTGAAACCGATGGTGCAGTCAAAATGTAAATCCAAGATGGCCGCTGCATAAATTATCGAAGTTTTCATCATGGGTGTCGTTTTTATGGTTTTCGAGGGTGTTGAAACCGATGGTGCAGTCAAAATGTAAATCCAAGATGGCCGCTGCATAAATTATCGAAGTTTTCATCATGGGTGTCGTTTTCATAGTTTTCGAGGGTGTTGAAACCGATGTTGCAGTCAAAATGTAAATCCAAGATGGCGGCTGCAAAATATATCGAGGTTTTCGTCATGGGTGTCGTTTTCATGGTTTTCGAGGAAGTTGAAACCGATTGTGCAGTCAAAATGTAAATCCAAGATGGCGGCTGCAAAAAATATCGAGGTTTTCGTCATGGGTGTCGTTTTCATGGTTTTCGAGGGTGTTGAAACCGAGGGTGCAGTCAAAATGTAAATCCAAGATGGCGGCTGCAAAAAATATCGAGGTTTTCGTCATGGGTGTCGTTTTCATGGTTTTCGAGGGTGTTGAAACCGATGGTGCAGTCAAAATGTAAATCCAAGATGGCCGTTGCATAAATTATCGAAGTTTTCATCATGGGTGTCGTTTTCATGGTTTTCGAGGGTGTTGAAACCGATGGTGCAGTCAAAATGTAAATCCAAGATGGCGGCTGCAAAAAATATCGAGGTTTTCGTCATGGGTGTCGTTTTCATGGTTTTCGAGGGTGTTGAAACCGAGGGTGCAGTCAAAATGTAAATCCAAGATGGCGGCTGCAAAAAATATTGAGGTTTTCGTCATGGGTGTCGTTTTCATGGTTTTCGAGGGTGTTGAAACCGATGGTGCAGTCAAAATGTAAATCCAAGATGGCCGCTGCATAAATTATCGAAGTTTTCATCATGGGTGTCGTTTTCATGGTTTTCGAGGGTGTTGAAACCGATGGTGCAGTCAAAATGTAAATCCAAGATGGCCGCTGCATAAATTATCGAAGTTTTCATCATGGGTGTCGTTTTCATGGTTTTCGAGTATGTTGAAACCGATGTTGCAGTCAAAATGTAAATCCAAGATGGCGGCTGCAAAAAATATCGAGGTTTTCGTCATGGGTGTCGTTTTCATGGTTTTCGAGGAAGTTGAAACCGATTGTGCGGTCAAAATGTAAATCCAAGATGGCGGCTGCAAAAAATATCGAGGTTTTCGTCATGGGTGTCGTTTTCGTGGTTTTCGAGGGTGTTGAAACCGATGGTGCAGTCAAAATGTAAATCCAAGATGGCGGCTGCAAAAAATATCGAGGTTTTCGTCATGGGTGTCGTTTTCATGGTTTTCGAGGGTGTTGAAACCGAGGGTGCAGTCAAAATGTAAATCCAAGATGGCGGCTGCAAAAAATATCGAGGTTTTCGTCATGGGTGTCGTTTTCATGGTTTTCGAGGGTGTTGAAACCGATGGTGCTGTCAAAATGTAAATCCAAGATGGCGGCTGCAAAAAATATCGAGGTTTTCGTCATGGGTGTCGTTTTCATGGTTTTCGAGGGTGTTGAAACCGATGGTGCAGTCAAAATGTAAATCTAAGATGGCAGCTGCATAAATTTATCGAGGTTTTCGTCATAGGTGTCATTTTCATGGTTTTTGATGGTGTTGAATCCAATATTGCAGTCAAAATGTAAATCCAAGGTGGCGGCTGCCAAAATTATCGAGGTTTTCATCATGGATGTCGTTTTCGTTGTTTTTGAGGGTTTTGAAACCGATATTACTATCAAAATAGAAATCCCAGATGTCAAATAACAAAAATCAAAAAATATTATTATAACTTAAAAAAAAAAAATTATTACAATTCCTTCACTAATTAATCGAAAGGAACTCCGTTCCATCCGGGTGTCCCTTGACACCTCTCAAGTTTTTGTTTTTTTTTTTTTTTATATACACCCCCAAACATAACCGTTTAGACGGTAGAGGGGGGGGACACTCGAGTCGAGCAAAAATTAGCACTTTAAAGCTTAATATTTCATAAACGAATCTTTTTGTCAAAAAATTGTTAATGGAACATATCAATATTTTAACTTTTTTTATTTATTTAATAATAGAAAAATTTGTTTTCTTATCGGTCACCACGCTCAAAAAGTGTAACTTAAATTAATATCAAAGAAAAAGCAATACTGCATGAATAAAATAAATAAATAAAAATATAATTGCATAAGTTGATACAAAATGCTATGCAATAGCTTTACCGCGGCAGTCCCCGAGTGCCACACGTTTTTTTTTTCCCTTTATTTATTTTTAAGTATTCATTGGTGATGAGGAACGTTTTATATAGAAAGAAAGAAAATAAGTTTATTTGGCAAGCCTTAGGCACACAATTACAATAAAAATTACGAGGAAACAATGGAAAAGCAAGAACACAAAAGTAGGTAACGTACCTTAGAAGTGGAGTAGGAGGAGCGACAACAATCAAAACCAAAGCATAATTTATTTATTTATTGAAATGCGCCTTGCGGTTTTTCCGGGCATTCACGCAAAATAGTATTAACGTCTTTTTTTTAGCGTGGTAAAATCATCAAATGAGTCCTCCCAACCCGGGCAGGGCGGGAGGGACTGTCAGACTTGTACTGACTAAAATCCACGGTGTCCTTCGGTAGCCCTTTCTTTGTGTACCGGAGTCGCGGTATAAGTATGTCCCGCAACCCTTGCAGGGCTGTGGCCCTCTATTGGGGGACCCCGTCATTATGCTGACGCTCCTTGAGGCGCGCGTGGAACACAACGCGCCGTCGACCCGGGCATGGTCCATGGTCGGACAGTTGCCCTTTACTCGCCCCCCGCATGCCCGCGCCTACGGTGGCCGGAGGTCGTCCCGCGACATCCGTCGCCGTGGGCGTCTACCACTGCGGCTGGTAGGAGGGAGGACGCTGTCCTCTCTCTCTCTCGCGGTTCGCCTCCTCCTTCGCGACTATCACACAACGCCAGCTAGTCCCAAGCTAAGCAGAGCTTGTGTTATGGGTACTAGACGACTGATAAACATACTTATTTATTTCTAAATACATAAATATTATAGATAAATTACACCCAGACACAGAACAAATGATCGTGCTCATCACACAAACATTTGTCCTGGGTGGGAATCGAACCCACGACCTCCGGCGTAGCAGTCAGGGTCACAAACCACTAGACCTGTCGAGGCCAGTGTAATGCTAGCAAAGAAGGAGGCGGAACGCGTGAGGGAGAGGACAGCGTCCACCTCACGACCCAGCTGCCGCGGGAGACGCCCACGGCAACGGACGTGAGACGTCGCAAGACGATCTCCGGCCACCGTAGGCGTGGGCATGCGGGCAGCGAGTCGGACTCGCCGTCCGATCATGGACCATGCCCGGGTCGACGGCGCGTTGTGTTCCACGCGCGCCTCAAGGAGCTGTCTGCAATCTAACGGGGCCCCCTAAGAGGGCCAGAGCCTGCCGGGGTCGCGGGACTGTCTCACTCGGTAACCGTGACCCTGGTACATAAAGAGCTATTGAAGGAACACCGTGGATTTTAGTCAGTACAAGTCTGACAGTCCTGAACTGAGACTATTTGGCACAGCCGTAAGGCACACGTTACCTGCTTTTGTGTTCTTGCTTTTCCATTGTTTCCTCGTAATTTTTATTGTAATTGTGTGCCTAAGGCTTGCCAAATAAACTTATTTTCTTTCTTTCTATATAAAACGTTCCTCATCACCAATGAATACTTAAAAATAAATAAAGGAAGAAACTAGTTTACCTTGGACTTATTATTATATTATTATTATTTTTCCATACAAGAAACGCTGTAAATACTGGAAAGACGCTGTAAACTAGTGAAAACTCGTGATAAGCACACAGTTAATTAAACTTGTTCTTAGAACCGCTTATAGGCATCGCTTTTGACCGTTAACAGTAATAAAACGGAAAATTTTCTATCAAAATACGATCCGTCAGTAATGTCAGATTATGTATTTTGATAGAAAATGTTTAAACTTACGAAGCAAAACACTGCGCTTCATCACCACCATCGAAGCAATCTGCGACTCCATCACAAAGGGAGTTGATTTTCACGCAGCTACCATCTTGACAGGCGAACTCGTCTGCACTGAAAATAGATTACAATAGTCATCATTATCATCATCATAATCAGCCGTAGGACGTCCACTGCCGAATATAAAGAGTGATTTTTTTAACTGGGCGTGGCTGGCTATTTCCAAAACTCGAAGAAATATCGTAAAACATTGAAAGGAGTCTCTAGGCCGATTTTGACGGAAACTAAAAATGCATTATTGTATTTTAGAAAATTTAATAATCCTGGCCAGGAGACGAATCCGGTGATTTTGGAAAAAATAAATCACACCCTGTATTATTACACCACTCGATATTGTTGCCAATAACGATCAAATTCTGCGAAGTAATTGAATGAATGAATGAATGAATGAATGAATAAGCTTTATTAATTTGTATGGAATTAATAATAAAGCGAAGTAATGGGAGGTTTCACGCAAAGCTCGGCTCAGATGGCGCCACCAGCACTTAATTTCGTCAACGAAAACTTCAATGCCGCCAATTTTGACATACGTGTTTACTATTAAAAGAATAAATAAGTTAAGTTTTGTAAAATCAAATAAAAGATGGAAAAGTACGATGTTTAACTATCGTTTAATTAAAAAATATATTGCGAGTTCGTGGTGCTTCGCTACAAGGGAACAAACATATTGAAAAAAAATTATTGCCTTAACGATGATAAATACCAGTATTTATTCATATAAAATTATCCCAACAAAAACATTTCATGTAAAGTGTTGCCAAAACGAGCACATAAGATTTGCCCTACAAAAATGATATCAGATCTTATGTAGAACCAAGCTTCTGAATCTACACGGCCTAACTCTACCAACTCTAACTTCACAAATTCTACACATCAGTTAAAATGTATGGCTTCACCGTTTCGCTACCGTCGTGGAAGTGATGCTAATATTTAGTTTCTGAAGTAAGTAACGAAACAGCCAAGCCATACATTTTTTGCTAATGTGTAGAATTTGTGAAGTTAGAGTTGGTAGAGTTAGGCCGTGTAGATTCAGAAGCTTGGTTCTACATAAGATCTGATATCATTTTTGTAGGGCAAATCTTATGTGCTCGTTTTGGCAACACTTTACATGAAATGTTTTTGTTGGGATTTCAGTTCTTTTTGTAAGTTGCTAGCATCTTGGACAAACCTTTTCATTTGATACCCATATTATAGAAGTGCATTAAAAATAACTATTCCGCCATCCTAGATGGTCCGATATATTGGATTTGTAATGACATCACATTATTCTTCTAGTTGATCTTAACAAACCTTTTCATTTGATACCCATATTATAGAAGTGCATTAAAAATAACTATTCCGCCATCCTAGATGGTCCGATATATTGGATTTGTAATGACATCACATTATTCTTCTAGTTGATCTTAACAAACCTTTTCATTTGATACCCATATTATAGAAGTGCATTAAAAATAACTATTCCGCCATCCTAGATGGTCCGATATATTGGATTTGTAATGACATCACATTATTCTTCTAGTTGATCTTAACAAACCTTTTCATTTGATACCCATATTATAGAAGTGCATTAAAAATAACTATTCCGCCATCCTAGATGGTCCGATATATTGGATTTGTAATGACATCACATTATTCTTCTAGTTGATCTTAACAAACCTTTTCATTTGATACCCATATTATAGAAGTGCATTAAAAATAACTATTCCGCCATCCTAGATGGTCCGATATATTGGATTTGTAATGACGTCACATTATTTTTTGAGTTACTCTCCACGAGCCTTTTCATTTGATACCCATATTGTAGAAGGGCATTAAAAATAACTATTCCGCCATCTTAGATGGTCCGCCATATTGGATTTATGATGACGTCACATTATTTTTGAAGTTGCTCTCAAAGAGCCCTTTCATTTGATACCCATATTGTAGAAGTGCATTAAAAATAACTATACCGCCATCTTGGATTTAGAATGACGTCACATTATTCTTCGAGTCGCTCTCAACGAGCCCTTTCATTTGATACCCATATTGTAGAAGTGCATTAAATATAACTAATCCGCCATCATAGATGGTCCGCCATACTGGATTTGTAATGACGTCACATCATTTTTCGAGTTTCTCTCAACCAGCCCTTTCATTTGATATCCACATTGTAGAAATGCACTAAAAACAACTATTCTGCCATCTTAGATGCTCCGCCATATTGGATTTAGGATGACGTCACATACCTAATCGTGCATTGTAATCCAAACTAAACGTGTATACAGAATTTCAGCTCAACCGGTTGAAGATAATTCTATTTCAAAATTGAGTTCAAAGATTTCACCCGAACAAACATACATGCATGGCAAGTTCCACCCCCCCCCCCAATTTTAGGAGATGGGGGATGTTTTTTGTATACTAACATAACAAATTTCGGCTTTCTAGCACTTCAGGAAGTACCCTAACATTTTAAGGTCTCATATAAACTTCAACCCCCATTTTAGGGGATGGGGGGCGAAAGTTATAGGTTTGTGAATTTTTTTGTTGGTTGTATACTAAACTTAGATTACATACCGAATTTCAGCTCTCTAGCACTTCAGGAAGTAGCCAAACATTTTGATGATCATCAATGTGTCAGTGTGTCAGTGAATCAGTGACGAAATCCGTGTATTTTAGATATCAATAAAATCTAAAGTATTATAGCTATTCTATTGAGACTTTGTATGCTTAATAAAACTATTCATGGCATCATATTCTGAGAATATAAACTATCTGGTACATCGGAAACCAACTCTATGAGGGTTCAAAAAAACGACGAAACACTTCGAGAAAAGGTAGGTAGTGCCCTTGCGCTTCGCTTGGCTCGTCTTGGCGGGGGCACTACCGTGCCCCCAGATCGTTTCAGGCTGATTTCATATGAGAAAAAATATAGTTTTTGTGTAAAACCTAATCTTTCGACAGAAGATGAAGACAGTGAAACGAAATCTTTATTTATGCTCGAAAAATCTCGATTTAAAGATATCAACGCGGATACAAATTTACCATCTGTAACTTTAACTAAGTATAATACATAAAAAACTATTTGTTAAGGTACGATTTTTATAAATGTTATATTAATAATACTTGAACTTTTATTGTACAATAATTTGTACTCACCTATTCATGATTTTGTGAAATTTCCAATCATACTTGTTGAGGATGTAGTATTTATTAGAATTGCATGATTTTCTAAGATGTTACTTCGTGATTTACATACTTATTTGAATTGATCAGTATAAAAATTCAATAATGTATGTTTTAGATTCGATGCAAATATCGTAAAAGGAATGAAATTAAATGAAAACATGGATGGCCATTCAAGATTACATTATTTTTTTCTTATTTATGGGTCTTTATGGAATAAAATGAACCCCTTTATTATTACAAGCAACTTGTTTTTGTTACAACACTGCATTATTAAATGAAAACATTTTTTGTATGATTTACTGTATGAATAACTTGAAATACACAACAAAGCGCTTGTGGCGCCCCTGGCGGCGAAAACTCGTAGTGAAACCTCCTATTACGATTACAATATTTGACGATCTTTAGGTATTCATTTTCTGGATTCAGCACCCAAAGGGAACGGTTAATAATTATCTAGATTTTCATTTCCAGTCACTATTGAAAAAAAATTGTGCAAAGGTTTACCTGCATGAATTTATTCTATTTTTCGTCACAGAACTCACTGCTGGAGAAATGGCTGAAAATAATACATTAATATTTAGTTATATTCATTTAAAACACTAGCTGTTGCCAGGCACTTCGCTCGCTACTTGAAAATTATCCCACGGTAACATACAATCGGGATACAAACTATCCTATGTATTAATCCAGGTTATATTAAATACATCGTACTTATTTATCTAATATCTTTAAACGAGCAATTCTTGTAGGTATATTTATTTATATATAATTAGGATCTCGGAAACGGCTCCAAGGATTTTCATGAAAGTTACAGATTAGGGGTTTTTCGGCTCAAGGAATCGATTTATCAAGGTCCCAGGTTCGATAAAAGCTGGTCCCAAGACATAGACATTTTAAAAACCGAGCGAAGCTCGGTCAACCAGATATTATTTGTACTATAATACGAGTAGGTACTACGGTAGATTCATCTGGTACATTCCTACTAAAAGGAATTTAGATTCGATAGTAATTAAATCCAAAATTGGTTGAGTAATTATTTATCAATTAAGTTGAAAAAAATAACCAATTTATTATATTTAAAATTGGGATGTTATTCAAATTCTTTAATTCAGACAAGAACACTAGCATTTTTGTCCATCAGCATTTGCGTAGCCATTTCAAAGATTATTTTTGGGGTCTTTTATAGTACAGTACTGTACCCTTTTACTATTTTACTTTACAGCATCTTTCCAGTATTTACAGCGATTCTTGTAGGTACCTCCCTCTCACAAGAGAGGAGGCCTGTGTCCCAGCAGTGGGAACATTATAGGCTGATGATGATGATGCTGATGATTGTAGGTACCTATAGAAAAATAGAGCAGCGCCTCTGGTGTACGAAGAAGGAACTATTTTTTTTCTTGCTCAGTTATTACGGTCAGCTCAGACCGAGACGTGACGCTGCGCGCACTTTTCAATAGAGTTATTCAAAATGTAACTCTATTTTAAAAAACAAAAGATACACCTTTCGCAACGCAGCTCGACGCCGCGCTGCGCAGCGCGGCGCCGCGCACGTCGTTCAAAATCTGACTTTGTTTACTACAAGAAAAGATACGAAGTATCGTTGCGTCACGTCGCTTCGCGTCGCGTCTCGGTGTGAACTGACGCTTAATGTCAAAGTTCCAGTTTAATTTACGTCAGAATAACTGAAAACTCATGCTATGGCCTCTGAGGCCTTTCAAATTAGTTCCTTCTTCGCACACCAGAGGCGCTATTCCATTTTTCCATACAAGAAACGTTGTAAATACTAGAAAGACGCTGTAAAGTAAAATAGTGAAAACTCGTGATAAGGGTAGGTACAGGAGTATTTTACACTAGCCATTCCCCCCTGGTTTTACTCCCGCTTCTCTGCTCCTATTGGTGGTAGCGTTATGTTATAATATAGCCTATAGCCTTCCTCGATAAATAGGATATCCGACGCAAAAATATTTTTTCAATTTGAACCAGTAGTTCCTGAGATTAGCGCGTCCAAGCAAACAAACTCTTCAGGTTTATAATGTTCTAGTATAGATTGCTAACAAAAACACTGAATCCGGTTCGTTACTCCGAAATGTTTTTACCCTTTCGCACACACTTCATTCGCGAGTAGCGTTTGAAAAGGACGGCAATATCGCAAAATTGATTTCGAAGTATCGAAAGAATTCGTTTACCACAAATTGTTATGAACGTAACTTAAAATTCTTAAAATCAGGTTTTTTGTAGTAATTATCAAGTTTTTTTTTTATTTTTCCTTATATTTAACCCACAGTAATCTATTATTTAACTAAATTCCTGAACTTATCTTACTATTAAAAATATAAACGCGAAAGTTTGTGACGATGGATGTTACTCTTTTCCTCCAAAACTACTGAACGGATTTGGATGAAATTTAGTACGCAGATAGTTTACAACCTGAATTAACACTTAGAGCCATCTATGGCAACCACAGGAAAGTCCGGTCAAGCACCACACAACCTCTTCTAGGTTGACCTGAGAGATGCTATTGTCAAAAAAAAAAAAGATACCAAAGTCGAAAGGTACCAGGGAATACGTCGCCTAGTGTAGGTACGAAGGGGTTATGAATTGGAAAACAGTAACTTGTACGGCCTACAGTCGACATGTGTTTATTTTGAGTTAGCGGAAAACCCGTACTATGGTTAAAAATCCCTGAGTGAGAATATTACCGATTTGTCAGACAATGACTAACTACTAAGAAATACTACGTATTCACAGGTACTGATACGTAGTAGTACATTATACATATATGGTTAATATTCTATTATTATTTAGAGGAATAAAGAATGGAAACTAAAAGCGAAATTACAATAAGCTTCGACTGAAAAAAAAACTAATTACCTAGTCCTTCAATTAAATTATCAAAAAATGTTTGTCATTTTTTTTTGTTACGTAGGTACCCCAAAATTTACGAAAATACGACACTTTTAAAAATAGCCAATCCGTCACAAGCAAGTACAGTTTTTATTTGTTTCTGACGTCACGAATTTTGATGCGTTATAGCTTTGTAATGTATGCGTATGCATTGGTTTAACGAAAAAAAAAAACACATGTCCAATATTTTTCAAAACTCTAGCTGACGGACGAATTAAAGAACAAGGTTCAAAAATGTATGGACACCGTCCCCACCCTTGTAGCACCTTAAAACCTATGTTAATCGAAGGATCATAACCGTCTTATCATTTTATTGTTCTACGGCGAAACTGAAATGTGCATCCGAAAAAAGTTATATCGACATGAAGGAACCGGATTCAGTCACAATACTATGTTCCCGATCACGATGGTTTTCTCTTTAATTATTACCTTGGAATGATTTTAATCGTTCGTGGCTAATTGAGAAGCTCGCGGCTAAATAATTACAGCCGCACAGGCCGATCATTCGGGTTGAGCCGCGCTTACCGAGGTCGGTCTGTGGATGGGTAACAATCTGTCATTGTAGTTTCCTCCGTGCCTCGGAAAGCACGTAAAGCCGTTGGTTCCGGCCATCATTGTAGATGACTGACAGTCTTTACAGTCAGTAGCTCTAAAATCTGCGACCACCAGTCTTACCAGCGGGTTTTATGGGGTATCGTATTACCCAGTTACTGGGTTGTGGAGGTCCGATAGGCAGTCGCTCTATGTAAAATACTGATATTTAGCTGCATCTGGTTCAACTGGAAGCCGACCCCAATATACTTTTTTTTTTTTTAGGTCTTAAAATCATCAAATGAGTCCTCCCGCCCTAGACGGGGCGGAAGGGACTGTCAGACTCTTACTGACTAAAATCCACCCGTGTTCCTTCGGATGCCCTTTACGTTCTGGGGCCACGGTATCCTGGGTTAAGAAAAAACCCGCGACCCCAGCAGGCATTTGAAACACGACGCGCCACCGACCCGGGCTTGGTCCTTGGTCGGACGGCGAGCTACCCATTGCTCACCGTCCGTAAGCCCGCTCCGCCGCTGTGCCCTCTGCTGGTCAGAGGGACACGCGTTGGAGCGTCCACACGACAGGCTATTCGCATACGGGCAAAGAGACGCCTTAGGCACGCAGTGCCTAAGGAAGAGTTTTTGCCCGCATCCCAGGGTGCACCGGCCCAAAAAACTGGTCTTCCCCCCGGTCTTATCCGATAGGGAACTCCAGTCCACGGGCGCACGTGGAGGTTTCCTGTCTTAGCACCCCGACCCCAATATACTTGGGAAAAGGCTAGGAAGGTGTTGTATGATTTTGTTCGGAGTTTTCAAACAACTCTTTGGAACTAAATGGTGACTTCCGCACGGAAACAACTCACGGAACAGAAAAAAGTTCAATGAAGAATTCTAATGAATATCGTTATTGTGAAGTAGCCATTGACCGTTTTTAAGGAGTATTCAAATAAAAATATCTTTTTAAATACAAATAAAATCATTTACTTTTTCTCGCAACAAATACATTATTCGGTGTTTTCAGTGTCTATTGCAATATTGTCCCAGGCATTGGCTAGCCCAACGAAATTCTCTTAATGCCTTCCAACCCTACAGTAGCAAACGAAACTGACGACATGAGCACAGTCACCAACTGTCAAAAAACCGGTTCCTCAAGAAAGTCAGGAGACCTTAAACTCCCCACAATTCTTCAGTTCATGAAACGCCTTTACAAGCGTTTCTTTGAATTTTGCTGCAAACCCCTAATCGCATCGGCAGCCCGATACGACCCATCGCGTATTAGTACAAGTCGCTGGCCCAAGCATACACTCATCACTTTCGCTCGAAGGTTACGGTGCAGGTCTACCGTCTACCCCGCTTGGGCAGAGCATCACCATGTCCTCACGACGGCGATAGGCGCGCTAGCGAAGGAGGAGGCAGGTGCCGTGAGGGACAGGACAGCTCAATCTCACAACCGCAAAATGTATTTGTTGCGATAAAAAGTAAACGATTTTATTTGTATTTAAAAAGATATTTTTATTTGAATACTCCTTAAAAACGGTCAATGGTTACTTCACAATAACGATATTCATTAGAATTCTTCATTGAACTTTTTTCTGCTCCGTGAGTTGTTTCCGTGCGGAAGTCACCATTTAGTTACAAAGAGTTGTTTGAAAACTCCGAACAAAATCATCCACCACCTTCCTAGCCTTTTCCCAAGTATATTGGGGTCGACTTCCAGTTGAACCAGATGCAGCTAAATATCAGTATTTTACATAGAGCGACTGCCTATCGGACCTCCACAACCCAGTAACTGGGTAATACGATACCCCATAAAACCCGCTGGTAAGACTGGTGGTCGCAGATTTTAGAGCTTCTGACTGTAAAGACTGTCAAAGTCATCTACAATGATGGCCGGAACCAACGGCTTTACGTGCTTTCCGAGGCACGGAGGAAACTACAATGACAGATTGTTACCCATCCACAGACCGACCTCGGTAAGCGCGGCTTAACCCGAATGATCGGCCTGTGCGGCTGTAATTATTTAGCCGCGAGCTTCTCAATTAGCCACGAACGATTAAAATCATTCCACGGTAATAATTAAAGAGAAAACCATCGTGATCGGGAACATAGTATTGTGACTGAATCCGGTTCCTTCATGTCGATATAACTTTTTTCGGATGCACATTTCAGTTTCGCCGTAGAACAATAAAATGATAAGACGGTTATGATCCTTCGATCAACATAGGTTTTAAGGTGCTACAAGGGTGGGGACGTTTTGGGCATTGTTCTTTGAAATTTATTGATGCTGTTAAATTGCCTGTTCATCTATCTATACCTACATAACTATTAAAATCAATGCCACTTTTCGTTGTAATTTTATAACTTAAGAACGGACTCATCTATCGAAATCAAATCTTTAGGCTTTGTTTGGACTATTTATTTTAGTAGTACTGTAGTAGGTACCTAGATGGTTTATGTAAAATCGTTGATGTAAAGTTTGCACCTTAGATTAAAAATAGCTGACACGGCACCGGCACCGGGGCGCCGCCGCCGGCGCCGGCGTAGTGCGGTGCGACGTGCGAGGAAGCAAAATGTATGAACGCCGGGCGGGCGCCGCCGCTGCGTCGCCGCCGTGGCTGGTAGGTAAGTGCAAAAGTGAGCCATCATACATTTTTGCTTCCCCGGCACCGCGGCACGCGCCGGCGCCCCGGTGCAGGTGCCGGTGCCGTGCCGGCTAATGGGAAAACGCCCAATCGGTCGAGCGGTTCTTGATTTATCACATTTTTTTTAACAAATGAATTCAATAAATGGCGGATTATTTTGTTAATGGGGATTTTGCTGTCAAAGTAGCGAAGCACGTACCGGGCCGCTCGTTGTTTTTATTTTTTTTTTTCTTTAATAAATTATATACATATTATTCAATGTGAACAGATAAATTACAAGGTGATTGTATTATTCTTGATGTATTTTCCTGTTTCCAATCATTGTGAACTTCAAATTGTCTTCATGACGCTCTGAGCGTATTTTTTGCTCTAACTAATGATAATGTTGATGTTTATAAAACATCGTGTGCACTAATGCGTAACATATTCAATACACAAAACAACAATTTTGTAATCAAAAGTTAATGAATAGCGAACGTGTTTGTTTAAACGCGCTAATCTCAGGAACTAGGTACTAGTCCGAGTTGGAAAATTGTTTTTGTGATGGATAGTCCATTTATCAGGGAAGGCTTTGGGCTATATGTATAACATCACGCTATCACTAATAGGAGCTGAGCAACTGGAGTGAAACCACGAGGAACACCTAGTAACATTATTATAAAGTGAAGAGTTTGTTTGTTTGGTTGTACGCGCTTATCTCTGGAACTACTGGTCCGAATTGGAAAATTGTTTTTCTGTTGGATAGTCAATTTATCAAGGAAAGGTATAAGCTATTTAACATCACGATACCACTAAAAGAAGCCGATCAGCGGAGGTGAAACAGCATGAACAGCTAATAAGTTATAATACGAAAAATTACTTTTGTAAATTAAAGTTTTACCGTTCCGCCTTGCTGGACAGGTTAATTTACAGTTGTTAGAGATTAAGGCAGAGGGGGGAGGGGGGCGTGAATCCCCGAACCGGTTAATCCAGGTTATAAACTAGTTATGTGCTAAATTTCATCGAGATTCGTTCAGCTGTTCTGAGGTTATTGAGTTACTACTAACTTTTTATCATTTATTCAAAAAATTTCGTATTTACAATATTAGGATAAGATACAAAATAACAACATTAATGGTTCCAATTAATAATGATAACAATTAATCAAAACAATTGTTTAATTACGTATTTAACGGTATCGACGAAAACAAATAACTGATTTTATTTTTAAATCACTAGATACTAAATCCACTTTGATCTTTATTTTCTCACTAATAAGGTTGATTCTAGATTAACCGTCTGGTGTCAAAATAAGCGTGAAAAAATATTCCGTTTTTTTACCTCTAAAGTCAACTTTATGACGTAGAAAATAGAGGTCACTCATCGTATTGCAGAAAAAATCAATAAATCATTTTGAAACTTTTGACATTAATGTGGTCTTTGACACTTCAATAAAAGCAAAGATCATGATAGGATCAGCCAACAATATTTGAAGTTTCTATTAAAAATTAAATTTAAAAAATCATGTTTTTCTATAAAAATTGAACGCATGTAAGTTTTTATAAGGCTTAGGTACAAGCTATTATTATAAAGTAGGTGTTAAAATTCACTAGAACTTGCTTAAACCAAAAAAAGTGTGTTGAAAACTTCAATTCAATATCAAATTAAGTTGCGTGATTTGATCACTACATACTAAACAATAAAAAATGTAACTTACCAACAAAAACTAAAATTAAACACAAGTACATTTTTCTTAAATACATAACACAGTCTTTTATTTACTTTAATAACAGTATTTGACTAGTTAAATGGCAAATATTTTAGCACTAATTCAACGTCATTTCTCTTAATAATTTTAGCCATACTGGTTTATAATAAACACTTCACAGTTCAGCCGTCACGTTTGGGAAAACCATTTGCTCAATGTTGCTAGTGTAGAATTTCAATTTGCCATTTCTGAGTCATGGGGAGAATGTTTAAGTACCTACTTAGCTTTTCATTACTTACTTAATGATAATTAGTTTAGCGTTTGATCACGAGTACGACCACTATCTCGCCTGATGTAAGCGAAGAAGTGGTCGACGATGAAGCACGCTTGCCTAGAAGTAACCTGTTCACTCTTGACTTGAAGACACCGAGGTTATAGTTGTCGGGAAATTTATACAGACGCGACAGGGAATTCCACTCCTTACCTGTGCACACAATAATTATTTGTCATTTATTATTGTTTACTATCACCCCTGTGCCAGTTTGGATATAATCTATTAGCTATAGGAACTGGGTATTGACTTTGAAACATCTAAATAAAGAGATTACAGCCTGATACTACAACCAGCTCATCGACGAGACAGCCTTGACTTCAAACGATCGATTTGACAGATAAATTCGAGGATGTTTTATAAGGAATACCTTGTCGTTCACTAAGTACCTAGTTCTTATTCACGGCCGACATAGCGTTGAGCATTACCCGCGCGACGCGATTTCAATTCGACCGATGCCAAACTACAAGTGAAAATCAACCTTACCACTACGACGTATGACATAAAACACGTTGTTATTACTGCTAAATGAAAAACAAAACACGATCGCCACGACGACGTCAAGTCAATCGAATTGCATCATTATTTCTAAGTAGCAAGGTTGATTTTCAGTTGTAGTTGCAGTTAGCTCAGCGTTGCGTGAGCGCTGCAACCAAAAGGCTGTATTTACAGAGAATAGCACTGCAGGTGTGAAGCCGTACTGTTCATTTTCCCAATATTTGTGGAGATTTTTTAAACGTGGCAACTCGAAGTTAATGACTGACAAACGGGTTATATGAGGTTACCACAACAAATAGATAATACACAGAAACGATTGGAATCGGTGATTTTTTTCAATTAAATACGTAAATTAACTCGGGGTTTTTGTACTAGAATACTTCTTCTATTTTTTCTCGTTGCAACCATGTAAAATACGAGTTGTGCCTGAGGCTCTACATAATTTGTAAAAGCAAGGAAATATAACTGATTGCATTTATACCGTCTTCAATTATTTTCCACGCCATTAAACGAGACTCTTATCGCCTAAAATACACCGCGTTCCTTCAATTTGCCCTTTACTTTCCATTGCCATTGCCACGGTAACCTGACACAACCCCTCGACCATGGCAGGCATTTGGCCCTATGGGAGCCCCATCAGTTCTCTGACAGCTTCTTGAGGTGCTCGTGGAACATTACGGGGTGTTACGGCCATTGACCCGGATATGGTCCTTCATCGGATGGTGAGCTACCCATTACATTCGAGAAATTGTCCCTCGAGAACATAAAATCGAGATAAAATCTCTCGAATGTGTTCATATTATAAACTATCTGCCTAGGTACTGAATTTCATCCAAATCCGTTCGTTAGTTTTAGCGTGATACCGTGGACTTATTATATTTAATAATAAATATATTAGTCAAAAGCCATGTCAGAGGTCTGAGGTGTTCCCAGAGGCGTCTTCATTAAATCAACTTGAGCAACAACGGTAAAGCGCCTACCAAAACTCTCATAGCAATCGTAGTCACTTGGACTGTTGGACTCGTTCTGACTAAAATCTACGGTGTTCCTTCAATAGTCCATTACGTTCCAGGGTCACAGTTACTTGATAAGATAGTCCCGCGACCCCGGAAGACACTACTGTGCTTGTGTCGTGAAGAATGCAACACTACAACAGCTTATTTATAGCGCCTACAGAAAATCTCACAGCAATTACACACATGGGTGCGCGTTGCAGTATGTATGTTGATAGGTCACAGCTTTTGGATGCACCTACTGCAACATGTTTTCCTAAATCATCATCTGCCTAGCCTTTTCCCAACTATATTGGGGTCGGCTTCCAGTCGAACCAGATGCAGTTGAATATCAGTTTTTACATGTAGCGACTGCCTATCGGACCTCCGCAACCGAGTAACTGGACAATACGATACCTCATGGCAAGACTGGTAGTCAGACTTATGAGCTTCTGACTTACAGTAACGACAGTCAAAGATCTACAAATGACAGCCGGGACGAAAGGCTTTACGTACTTTGCGAGACACGGAGGAAACTCGCTATGACAGATGGTCACCCATCCACATTCCTGGAATGGTCACGGTTAACCAATCAGGCAGTCCCGCGTCCCCGGCAGGCTTTGGCCCTCCAAAGATTCACTCAGATTGCTGACAACTCTTTCAGGTTCGCGTGGAACACGACGCGCCGTATACCTGGGCATAGTCCATGACGATGTCACCCAATACTCATCAACCGCATGCCCGCGCTTACGGTGACCTGCAGGAATCGCCTCACGACCTCCGATGCCATGGGCGTCTTCCGCGGAAGGAGGGTTGTGAGGTGTACGCTGTCCTCTCCCTCGCAACGCCCGCCTCCTCTAACCTCTATCGCATTAAGTAGAAAATCCACTAAAGGGGTTTTCTTTAGCGTAGCGTACCTTCAGCGCTGCCACGGCATAGTAATTTTTTACTTTATCTTGCAGTGCACAAAGTTGAAAATCTGTTACACGACGCGACGTAGGCTTATAGAGAGAATAGCATAATAGCTGTTGGACGCATACCACGAAAACTGATTCGACGGGGGCACAGGAGAAAAACTTCTGGGGAGGCCTTTGCAACAGCATTAGGACGGAATCGGTTAATTTAACAAAAAACACAAAAGTTCACAATCCAATTCAATTTATTACAAAAATAATTTATAATCACTATTTTACAATACTACAAGTACTACAACACAAAAAATAATCAAGAAATTCTTATTCATAAAAAAAAGATTTTTAATCAAAATATTATTATAAAAACTAAATGACTTTGATTCTTTACTTACACATTACTTTATGTAGGTACTTAATTATTAAAGAAATCCTAACTTCAGTGCGGGATCCTTTCAATGTAACTTTATAGTAATTTTAATCATTGAACTTGTTACAGACACAATTCTGCCTAAAGCTTCGTTCAAGAACACGCGACGCGTCAGGCGGAGCGTCGAGCGTAGCGGATCGCTCGAAACACTAACATACAGCGATGAACAGAGCGTTCAATGAGAAGCGGATTTACACGCGTTTGTTTGATTTCTGGCGAGGGCGCTGCGTTACCCTCTTCATATTTACCTTACGACTTTGGTATCCAGGTGACTATCGCAATATAAATCCATAGAGGTTATCCTTAAAGGACCTTAGACGCTGCGGACTTAATAAATATAGAAAACATTTGACTTCACGCAGCACGCTCCACCCGAAGCGCCGAGCGTCATTGAACGCGTCCTAACACTTTAGCGTGATGTAATGTTATTTTCGTTTTTATGTTCCCAAAAAATATAATAGTATAATACCGAATTGACTTCTAAATAAATTCACCCCCACTGCTCGGATACTATTGGCCGTAGCCTTTAGCTTTCCTCGATAAATTGACTATTCAACACAAACATACTTTTTCAATTTGAACCAGTAATTTCTGAGATTGGCGCGTACAACCAAAATCTTCAACTTTATAATACTATTAAAGATTAAGACCACAATAAAAAAATATAGTTTTAAACTTTCAAACCAATCTGTCTTGTAATTAATATATCAAAAACTACTCTGAAATATTTGATGCGGTTCTTATCAATACTTTTGAGCATTTTTATTGGAAGATTTATTTTGTGCGATCTACAGAGTAAACTACTTGTCCAGTGAAACATAATTAAATAATATTTAAACAATGCATTCATTAATTTTGTTAACATCCATTTGTAATTAATAAAAAAAAAACTACATATCACTGAGAATTATTTAACTTTAGAACATAATTCAAAAAAAAATTGATTGTACCTATATGAGGAATGGTACCTACAGAAAGAGGAGTAAAACCCCTTCTACACGATCAAACCCGACCGCTGACAGAGGTGACCTTGGTCGCTTCAACAGTACCCAACCGTCTGGAACGCTATCGGCTGACGGTCGGGTCCGACCGCGGACGTAGCCTGTCGGGATGGATGCGCTCCCGACCAAGGTCATCCAAAGGTCGATTGACTCCGCCCATATTTGGTCGCCTGACCAGCGTCTACACGGTAGATTTTCACACCCACCGGACCAAGGTGACAAGGTCACCTCTGTCGGGTCGGTTCTGATCGTGTAGAAGGGGTTTAAATGATGCTTTGACATCTGACGGGAGAATGGAAAAAGAAAACGTGTTGCGACGACTACATTCAAAACCGTATATGAGTAGGAACATAACACATCTATAATACTATTAATATAATTATTTTTCTAACTTTGACATTAATTCCTTAATACTATTCAAAGGTTTTAAGATATGTCTAACAAATCTACACCTTTGGTAATCTTTTTCTAATCAGAAGACTAGCAAATTCACACATACAAAAATCACAATGACCTTAATTCTACCATTTTGAACCAATTGATATAAAAATTCTACAATTTTGAACCAATTGATATAAAAATTCTACCATTTTGAACAATTGATATAAAATTCTACCATTTTGGGAATAAATTGTAATGATTTCGGGAAGGTATACCAAAATTAAAATAATTTTATTATAAAGGGTACATTTGGAATGTTGGATTCAAATTTTACTGCATGGTAAAGATGGACATTGGTTACAAAATCATACAAGCAGCGATTTGACCGATTTAGATTGAATTTGGCACACAAATAGTTTATAGCCTAAATATGGGCTATATTTTATCCCAAATAAATGTAGGGCGAAACTGTGGACAAAAACTAGTTTAATTTTGGCAGAACTAAAGTCCATTAAAATAATTACCACATTATTCTCTGAGCATAATCAAAATCTTTCCAAATTATTTGTCTATCAAAAAACACAAAGAATGCTGCAGAATTTATAACGAGATACCACAAAAACTCTCCCATGACAACTGGAAACGTTGGCCGAGCAAATCTCAACCTTAAAACTATATATGGTATCAAGAAGTACCGGATTTCAATCAATCTTTGCAATGCTAGAGCCAGCACTAAGCAAATGGTATACGGTAATAGAAATGATATACAATTTTGATCCTTAAGGTTATCATATAAGCTGAATAGTAAGAAAATATACACTGGCACCATTGTGTAGATGGCATGGTCATATTTCCCGTACCAACGGTTCCAAATGTAAAATGTGAAATGGCGGTTGTCTGCCAGTAAGTACGGATGAACCAAAGTGTTATGGTGAACTATTAGAGTAAAAATGACACCGCATAATACTACTAGAATCTTCTCCCTCCACATCAGTTCAAGAGTTGAAAATAATCTGTTGATAACGTATGGAAGTCCGAACACTCCATAGAAAACCAGGAAATATAGTAACTGCGGTAAGTGTATAGTAGCTTCGTGAGCAGCTTTGTCACCAACTACTATAGAACCATTAATATAAACAAATGCTACAAACCCACTGAGAATAATCATATGCGTTAGCAGAACAATAGCATCATGAAAGGTTACAAACTTGAAAAATGTGGATAGACAAGTCGACATATGGTATTTCGCTGCACAGTACACATCCCACATTCCATAATAACGTTTCAACTTTGACTTATCTACATCTCTAGCAATCATTGACCGTTTACTCAGTTTCACATCTGTGATGTACTGATTACCGAAAACTCTTGAACTTTTGATCAGTAAATCCAGTAATTTATGACCAAATACCATTGCAACCCACACTACATTTGTCTGCCTCATAATTATAGAATAAATACCACAAATTAATATTAAAATCATATACCTATTAGTTAGACACAGTCTTGAAAACATCAGGAGAAAAGTAACGGAGAGCACATCTGTGTAATAGACATGAGAGAAGAAATACAAAGGCGGAAGAATCGTTAAATTCAGAGCCTGCAAAATGATCTTCATATGATTTCTATCTCCGTAGTAAACATATTTTAAAATACTAGAGAATAAAATTAAGTTGATGCATGATGCGACGAGATTCACTAGACGTAGATTATATGTATTGCACTCAGCGAAGAGGCCAATGACGGAAGATACCAAGTACAAGCCAGGCAGGGTGGTTATCTTTGGGTCCCAGTGGGAGAAGTTACCGTTACAGTACGATATACCTTGCGGTATGTGGAAGTGTTCATCGATGACTGTCTGAGTAGTTTTGTTAACAGCATTGAATATTAGTTTTGAAGCCAAGAAGTACGAGGAGACTTGAAGTGAAAGGAGGATGTAGTATCTCGCTGATGATGACATTTTGGATGGCTGGCTCCTGAAAATGGAATAGAAGTTTTGATGTCAATTTTATAGATAACTAGCTGCCTCGCTCCTATTGTTTGTAACATTAGGTTTTATAGCCTAATTTTTCAATGGGGAAGGCCGGTCAAAGCTAATTGTAGATGGCGCCAACATAGCTAAGTCCTAATCGGACCAATGAGGTAGTACTATTTTGAAGTACCTTTATGATTTGAACCAATGACGATGCTTGGAACAAGCTATGCTAGCGCCATTAGTTCCCCAGTTGCCATCCCCATTCAAACCTGTACTTCCTGAGGTTATTGCATTAAACCAAAACTCTTCTTTATATTAGTATTAGATAGAGTCAGAAAAATGTGTAAATGACAAGTAATTTACATAATATTAGTCATTGTTACCAATTTCGGTAACGGTGATTTAAATCTACCTCGCTGCGTGTGCCCATTTATGACTGGCAAGGTCAGAGGACTGTCTACGAACCTGACATTTTTCTTCGTGACATATTGAGTTGCTTTTCAAGTAGATAGAGAAATA
Source organism: Agrotis clavis (assembly GCA_954870645.1). Classification (NCBI taxonomy): domain Eukaryota; kingdom Metazoa; phylum Arthropoda; class Insecta; order Lepidoptera; family Noctuidae; genus Agrotis; species Agrotis clavis. Next base: position 9,575,720 of record OX940946.1, read on the forward strand.
TGTACATAAACTAACGCCTACTTCCCATGGGGGAAGGCAGAAACTACATAGAGTCACCTGCAATGATGCTTACATACTCCTTTTGCGATAAGAGAAATGAAATGATAAAGAGCTTATCTCCTCGCTGCTTAGATGTACTATCGACCAAGTTGAATCATGACCCATTCTGACAATAAATCGTTTGAATCCGTCAAATTGACAAAGATCAAAATCGTTACCATGGATACGTATGTTTACGCGAATGTGGACCTAATTGTATTTAAAAGTCTGTAAGAAAATAAGCTTATGGTGGGTCATGATTCAACTTTGTCGATTGTACATAACTCTGTTTGTACCAGGACTCCCAGGTAAAACTTTTTTTTTTATATGTTTTTTTTTTCTTTATTTTCTAAATAAATACTGACCCTATTAGTTATTTTAACTTCTCCTAAGTCCAATACAATTCTTTTTAAGGATACATAGTACCACTAGAAATATAATTAACAGTAATTAATTGAATTTACCTAACCTATTAATTTTTTAATTCAATCTGCTGAAAAATTGGCCAGCAAATCATCTGAACAGGTTTCAGTGTAACAGAAAAGTGTGTGTAGTGTAAAATAATCACAATTAACGTTGAATTATGTATGTTTTGCTTTACATTGCACATGCGTCCCGGCAAACCAAAATAAATCAATAGTTTTTAAAAAAAGACTTACCTTGCAACTCCTGGATATAGTATAAAGATTATTTATGATGTTTAGGCAGCCTGGAAACACCAGGTTACTGTTTGCACATCGTTTTCTATCCTTTTTCCGTTTTAATTGATAATAAATTCGCCGGAACGCAAGTCAGTATGACAAAAATTGATAAGAGAAATGGCGGCTTTTTTGACATAAGACGAATAGACACAAAACGCAATCACTTAATTGATAACAAAACGTTTTTTTTATTTCTAACAGTTATAAGTTATATAAATACCGTTTAAGTTACTATTTGCTTGATTTATAATCAAAATGATCGTTGAGATTTATTTTAATGCTAAAAAGTTGCAAATAGTAAGAAGTTACATGGTCAATTAGGTTGAACACTCAACACTCGTTACAATTCACTTGTTGATATAATTAAACGCTTTACTCCGTTTCTTTACGAGCCAAAGGTAATTTTATTCAAACTTTGTTATTTTTATTGGGTTATTAGTGGACACGGGATTGAAAATAAAGCTTTGATTGATATACAAACGGATAGTTATTATAACTTGCTTCAATTTCGCTAACTATGGAAAAAAATATTTTACATCAAGTGTATTACTGTGGAATGGAACGCTGAAATAAAATGTTTTTGACAGTTGACAACAACAACGGGCGACGATTGACGTTTGAAAATATAACGGCCGAAGTCCTGATTTGAATATTACTAATTAATTTTTCTTCGGAACATTATAACTAGAAGCTCTATACTATTTAATTGTGTGATGTTTTATAAATAATTACTCTATTACCATGGAAGCAAACGATTTCCTTGTGAAAATCAAAGCGAATGACAACGAAAACGACTTGAGAAACTTGGCAAAAGTTTACACCGATTATAAAACGATTGCATCCAAGTTATCATCGAAGGAAAGAGGCTCTTTCTCCTTGAACGTACTTTGTTTATTGTGCAGGTAAGTCTTTTTGACCTAAATCACAAGTTTTATTTAGTTTTCTGTATCGATTTAATCATCCTAATCCAAGACGGATACTGCAACTTCTGAGCATAGTTTTCGCCTTAATTCAGATTTATATTTATTTTGATTAATTGGTTATTATTGAACCGAAGCCTGCCCTATAATTGTCTCTGGAGTCTGGTGTCTAAAACTCTGTGTAAATTATACTGGTAAGTTTGCTTGTGTTCCGAAGTTTCGGGCTAAGAAAGCTGTTATAAATTGACATGTTTGGAGTAATAAACAAACAAAGAACAACCCTTTATCCAGACAGGTGTAGTTATAAAACATTCCCAATACAAATACCTATTACCTTACTTACCACAATAATATAAACATCTATTGAATGCTTGTCTAAAAAAGTTTAACTGCATAACAACTCTTATATCAATGTGAAATGTTGTTTTGATGTTAAGAGTTCTGCCCCTCTAGCCAAGTTACAAACGTTAATCGTAAACGCTCTGTACTCCTTAGATTTCCTCCTCAATAGATTTTCAACTTTGTACCCTAGAGCCAATGATATTATAAGTAAAAAAGGTGAAGATACGTCATACGCGCTCAATAACGTATGCGCTCAAATGAGGCTGATTCACACATCTTGATCTCAGTGCGACGTTGCCAGCGGCACTTCACGTACCACAGACTGAATCAAAAGTAAAAGTGACTCAAAACTACCGAAAATGCCGTCGTGTGTGATGAGATATTGTACAAATTAAACATGCAAGACTTCTAAAAGTCAAGGAATCACATAACATTCGTAAATATACTATTTATCTTTAATATTTTCACAAATAAAACATTACGTTTCTATAATTATGGCGTCGTAAAAGAAAGAGTGCGAGCATGGGTGCGAGTGAGAGGAGACGCTGACGTGTGGGGGGATTGATGACGCGTGGCGCTGTTTGTTTATCTAGCTGTCACTTTTTTTCTTATTGCGTTGTATCAAGCTATCCTTTTTACTTGTAGTGAAATGTAATATGTGAATAAAAACGTGTGTATCTGTGTTGCCGCTCGGCGCGGAACAGTTTTTTACGTTGCTTTGTACGTGTATAACCTATCTATGACTTTATAATATCATTGCCTAGAGCCTAAGTTGAAAATCTTTTTTTTTTTTTTTTTTTTCTTTCTTCCCTCTTCTATCTGCAATCAGCCCTTAAGCTTTAATCAGATTGGTTGGTTCTTCTGATGTCAGTTCGAGATTATTCACATCCTGCGATGCGTCACCTCGTTAATAGATTTAGTATTGTTGGTTAGATTGACGCTAATCGTTCTCTTTTAAGTCTGTAGGTCGATTCTGAGGAATTTAGAAGTGTCACAGCGAGTTCATTTTTGTGTCGTCGGAGTCTTTCTTTAAAATTCTTATAGGCCTTGTCTACAACTTCCTTGATAGTTGGGATTTGTAGGTACTCATGTACTTCAATGTTTTTTGTGAACCAAGGTGCATCACTTAAGGTTTTTAGTGCTTTATTTTGGAAACGCTGTATTATCTCAATATTAGAGTGGCTTGCCGATCCCCAGAGCTCTATACCGTATGTCCATACAGGTTTAAGGATGCATTTGTAAATCATAAGTTTGTTTTCTAAGCTTAGTGATGACTGTCTACCCATGAGCCAGTGAAAGTTTCGTAGCTTTATGTTAGCTTGGTCCCTTTTGGTCTTTATATGTTCACGCCAGGCAACGACGATATAATACTAGACTCCTAATAACAGGCGACCGATGTCTGCCAACACATTAGGCAAAAAAGTCTTATATTCGTCTCATTTCGACCAATCCTGTGAGCCGTAAACATACGTTGAGACAGAACAGACCTTGAGTTAGCCAATCACAACGCAGTACCCCGTCCCCCTCGCTTACGTAGTACACAGCGAGTTGGCAGAATTATTTTTGTTCCTTAGATCGTGCATGCGTAGTCTAGTATTTTATCGTCGTTGACGCCAGGTAAGTCTTCTATCGAGGTGCATACCTAGGTATTGCATACCTAGGTATAAGTTGAAAATCTATTAAAGATGTCTGAGCGTTAACGACTGGAACGAACGAAAATGCTATAAAATTTTCAATTGATCTTCAACTTTATACCCAAGTACATAAAGTTGAAAATCTATTAAAGCCTACTCAGCGTTTGCGTTTATCGTTTGTTATAATTATGGCTACAGGCCCTGTTAGACAAGTGCCTAATAGATGTTTATCATTCTTGTGGTAAGACAGTGAATAGGTATTTTAACAATAAACCTGAATTTAGCCTAAATGCCGAACTGTCTGTATACACTTTGTTGTCTAAGTCTTCCTTCAGTTGTCTAGTAGGCAAAGACCTCAAACAGTGAATTGTCTTACGGACCTACTTTAATTCTTTCCATGATTTTTTTTCTGGCACTGTCTTAAATCGGTAAGAAAGATCATTAGTTAGGGAATAAAAGCTGATGACAACTTTCATCTTCAGCTGTAAGACACCCACTGCTGAACATAGGCCTCCTTCATGTTGCGGGACTGTCTTATCAGGTAACTGTCTACCCCGAACGTAAAGGGGTATTGTTGGACACCATGGATTTTATAGAAGTCTGACAGTCCCTCCGGTCCTGGCCTGGGGAGAATAAATCTTTCGATTATTTATTTTATGACACAAAAAAAACCTCCCTCAGATTTCCAATAGTTTCCAGTTGAAATCAGCTTGCTTGATGATGACTTTAAGGGAATTGAATTATACTTTCAGAAACATAGACAAAGCACCAACATGGAGAGACAGCATAGACACCAAAGAATTGCTGACATTGACGATAGACTGCATCAGAGAGACGAGAGGACTGAACCGGCCGGAACAGGTCAAGACACTGGCCTGCATCTACCATATACATAGGCATGTTGTGAGGAAGGTATGATAAACTTATTTTTTAAACCATGTAATGTTGACCATTTGAGATTGGTTCAAAAAACCGGTTTTAAACGCCCAAATGGTTGGTTCAACATTGCGCGGGTTAAGTAGCCGATAACTGGCGCACAAGCTCGCGCGGCAACTTGTGAACTCGCGAGGCTGCCTCGCTGCTCAGCTCGCAAGGTTGCCTCAGTATGTAGTTTCTTTGAAAGCAAAGAAGCGAGGCTCGCGAGGCAGGCTGAGCCTACAGAGGGCTGTGAGCATCCTTAATGAATAACCGTAGAATAGCCTCGCAAGCCAAAATGATTGTTTATTAGTTAAGTAGAACTGCGCCTTTGAGCTGCGCCGCTCTTTTTTACGTTGGTTCAGCCCGATGGTGGAGCAACATCCCTCTGATTGGCCCCTAGGTATGGTCACAACGAGAAAGCATTTGGCTCCCTTGAAGCTGCTGTATACTGACCCACACAGCTAATTTCCACTGAGATTGGGCACCGCTTCCAAAAAGAAGGATTATTGAATATGATTTTTCTTTCAGAATGCACCAGTACCACCAGAATTAATTCTCAAACTTTCGTTCATGGCTTTTGAGGCAGACTCAAAGAATCTCCTAAAAGAATACTGCAAAACATACTGGAATATTGTTGCAGACCGACTGATTTATATAGAAAAACTTAAAGGCAAAGCAATACATAAACTGCTACCAAAATTAACCGAAGATATGCTTAAAACTCTAGACATATACGATACAGCACCATTCTGCATAAACATATTAGTATTTTTAGTCAAAAAACTCCATTTTATATACAGTGAGTCTTACGCAGAACAACTGAACGGATTGTACGGAGAGATATTTGAAAAATTATCAAAGAAAAGTGATTTGAGTGCCTTTAAGAAGTTAAAAGAGACTGAAATGTTAGATTTGTATGTGAAATTCAGTGATTGTCTATATGTGATTGCTGAGAACTCAGCGAAGAATGGTTTTAAGGAGTCTGCGTTGACCGTAGTGGTCCGTACAGGAATAACGTTGCTAGGACATCGGTCAGACATATTCCATTGTCTACAAACATTCTATTTAAATTCCTTCTGCGATATATTTGTGAACAAGACCACATATGTTGACGCTGTGTTCAAAAATATAACCAAGTCCTGCGAGATCACTGAAAAATTGGGATACAAAGACACTATGATGGCAACATATCCATTCATCGGTCAATTTTTAAGGCTTTTCATAGAATACTCGGTAAATAATTCAATTAAAATGAATTTTACTCAAGACATTCAGGAAAACTGCTTGAATTTCATGATAAAGTTGCTGAATGAGTTAAAGAACTGTGACCAGCTGTTGAAGTGTGAGAACTGCAAAGTAAAATCCGGTCTTCATGATGCGTTAAGACTTTCATTTTTATTAAAACATTTTATAACTAACGCTGTACAAAATAAATCGAATTTGAGCAACTTATTACCTCTATACAACACTATTATAGCCAAACAGTATAATATAATGGATGAATTAAAGAAACTAAAATGCGTTAACCACGAAAAATGCTACAGAAAACTACAAACCGATACACATAACACCGCAATTTTATTAAATAAAAACCAAAAATACGAATTTTCTATCAATTTATTTGAAATTTATATAAAAAATGAGTTGAGCATAAGCAAGAATGAGTTCGAGCATAAAAATGTAGCGCGAGCATTCTACAATAAAAGCATTTGCGAGTTAGATTACAAGAAGCACGAAAATGCTCTTTTGGACGCATTTTTAAGCTTGATATTTTCAAAAGAACTGAATTCGGATAAGTATATGAGCTTAGTAATGGATATTAAAGCTAAAGCGTTGAAATGCGATGAGAAAAGTGATGAAATTGATGATGATGATGATAAAAGTGATGATTTACAACTACTCTCAGTGGTGGAAGCTTGTAAAATGGTGATGGAAACGAAAGTCTACGGAGATTTGACACAATTTTTGAAGGATGTTAAATTCAGGTATTTATTTTTACTAGCTTTAGTTTAGACTAGTCTTTGACTAGTCTCCAGGCCTTAGGGCCTAAGGGATTTTACCCATGGGCAACTCGCTGTCCGACCATGGACCATGCCCGGGTCGACGGCGCGTCGTGTTCCACGCGCGCCTCAAAGAGCGCCGGGGTCGCGGGACTTATTTCCTTACCGTGACCCCGGAACATAAAGGGCTATTGAAGGACACCGTGGATTTTAGTCAGTACAAGTCTGACAGTCCCTCCCGCCCTGCCCGGGGTGGGAGGACTCATTTGATGATTTTACCACGCTAAAAAAAAAAAGGGACTTTACCCATGGCGCGATGCGACGCGCCGCGATTCGTGCGATATCGAGTCGATTGCCGATTTAAGTCGCAAGTATTTACTAATGGAGTAATGCGATGCAATTCGACCGTGCACTTCAAAAATCCACCTTACTACTACGACATAAAGGCGCTGCAAACCAAAGATAAAAGAAGTCGCCAGAGACGAGTAGTTGCGCAATCGAATTTCGAACACAGAATCATTGTGCATTGTCATAGCACGTACATCATGCAATTCGCACGTTTCGTGTAGTAAAAACTAGCAATTGTCCCTACATTTTCTTCAGACGCTTGTGTGATACTGATATCTGAGCGATATCGTCAATCGATGCAATTCGATATCGCGTCGCGCCATGAGTAAAGTCTCTAAGACTTCTCTCGCGTTATTCTTAAGAATTTCCGATAAATTCGGCGGTAACCAATTATGTATAAACTACATATTACGTTGTCCGCACTCTAAAATGGCACCAAAAAGTGAAGCCAATTGGCCACATTGCGCTTAGTTGCGTCTCCCTCCCGCCGTACGGTGTCATATTTTCTTTCTCTTTTTTCACGCGTATTAGTAGTTCTAGTATTGTCACCGTTTTTAAGCGCCGCGATGTTCGTTCATGACGTGTCTAAATATATATATAACATTATTGAGGTTTTTCTCGAATATAGTAACTCGGAACAAATTATACAGTACTCTGCTGTTCCCCGTATTTGCATCCCCACTGCTCTGCTCCCATTGGTCATAGCGTGATGTTTTATATCCTGTACCCTTCCTCAATAAATGGACTATCCAACGCAAAACAATTTTTCATTTTCAATTCGAACAAACACACTTAACAAACTCTTCAACTTTGTAATATTAGTATAGATTTTTTAATTATATTTTTCAGTGCACTATTGAAACATGAATTTGAGATGTACTGCAAACTATGGCCGTCTATAGTACCCGTGGCTGGAATTTGGCGGTCCTTAAATAGCTTGCTGAATGGCAGACAAGAGAAATGGATGACAGGTAAAACCACAAAAAAAAAGCTTCTGTATCGATACAATCGATAACAAACTGCTCTGTTTGATAAAAACGCGCTGTCGACGCGTGTTTCAGAGACGCGCGTCGACGGCGCGTTTAAAAAACGTGGTGTACATAGGCCCTTAGTCAAAACTATGTTTGCGTTACCCGCCAGCGGATTCCGCTGCCCGCCCCACCAACTTTTTGTAGCAAGACGGGAACTGACTACCAAGCCCGCTTTTTAGCCAATATTGATTATTTCCTGTAATATTTTTTAGTTGAAGACCCCGAATCACTTCTGTGGACTCTTCTAGAAGTGATATCAGTGACTCCCGCGGCAGTAAGGACGATACACAGTGATTATTTCAAAGTTATAGTCGACGAATTATTGGGCAGAATCGATAAAATGGCTGTAAGTATTTACCTATTAATATTATTTTAAGTTTAAGCGAAACCTGAATATAGTTTGTTCAGACTCAGCAACTGAATCGATTCCAATATTTTTTACACCATGTTAAATTTTGTTCTATAAATATTTTAATTAAATCGCCGTTCGGTTAGGTACCTATTGCCAAACTATTATATCAATGAATGTATGACACAAGCTTCTAACTTTGTGATTTTTCATGAAATTGTTTTGTTTGATATAATATGGTATAAAATTTGCTCATTTGGTATCTCTATTCGAAAACGAAGTATTTCTAAATAGACAAAATCACTGAAAAGATCTAATTAAGTCCGTCTGACGAATTGAGAACCTCTTCCTTTCTTCGAAATCGGTTAAAATTGTACTAGGTTGTGACGTATTCGCAGTGGTAGACGCTCACGGCGACGGACGTCGCAAGACGATGTCCGGCCACCGTAGGTATAATTACTCGCCGCCCTCATGCCCGCGGCATGCGGGCGGCGAGTAATCGGCGACTAGCTGTCCGACCATGGACCATGCCCAGGTTGACGGCGCGTTGTGTTCCACGCCACAAAGAGTGTCAGCATGATGACGGGGCCCCCCTCTAGAGGGCAGAAGCCTGCCGGGGTCGCGGGACTTATCTCATTACCGTGACCCCGGAACATAAAGGGCTACCTACTTAAGGACACCGTGGATTTTAGGTTGTGACGTATTGCCAATTTTAAAATCATCATATTTCCGTCAATTTTAAATTACGTAAAGGAATAAAAATTCTGGTAAAAATTTTCTGCTAATCTAATTGACGGTCTAATTAGTTTGTTTATTTGGCTTGTCAATTGTATTTTATTGAAATAGATAAGTTCTGAAAATATTTTTTCAATATAATTCCTCGAAAACTGGAAAAAACGTCGTTGAATACATGTACGTATTCGTTATTGCTGTTCTCGGCTCCTTATCATCCTCTCTTACGCCTCGGCTGACAATGGGGATGGCAACTGGGGAAGGCAACTGGGGAACTAATGGCGCTAGTCTAATTTGTTCCAAGCATCGTCATTGGTTCAAATCTTATAGGTACTTCAAAATAGTACTACCTCATTGGTCGGATTAGGACTAAGCTATGGTGGCGCCATCTACAATTAGCTTTGACCGGCCTTCCCCATTCCGCTTCGAATCCAATAACAAACTTTCCCACTTGTATCGAAATGTACTATGTTAATATTTCGCCGTGGGGCGCCGGCTTAGAATTGCGCTCCCCCAAATCATCCCGTGGGTGTCGTAAGAGGCGACTAAGGGACAAACCGGAGGTCGGGCAGCAGCGTCCTCCGTGTACTGCACATCCTCACTGCGATCGCCAACCCGCCTGCCAAGCGTGGCGATTAAGGCAAATTACCCCCAAATGACAACCACAAAAACCAGGCCCCCAGTCCCCGGCAGCTCCAGCTCCAATATGGCAGGCCATATTGCTCGCAGAGCAGATGGCCGATGGGGTCGAAAAGTACTAGAGTGGAGACCACGGACTAGCAAGCGCAGCGTAGGACGTCCACCAGCAAGGTGGACAGACGACCTTATAAAGGTCGCCGGAAGACGCTGGATGCAGGTCGCTTCCAACCGGTATAAGTGGAAATCAAAAGGGGAGGCCTATGTTCAGCAGTGGACGTCCTACGGCTGAGATGATGATGATGATGATGAATATTTCAGGAGCCATTTTCTTCAGACATCCGAGTGGCACAGACTATGTTATTGTTCCTGAAAGCTGAATATGATATTGCTGAAGCCAGCGCTAAGTATGGATGGAAAGTTACTGAAGCGGTAAGTTTATATAACTCTTTGATAATGGCTATACAGGGTGAATTTTTCAACTGGGGCTATATCCGAAACTATGAGGAATATCGAGAAACGTTAAAATAGTCTCGAGGCCGATTTTGTCGAAAACTAAAACTGCATCATTGGATTTTAGAAAAATCAATAATACTTACCAGAAATCGCTCATTAAAAAAAAACACATCCTGTATTTTAACACCATTTGATAGATTTGCTAATAAGGATCAACTTTTGGGAAGTATTCATATACGGCAAACTTAAGGAGCATATACAGGGTGAATTTTTCAACTGGGCGTGGATGGCTATTTTCGAAACTATGAGGAATATCGAAAAACGTTGAAAGGAGTCTCGAGGCCGATTTTGACGAAAACTAAAACTGCATCATTGGATTTTAGAAAAATCAATCATCCTAGCCAGGAATCGAAATTAATAAAATTTTAATTTTTTCAATGTTTCACTGGATTTGACGTCTCAACAATCCCGCTGTACTTAGCAATACGAAATTATGGAGTTGAACTAAAAATTGCATTATTTTAAAGAAGAAATGGTAACTTATGTTTCAAATACAGTCATTGCCTTGATGGTTGATCAGTTTTTTTGTTATTATACGTTTTCCTTAAGTTTGCCGTATATGATTCCTTCCCAGAATTTGATCCTTATCAGCAACACTATCGAATGGTGTAATAATACAGGGTGAAAATATTCACCCCGGGAAACATAAAGGGCTATTGAAAGACACCATGGATTTTAGTCAGTACGAGTCTGACAGTCCCTCCCACCTTGCCCTGGGTGGGAGGACTCATTTGATGATTTTACCACGTAAAAAAAAGTACCTGTTATGTGTATGTCTACCTCATCATAAAATCGATTCCAACACAGTTAAAAAGACTCACCCATCCACAGACCTACCTTGGCCAGCGCGGCCTTCTTTTCGTTGTATAATGCCCCTCGTTAAGCCGTGCCGTTATATTACAGAGTATAGACCCGGATTTGACGCAAGCGATGCGAACAATGGCGCAGGAGCATGCGGCGTTGCAGAGAGCATTGCAAGCAGTCGATATATGGACGGAATTGGCTGTTGTTATCGATACGGGTAATTATAAAAATATATATAACATCTTTTATACGCATATAGCAGTGGTGGTCCAGTGGTTTCGGCCTCAACTTACGAGTTGTAGATCGTAGGTTCAAACAGCCAGGCGCATTATTTTGTGTAATTTATTACATCACCACTGCCCTCAAAACGGTGAAGAAAAACATCGTGAGAAAACAGTCCTAGAAACAAAAAATCGAAGAAATGTGACATCCACCAACCTGCACTGGGGCCGCGTGGTGGATTATGGCCCACTTCCTCTCACAGGGAGGAGGCCTGTGTCCAAGCAGTGGGAACATTTATGGGCTGATGATGATGGTACCCATATCACAGCGCCTCTAAGTAACCACATTATTGCCAGTCATTAGATTTGTCAATTGGAATCAAATATAAGTAGCTCATAATTTAGGACCCATTAATATTAGTAGTCATTTTACCCGTGGTGCTAGGCAACTGGGCTTCTCCCACTTGTAAATCTTGTAATGTCCCTTTGTGCCTACTGGCCATGTTTTGATCTGTCTCCTGCTTGACATGGAGGGAAGTGGAAATGTATTTTTCCTACTCCTCCACTATTTTTATCTGCTTGATCTCGTTGCAGGATCCAAGTCAGGTATATTCATTCTCCGGGACACGTCGAGCTTCATTGTCTCGGCGTTTTTCTGGTGGTTGCCACTGTTGAAGTGTTGATTCTGGCTTTCAGGAGTTGCAGTGGTTTGGGAATAGTGTGGTGGGTTTGTCACAATTAAGAAAAAAACAATTATTATTTGCAGTGTCAAACAAGCTGCTCTTGCGACCAGCTCTACAGCTCGCTCAGATCTTCGTGCAGCAGCTTCTACACTTCAGCTACACTGCGCACGCGCTGCAACTTGCGCATATATGTTGCCAAGTTGCTAAATATATTGATGACAAGTACGTACATTTTTTTTTATGGTTTCGTACCGGAAAAACGGACCCCTTATAGGATCGAATTCTTGTTTGTCTATCAAGAGTCTTTTATCAGGAACTCATGGAAATATCTTGCTGAAATTAATATTAAGTATTGAGGTCTTCAAATCCCTTTTTGTAAATAACATAATTTTTTTAAAACAACTCGGGAAAAACTGGCTACCAAAATAGAGGCTAGAGTGCACTTTTCTTTTGGCGTGATAAAATCATCAAATGAGTCCTCCCACCCAGGGGGACTGTCAGACTTGTGCTGACTATAATCCATGGTGTACTTCAATAGCCCTCTTTACGTTTCGGGGCCACGGTTACTTATTAGTCCCGCGACCCCGTCATTTTGCTGATAGCTCAATGAGGCGCGCATGGAACACGACGCACCGTCGACCCGGGCATGGTCCATGATCGGACAGCGAGTCGCCCATTACTCGCCGTCCGCATGCCCGCGCCTACGTTAGCCCATCCAGCACGCGTAGCATGGCGATTCTATCCCTATTCTACCAAGAAAAGACAAAGTTATTTCATCGTTATTTCTATACAAATCGACTGTTTTTTTGCACAAGTATGACACGATTCGTACACCAATAAAGACTAGAAACATATCTCTTCTACATTTTAAACATTGCTATGCTTAAATCGATAAAAATGTTTTACGTCCTGTCATTTTGTCTATTCTCGCAAAACCCGTTTCTACGGCGCCATGCTACGCGTTCTGCGAGCTTTATTAGTATGGATTGTGTTTACAGGGAAACTTACCTCCGCAATGCAGGCGTCCTACTCTCTTCTATAGACAAGTCCTGCGCTCCACTGCAAGCTATATTACGACAAGCTTCAGAGTACTGCTCGAGTTACATACAAGCTGACAGCGTGGACACTGCTGCTGTGTTCCTATGTGAAGCTGCCGTGAGTAACTTTCATGCTGTATGTATTATTATCATAGGTCGGAATCAGGTAGAGTTATTCATGTACAGTCACGAGCAATAGTATGTATACACTAAGCAGTATTCAAAAGCGATTTTCTGATACCATATTGATTAAACTTTTGCCTTTTCATTACACTTCTATTTTGGAAGCTATAATATTACGAAATAGGTCTTATTTCAAAGTGGAAACCGGTATTTCACGAGTAATTTGCGTTTGAATTTTGTTAAGTGTAAACATGTTATTGCTCGTGACTGTACTTACGCTGCGAAAGAATAAAGTGGATATGCCCGAAATCCCGGAATAAGAGCAGAAAAATCCCGTGATTATTATTTAAAAAGTTATTTAGTTTCAAAATTTTTTTGCCATCTATCTCTGATGTTTTTATTATTATTATTTATTTGTAATACTGTCCACACGAGATTCTCTTTTAGAAATCCCGGGAAGATCCATATTAATATCAACATTTCGATGCAAGTACCAAAACAACTAAGCTCTACCTAATTCCGACCTATGGTTATTATTTACCTATCTGACCATTACAACCGTATTAGCTGTGTGTGTGCCAGTCTTACCAAGTCTGACTACCAGTCTTACCAAGTCGTGACTATCAGTCTTAACAAGTCTGACTATCAGTTTTACCAAGTCTAACTATCAGTCTTACCAAATCTGACTACCAGTCTTGCCAAATCTGACTACCAGTCTTACCAAGTCGGACTACCAGTCTTACCAAGTCGGACTACCAGTCTTACCAAGTCTGACTACCAGTCTTAACAAATCTGACTACCAGTCTTACCAAGTCTGAGTCTTACCAAATCTGATTATCAGTCTTACCAAATCTGACTACCAATCTTACCAAATTGACTACCAGTCTTACCAAGGAGTATCGTGTGGTACGATACTCACTGTTAAGACTGGGTAGTACAGTCAGCATCAAAAGTCGATGAACACATTCAGATTTTCAAAATAACTGTACATAATATCACCCATAAATCGCTCAACAAGATAGGCACCAGTATTGAATGAACATCATTAAAGTTCAAAATTAACTGAACACTACATGTCAAAAGTCACTGAACACCATTTTGTCAAAAATTGCTGATCGTTATGATATCCGAAAATATCATAACATTCAGTTTTACAAAAGTCAATGAACAATATAAAATGCTTGTTTTGGTTATCCAGTGTAATCACGGCAACGTCCAAGAGTAACTTAACATCATAAATAACAAAAGTCACTGAACAATATATATAAAATGCTTGTTTTAGTTATCTAGTGAAATCACGGCAACATCCAAAATTAGTTTAACATCATAAATAACAAAAGTCACTGAATTATTATAAAATGCTTGTTTTAGTTATCTAGTGAAATCACGGCAACATCCTAAATTAGCTTAACATCATAAATGACAAAAGTCACTGAACATTACTTGGTTTCGGATACGTAGCGTGTAAACTTATACCTAACTACTATCAAAAGTAGCTGAACTGCAAACTAAAAAACCTTCAGAGTTATAAATCCAATCTTGTCTTATCCAAACTAAATCATGTAAAAAGAAATTTATATGGATGTTCGAATGTTTTTTTTTTTCATAGTATCAATGAGAAATATTAGAAGAATGTTCAAGCGACAAGCACATTTTTTATTTTATGGCTCTGCAGTGCTCTAAAAAACGAAAATAAATGAGAAATTAGAACTTGACTCTAATTTCACATTTGTTTTTGATGGGATTTCATTACTTTTTGAACATAAATATTATTAGTAAATAGCCTGTGCTGATTCTTACATGTGTAATTACAGTTACAGGCAGTAAGTTTAAATTTAGTGTGCCTAAGGGAAAAAATGTAATAAAACTAGAGCTCAGCCGAACTTAGGTCTATTCCTCTGTGAATTTCAATTGAAATATTTTCGTGCGATACTTTCGGAAAATCTAAAAACATACCGTGTCACCTCAGTTGATTGTAGGTTTTCAAAAGGAAGGCGTTGTGGATGGGTCAAAATTAATTCCAATAGGGCTTAATTTACTTATTTTGACTTCATTTTGAGGAAAATTAATGACAATAACCTGTACTAAAAGAGAAATAATATAGGTATGGTTTCTAGATTCTAAACCGAACGAATAAGATATACAACGAAAACAGATTAATACGCATCTTTTAATTGATTGAAAGAATATATAGGTCAAGTTTTGCTTTTATTGAATCATGCAATAAAATCCTTCCTTTAAAACTTGAATACCCCTTTTCACTTACTTGGGAAGTGATTTTCTAAAAATCTAAAAAGACGTGTTTGATCAATTTATCTTATTTACGTAGGTATACCGAGTTTCAAATTCATCCGCTTGCGTGTTATGATTTTCCCATGCAAACGTTTTAAAAAACTAATAATGCCAATCTTTTTTATTTGTCTTGCCGTATATATGACAAGTTTCAAAATTATAATCCCACGGAATTAGATGTCACATAAACAGGTTTTGACTCTCTTAGAGGTGGATTTTCGTAAAATCTTTTCATGATCTCTTACCTAATAAACTGCCACCACCATTCAACATTCAAGTTTCTACGTATAGGGGCTTAACATCCTTTCCTTAAAACTGGAATATCCTTTTCCACCACCTTGGGGGGTGATATAAGAAAAAATCCTAAAATACGCGTTAATTTATTTTTGATCAAGTATATAAGTACTGATTATTTAATTAAACGGCCCGCGCGTTATGATTTTCCCATACAAATTTTATCATCGTCTAGATCACCAATGGAGGGTAGTTTTAAAAACGAATAGCGCCAATCTTTTTGATTTACTTATTTTCATATTTATGAGAAGTTTCAAATGTATAAACCTGAGGAATAAGATTTTTTATACAAAAGTTTTCACCCCCTTAGAGGAGGATTTCCGCAAAAACCCGTCTTAGTACCCCCCTACAAAGTAGACTGCGATTAATGTTCAAAATTCAAGTATATACGTTTAGCGGTTTTGGCTGTAGGCAAGTCTTACGACCATTCCCTGTTCTGTTTTAAGTTTTTATGGAGAAAATTATAAAAAAATACCGGTTTCTGATATCTAATTACCCATCTGCATGCCAAATTTAAACTTTCTAGGTCATCTGGAATTGGATTATAGTTTTGATCTATAGGTCAGTCATACAAATGACGATTTTTCGACGTTAATAACTAAGTACCCGTTTGAGATATGCTTATAAAATTTTGGAACACGTATGTATCTCGCTAGTCTTAATATATGATCCAATATTTGACAAGTCTAGGTGAAATAATTTTTGAATTATGAAGAGCTCTAAAGTGGCTCCAAATGGTTCGTGTAATATTACACACTGTGAGCTGCACGCCTGAACTTTGCTTGACACGCTCCCGCGTGTCTAGAATGATGATATTAAATTACAGTTAATAATAAAAACAAATAATAATTATTGTTATCGAACCATTTAATTTAATGGTATGCTATTTTTGTCAAAAATTAGTTCAGTAACTTTAGAGACGAAGAATGTTAAGCTTTTTTTACTATAACTTTGTTTAGCGACTTTTGAAAAGATGTCTGAAAGGGCATTAGTAGGTGATGGTCACCTACTAATGCCCTTTTATGATAATCATTAATTTCTGGCGCTTGTCATGTTGAGCAATTTATGTATAATACGGTGTATGGCGATTTTGAAAATCTAAATGTGGTCATCAACTTTTGATGCTGACTGTACAATACCATTTGCGAATTCGGCATTAACCCGTGGTAAGACTGAAGACTAATTAATAAAATAAGTCAACAAAATCATTTTCTTATACATGTATTTTCTTTTTCAGATTTATTACTATAAGATCGGATCAGTGGGTGTTTCAGCTAGATTGGTGCAGTTAGCTCAGACCAGGATATTGAAGTCTTACGAGAAATATCCAGATATCAACCGTAAGTATTATTTAATTCGGACACGGTAAGATCACTCTTTGAGGAGTGGCTTTGAGTGGCGCCACAGCGTCCTCGCCTTCCGTCTGACGTAGGTTCTTACCGGATACGGATATTTCGGTAGGTTACTGTATACGGCGGGAGTTAACTCCCGGAACTGACTTTTAGGCTATAAGAGACTCCAGTCCCTTCTGCCCCATCCATAGCAAGCAAAGTATCATTTTTGTAGCAAGTTGCAGTTAAAACTCAGACAAAGACAAGAATACTTGTAGCAATATCAGTCAAAAGTACTTCCGACTGAGAGCTTTTGACAATAGTACTTGTGGCTGAAATAATAGTTACAACCAGTTTTACCCAGTGGAACTGGTTTAAGTAGAACTAATTTGTCAGTTAGTATTTGTTAATGATACTGGAAATGTATATCTTTTTGTTTAGTAAATAAAGTTAGAATTCAACGACGATATAATACTAGACTCGTAATAACAGGCGACCGATGTCTGTCAACACATTAGGCAAAAAAGTCTTATATCCGTCTCATTTCGACCAATCCTGTGAGCCGTAAACATACGTTGAGACAGAACAGACCTTGAGTTAGCCAATCACAACGCAGTACCCCGCCCCCCTCGCTTACGTAGTACCTCAGCGAGTTGGCAGAATAGTTTTGTTCGTTAGATCGTGCTATGCGTAGTCTAGTATTATATCGTCGTTGTTAGAATTTGAGTCGCTCTATTGAAATGTGCGCACAGCGTCACGTCTTGATGTGAATTGACTTTATGCAGAGTTGACGAAGCCCCGCTGAACGCTGAGCGGGGCTTCTTCATATCAAGGGGATTATGGGGGCATCGTTTTAGTGATCGCAAGCGTAATTACCGAGTTCCTGGGTTCTATTTCCTGTTGGAGAATGGGTGTTATTGGGTTTTTCTAGTCACATAGACTATTATATTGTCTCACTTATCTTCCCAGTGGACCTGGCAGTGGGCAGACTGATGGAGGCGCAGTCCCTGCTGTGTCGGGGCTCCGGTCTCAGCACCATGAGCGCCGTCAATGGAGCACAGAGACATTATCTGTCTATTTGTAATACTGGTAAGTTTACGTTTTTTTGGCCGACCTCATAAAGGAGGAGGTTCTCAATTCAGTTGCTTTTTTTTATTACTGCAGGTACACCGATAACTCCCGAGGTTTCTGGTCCGATTTCTGTGATTTATTTTTTGTTTGATGCAGTATACTTGCCATATAAACCCATTAAAATTTTCATTTCGTTCGACTCTGTAGTTTTTAGGTTTCCGCAGTTAACAAGGGACCCTTATAGTTTCGCCATGTCCGTCAGTCTGGGTCGCGGTACTCACGAATTACCGTGACCCCGGAACGTAAAGGGCTATTGAAGGACACCGTGGATTTTAGTCAGTACGAGTCTGACAGTCCTTCCCGATCTGCCCTGGGTGGGAGGACTCATTTGATAATTTTATCACGTAAAAAAAGAGAGGACATTCTAGGATTTGGACATTTTGACACAGTTGGACATTTTGCCCGAGAGAGTATGCCTTGTGCAATGGAAATATAGGCTGATTATGTTAGTTTGCCGTAACCAACCACTAATTCATGTAAACTACGTGTTTTTCCTACTCCTTCACTATTCTTTTCTGATTAATCTCGTTGCAGGATCCAAGACAGGTGAATTCATTCTCCGGGACACGTCGAGCTTCATTGTCTCGGCACTTTTCTGGTGGTTGCCACTGGTGATTCTGGCTTTTAGGAGTTGCAGTGGTTTGGGAAAAGTGGGTGGGTTTGTTCCAAAAAAAAACCACTAATGAATATTATAGCCTATGAACACCTTCTCCCCTTCTAGCCACAAAATGGTCCTCCCGCCGCCTCCTAGCCCTAACCCTCAAGCAGCGCACGGCTCGGTGCAGCGCTCGTGCAGTGCGCACGAGCCGCGCGCTGTGCGGCGGGCGGCGCGCGCGGGCCGCGTGCGGGGCGGGGCTGGGCGCGTGTGCCGCGCAGCAACAGGCTGTGATGTACAAGGATATCGTTAATGTGTATAAGATGGATGATGCTCAGGTGGGTAGTTTATTTTTTGATTATTGAAAACTTAGCCTCCACAATAGAAATTGCTATTACGGCCGCGGCATTGATTTTCCTTTCCATTCCTGCGGTACAAGGTCTATACACCTGGTAATAAAACTTCCATTGTAGCGGCACAATGCTTATAGACCCTGTTACTTTTAAGAAACTTAAATCCTATTTTTTGGCTGATAATTATATTAATCTCTTTCCTACAACAAACGAAATTGAAGTTATGCTTTCCGCACAATAAGAAAGTCTACTATTTTTAGCCACACTGTAAGCGAGACGTAATATCAAGTGATTAGACCTGGTATCACACTCAACTTGTTAAGCCTCTGAGAAGCCCACAAGTCTCTGACATGGCTTTGGAGGTAATGTCTTCTAAAGTGTGCCCAGAACTTGAGGACACCTCGTTACATAGGTTAGTTTTAAAACCTTCAGACAGAAATAGAAGCCCCGCTTCGCGGGACTTCATCGTTTTCACCTTTATCTAGGACCATGTTCCCTAATTATCCATTATTCTTTTACAGGTAAAAATCGACAACCGCCTGAAATACATCTTAGGTCTCTCACCATCGTCTGATCAGCCAACCACAGCCATTGAACCAAAAGTAGAGATGTTTGCTCCTAAACAAGACTTCGAGACAATGCTTGAGTGTCAAACGTTCAAGTCACAAGTCAGTCCCACAAGAAAATACGTCACAATTCCTGGATACAAAATGCCGGAGTTTTTCAGACATAATAAGTGCGATTGTTACGCCTGTGTCAACCCATTTTGCTCGATCTTGGCTTATATAACCGGTGGATTAGAAGCTTCCATGTATTTTCGAGCAAATGAGCTTGAAATTGCAGAAAATTATTTTAAGGGAGTGATTCAAACTTTCGGTTATTTCGATGCGAAGTTAAAAGAGGTTTTAAAGTCTTATTTGGAGTTAGATTTTGAAGAATACATCGTTGATTCTGTTAAAAAAATGTTTGAGGAGCAATTTAGGAAAGTTAAATTGGAAGTTTTAATTGAAGCAGCGTTTTATGAGTTGAAAAACACCAATTTTGATGCTGCAGATGATTATATTGTAACGATACATGAAATAGTAGAGGATTTGAAAGAAAAAGACAGCTATTTAACCAATGAAGTTATGAATTTGATGATAGCGTCGGCTAAAGTCAGAAACGTGGCCAAAAAACAAGAGTTTGACTTAGAAACTGAGTTTGAAAACTTAAAATTGAGTCCGAAAGTCAAAACGGAGGGAGATAAAACTCCGGAATCGAAGGGCACACTTCCCCAGTTGTCAGCAAGAAAAGTGTTGGACGAAGAATTACCGAAAAAACGTAAAGTTATCAAACTGAATTTGGATGAAAACAGCTCGGATGAGAAGGAAATAGAAAAGCCGAAACCCAGAAAAAAAGCACCAGTTTTCAAAATACCGGTTCCTGTCACTTCAAAACCGGTTATAGAGAATCTTACCCCCAGACCTACCCGAAAACCGGTTATTACTTTAACAGATACTACAAAAACGCCAAAAGTGGACAAAAACGACCAATTAACCGAATTTTTCACGCCACAATCGACTCCAGAACAATTCTTCTCGCCAATGAATACTTTGAAAACGTATTCCAAATCTCTAAGGAGGGGATTAGTGAAAAATCTCGAAGAGGAGTTCTCTACGCCCAAAACTGGGACGAAGAAGGAAAATTTGAAGTGTCTAGAAGTTCCCAGTAGATCGGGGACGAGGGAGGAAAAAGATAGGGCTCTGAAGAGGGCCACCAGCCCCGGAAAGTTGACTGATAGCAAGACCCGCCCGCGGAGGCTGAGACAACCTAAATTATGAGAGGATTAAGATCTAATAAAGTATACTGGGAATTTTATTTGTTGTTTTCTTTTCTTTCAATCTAATATATAAAATTCTCGTGTCACAGTTTTCGTTGCCATACTTCTCCGAAACGGCTTGACCGATTTTGATGAAATTTTTTGTGCTTATCCGGTATCTCTATCTCTCTCTTATGAGAATCGGCCAACATCTATTTTTCGATTTTTTTTTTAAATTTATATGGCAAAACAACGTTTGCGGGGTCAGCTAGTTTATTATTATATAAAAATAAGTCGGGTTTTCCTTCCTGACGCAATAACTCCAGAACGTACGTTTTGCATTCGTTGGAAAGGTCTCGGGCTCCTTGAGGTTTATAGCAAAGAAAATTCAGGAAAAAAAACGAAGCCATCTGGTGGCGAAACGGAGTTCGCCGGGTTTGCTAGTTACGCTCTATAACATAAAAAATGGTTACTGTGAGTCTTGCTCAGGATATAGACATATCGCCAGCCGCTGTTCACGATCTTGCCGCCGCGAGCGGTCACTTAGCGCGGGCGCAAGCGGTCACTTAGCGCGGGCGCAAGCGGTCACTTAGCGCGGGCGCAAGCGGTAACTTAGCGCGGGCGTAAGCGGTCACTTAGCGTGGGCGCAAGCGGTAGGATCTAATTGAAATGTTCAAAACACGCCACGAAGCGCCGCCAATAGTGATTTCACGACCAGTCGTGAACAGGTTGCTAGGAACTTAATTATCGTGATTTGCCGTCACTTCATGAATTGCCCAGTAACAATTCCGGCGACAAATACGACTTGGGGTACTCTGGGCCAGTGGATTTGAAAAGGGGCACTGTCGTCGTCGACGGAGCCCTGCTTAGCGGGGCTCCTACTTCTGGATGGTTAAAATAATAAAAATCACCTAGAGAGGATGGTGGGGTCTTCAGACTCCGCTTTTTTTCAGTTCATCATCATCATTAGCCGTAAGACGTCCACTTGACTGCTGAACATAGGCCTCCCCTTTACAATTCCAGTAGGACCGGTTGTAAGCGGCCTGCATCCAGCGTGATCCTGTGGCGTTCATAAGATCGTCTGCCCACCTAGTGGGTGGGACGTCCTACGCTGCGCTTGCCGGTGCGTGGTCTCCATTCGAGAATCTTACGGATCTTCGTCTACAAATCTCCTCATTTCTGAGTTGTTTTGTCAGTTAGTTCACCAAATATAGACTGTAGTGTCCGCACCACCACTTATGACCTTTTGACGCGGCGCTAGTGCCGTTGTCATTACATCAAATTCAACATCAAGCTATGCAAAACTAGTTTAAGCTGACTGCTGATCATGCTAAGCCGTGTGTACCTCGAGAATTTTCTCAGGTCATGAGTGGTGGCGCGGACTCGTACAACACGTTTCGATAGCGTAAATTATCTATCTGACAATGTAATGTTCTCAGTTACATGGTTTAGGAGAAATGAGCAGAGACAGACAGGCGAGCGTTAGCTACTGTGGAGGGTAGTTAGAAAGGATATCAAATAAAACAGCTCTCTTGTAAGATTGAGTTGAATTTATTATAATAAAATGTCGTGTGTATAATATATAGGTGAGATTTTCTTGCACATTTAGCTACGTTTCGTTTAGGGGAACTGGACATTTTGGGATTTGGACATATTGGCAACTGGACATTTTGCAATTTGGAAACATTCGGAACTGGAAATTTTGGGACTTACACATATTGGGAACTGGACATTTTGGGATTTGGACGTATTCAGAACTAGATATTTTGGGATTTGGACATATGTGGAACTGGACATTTTGGGATTTAGACTTTCAGTAACTGGACAGTTTGGGATTTGGGCATTCGGGAACTTGAACGCTACATTTGTATGTGACACACCTCTGCCCCGTTCCGTTTTTTTTAATATAGTGGGAATACTATACTGAACATTGATTATATAGCTATAAGGTGCATTATCATATAGACATACTGCCATACTGTTATACATGATTGTAAGTTAGTAGGCAGAGTTCGGGACAGACACACATATAATATATTTAAATTACTATAATAATTATCTCTACTGTTATAATTTGCGAGTTCAAGTATACAAACTGTGTAGGCAAAGCTTAGTACAATCGAAAATGTACTTTCTGCTATTAGTTTTAAAGCACATTATAGACTTCCAACTCTTGCTGATTAAAAATCCTCCCTGTTCTTTCCGATACCCTTTACGTTCCAGTGCCACGGTGTCACAGTTCCGCGACCCCGGTAAACTTTGCCTAGATACAGTCTGTATATAAAACTCAAGGACCTACACTACTGATTGTACCCTAAGGGTCAGTATACACCAAGACGCGACGCCACGTTGCGTCTCGCGGCGTTTTCTTCTCACAGTGTAATGTGTATCTTTTCGTATCTGCCTGCCTTTTCCGAACTATATTGTGGTCGGCTTCCAGTTAAACCGGATGCAGCTGAATATCAGTATTTTACATGGAGCGACTGACTATCGGACCTTCACAACCCAGTAACTGGGTAATACGATACCCCATGGTAAGAATCACTCTATGGAAAAGTGTACGCAGCGTCGCGTCTTAGTGTGAAGTGACCCTAACACTCATCGCGCTACTCTAAACACATTATAGATAATTATATGAATTATATTTAGCAAAAAATTTACACTCACAGCTCTTGGCATCTTAAAAACCGCACCTAATTGGCTCTGTTGAGTATTCCGCCTAGAATGCAATGAAAAACACCCTACTTATTTGAACATAAATTTTTACTCATGGTGCTAGGCGTATTGGCCTTGTTTTGTTCTGTCTCCTGCTTGACATGGAGGGAAGTGGAAACGTTTCCTACTCCTCCATTATTCTTTTCTGATCAATTTCGTTGCAGGATCCAAGACAGGTAAATTCATTCTCTGGGACACGTCGAGCTTCATTGTCTCGGGGCTTTTCTGGTGGTTGCCACTGTTGATTCTGGCTTTCAGGAGTTGCATTGGTTTGGGAATAGTGTGGTGGGTTTGTCAATACAATTTTTTGCTAAACATAATTTTCAAATGACAGATAGAGGTTTTAGGATCATAGTACACATATCAACTCGGAAAGGGATCGTCATCGTGTCGCCTTTTGCTTCGCCGTCAACAAGCGTCACGTAAGTACGTATCCAAAGCGGATCACCATGAAGTCTTAAGCTAGAGTAGTTCCACGTCATGGTACGCTACCAGCTCCAGGTTTTAGGATCATAGTACACATATCGACTCGGAAAGGGATCGTCATCGTGTCGCCTTTTGCTTCGCCGTCAAAAAGCGTCACGTTAGTACGTATCCAAAGCGGATCACCATCAAGTCTAAAAGCTAGAGTAGGTCCACGTCATGGTACGCTACCAGCTTCAATACATTACGGCAAATCCATATCAGGTGGCCTACAATGACTAAAAGCGGGATCAGTTCCAGTGAGGGAACGAGATGGCTAGACGACTTGTTTAGCTCTGTCTTTTTCCCTCACTGAATTACACTCGCTTTAACACAGTAGGCCCCAGAGTTGATATGTGAGCTGTGACCCTTATCATGATTGTTTAAACAACAAATGTATTTGTTAGACATTGATTTAGATAAATATATTTGTTATAACTCGGAAAGGGATCGTCATCGTGTCGCCTTTTGCTTCGCCGTCAACAAGCGTCACGTAAGTACGTATCCAAAGCGGATCACCATGAAGTCTTAAGCTAGAGTAGTTCCACGTCATGGTACGCTACCAGCTCTAGGTTTTAGGATCATAGTACACATATCAACTCGGAAAGGGATCGTCATCGTGTCGCCTTTTGCTTCGCCGTCAAAAAGCGTCACGTTAGTACGTATCCAAAGCGGATCACCATCAAGTCTAAAAGCTAGAGTAGTTCCACGTCATGGTACGCTACCAGCTTCATCAATACATTACGGCAAATCCATATCAGGTGGCCTAAAATGACTAAAAGCAGGATCAGTTCCAATGAGGGAACGAGATGGCTAGACAACTTGTATAGCTCTGTCTTTTTCCCTCACTGAATTACACTCGCTTTAACACAGTAGGCCCCAGAGTTGATATGTGAGCTGTGACCCTTATTGTGATTGTTTGAACAACAAATATTTGTTAGACATTGATTTAGATAAATATGATACTACTAAGGTATACAACATTGATTCACAATAAACTTCTATATACAATAAGTTTTCACATTTGTTCATTACAGTTTAAAACTTTGCTGTTAAAACTTTGGGTTGGTTTCATTTGGCCCGCTGCCTTTGTCATGGCACCGAGGTAGATGGGAAAAACTGTGTCATTGGGCCCTCGTGTTGGCATTATATAACAGGGTGGATGTCACAGGATACATTAGACTAGGTCCCATCCACCCCGCTGCGCAGGAGTTTCAATATACTCTCCGCTAACGGTACAGACCACTAGTGGAGTATATTGAAATGTCACGAGCTTACTTCGGTCAGTCTTGTATTTAAACAAGATAAGCAGGGTCGACGACACTATATTTTTTAATCTACCCCGTTGACGCCGTCAGCGGGCCGTATGAAATCATCCCAAACTTTATTATTTCAAATTTATTCATTACTTTATCAAATAAAAATAAAAAATTGCTAAATAAAAAACCAACTTCCTCGAAAATCAGCAAAAAATAATAACTTCAAGCGTCGGAAGTCGGTGACTTTGATTTGTCATTTCGAGTTTTGTTTTGTGACGTTCTGAAGATCAGAATATGTCACACTTATCGCATGGTCACAGTTGTCGTGTCGCATCACTATCAAAAACTCACAAATTGTGTCCGCTCACTTTCCTGCTATCGATTATCATTTCTGACACTGTCGAGTGACGTTCTGAAGATCAGACTATGCCAGACTCGTCGCAGGGTCAGGAAAACACTATTATATACACTAATTAATCGCACAATTGTGTCCACTGTGTTTCATGTCGCCGATTATCAGTTCTGACACTGGTGAGCGACGTTCTGAAGATCAGAATATGCCTAACTCGTCACAGTGTCACGACAAACATTACACTATTAAAAAGTTTTGAGTTCTTCATGAAACAGCTCCTGTTTAGAGATGTTATAATAGTTCAGACCAGCATAGCTTGCAATTCATGCGACAATCGCATGTTAAAAGTAACTTACGGACATTATTGTCGCGTTCTGAAGATCAGAATATAGTCGACTGTTCACGTAGTTACCACACTTAAACCTACAGTGATCGTTTCCCGTGTTCGCAGAGTATAAAATATATTTGTAGACGTTTGTTATTCACTAATTCACTATCACACACTGGTGTCCTTTTCGGTTGTCAGCACAAAATAATATGCTTGTAGACGTTCCTTATCCACTATTTCACTATCACTATCACACACACAGGTGTCCATCTCTCCGGTCGTCAGCGCTGCTTCAGCGCTTAAATCTCGGAGAGAGCCCCCGCCGCCAGGTCCACAGACAGGACGGCGGCGGGGGCGGCGCGTCCTCAGCTGCGTCTGTGACGACCGCCTCGACGACGACGCTCGCGACGGACCTGGGGACGGAAAATAAATGTTCAAATGATACACATGAGGGCGTAAATGACGGCCAATGGCCTGATGGCCAAGAGCCCCGACGAACATCTCCCTAGGTGGTTGGATCAAGGGCCTGATTCAGAAGGCAGTACTCCTCGATACAGCTCGTATTGTGAGGTCTCTGGAGCTACAAACAAACGCGTTGCCGGTAGCCTCTACCATGAGTTGTTATTACGATACTCGATCATACGCATCGACCGCGTTTGGCGCTCTCATTGCTTGAGAGTTCATACAACCTTGGAGCGGGCCAATGAGAGCGCCAAACGCGGTCGATATCGATGATCGAGTATCGTAATGACAAGTCATGGTATGGGTAATATCACTTACGCGCTGTTGACATAAGCCCGCGGAAGATACGCAGTATTGTTATTGGGCGATTTCTGGCTACCGATTGGTCGCAATGGCGGTGGCAGCCCATCAAGATTTTGCGTGAATTGCCCGTGAAAATTTAAATTGCCTACATTTGTCAGATTTGCGGAATTATCCAATGCTTGTTACACGGATTTGTACTATCCCCGATGATTTGCAGTATCGTTGCGTCACGTCGCGTCTCAGTGTGGGCTGACTCTAACTTACACGCCTACTATAGGTCATCAACGTCAAGTTAACACCTGTATAGGTAGTACTTACCGTGCCCACTTCACCCTCAGCCCACCGCTCGTACGCGCGCTCATGTTTCAACCACTCCTGGTATTTGTACCACCACTCTTCCCACTTCACATAGTCGCCTAGTGTGAGACCTGTCGACAAAAATTTATGTTTTTAGACATGGACTATTTAATTATATTGTAGTACTAGCTGTGCCCGCGACTTCGTTCGCGTGGATGTCGGAACTCAACAATGTATTTTTTTAACAAAGGATTTTTTCTAAAATGAAAGTAGCCTAAGTTATTCCTTATTACATCAGCTACCTGCCAATAGAAGTCCCGTCAAAATCGGCCTAGCCATTTCAGAGATTAGCCATTACAATCAGACAGACAAAAATTATTTTGTTGTATGTACCGCACATATATTCGTATGCATGTAGTAAAAAACGGTTATTTTTACAAACAGACACTCCAATTTTATTTATATGTAAAGATTTATTTATATTTTTTGTCTTTTGACAATTCAAAAGTGCCTGTAAATGGCCTACTTGAAATAAATGCTTTGATTTTTCTATATGAATAAAACAAGTTGTTTTAAAACACCTGTTTAAAACAGTTTGAAATTAAACAGTGTTTTTATTACCCGTTTCACCTACTTTTCAAGGCGGATGAATGCATATAAAATGAAAATAATTAATATTCAGGAGTCTAAATAGTTTGACATAAAACCATTTGAGTCTAATGCCCACAGAGTACTTTTATTAATAGGGCATAAAGATCTAACTTCACGGGTTTTTCGAGCAATGGACAACAGCGACATCTAGTTTTCTCCTACGAAAACTTTTCTGTATATAGTTATTTATATATGTATAGGCAGGGACCGAAACCGGTATGATCAATACGGGTATTTTTTCGGTAACAACCTTTTTTTCTTTTACAGGTAATTTTAAAGATTACCTTTATTATTAAAAGTGAATACATAACCAGTATTAATACCGGTTACCGAAATAAAAATTACCCCTATCTTGCACACTTCACACGTGCCGTCGGCAATAGTCACAGGGCGCGCATCGCATGTGTGTGTGACAAAGAGTCGTTATCTTTAGTTAACCGGTATTAAAACGGTAACCTGAATAGAGGTTACATTTTTCTTCGGTCTGGTTACCCAGATAGCGGTTACCTAAGTCTGAAAAATAACCAAAATTCTTCAATACCGGTACCGTAATTTATAAAGGTTTTCGGTCCCTGGTATAGGTATATACAAAGCTTGCTCATTCCTTTTAGTGTTTTAATTGACTATTAATAATTATATGCCTACATTAGTAAAAAATAAAACAAATTTGTTAAGTAATTATATTTATCTACTCTCATATCGTAAAATTCGAAATACAAAACTCAAAACGAGTTTATAATGACATACTTTATACCATAGAGTATCGTAATGAAATTAAAAAATTAAATTATAACACTGTTTCTCTAACAAAACAATGTTATAATTTAATTTTTTTTCATTATGATACAGATTACTGATCATAGATACATCTATGTCATTTTTTAATCTGTGGCTGCTCGCGCTTTAAATAGGAATGTTGGAATTTTGACGTTTGTATTTCGGTGGATGAATATTAGTGTTAATTAATTTTTATCTTTTATTTGATATGTTCGTATTCAATGAGAGTAGATAAAGTAGTGTATGAAACTGTACATAAATAGGTATTATACCACTCGTGTGATACTATTAAAAAACTCGCTTCGCTCGTTTTTTAAACTCACACTCGTGTATAATACCCCTCATTATGTACCAGTTACATAAACTACTATTATTTCATCAACTATGAGGCCTTTTACAGTGTTTTTTACAGTAATTTCTAGCCATTACTTGATATTTATCGGTGTCACTGATAGTATCTTGCTTTCCAGTAAGAATTTTACTAGCATGGAAATAACACACGGATACACTACTTTAGAATAGGACCAAAAGCAGAAAATGCAGGAAAATAACGAACCGCACCAAACGTGAATCGAAATTTTTCAGCAAAGTGCAATGTGACACTGACATTTTATTGACGTATTGAAAAGACATCGCACCTTCGGTGCAACAAAGTCACAAATAGCCAAAACTGCAAAATCGACCTAAGTATGCCAAATTACTTGGGGCAACAAAGACATCCGCGAAAGTATCTCGAAACTACACTAGATGGCAGAAGTGCCTTTGTGGTTGTTGGCGGTTTTTCCATGCGTTTTGGGCCGACACCGTTTCATTGTAAGTAGTGCCCCCTCGCCCGCGACTTTATATTGAGGTCTTTTTTCGCTCAAAATCTTGGAGCAACAAAGGCATAAAACATAACAGTCATAAAACTAAATAACTTCTGGTGCAACAAAGACACAGTCTGTTCAGGACATTTTTTTTTTTGTTATGTCTTTTATTAGGATTTCTTTGGCAATTAAATACAAGATTTTTACGTATAATCATAGCCAGCTAAAAAAAAATTAATTAAATGTAAAGATTTCAAACCTTCTTTAGATAGTTATCCAGAACCGAGGAAAAACATGCAAAAAAAAATTTAAAAGTCTTCTCCTGTAAAATTTAAAAATGAGCTGTTACGTCTTTGTTGCACCGAAGGTGCGAATGTGTGAAAATTAAAGTTACCAGTAGGTAGCCCAAATAATTATAGAATTCTATTAATAATTTGGGAAAATATCGAAATAGAAAAACATATTATATAAATATTGAAAAACGACACAATAAAAAAGATAACAATAATATAGGAACGTAATAAAATACATGATAAATAATAGTATTTTTGGTATAAAGGCCTCATAACCACGCCAAAAGCTTTCAGAAAAAATATATAATGTCTGTTTAAATTAAAGCTCAGTGTTGCCGTTTTAGCCACTTTGTGGCTAGATCTAGCGGATTTTCAACGGTTCTAGCCAAACAGAAAACCATTTTAGCCACCAAAATAAATCTAGCCACTTTTGGCTGATTTTTCGATTGTTAAACTTTTACTAAATTACTATTAGAAGTCTACCGATTAATTAAACCAAACTACAAAAAAACAATTAAAAATATTAAAAAATTAATGTTAAATACTAAGTAGTATTAAAATTGTTTTATTTAACCCATTTATCACCGTGCCGAAATTGTAATACTTATCAATAGTAATTGGATGGATACCTAACAGTACCTGGCCAAAAGCACTTTAGCCACTTCTAGCCGAATTTTGAAAGAGATTTTTTTCAAAACTGGCTACTTTTTACTTACATCTAGCCACAAACTACATTGTCCTAACGGCAACACTGTTAAAGCTATAGTAGCGACGTCTGTAGTCGTCAGATCGAAACTCTCGTATTATAATACTACTAAATTAAAAAATACATGTCTAAGAAGATTTATAAGTTACATTTGGTGCTCCACAATTTTTTAGTATAATGATCTAAGTCGTGCCAGGCTTTTAGTTAGAAGATTGATGACCCTGCCATGCTTTAATGCCATTGCTATGTCATATTTTTAACTTTTAATGGCATTGTAATGAAATAATACTTAAAAATATTAGAAAAAAAAACATCACATGTTTTTTTTTCGTAAAAATTTTCATCACAAAAGGCGAATTTAAAAAGATGTAGTCTAGAAATGAAACATAATTGATTTATACGTTTAGACATCAAATAAGGTGGAATTAATTTGAAAAAAAAAAAACAAAAAAGCACTTGTTTAAAACAATTTGAACTGTTTGTTTTATAAAATTTGAAAATAAACTGTTTTTTTTCCCTGACCCTGATCCTATGTGATAATCCAAATTCATTCTGTAGTATTTGCGTGAAAGAGTAACATCATCATGTTCATCCTCACAAACTTCCTATAATTGACTGGAAAAATGCATTTTTTCCATGGCATTAGAAAACAATGAAAATAATAAGATAACTTTAGGGTATAGTATTTATTCTGATTAAAACTTTTTCTAAAAAAAATGTGACCGCCTTCAAAAACAACCACAAAAAAGGGTAAAATAACCTACAAAACTTTTCTTTCGGAAGTCGGTGACTTTTTTTATTAATTTCATTGTCTCTTTTGCCACCGACTTCCGAAAGAAAAGTTTTGTAGGTTATTTTACCCTTTTTTGTGGTTGTTTTTGAAGGCGGTCACATTTTTTTTAGAAAAAGTTTTTATTTTACTCTTTTTAGTTTAAATATTCAACCAAAATTCTTGTCAAATACATAATTTTCTTCCATGTGCACTAGAATTTTGTAATCCGTAGCACCGGTAATAACATCGTTAACATCTCTTTAATTCATTCCCTATCTCAAAAACTACTGAACCGATTTTGATGAAATTTGCAGTATTCCCTAAGTTGAACGATACCTAGTACAACAAAAAAGAATTACTTAAATCGGACTTGTAGTTCCGGAGATATGCGAACACAAACATAGTTTTCTTACTTGAGGAGTTGTACCTTCCATCATCAGCTCAGGTACATGAGATGATGATTTCCATACGCAAGTACTTAAATTACTTCATAAGATTTGCGAAAAACTATGTGTCAGTCAATAAAATTTGAGGGTTGCCCTCGATTTCTCCAAGATCCAATCATCAGATCCTGAAATGGTGACAATGGGACCACACGGGAAGCACCAGCTTTCGAATAAAAAAAGAATCATGAAAATCGGTTCACCCAGTCGCAAGTTATGAGGTAACAAACATAAAAAAAAAAAAAAAATACAGTCGAATTGATAACCTCCTCCTTTTTTTGAAGTCGGTTAAAAATCATACAACCAACTAATTCGTCGGCCTCATGGACATGGGTTTGCTATAGCCTCTTTTCTATTCAGAGGTGGCAAATCTATTCACTCTAACTGTACTAACTATAATAATTTAAATGGATGGAAACTTGCAGTTAATCTAGATGTCCAATACTGGACATTAGATGTAATGCAAGTAGGCCGGTGGAAAGAGGTTGTAGAATTCATGAGTTCGACCTATTTTAGGTCTCATCTTAGCCACGAGCGAACCCAATAAAAAAAACGAAAAGAGGGTAAGCTTGCGTCGATGAGATGAGCTAAGCTGTAGAGTAACCATCCACCAGTTTCACGTTGCCAATTATTCTAAGGAGCTCTGCGTTCCACTGGGTCTAGTGCAGTAAGTTGTATTTATCTGAGCCATCCCAATGATTAAGTTGAGTAAGGTTGCTGCAATACTCCGTAAGAAAAAACATAAGAAACTTTGAATTTCGCGGGCTACTACGACGCAATCACCTTATGCAGAAATGGGCTTGCACATAGGCTATCCAGGTGTAAGGTATCGCTTCACTCTATTTAGGATGGCCACGTCAAAGTTGACACTGGATGTCAGCTCCATGCCCAGAAGCTCAAGGTCATCAGTTACAGAAACAGGAAAAATAGGAGTTGGTCCAAATTACTCTATAAAAGATGTAGTTTCGATTTACTCCTACTTCACTAAGGAAATATACGCCTGTATGTTGGTGGCGTTAAAAGAGAGAAGTTTCTTGTTCGCTCACTGGGATACTAAGTATCAAATCTGTTCGCTCTACCATGGTCTCTCTGAAGCAATGAACTTCATCCCCACTGGTTTTTTCAGTGGGCAAGTATGTCACTGAAACAGTACTGTTATCTACCTATCCAACAATACCAGACTGAAGTGGGTAAGAAATGTGCAGCAAAATAAGAGTTGCAAAGAAAACAGATAACTGTTGAACTCCAGAGTCAATAACCAAAAGCTCAAAGGATCAGTCATCAACGACAACTCTGATTGATCGTTCACTAAGAAAGTCTGGTATCCAGCTACAAAACTGTCAAAATCAACGGGGATACCAAAAGCAAGGAAGCTTTTTGTCTCGAGACCCTGTCAAAGGCTTTCGAGATATAACCAGTACTACATTATCAACTTTTCTTCTCTGTCAACCACACCTGTATCTGAACATGTTATTCCGTATATAACGACGAAGTGAATAAATACCTTACATCCAATATGGTTCTTTTGTTCTATATAAGAATTAACAAGTTTAAACAAATTATTTGTACTGTTTTTCTGAGTCCCGAAAATCCCGAATTTCCCGGTTCCCAGTTGCTTGTCCCGGGTTTTAAAATATACTTCAAGAACCGGGAAATCCCGGGATTTTCGGGACCGGGATTTCCCGGTTCGATACCCTAGTGGTTAGTGACCCTGAGTGCTATGCCGGAGGTCGTGGGTTCGATTCCCACCCAGGACAAATGTTTGTGTGATGAGCACGATCATTTGTTCTGTGTCTGGGTGTAATTTATCTATAATATGTATGTATTTAGAAATATATAAGTATGTTTATCAGTTGTCTAGTACCCATAACACAAGTTCTGCTTAGCTTGGGACTAGATGGCGTTGTGTGATAGTTGTGGAATATTATTATTATTATTAATTCTGGAATCTTTGGTTGAACAAGCTAATCTCAGGAAATCCTGGTGTGAATTGAAATGAGATGGCCCATTTATTGAGGAAAACATCACGCTACAAGCAACAGGAGCCGAGCAGTACACGGGAAACAGCCATTTTAAGATAACCTGCCTAATTATCTCATAGCATTTAGCTTCAAATTAAAAAAATTGGAAAGTGGATCCTGCAAATCAGCCACTAGATTTCATGTTTCTTAGATTTTGTAAGAACGTACCTCTCAAATATCCACGTTTCTTGTAATAGTCATATCTGACGCGCACGTCATCCCAGGATGGTAACCCAGCCGGCGCGGCCAGCAGTAGCTCCTCGGGGTAGCTGCCGGCGGCGGCACCTTCCAATGCCCTGGGAACAGATGATATGTCAGTAAAATATGGTTGATTTGAAGATTCAACGTGGGCTAGAACATTTTCTAGTATTTTTCTTACTTGTTATAGTCTGACCTACTGTAACTGAATCATCATCTGTCTAGCCCTTTCCCAACTATATTGGGGTCGACTTCCAGTTGAACCAGATGCAGCTGAATATTAGTATTTTACAAGAAGCGACTGCCTATCGGACCTCTACAACCCAATAACTGAGTAATACGATACTCCATGGTAAGACTCGTCTAATTTTAGAGCTTCTAATAATAACGACTGTCAATAATCTACAAATGACAGCCGGGATTAACAGCTTTACGTACTTTCCGAGACACGGAGAAAACTCGCTATGACAGATGGTCACCCACATCCACAGACCCTCAAAATATTAGCGTCCTGACTACGTTACGGGCGCCAAACCCCGCCTCGGGACTAAATAAGTAACTTTCACCCCTTGGATTTGCACAAAAATAAATATAATTTAATTTTCAATAGAATACATACGGGTAAGGTGTGGGTGCGACGGGTGCAGGCGCAGCGTTTTCATCTCGCTCGATGCGAACATGTAGCGAGCTGTCGCGTCGCGTGATGCGCATGTTCTCCAGTCGTGCCGAGCGGTCTGCCGACCACTGTGCCATCTTGCCGAACCGTTCCGACAGGGTTAGTCTGAGAAAGAAGACATATTTAAGGAAAGAGGAATAATGAGGAGTAAAATGTGCCAACTCTACGTAAAATAATAATGTGAAAAAAAATCACAAAGAATATAATCTACCATTAAAAAAAAAGATTTCGATTTTTCAAAGTGATTGCAAACTTTTTTGGAGTACATATTTACTTGTAATAATTTTTATCTCAAAGTAAGGTAATTGCTGGTGAATAATCCTGGCTATTAGGTTATAATATCAGTAGGATAGGATTATATTGTTTTGTTTTTTTTTTTTTTAATAATCTTTTCGCATTTGATGTTGGGAAGCGAAGATGTGGTCGACGATGAAGCATGCTTGCCTAGAAGTAACCAGTTCAGTCTTGACTTGAAGACCCCAAGGTTATAGCTGTCGGAAAATTCCACGTCTTAGCTATGCACACAATAAAATTATTGGCAAAACGCTTTGTAATATTTACCTCTGCGGCTGCGGATCGGAACTAGCATCAGACTCGGAGTCAGAATCGCTGTCGTTCAACGCTGCCGCTATCGCTGCCGGCGACACTGCCCGCGGGTCTCTAGGGTCGCGTCGTGCGGGGCGGACGGGCGCGGGGCCGGGCGGGGCGGGCCGACGCTCGCCCTCGCGCTTGATGAGCGGAGCGGACACCGCCGGACGGACGGCGAGTTGAGAGCGTTGCCATTCTAGAACCTGGAGGTGGGGGAGGGGGGCAAAAACAACGATGTTTAGACGTAAATTTATGGAATCAGCGTTACCTACTTTATAGGAATCCAAGACGTTCACCGTCGCACCCCAAAAACACTTTAAATATTTGTTGAACACTTGTCTAAAAAAAGTGTTAATATAAAACGTTATTATCAACGTCAAATGCCGTTTTGCAGTTTTTTTTTTAGAAAGTGTCTAACAGATCTTTGACTTTTTGGTATTATTAATTTTGACAATTTCTCCTCACTTTTCTTGCATGTGTGCATCCGGCATCCAAACCTAGTATATTTCCAGACATTTTTACATACAGATAAAATTTAATTTACGTTGCAAATAAATTAACAGATTATAAATATGAACTAATATCAGTCAAGTCGTCTTGGTTGAATCGCAAACAATTGATAAACATAATTTGAATGTTTGGGGTCAATTTAGTTTGTCATCGACACAATAAGAAGATATGACCTATAAGAACTAACTACAGCAACCTAGTTTCCAAAGATTTTGGGAAATCTTGCAAAAAAAACCAGTATCATTTTTCCTAAACCACAACCTAGAAATCACACAATAAAATCCACCGACACCCAAAAAAAATCGCGAAACCAAACCAAACCAAACAAAAAAAAAGAAGGTAAACATATCGATGACACATACATTAGTCGCACATACCTTCTCCTCCCTGGTCCGCTTGCTTGCTTCGCGGGCCTTCAGCAGCTCTCGGGTCGGTTGTACCGCGCGGGCCGGCGGACGTGCCGGACGGGTCGGGGAGGTGGCGACACTGTAGACGAGATGGACTGAGTTAATAAAGTTGTGCTGTGTGGGCGATGACAGTGTATCTTTGTGTAAGAATGTGGTCATAAATTATAGGGGGCCATAAGATCTCTTTGATAATCCCCTCCAAAGACTTTGAACATGGCGGATGGATGGCAACCCTAGTTATAGAGTTGCCATCCATCCGGGTTTCCCCGAATTTGCCTTAGGGTGCTTGTACACGGCGCATGTAACCCGCGCAAGTGCCTCACCATGCTCAAGCTACATGCGCCGTGTACACGCACCCCGCGGGTAGCTTGATCAAGTAGCTTGCGCATGTTACTCGCACGGGTAAACCGCAAACCCGCACCTTTACTTGCGCGAGTTGCATGCGCCGTGTACAAGCACTCCGCGGGTAACTTGATCAAGTAGCTTGCGCATGTTACTCGCGCGGGTAACCCACATCTTTACTTGCGCGGGTTACATGCGCCGTGTACAAGCACCCTTAGTTTAGTGGGCATCCGGGGAGTGTCCGGGGGGGGGGGGGGGCTTCATTCGTAATTTCGTAGTCCAGGTTTAAAAATTTAAAGTCTCCGCCGCCCGCGACACACGAACACTTCATACCGTCCCCCCACCCCTCCCGACGCAGTTGCCACGGTGCGGACTTCGGCTCATGTCCGGGTTCTGGACTCTAAAATCTGGGGTTTTCACGCGTCTTGTCCTAGTTTCCAAATTTTAGAGATGTTATCTACCTAGCTCCACTATTTTTTTAAAAACCTTGATTGGAAATTTCTCTAAAAAAAAAACAGCCAAATGTTTATGGGACCCCTATTTTTTGGAGCTTACCCATATGACTACGGGTAATCCTTGACATCCTTCCCTTCGTAAACATAAAGAAGTGATATAATTTTAATTATCATCTAGACTAGAAGTTCACGAGGTTCTCAACACTGGAAAACTGTATCGTAAAAAAAAAATAAGATGACAGCCATGGTGCCATTAAATCTACGCGTCAAATATCTGCTCTCAACGATGCACGGCCACGCCCCTCTAGCAAACAGGGTGTGTCCCTCGTCGTCGAGCGCATGCGCGAAGCCATCTTGAAATACATCGTCGGGGTGAACCTAACTACAGTTCTTTCGAGAAATTGGCTCATTACATACATATAGTAAGTGTGTAAGAGTGCGGGTTCTCGGGGTCCGTCGGCTCGCAAACGTTTTCTTTGTAAGTTTTTTTTAAACTTAGCTTAACAATGGCAATTAGTGTATTTAAAAAAATACATTATACTTAAAGCGAGTTTTAATAAATTTAAACTTTTAAATCAATTTCTTGTCAGTTACACGTTGTATTTTAATCGATTGCGTAAATCCGAAACAATCAATACGATTTTCGAAACGCTAAGTTCTCAACTCACCGCTTTAAAACTATTAAACACATAACACTTTCCGCTTTAAATACTCAACAGTTACGAATCGAAAGGCTCCTTTCAATTCATAACTGTTGAGTAACAACTACAATAAGTTAAAAATGACTTATCACATTGCAAGGGTTTTTCACTAGAGACGCGTATATTTCGCGGATGCGGACACTGTAATGGCGTTGCTGCAATGCGGGAATTGCGGGATGCACTTTGCGCATGTGCGTCGCCGCGCCCAACTTGTAAAATGATGTACGCTAACGATATTGAATGACAAGTACCTATAGATTGGAAATGTAACACCACGCCTATGATACTTGAGAGATTACGCAGAAGTTTAACCAGGTTTGATCCCGACAATATTAGTTAGTAGCTCTTATACAGCTTCCACCTCTTCTGAGGATCATCCATTTTCAATGGAGTATAATGAGTATGAAGGAGCAGTTGACAATGCTGCTTTACTTTTTAGCGTGTGGTCATATTCGGACCTAACGCCGGGACTAACTCTTCAGGAAACCGTAGTTCTGGAACGTAAAAGAGTTATTGAAGGAACAACATGGATTTTATTCAGTACGAGTCTGACAGTATGGTGGGAGAACTCATTTGATGATTAAACCACGTATAAAAAAACGCCGTAATTTTGTTTTATCAATACTTTTACTACCGAAGGTAGCTCGCTTTGTTTCATATGCATCTCAGAATCGATGAAAAAAAATCAATAACGTCTGAAAAAACGACCTACTCACCGCTCCTTAGATGTAACCATTTCACATTCCTCAACAGTTACGAATTGAAAGGGCCACTCCTT
The DNA here is from genome assembly GCA_954870645.1 of Agrotis clavis. Lineage (NCBI taxonomy): Eukaryota > Metazoa > Arthropoda > Insecta > Lepidoptera > Noctuidae > Agrotis > Agrotis clavis. Next base: position 9,613,850 of record OX940946.1, read on the forward strand.
TCAATTCATAACTGTTGAGTAACAACTACAATAAGTTACAACTGTTACACTTTCACAAGCACATCACATTGTACGGGTTTTTCACTAGAGATGAGTATGTTTCACGGATGTGGACTCTGTAATGGCTATTTCATTTTGTCGCAATGCGGGTTGCGTTTTGCGCATGTGCAAAGCCGCGCGCTAATTTTGGAATGGGCTGCTCTCATCGCACACCTAACTATAGATGGGAAATATATCATCACGCAATCCCTAAAGGATACAGATAAGTGTAAAATGAGTCCTCCCTCCCAGGGCAGGGCAGGAGGTTGATCTCTCAATAGACATTTACGTTCCAGCGCCACCGTTACCCGACAGTCCCGAGACCACGGCAGGCTTTGGCTCTCTAAGGAAGGCCCCGTCTTATTGCTGACAGCTTTTTGAGGCGCGCGTAGAACACGTCGCGCTGTCGACCCGGGCAAGGTCCATGATCGGACAGCAAGTCGCCCATTACTCGCCATCCGCATGCCCGATTTTTAACATACATGGGATGTCGGTACTCTAATTCGTTTTAATTATGTCCGTTACAGTGGAATCAATCGAAAAGCGGCCATTACGTTATGTTTTTTTTTTTTATTTTTTTTTAGATATTCCTGTATCCGACTTCAATTTAAATAAAAATATACGGCCATAAGAACTATCTACTCACCACTTCGTACATATAACCATTTCACACTTCCTCAACAGTTACGAATCGAAAGGCAACTCCTTTCAATTCATAACTGTTGAGTATCAACTACAATGAGTTACAACTGTCCCACTTTTACTAGCACATCACATTGTACGGGTTTTTCACTAGAGACGAGTATGTTTTACGGATGTGGAAACTGTAATGGCTATTTCGTTTTGTCGCAATGCGGGTTGCGTTTTGCGCATGTGCAAAGCTGTGCGCAAATTTTTGGAGATGCGTTGCTCAACAATTATTGATTGGAAATATAACATCACGTCTATGACACTTGAATAATTAGGCAGATGTATAACTAGGTTTAAGAGGAGCTCGTGGCTAAATAATTACAGCCGCACAGGACGATTTTCCGGGTTAAGGCGCGCTTGCCGAGGTTGGTCTGTGAATGGGTGACCATCTGTCATAGCGAGTTTCCTCCATGCCTCGGAAAGCACGTAAAGCCATATCCCGGCTCTCATTTGTAGATCTTTGACAGTCGTTACTATTAGACAGAAGCTCTAAAAGTCTGACAACCAATCATTACTATAGAGTATCGTATTACCCAGTTACTGGGTTGTGAAGGTCCGAGAGGCAGTTGCTCCATGTAAAATACTGATATTCAGCGGCATCTGGTTCGATTGGAAGACGACCCCAATAAAGTTGGGAAAAGGCTACGCAGATGATGATGCGTTTTAGGAACAGTTCAAATCAATCATAGATAATTATGAGACTAAAATCTATCTACTCACCACTTCGTACATATTATAACCATTTCACACTTCCTCAACAGTTACGAATCGAAAGACCACTCCTTTCAATTCATAACTGTTGAGTAGCAACTACAATGAGTTACAACTGTCCCACTTTTACTAGCACATCACATTGCACGGGTTTTTCACTAGAGACGAGTATCTATGTTTCACGGATGCGGACACTGTAATGGCTATTACGTTTTGTCGCAATGCGGGATGCATTTTGCGCATGTGCGACGTTATGCGCAAATTGTGGAATGAGGTGACCCCGTTGCGATTCGAGAATTGATTGGAAATATAACATCACACTTGCAGTCTCCGAAGCGATTGCGAGCCTAGGGTATCATTGGGAGACCACTTATAATCTTCTTATGGAAGTAATGCGCTCTTATAGGCTTTGCACAGAGGGGGCTACGGTCAGGACTTCTAAGAGGAAATGTGGCCTCCTCTCGTGTGCTGATGATAACCACCAGGTTGCTTTTAGTGAGGTAAAAATCCCACAACTCCCGGTCTTATCGCCATGGACGGAAGGAAAAAAACGGGGGATCAAATTATAATAAAGCAAGTCCAATTATGAAAATTACTAATGTGAGAGCCAGATAGCTTTACAAAAATAGGTTATTCTTGGATAGTGGGTGCTTTACTTATCTATGTACCACAGGCCTCTCTTTAAGAGGGAGTAGGCCTCGCGAGCCCAGTACGCCACAAATTCTAATTTTTGGTTCTAGAACATTCCTATTTCATCACGATATTTTCCATCACTCTTATGAAAGCAGTGATGATGAATAAATTACACAAAGTAATTTGTCAGGCAACTATCGATGATATTTTTTCCAAACTGGAATCGTATTCACTACACACAGCGCTGAAACATGTCGTTCAGCCACTTGGCAGTCTAAAATACAGCTGTAGTGTGACGTCTGTTGAAAGTTCTAGAAATATTGACTTACCTTGGCTTAGCACCCTTGGGCGGCGGCGGCGGCCCAGTCTTCTTATTCTTGGCGGAGCATACTGAACATGACTCGTCCGAACAGCTGCTCACTGATGAACCGGATCCTGATGACTGAACGATAATTCTGGGTTAGTACTTTATTCGTACCAGCTGTTTATAGAGATGTTTGTGGCTAAGTAGAAGTTGCAAGGTAGATGTTACTTGGGTACTACTTAATAGGCTATTTTACTCAAAAAAAAAATAGCTAGTCCTAGAGTTATATTTTCACGAAGATGGAACGCTTCTAAAAATCACAAAACGTCACCATAAGCGTTATGACGTCACAAACCCGTCAAAACTCCCTAATTTCGTTTTATCTTTTTCAATATTCAACAAAAAAAAAAACAAAAATACGTGTTCATTATTTTTCAATAGTCTAACTAACTGACGGAATAAGGCTGCGTTTCCACTGAGGCGGAGCGGAGAGAAATTCAACAATCATATGGCTTGAATGGAGAAGAGATATGGATTTCAAGCTATGTGATTGTTGTGATCCGCTCCGCCTCAGTGGAAACGCAGCCTAGACAGATTGATACTCAGTTTTTCTAAAATCTATCGTATTACATAATTGAGAAAGGGAGAACTTCTGATAGATAAAAAATGTAAAACCGAAAATTAGTTGCATGGAAGTCGCTCAAACTCGAAAAAAGATGGTGTATTAAGCTTACCTTTCTAGGATCTGGAGGTGACGGTGGACGCGCAGTCCTCGTCGGCGCTGGTGGACGGCGAGCATCGCGACGAGGCGGTGGGACCGCGCGCGGAGAGCGACGCCGAGGACTGCGAGCTGGGCTGCGTCTGTTTCACAACAAAAAAATACACATTTTTGATCGTCTGTGCTTACAAGATGGACAGACAATCTGATAAAGACCAAAGGATCGCGCTGGATGCAAGCCACTTCCAACCAGTTCTATTGAAGTCTATAGGGAGGTATGTTCAGAAGTGGACGTCCTACGGCAGATCTGATGATGATGATGATACGAGTAAAGGCAATCGGCAGGGTTCGTACAACGTAATTTTTAGGTGTTTTGTGATAGAATTTTTACCACTTATTAAGGCAACTAAACCATTCATTTTCATGAAACATTAGTGTTTTTAGAAGTCTGCATTAATGAATTATATCAATTAAAAGATTCAAGTAATTAAACGTAACAAAATCATAAACTAAACGCAACTTAACGTAGTTCTGTTTTTAGAAACTGCCATTTGTAAAATATTAAGAGGCTCGAAATGATAAATAATTATTTAAAAATAGAAATAATAATAAATATAATTAACCAATTACACATTATACTTTAAAATGAATAATTATTGCATACAATCCTAATAATTAACTATTTAATGAAAGAAATCTTTTTACCATCAGTGTTTTTTTGTGTTGGCAATTATTTTATTGACAGGTTACGGAAATCTTTTTAAGTCTCTGTCATCCATGGTCTCTGTTCAGTTCTTTGCTGTTGTTTTGGACTGTGGTTTGTAACTGCATCTGAGCAATTTAGCAAATTATCTGGCCATTTTTACGTTGAGTCGAGCCGCTGCTCCTCCGTACTCTATCTGTTGATAGTACTTTCGCGAAAGGACGCTTTATTATTTGTGCTGTGTGTGTTCGTGCTTTAAAATGACGAGTTTACAATGCATCAATTGCAACGTTCGCTTGTCGCGAATAAGAAGGCACGCTTTATCTGATGAGAGTGAAGACATCGTCAATACTATTCGGCTGTGGACATATCCAAGAGATGTAAGTAGTTTCCAAATAACATTTTGCGTACGAGTGTGCAAGTTACGAAGTGATAACTTTTACGTGTTAAAATGTAGACTTACCATTTATACTACGCGATCACATAGTAAATGTATGTAACTAAAACTAATCTAAACATTATTTGAAAAAAAAACAAACACTGTTGTGGTTTAAAATGTTTACAATTTGTCCTGTAAACGACCACTTGTGTTTTTACATTAACAAACACAGTGATCTTTTACATGTATTGTTTACTTGCCTAACACTTGGTTGCCTAACTTGGTTTGCATAGCACTGTTTTAGTAGTTATTTCTCTGTTATTATGACTGTCATATAAAGCAATGTTGAACCATACTCAAAGTCACTTCATTATTTCCAGATAACACCTGCTGACCATGTTTGCCATGCATGTTGGCAGCTAGCTACTCATCCACGTTCTTCTGATAATATGCCGAGGAGACGCATAGGCCATCAAAGTGTTTGTGTTGTATGCGGACGGTCCATACTAAGAATCAGTAGACGCAGGATTTTGATTGAAGGTGCAAATGAAGAAGAACAAAGAATGGCTAACACAGTTGCTACTTGGATCCAACCACGAGAGGTATAACAACATGTACCTATTATAACTATAACAATTAGGTATCTTGATTTAATTTAAACTAAGAAATAAGTTAATGTAAATATTTTTTCACTAATACCATGTATTTTTAAATGCAAGCTTTTCTTTATTTATATTTTTTATTTTAGCTTCGTTCTGAAGATGAAGCTTGTGTGCCGTGTTGGCTAAGAGCTAGAAGAACTAGGGTTGTTTCACCAAATGAAGATATTCAACCCGTTGTACCTGACCATCTGGAGGGTGATCATTCTGATTTGATGTGTGCTGTATGTGGTCAGAGTCTGTCCTCCCCAACATCGGATCAAGAGTGGAATCCCGATAATACTGCTCGTTTGTTGGAGCACCAGCAGGTATATTATGAAATAATAATTATATTTATAGTAATTAGCCCATAAATATGTGTCATGTAAAGGGCAATTGGACTGCTGCGCTGTGTGTCACGGGTTCAATCCCCACATGGAACAAATATTTGAATGATCTATAAGTAGTTGTTCCGGGTTTGAATGTTTGTGTATGTGAGTTTCTATGTTTGTAAACGCACCTGTTAGATTTATTTTTATTTTATTTTTTTTTTATTTTATTTTATTGGGACATAAAACAGTTACATGTTACAATTTTGGTAAACAACGAACTAGAGTAATAGAGGTAAACATGTAACCCACACCAATGTCCGCGGAATAAACTATTATGGAGAAATAGAACAGACCACGCATCTACAAGAGGCAAATCAGGAAAGAATGAAATAATCAATTATTGTGCAAGCAATTGAGTAGCCATTCTTTTAAATTTTGTTTGAGATAGCGAGAATATATCAAGATCGAAAAAGTGTGTGTTATATGTTTCTAATAAACGACGGAGGGGCGCCCTTGCACCAGCATTGGTTCTGCACTTTCCAGTGTGGAACAGCCGAGGCATGCGCGCCCCTCGCCGTAATACAGTTCTGGGCACAATATAACAGAGTTTATTGGTGATGTCAGAGCAGTCAAATTTGTTGTTACATATTTATGATACATAGCCCTTATGTAATTAAAAATAGTAATATATTTAAAACAACAATTATCTGATTTCCGAACGAAATCAGTTGATAGTCAAATATTGTATCGAAATTAATAAAGGTTGCAAATAAATCAAAAATTAATTTCTAAATTAAGTAATCAAGTTTTAAAAAGGTTCTACTACATAAGATTTGTTTATTATTGCTTATTTTATAAGTTATTTAGCTAAAATGTATGACAATCTGTGATTCGTCAATAATGGCGGCAATTTTGTTGGAAGTGGTACAATACAATTCTATGTTTATAAAAACAGATGTACCGTCAAATTCGGGGTCATTATTATCCAATCGTTTTATAAGAAAAAGCTGTGCTCTGAGTGTTGTTCTATTTAATTAATGTGATATAATACTTGAGAATCCAAGAAAGTGTTGCTGAAAGTTTTAATTTGTGTAATAATGTTCTACAATGAAAATGTAAGTTATTTTGATATTTATTATGATGAGAATATTGTATGTTTTATAAATGTGTATACTGATAAAATTTATGTTGCCGTGGAGTTTCTTTCTCCGTTCTTCTCCACGAGGACCTAGGGTTTGCGAACGGAGGTAGCTTGGTAATAAATACCTAGTCTTGATTTTGTGCTTTTCTTTATAAACCCATTCCTGTACAAAAATCCTAAGAGATACTTTACATACAGTAAATAAATAACATTAACCATCCTGATATCTAAAACTTGATAATAAAGCCGATATTAATGTCAATAAAACCAGAAATACACATTCTATTCATCACACAAACATCTTTATTTCTAATACACCCATGACAGGAGAAATTCCTAGTGTGGGTAATTTTTTTTTTAAATGCTATTTTATGTGCTAAATCTGGGGCAGTCATGATGTTGGCTTTACTAACAACAAAAGGATACTGATTTTTCCATTGTCACATAGCCCTTCTCTACTTTAGTGAGCAATAAATCTATTCACTCATATTAACACAACATAGATATGTTTGGTAAAGGTTTTCTGAAAGGTGAAAATCAATAATTGTATGGTAATAATTGTATTGATGGGCGCAATTTATGTCTTAAAACTTAGTGTTTAATTTTTGTTTCATCAATGTTATTTATATTTACAGACGTCATCCATGAATGAAGTTTGTGGAGTTTGCTGGGGCCAAGCTCGAGATTTGAGCTTCAATGTTCCAGAAGAACCAGAAGAAAGACCCCAACATATTGTGTTGCCCAATATAAGAAGAGCAGCTGAGACACCAAGGCATTGCATTTTCCAAGAGTGCATGGAACCGGAGCGAAATGTTGTACCTGAAGAAACCAGGCAATATGTATTGGTTAGGTATCAATATTTTATACCAAGAGGTGCTCGCATTTGTTCCTTACATAGACAGGAGGCTAATTATGAAAGCCTTTATACTGCTGAGTATAGCCTTAATAGCTTTACTTCCGCACACATAGAAGAGATCATTTTTATATTAATGGAAGGGTTACATAACATCTCTTATGAGAATATTCAAAACTACCCCGATAACCAAGTTCAGTATTTTATAGGCATAAATAAACAACAACATCAACAAATATTAGATGTAACACCGAGGCTTAAGAATATGCATCGGGGTAGTTTTGCATTAACAGTCTTATTATGTAAATTAAGAACTGGGGATTCAGGGGACAGATTGTCCATGTCTATTTCAAGTTCCGAGAAGGACCCTAGAGACATTAATGTCCGTAGCAAGAAATATATTGCTAACTGATTATGTTCCACAATTTCTTGGTTTTGCTCATTTAAGAAGGGAGCAAGTGGCAGCAAGAAATACATACATTGCCGATCACATTTTTGGTGAGCCTAATGCACCAGCTGATCAAAAACCTGCAATCACAATAGCTGATGCAACATATATATATACACAAAAAAGTAGTAATTACTTGTTCCAAAAGGATACATATTCCCTTCATAAATATAGGAATTTATTAAAGCCATTTATCCTCTGTGCCTCTGATGGATATATTATAGATGTACGCGGACCATATAGTGCCACTACAAACGATGCCACCATAATGAATCATTTATTAAATTAAACTGAATTTAATGATTTTTATAACGAAAACGATATCTTTATTGTAGATAGAGGTTTTCGTGACTGCATGGATAGTCTGCATCAGAAAGGATACATAGGTCATATGCCTGAAACCAAAGAAGACGACCAATCACAGCTATCTACTCTTGATGCCAATCGTTCACGCTGTGTCACTATTAACAGGTGGGTGGTAGAAGCTGTGAATGGCCGTTTCAAGAGAGATTTTAAAATATTCCGCCATGAATATTTCAACCGTGGTTGTCGCCATTTAATGGCAGATTTTAAAATAGCAGCTGCTCTGCTGAATGCGTTTACTCCGCCATTTACGGAAAATATACATGCAGAGCAGTTTGTGTCCATCATATTCGAGCGCCTGTTTTTAACGAATACTGTAGCTGAATTAGTTAGATTACATAATTTAAACAGGCGCGGTTCCTGGTTTGTACCCATAGACGCGTCAACCATCTCCTTTCCGCGGCTATCCATGGAGGAATTAACGTTATTTGCTTGTGGTATATACCAAATTCGCCAGGCTCGTTCATATGTGGGTGAGCATTTTCGCTTTCATGGAGTATATACATTAGAGGTATCTCGAGAAAGAATACATGGCTTAGAAGGAATAAACCCAATGTTGCTTCGTGCTAAAATAAAGTCCCGCCATTCTTCTGCTAGAACTTATTTTGTTTTTATAGTAGCAGAAACAAATATGAATGGTCGGGAAGCAATAGAAAGTTATTGCTGTAATTGCATTGTAGGTTTAAGAACGGTGGGATGCTGCTCACATGTTATGAGTATTATTTGGTACCTTAGTTACGTTCGCCATGAAGGTATGACCCGACCTGCCCCTTTCCTAGATGAAGTAATATTAAGAATAGATTAGGTAACTATAAGTACAATAAAATAAATGTATGTTCCTACAAAAACAAAATTGTTTTATTTACCCACACTCAAAACTCCATCAGCACATCATCATTCATCAAACTATTGCAGACCGCTGCTGGACGTAGCTCTCACCTAAAGCTCCCTACTGAATAGATACAATTCTCATGTCGATTTGCCAATGTAAGGATAAGTAACACATTACAAAAATAGCACCAGCTATTTACAGCATCCTTTTTCACCAAAACAATGTTTATGTCCTTACACATAATAATATTTATTGGGACTTAACCTCAAAAATAAAACTTATTATAACTTTTAGGCACCAACTTCTAAAAATCTAAGAATTTTATAAGGGCTTGCCTATCGTATTGACTACCAATTAAAACAAAAAGTATCTCAAAACACGATATTTTATTAGGTGTACGAAACTCCCATACAACCCTGCCGATCGCCTTTATAATCTAGGTATTGTTATAACCATCAACTTGACAGTCGATGGAGATCTTTCATATCTTTTTCTGTGTGCGCTAAGAAGATACATTACACAGGTCCTCACCGGACATGGCTGCTTCGGGAGGTACCTGTGCATGATAAAGAAGGAGGAAACGCCCGGGTGTCACCACTGCGAGGACCGCCCGGAGGACACGGTGGAGCATACGGTGCAGGACTGCCCTGCTTGGGCGTGGCACCACCGTGTCCTCACGGCGGCGATAGGCGGAGACCTCTCGCGCCCGGCATTGGTTGCGGCCATGCTGCGGGGCGAGACGGAGTGGGAAGCGGTCGCCTCCTTCTGCGAAGCAGTCATGCTCGCGAAGGAGGAGGCGGGCCGCGAGAGAGAGAGGATACCGGCCTACCTCCGCCCCAGACGCAGTGGTAGACGCCCACGGCGACGGATGTCGCGGGACGATCTCCGGCCACCGCAGGCGCGGGCATGCGGGCGGCGAGTAAAGGGCAACTCGCTGTCCGACCATGGACCATGCCCGGGTCGACGGCGCGTTGTATCCCACGCGCGCCTCAAGGAGCGTCAGCATAATGACGGGGCCCCCCTCTAGAGGGCCACAGTCCTGCCGGGGTTGCGGGACATACGTATACCGCGACTCCGGTACACAAAGGGCTACCGAAGGACACCGTGGATTTTAGTCAGTACAAGTCTGACAGTCCCTCCCGCCCTGCCCGGGGTGCCTATTTCCAAAACCTATACTATTTCAGTCACGAGTCAGACTATAATCGGTGAGCTTTTGTTTGTGCATATTTCTCAACAATACCTAATCTAAGTAAAAAAACTTGACTCAAATAGATTAGCTTTTGTTTCGATATTTTCAAAGAAAATGCACGGACAAAATCTAGTTCTATATAAATTCATATCACTCGAATAGCTAAACTTTTGGCGAGGTATTTTTAAACATTACGTACGAACAAAACCTTGTCGAGTAGAGGCTCACTAGCTATAATTGAGTAAAGGTCAACGGGCGAATTGTATGGGAAAAAAACCCACGGCGGACATAAATCAAACCTGGAGGATATATAGCTAAATGTCTCTTGGTTACCACGGTAAGGGTCGCATTCTAGTGGGCTGTGGGAATTAAAAAAAAAAGTTTTGAGTATTTTACATTATTTATTCGGCGTAATTAATGCAGTATCATCTAAATATATGGCAGGGGTCGATTTCCTGCCACCGCAAGCCTGATCGCCCGGAGGATACGGTGGAACATATGGTGCAACTCTGCTCTGCTTGGCCAGAGCACCGCACTGAGGCGATAGGCGCGACCTCTCCCACCCGGCATTGTTCGAGGTCATGCTGCAGGGTGAGACGGATTGGGAAGTGGTCGCCTCCTTCTGCGAAGCAGTCATGCTAGCGAAGGAGGAGGCGAGATGCATGAAGGAGCGGATAGCGTCCACCTCACGACCCAGCCGCCTCAGGAGACGCCCATGGCAACGGACGTCGCGGGACGATTTTCGGGCATGCCCGGGTTTCAAAGAGCTGTCAGCAATATGACGGGGCCCCTCTTTGAAGGCCAAAGCCTGCCGGGGTCGTGGTTCTATTGGGTCAACGTGGCCCCGGAAGGTAAAGGGCTAAGGGCCAAGGGAAGGACACCATGGATTTTGTTCAGTACAAGTCTGAAAGTCCCTGCCCTATTTTTCCCACGTTTTTATAAACTCACTTTTCTTGTTTGTTTGTTTGTTTTATGCCATAAAGCTTCTTCAGTTAGCTGACAAGACAATATTGTCTTGACAGTTTAAATGTTCGATTTAGTCTCACGCGATTTAATAAATAAATGTATTACTGCATTTGGGATACACAAAACGATATCGAAAGCATGTTATTATAAAACTTAGTGCGTCTGGTGTTATTTATTGTATTACACGAGGTAAGTTAACTAGTGAATAACACTAGGTGATTCCAATGTCATTATAAATAAAAATAAAATAAAATAAAATACTCTTTATTTCGGATAAGTAACATCCATAGGGGGTTAGTAAACAATTTAAGAATCTTATAACTATGTTAGTAATGATAAACAACCAAAAATCAGAAATCAAAATTAAAATCAAAAATCAAATTAAAATTAAATCAAAAATTTAGTAGAGGCTATTAAATTAAACCATAATTTACATTAAATTATAATTAAATCAAAATTAAAATTAAACAAAATTAAATCCAAATTAAAATTAAATCCAAATTAAAATTATATCCAAATTAAAATTAAATGCAAATTAAAATTAAATCCAAATTAAAATTTAATAAAAATTAAAATTAAATCAAAATTAAAATAAAATAAATAATAATATACAATTACAATTTTGTGACCAGCTGGCTAGGAGGGATACATCTTCTCATGAGGTCACAAATTATGGGAGAATCGTACCTCCCTGCTATGATGTTCATGATTGAGTTGGAGCTCCCCCGCAATCTGCAGAGCAGTGAGGCAGATTTCTGCCTGAAGATGGCATGAAATCCATCAACACAATTCTCTGTAAACATGCCAGACGCACTGCAGAAGCGGGGCAATCCCAACAGCATCCTGAACCCATTATTATATTGTACTCTTAGGGCGCTGATGGTCCGCTGAGTATAGTTGTTCCACAAGCTGCACGTGTAGAACACCTGACAGTAAGCCTTAAATAAACAAATTTTAACTTGTTTACTACATCGCGCAAACCTGCGAGCCAACATATTACATCGGACCGCCAGCGCCCTACGCTCCCGTTCAATATCAACCTGGTCACTGAGATCAACAGTCAAATAATGACCTAAGTATTTGAACTGGTAGACCCGCTTAAGTTTAGTCTCATTTAGCTTTATTACAGGCACGGATTCCGGGCACTTGCCACCGTCCGCCGCAAAAACCATGAACTCACATTTTGCTGCATTATAGATGAGGCCATGCGCCTGTGCGTAAGACTCACAAGAAGTTAATAGCTCTCTGAGCGCCCTGATCGTTGGGCTCAGCAGCACCATGTCGTCCGCGTAACTAATGTTGTTGACACTGACGTCATCAATACGACAGCCGATCTTCTTACTGCTGAGCTCAACGATCAGATCATTAATGTAGAGGTTAAAGAGCTTTGGTGAAGTTATTCCCCCTTGCCTCACCCCGCATTCCAGACCATATGGTACAGAGAGACTATCAGCCCATCTAACGCTGTTGATCTGGTTGTAGTACCAAAACTGGAGGATACGCAATAGTTCAGCTGGCACTTTTCTCTCCCGTAGTTTTTTCCACATAACGTCATATGACACCAGGTCAAAGGCACGGGAGAGGTCTAAAAAACAAGCATAAACAGATGTTCGACGCCTGGTATAATATTGCACCGTATGCTTGAGGGCAAGAATGGCGCTTTCGGTGCTCAGGTTACTACGAAACCCAAATTGCGCATCGTGTATATTAAGCATACTATCCAAACGCGTATCCAGCTGGCTATCCAGTACCTTTCCAATAATCGTAGCCAGGGAGATGGGGCGATAGTTGCACTTATCAGCCACATCGCCCGTTTTGTTCTTTAAAATAGGCACAACAATAGTTCGCATAAGGTCCTTGGGGAGGTACGAGTGACACATACACAGCGAATAAAACATAGCCAGTACTCTGCACATGTGAGGACCAGCGTGCTGCAAGTGCTCAATGCTCAGCCCGTCGTGACCTGGGGACTTTCCTCTAGTCATTCTTTTTATCGTGCTAGACACTTGTTTGGCGGAAAAACGAACAAGATCAGTATCACGACAAAATCCGTCATCGAGCACTCGCCGCGGTGAACCCATCGGTGAAGCCACCTTAAAATGGTCCACAAACATATTGGCAATGCTATCCGGCTGATCAGCACCCCCGACACTCACAGGAAGACCAGGCTTAACATCAAGCTTTTTTGTCGCCTTCCAAAACTTCTGAAAGTTGTTATTCTTATGGTGAGAAGTTATGATATCAAATTTAATTTGTTCTTGATGGTTCTGACACCACTTTAATTTGCTTTTAAATATCTTACGCGTAAAGCACATGTCGTCATAGATTGGACCCGATGTTGGTTTATTATTCCACAACCATAACTGATACTTAAGCCTGGCCTTCCCGTGGGCATCACGTACATGCTTATTCCACCCGACAACACGGCCACCATGTCTTTTTGATCCGGTTTCACATTTACTTAGTATAGCAGCTTCCGACAAAATCGACACAATATTGGCATACATATCGTCAAGAATCTGCCTATGCATAATATTATCACAATGTTTATTGCTACACAAACCAAATTCTCGAGGGTAATCGATCAATCTTAATTTACTGTTACAGATATTATAATACACATTAATTTGATCACTGTCCCTTTCCCCCCAAATAACTTTGTTATTAGATGTTTTTGTAGCTTCAGTCTTTGGTTTAATTTTGTCTAACCTACACTCAACAAATAAAGGAAGGTGATCAGACCAAAACACATCGTGAATCACACCTACATCAGTTACCGTTAACCAAGCTGATTGAGAGACAACACAGTGATCAAGCCATCGCCTACTACCATGCGCGTCACTGATAAAGGTGTAACTGTTTGAACTTAAACCTAATTTGTCAATGTCCGCACAGATCCACTTTTGTTCGGTACAGAAGTCCACAAGTTCCCTATAGAATAACTCACCGGGGTGGGCATTGAAGTCACCGAGCATGTAAACGGTTTCAATGTTCGTGGTTTCAATAATCGCACTCATCTCACTCAAACAATCGGTGAATTCCACTAAATTCTCACTTACGTCCGTGGGCATGTATACGCTAAACACTAGCATGCGCCTATCTCCGATGGACACTTTTACAGCGGCCAAACGCGCACTCACACAGCTAATTACAGATACGGATTTGAACACTCGTTTGCGCCACAGGATTGCGACACCACCATACGGCCGCCCTCTTAATAATCCTGCTGAGGTGTCAACAGCTGACTTTCCTGTGTAGTCGAAATCGCTGTGAATTTGCCCAAGATATGGTATATCATTAGGAAGCAGCCATGTTTCCTGGAGGGCCACTATGTCTGCTGACTCACACAGGGAATGAACTGCCTCAACAGATCGCTTTACCGATTTGCAATTGAAACTTATAAATTTTCTCGTCTGATTATTGCTACTATCCATTATTTATTGTGTCAATGTTTGCTTAATTTTGCCAGTTTTCGTCTTGTATGTATCATTCATAAAACGTCTAAAGGTTATTCCAGCGGGCCATAACTCATTATCTAAAAACAATTCTAGTTTCGTTTTAGGCACATATAACTTGTAGGAGTTGTATCTCTTTTCTGTTTTTCTGTTAATTTTAAACAGAGTAACATCTTCTTGTGTGCTATCTTTTATGTAAGTAATAATATCACTCTCATTTGTGGTTTTGCACACATTAGATATAAACAATGGTACCTTGATGATCGCTGCCTTAAATTTCCCATCTGGACCTAAATACGCTTTTCCCATCTTTCCACGAAATAAGGGCTTCTTGTGCTTCTTATTTGTCACCACATTCCATTTTTCCCCTACTACTTCCTCACAGTCGTTACTCGCTTTCAGTATATCTGCCATCGACTTACGCTTATTACCTTGCGACGCAGGCGAAATATTAGTGGGAACGTTCGAGTTAATGAGGTTTGAGCTTGCGGTAGGGGTACTGCATTGTTTATTCAATCGGCTATCGTCGTCAGTGACTCGTTGTTGTGAGTCACCGATGTGGCCGGGCCGCTGCGCGAGCGGGATAGCCTCGCACTGATTCATGTTAACCGTCAAGCTCGCACCAACAGCTGATTGCTTCGAAGCGTTACCGTTCTCTGGAGTACAAAGTTTTTGCTGTCCACCCACATACTTCGGAAAATAATCACTAATCATCGATTGAGACCTGGATTTCGGGGATTTATCATCGCTTTTTGAAACTGAATGCTGTTGTAAAGCCATTGGACCACTGTCAAAATTGTGCATGTCTTCAATAAATGCGCCTCGCCGTCTATTGACAAAGTCAAAGTTATTGTGTACAATTGAGGCACTCTTCAGGTTGTCTAGATCAGTTCTTAATTCCAACAGTTGAGACTTTGTTGCGTAGTCGCTCTTTAAAGCTTTGATGTCCGCTTGTAACACGAGAATATCCTTCAATAGTTTCGTAGCGTCTATATGGTCGAACGTAACCGGAGGTAGTTTTTGTAAATCACGCGCAACGAAGATGGGAACTATCTCTGGATCAGTTACCTTTAGAAGGCAAATAATATCCTCGATGTCCCGTGCACTTTTTCCTTTATTTTTACGAATTTTTCGTTTTGAGTTCGGAACTGAATCAAACAGCAACGTCTTTGCCTCCACAATTTCACTGTCTGCAAAAGTATCACTGCATATCCGAGTGAGGGAAACCTCATCCATAACATCGGCCTTGTTTTGTATAAACGCTAATAGTTCATTTATAACTATATTACAATTTGCACATTTGACAATATCTGACGCCATTGCACTAAAAAATACGCTAGTAGTACGTGTGCTCACTTTCGCGCGCGAACGTAGACTCGATTATAAAAACAGTTCTGAAAGTATGTATTTTCTGCGACGTAACATGGATTAAATACGTTAATCATAAAGCAGGTCGCAGAAGGCATTTTGTTTGCAAAATATGAGGACCGCAATCTGTTTTATGAAGTGTGCAATGCAATGGATTTTAGGACTATTTAAAAACATGTTGCCACGTGCTGGAGTGGTCTAGTCCCCTGCCGCACCTCATCCCTCGGACGCCGTATGATATACCATGTAATGTTGACCATTTGGGATTGGTTCAAAAAACCGGTTATAAACGCCCAAATGGTCGGTTCAACATTGCGCGGGCCCAATCACTTTGTACGGCAAGTCTATTCTTTGAGAAAAGCAAGCCAAATACTCAGGTGTGACCCTCTACAGTCTCCTTACCTTCCGTGCCCATGTAAAGGCAGTTCGCGTTCGGCTGCCTTTACAGCAAGAAGCAAATTGTCACTCAAGTGCAAATTGCTTCTTTACAAAGCTGTCATCCGTCCTATTACACGTACATTTTTTTAGACCACGATAATTGCTGACAATATCAAAAATATACATATTTACAATCCTAAGACTAAATGAGAAAAGACAAAACTTGGTCCTCATATTTTGCATACAGATGTCTTATGGCGGCCCGGCCTAATAAAGAAATTCCAAAGAACAATAAAAACAAAAAAAAAAAGGAACCGACTTCAAATCCAAACACAAAAAAGTGTGACTTTTCTTTCGGAAGTCGGTGAAATAAAAAACAAAGCCACCGACTAGGCTGGATAATGTTTTTTTTTTTTATTTACCCTTTTTTCATCGAATATGGCCACCGACTTCGAAAGAAAAAATATATACCCTTTTTGTGTGTTTGGTTTTGAAGTAGGTAGGTTCCTTTTTTTTTAAAGTTTTTGTTTTACTGTTTTTAGTTTGGATGTTCAACAAAAATCTTCGTATAATCGACGTCTTTGAAAATCTACAATCCAAGTAAGCAACAAAAAAAGGGCAGAATAATCTATGCGGGCAATGGCGGGCAATCCATGATTGTTATAATACTAAAATCTTTTCCAGAATGTAAGGAACACTTTTCTGAAAACAGCGTCAAAATCGGCTCAGTCTATAACCGCGGAACAAAAAACATACATACGTATAACAGGTCGAACTGAGTACCTATTTTTTTTAAGTCGGTTAGAATCAGGTTTAGTGGCTTGTAAACTATTGTATCTAGTCGATCAAAACAAAAGAGAATCGGAAAACGTACAGATCAAGAGGAAATACATTGAACGGAGATTTTTCGAATAAATACATTTTTGGTTAAAACTTTGTTCTCCAATGGATTACAACAAAAATAATTGAGTGTATCACTATGTGAATTATGCTCTTTCATTCTAGACCATTTTCATTCATGTCCGCGACCGGGTCGGATTGCGCCCGATGACCTTTACCTCGGAATTTAACTTTTCTTAAATTTATAGTACTTGAATATCGTAAATACGACTGTGGGCACCCCGACTCGGACAGGTAAGGTTAGAAGGGGATGGCGGGGTCTGAAAGACCCCGCCATCCCCTTCTAACCTAAAGGGCAACTCGCTGTCCGCCCATGGACCATGCCCGGGTCGACGGCGCGTCGTGTTCCACGCGCGCCTCAAAGAGCGTCCGCAAAATGACGGGGCCCCCTCTCAGAGGGCCAAAGCCTGCCGGGGTCGCGGGACTTATTTCCTTACCGTGACCCCGGAACATAAAGGGCTATTGAAGGACACCGTGGATTTTAGTCAGTACAAGTCTGACAGTTTCTCCCGCCCTGCCCGGGGTGGGAGGACTCATTTGATGATTTTACCACGCTAAAAAAAAAGTATTAAAATGTCCATGTTTATTCCTTACCTGGCAACAGGGCTCCTCCTAGGGCTTCGCCGGGGACTCCGACGAGCGGAGCGCGAGCGCGACTTGCGCGGCGACCGGCGCCCTATCGGAGAGCGGGAGCGACGCGCCACCGGAGTCCGGGAGCGACGCGGGAGTGGAGTCCTAAGGACAAAATGATTGGTTTAAGGGGTGCGACATCGAATCGATTGCGGATTAAAATCGCATGTATATGCTAATGGAGACACGCGATGCATTTCAACCGTGAACTACGAAAATCCACTTTACTACTAAGACATAAAGGCGCTGCAAACAAAAAACAAAAGAAGACGCCAGTGATAAATAGTTGCGCAATCGAATTTCGAACAGAGAACCGAGCATTGTCGTTAGCACGTACGTACATGCAATTCGATATCGAGCAGATCTGTGAGCGATATCGTCAAGACGTCCGAATTCATTAGCAAACACTAGCGATTGTCCATACATTTTCTTCGGCCAGACGTTTGTGCGATATCTGACCGATATCGTCAATCGATGCAATTCTGTATGGCGTCGCGTCGTGAGCCAGCTCGCTAAGTTTAAGGGGACCACCTTTGAAGATAAAAGGAGAGAGTATCATTATGTGT
Organism: Agrotis clavis; assembly: GCA_954870645.1. NCBI lineage: Eukaryota > Metazoa > Arthropoda > Insecta > Lepidoptera > Noctuidae > Agrotis > Agrotis clavis. The sequence continues at coordinate 9,632,086 of OX940946.1, forward strand.
CTTAGCTAAGAGTAGGATAATTATGGCGCCATATTGTGAATTCATGCGGTTTTCTAATACTTAAATAAATAATAATAAGTTGAAAGTACTAGCATGCAATTAAAATTAATTGAGGGAACTGGATACAAACGGTTGCATTAAAACTCATACACTGAAAATGTATGGACAAGAAGTTTTTTGGAAAACATGGTGAGTATAACCCCTTCTAAACCTTCGCCGATAGTTGACCTGTTTTTTGCGCACCTGTCACAATTTTTTTGCACAAGTAAGACAGTTTTTTGCGCATCTACCCCACTATTTTTCCGCGATCACATCAAACAAAGTTCAATTCCCCAATTTTTGCCAGTGTGTTATGTAGGCAATCAAACCCAATTATAGTGCAATCGTCAGTTTTTAGTAGAAGGCTACCGCGGCCCATTAAGATACAGCTGTTTGTTATACCAAAGATTTTAAGTTTCTCATAATGTCTACAGCACGAATGCTACATCTCAATGATTTAAAAATAAAGTAGCCTATATTGTAGTGCAAACACGTTCAGTGTAATTGTAGTGCACGTGCAATAACACTGTTTTGAGCATCTGCCACAAACTTTTCCTGCCAGTCTTTGTGCACCCACAACAAAATAAAAGTGATGTGCAAACAACACTATATTAGCGCACCAACCACACATATTTTGCGCACCCACAACAAAAATATTTACAATTACCCCAATTTTAGCGCAATCGCCACCCAATCACCAGAAGAGTACCGGTGGCCTACCACGACGTCCTAAAGCGTGAGTAGTGCCACTGTGGGAAAGAGACAGAGCTATACAAGTCGTCTAGCGCCATCTCTTTCCTACACTGGAACTAATCTGGCTTTAAGACATGGTAGGGCCACCTGAAATATAATGACAATGATTCACCTGGATCGCCTAACAGCTGGGGACCTGGATCGCCGCGGTGATGGCGACCGCGATCCGTCTAGATACAGCTGTTTGTATCCAGTGTGACGCCACCTGTTCAAACGGTGTGACACATTTTAGATAGGATCCTGACTTACTTAGCGACACGGAATCAACTTTATGTGTATGCAGTAAGGTTGGGTTTCCAGAGAAATCATAGCAAGTACCCGATTAATATTGCATGAGAGATAAGTGGATAATCTCAGCTTCGTAGAGCGAAGGAAGGTGAAGGTGAAAATCATCCTTACTACAACGACATAATGGTGCAGTTCGTTTGATTTACGTCGTCGTGGCAAGCCTGGTTTTTACTATCGACACACGCACAACCGCATGTTTTATAATGCTTTTATGTCGTAGTAGTAAGGGTGATTTTAATTTCAAGTTTGACGGATTAAATATTTGTCAAATTGCATCGCGTAACCCGTTCACGACATTCGTCTTAGAGCCTATGCACACTACGTTTTTTAAACGCGCCGTTGACGCGCGTTTGCAGCGATACAGACGCGATACGCACGCAAGTCAGACGCGCAGCTTGTAGACCTTTGCACACCCGTATAAATTACAAACGACAACAAACTGCTTTGTTTGATAAAAACGCGCCGTCGACGCGCGTTCGCAAAACTCGCATTGATGGCGCGTTTAAAAAAACGTGGTGTGCATAGGCCCTTAGCGATGAGCAGTACGATGGTTGCACAAAGAAGACATTGATTACCTACCTAGAAGAACGCAAATTCGCTACTAGCGGAGACTCGTGGCGTGTTTCAAACATTTATATTATACATTTGATCTTACCGCTTGCCGCCCCGTGCTAAGTCACCGTACGTGCCGTTGTACGGGCCGTTATGAGCATGCATCGCTTATCGTTTCTAGTCGATTCCGAGTTGATAAGTATGTAAAGATCCTTATAAGGTTATTGACTACTTTCTTTTCGTTAGAGATTCAAATTCAACTCATACAAGACGGACTGGCAACTCAGTACCACTCGTGTACAGACAGCAAGTTTTCTGTATAGTACCTACTCTATGCATGTCATATGCACTTTTTGACTGTATGCTACATGTAGCCAAAGAATTTGGTACGCAGACACATTGACACTAATAATATTGGAAAACCGCGTCTTGTTGTCAACACAACTGATTTGCTGATCGTACCAGCCCTTCTTGCATCAATTTAATTTGAAATCCCTTTCAAATACGTAATTTTTTACACAAAATAATAAAAATATAAAACAATATCTTGATAAGCCTGGCATATTTTCTTATTTAAATTTTGCCTTCTACCATCGTAATATCTGCCTAGCCCCAGATAATGTTGGGATCGGCTTCCAATCTAACTAGATTGCTGAATATCAGTATTTTACATGGAGCGACTGTCTATCAGACCTCCACAATCCAGTAACTGGGTAATACGATACCCCTTGGTGACTGGTTGTCAGACTTTCGAGTTTCTGATTAACAGCAACGACTGTCAAATATCTACATTCTACACTATAGTGATATAAGTGCCCATAAAAACACAAATTGTATAAAACAAAGTGTGGAAATGTCTCCACTCTAGTAAAAAAAAGTGCAAATTGACAACAGTGACAACAAAAATATACATGTCGAATTGAGAACCTCCTCATTTTTTTCGTTTGTTAAATTTGTATGAAATAATGTGCAAATGCAGACAATATGCTCAAATTTTCTGCAGTAAAACTTCAAAACAACAAAAAATTCTTTGGGTGTCTACCTTCTTTTCTTCGCAAAATAAAACAGAAAAAGTAGTCAACGACCCTTTTCTATTACGTTCACATCGCCGAACACAATAGCGCACCCAAATAACAACACAGGGTGCCTTCACAATGAAACAGGTTGTTGATAAAGACAGGTGACATGTCCACACTTTCATCATCATTTCAGGCTAATGCGGACTGCATTACACTGGTGGACTTAGGCCTCTCCCAGGGAGCGCCACAGCACACGATCTCCCAACTTTTTCCATATAGTCCACTGCTGGACATAGGCTATATAGGCCTCTTCCAGGGAGCGCCACAGCGCACGATCTCCCGCTTTTTTCATCCAGCCACTGTCAGCCACCTTCTTCAGGTCATCGGTCCATCATGCCGGGGGGCGTCCCACCCTACGTTTACCTACACGCGGTCTCCATTCGAAATGTACTGATTGGTGCAGGTAAAACTGGTACCTATAAAGAAACCGGTTAAACTGCCAAGTCTCAACCTTTGTCTATTATTTGGGAGCGCATAAGATAAACATGGATCAATATTACCTGCAACGATCAGGGGCCATATTACAACGTCTTAAAACCAGGCTTATTCCAGTGAGTGAAAGTGACAGAGCTATACAAGTCGTCTAGCGCCTCCTCGTTCACTTACTGGAACTTCTCTGGCTTTAAGATGTCTTGGTATGCCATCTGGTGGCCTACCATGAACTCTTAAAGCGTGAGTCTTTAGGCTGTGGGAAAAAGATGGCGCTAGACAACTTGTATAGCTCTGTCTCTTTCCCACAGCCTAAACTAGATCGCATTAAGAGGTCGTGGTAAGGCCTCTGTACGGATCCGTACAGACTAATAACCTGTTTCATTATAATGGCACCTAAATTAGGATAGTACAAGTCACAGTACACGTATAAGCACTGCATTGTAACGGCATTACATTGCCTCAATGGTCCAACTTTGCCTCGTATTGCCGTTTTTCAACGCGCGAAAGGCCAAATCATCCGCTTGCGGAGTTACAACGGGACTTTCCGAACGGCGGAGACGAAAAAACTAATAGCAAAGACAAACAAATCTATGCAAAAACAACGTATATGAGTAATTTGTTTTGTAATATTAAAAAGCTTTCCCCACATTACGATTACTCCTGTATCGTGTGGTGCGTTTACAAACATTTTAAACTCACACAGCCACGCCCAAAATGAATAGAAGTAGACCATACGAGTATTTGTAGGATCGAACTCGTGTCACGCATTGCAATAGCCAATTTCTCAACTACTGCGCCAACCGCGTACTTGGCCTAACGCCAGTTGTTGAACCCGAAGTCCTACAGTAAGCAGACTGTGGCAAGGCGATACCGTTCGTTGCAATTTCGATTTGCAAAGAATCTTGGATGACCCGAGTTGAGATGTTAATCGCGCAGTGCTTATACGTGCACGATGATCTTTACTCATACGAGAAAAAGATAGCAGCATAACACAGAAGAAGTTTATACGAAAATAGTCTCTAAAGACACCACTAAAATGAAGAAATATTATTACAAAGTCCCACTCACCGATTAGGGTCTTTTTCCTCAACCTCCAGCAGTTTCCGATCCCAGCTCCCAGGTGATGCCTGGCGAGCTCTCTTCATCACGTTGTCAATCTCTTTCCTGCGTCCAGCTGGATTCGATGGATCTGCAGGTGTTGGTATTTTCACATAAAATATACGAATTTTCTTAGTCACGGCCATTTTTGGGGGACGCGGACGCTGTAGTAGCGGAGTACCGTTGTCGCAATGCAGATTGCGTTTTGAGTATGCGCGCGTCGATCGGTGGGATGGGATGTGCCCGTTGCATAAGTAATTTATTGATTCGTACCTCGTGTTAAAAGCTCTTGGCTAAATAAAAACAGCCACACCTCTCAGTATAAGCCGCGATTGCCTAAATTGGTACGTGAATGGGTGACCATCTGTCATAGCGAGTTTACTCCGTACCACGGAAAGCATGTAAAGACGTTGGTCTCGGCTGCCATCTCTAGATCTTTGACAGTCGTTACTTAGTCAGAAGATCGAAAGACTGACAACCAGTCTTACCAAGGGGTATCGTATTACCAAGTTACTAGGTTGTGGAGGTCCGATAGGCAGTCGCTCCATGTAAAATACTGGTAATTAGCTGCACCAGGTTCTACTGGAAGCAGACCACACCATAGTTGGGAAAAGGTTAGGCAGATAATGATGGCACTTTTCAATCATTTAGGTACGACACAAAGTCACAATACGACTGTAACACCGGGACTCCAACGAAGCTAAGCGGAGAGGAGATGTGTTTGAATAACCCATATCAGAAACCCACATCTCTCTGCTTAGCTTCAGTGGAGTCCCGGCCTTACAGTCGTATGCCTAAAGTGTAAGGCAGTGTTGTAGTTGAAATGCCCACTAACATTGTGATTAGAGCTTCAAACGGCATAGGTATTTACCATTTTTATTAAGATCACGGTGATCATGGCACTTGGTACTGCTACAACTCAGTTAGTACCGGGTAATAGGTACGATACTTCTTGATAAAACTGGTTGTTCTTTCGGGAGACTGACTACGCGTTTCGACTGTCAAAGAACTACATTGACAGGTGGGAGCAACTGAATAACGTGTTTTTCAGATGGTCACTCCTTTACAGATTGACTATGACACGCATTGCTTCTTCTTCGTCGTGTCGATGATTCTAAGTCTAAATGAGCTTCGACCAAAACTCTGCCACATTTATGGCGTTGGTGGTGGCCTCAGACAGGTCCCTTACGAGTGCAGGTGGAATTGCTCACACGCATTGCTTAACCTTGAAGGTTGACCCTTGCTGTTATTACTTAGCAATGAACCCCACGAGCTAGCGTGACCATGAACAGGGAAGAATCAAGAAAAAAACGTGTTTCGACGACCCCTTATAACATAAGACAAGGTCATGTAGAACTCGTTTGAAAAATCAAAGATAGTTATTGAAAAATACTGAAATAAAAGCAATAATCGCAGGACCCTCTGTAGGTACACCGTGATCCTGAAATGTAAAGGGCATTTGATAATAAACAGGGTTGATTTTTAGTCAATTCAGTCAGACCGACCTTTCCGCTCGACACAGGGCCCAAGGCGGTAGGACTTATTAGACGATTTCAAAGCCGTCGCGTCGAAAAGCACATCGTAATCCCAGCGATGTCATTTCTTATAGAGAATAACATAAATGGTCCTGGTTGGCGTAGGAATCCAGCTTTATTACAGACAAAGATCCGTATCAGGATCACATCCGAGTTAATTCCAGCATGTGGTAAAAAAATACAACTAAAAGCTTGAATAAATAATTGTGAGAAGCCTTTTACTAACCTGTGATCCGTGAGTGTTGTGGGTTCCTATCCATATGAAGACGGTTCTTCGAAGCCGCCTCCGCAGCGCGGGACACCGAACCGTTGCGACGGGACGACATCCTGCAAAATTGTGTCCAATGATAAAATACCTAGGTTATAAGAAATATATCAAAGGCCTGCTGCTTCTGAAGGCATAAGTTCTGGGAGATCCGGCGCCTACGTGTTTTAGATCCGATGACTACGTGTTTTAGACCTGATGACTACGTGTTCTAGATCCGGTGACTACGTGTTTCATACCCCCATACAGACTCACGACGAGATGTCACCCCGAAACGTCTTGTAAAGTAAAAGACACGTAGATAAACGTTTCACATTCACGCTTCTCGTGCGTTCTAGGTGATTCTCGCCGTGAATCTGTTTTGGATTTTTGATCCGGTGACTACATATTTAAGATCCGGTGACTACATGTTTTAGATCCGGTGACTACGTGTTTAACGCGCATGATAAAAGGTGTTCGTTTTTCCGTGACTTCTGAGGCAAGACGTTGGTTTCCGTTCGGTAACAAAGCTCTTATGGCGGCTACACACCTTACGATAAATCGTTACGATTAGTCGGTACAATTCAAACTGCAAAAGCAAAATCGACAAGTGTGTACCTATGAGAAAAACTGTACAGTTTGTTCGATTTTTTGCAGCCATTAAGATCTTTCCGCTATCATTATTACCGCGTCATCATTATCTTTTCAAGTGTTTTCCGTGTGTTAAGGTTCGAATCAAACCGGATTATGGCTGCTACAGTCGGTACAGTTCAAACTGCAACGATAAATCGACAAGTGTGTATGAGAAAAATCGAACAAACTGTACAGTTTTTCTCATACACACCAGTCGATTTATCGTTGCAGTTTGAACTGTACCGACTAATCGTAACGATTTATCGTAAGGTGTGTAGCAGCCATTAGATATCCTGCTCCTCAGACTGCGAGTCATTCGAAAGCTGGACTGCAGAAGTTGAAATGCAACTGCTCCGTGAGATGTTCGGGACTCAGGACTTAGTTCATCATTATCATCAGCCCAAAGGCGTCCACTGCTGAACAAAGGCCTCCCTTTTAAACCACCACGACGAACAACAATCCGTCACTTGCATTCATCGGCTTCCCGTGACTCTCACGATGTCGTCGGTCACCTGGTAGGAGGCTTGCCTATACTGCGTCTTCCGGTTCGTGATCGCCATTCAAGAATTTTTCTTTCATCAGTTATCAGTTCTACGAGTGATGTTGCCTGCCTATTGCCACTTTTAAGAGCTATGTCAATGACTCTGGTTCTTTTTTTTCCAGAAATATTTTGCTGTTTTTTTACTTATTTTGTTTGCTATATTAGTTTGTTTTGAGTTGGTTAGTTTATAAGTAAAATAATGCTCATCGAACGCGCCCCTTCTTTCTTCTTGACAGCACCACTGATGGATCAGGGACAAACATCACATAGTTAGTGGGACATAGATATGTGAAGCCGAAACTAACCAATTGTTTATTTTCAAAAGAAGTAGACATTTTGAATTATTTATTCCCAGGGTAATGTAGTTATCTGTGGCTTTAAACTATACTATAAGATGTTATTAGAATTTCAAATATTTTCCCTAACTTCCTTGGTCCTTGGGTTCCTAAACAGTGCATAGAGCCAATGTGGGGAACTATAGTTATGAATGAACCGTTATAGGTAAGTTTGGGGAACCATAATTATGAATGAACCTTCTTTTTCATTCCAAATCTAAACGCAGCACGTCTTAAAAAAAAAAAAAAAAACAATGTGTATAACTCACATACAACAAAATAGACCCAAACTCAAAATAACTGCCTCTAGGCTATTCAAATATTTGATCTGTATTATTATTACCAAACTCGCAGCTAATGCTTCCATGATTCAAAAATTTAATTTGTCAGAATAACTTCAATAGGAAATACAGATTGTAATGTACATATCAGCTGGACATCCTCTCAAAGTTCACTTTTTATCCATCCAGTCCCATCCACTTTACAAGCCGTGCCGCTAAGCATTTTATGCTTGAAAGTTAGTACAAGAGATCAATGAAAAACCTGTCATGGTAACAAGTCGAAATTGACAAAAAAAAAACTGTAATGTCTCTGGAGGAGTATGAAGAAATCCACCCAAAAATATACAGGTTATGTACAGTGAAACCCGGATGAGAAAAAAAAAAAGATTCAATATCTTAGTAAATGAGGTAAAATAAACACTGTCTCAATTATCAGAGAGGTACTTATGGCTATGATATTAAAATTGAAAGAGTAATCCCAGATATTCAGATTTGTTTTGTCACATTAACAGAGGGTTACTTTATATATAATACTAGCGGCCTGGTACGTGCTTCGCTACTTTGACAGCAAAATCCCCGTTAACAAAATGATCCACCATTTATTGAATTCATTCGTAACAAAAATGTGATAAATGAAGAACGGCTTGATCAAGTTTGTGCAAACTTCACATAAACCATCTACTAAATAGTCCAAACAAAAGCTAAACATTTGGTTTGGATAGGTGAGCGGGTTCTCGAGTTATAAAATTACAACGAAAAGTGGCATTGATTTTTATTTATATAGATGTACTGGCCTGTTTTGGCGACCATTACTAACTCACTCAAGTACAAAATGTTACTCTGTATTCTTTTGTAAGTAACTTTTCTGAGAATAAATGATTTAAACGAAATCAGTGCTAATGTGTCCAGTCTTCAGCATGAGTACCAACTATGGAGGTTTCCTCACTTAACCAGATCCCACTGTATTAAAATTTACACTATCTGTGGAGATTTCCTTTGTTATGAATTTGACCTCAATAAAATGCAATTTGTTGATGTAATTGTTAGCAGGTTTCAATGAGATACACATATTGTCAAGTCAATAGCATTATTTAATGAGTTTGTTATGGCAATCTTGTGGCAATCAGACTAAACAGTTCCTTTGTTATGATTATCTTTGTAGACAAAACATTTATCTACAGTTGTAATCTAAGGATACTGAGTCATTGTAGAGGTTTCTAACCCGCATTCTTCCATGAAAACGAGTTAAGACTTTCACATTTTCATGCGATCATCCATTCTGCAAAGTAGAAAGTATTGATTTTTATTGCGTAGCATTTTCTTGACCTTTTTCTCAATGAAAATGTACGCTAACGTCACTCTAAGGTGTATTAACGTGTACATTCAACAGTATTAATGATTTATCTTAATGCAGACTTGATCTATGAGTCATTTAACCGTTCTATTGACCGCTAATAACTGTTCGGCCTCAATCTATTTATACTCTCACAAAATGGCTGCCTGATTTTCTTCACCTGCATTTAAAACCATGAAAAACTTACCTGGGCCACTCCGTTCAATGATCGGATGGAGCGAGGGCTCCGAACGCGCGCGGCGAGACGCGGGGGGCGAAGCCCCGGTGCCAGGCGGCGGGCAGACGCGAAGCCCGGCAGCGCCGCTGTAAAAACCGACATACTTAGAATACGAAAGCGGCGCGCGGGCGTACGAGAGCTTCGCGAGGGGCGAAGCGACCGCGAGCGACACAGGCCCACGTGAGGCGAACATGCAGCCTCCGGGCACACGCGGCGAGGCCTCACGGTACGGGCCTTACGCGACAGCAATACATCATCCATGATGCAGGCGATGGGGCGACGCTCCTCGAAGACAGACTGAACATCCAACATCAAATACTATATTCACCTTATAATTATCACAAAACAAAGTTACGAACCAGTATAAAACACGTAAACTTTTCACTGAAGTTCAATGGTATCCGAGAAGGCGAATTTCGCTAGAAGTATCCGCGACACGCCTTTCTACGCTCAGCGGCCATTTTGTTTAGCAATTCATTGACCTTTCTCTTTCTCTTCGATTTTTTGCGTTTCATCTTGTGATGAAGTGAAGGGATGACAATAAAATTGCATAAAAAAAAAAAATTACGAATTAAATTATTATTATTATACTTTTGTATTATAAAATTGTCCCCAGGATACATTTAGTGGAAAAAAAAACATCAAAAACATCTCTTTTAAAATAAATATTGTACATAAACAAACAAAATCTTCTCAAAGCATTAACAAAACGCGGATTCAATGTTACCAGTAAGGTAAAATTTCTACCATTTGGTAGTGTTACCTATCTTTTAGTCATTTAGTTGTATTAGAAAATTATGTAACACACTAAAATAATTCTTGATTTGCACTGCCAATAAAAAATCTTGAGAAACAAAATCTACAAAAAGATTGATTCAGTTTGTATAAAACACAGTGTTTAATCAAATGATCAGCTTTCACATTCAATGAACAATGTCAACGTACCACTTAGCAACACCGATGCATTCCAGTTTCTTTCTAAAAAAAAATAGTGCAGTAACAGCGTCCATCGGGGAGGGATGTGTTACTTCGCACTTCAATTTTTAGTTTTAAATTGTATCGTTAGTTAGAGAACATTAAAATTATACTGTAATACTATTCATGTTCACAGTTCTATAACATAAAAAATAATATAAGTTCGTATAACCCGTATAATCTTAGTTTTATCGGAATAAACTCAAAATAAAAGCTAGTTACCTGAAGGAGTAAACAAAAAAGTGAAAACCTTAAACCTTTCTACAGAATAGATAAGAACCGGTTGTCGTAAGAAAAAAAAAACTACTTGCATAAGGAATTCAAGGTATGCCATGTTATATTTTTACTCCGATTTGCCTGTCTTTTAGAAAATAAATTATATCAATAAAACTTTTCTGTGATTGAAGGTAGTTGTAGCGTTTTGAATACACTGATAACATTTTAAAATAAACAGTCATAACATAATTATTTGAATACTGGCGACATTATGAATAAAATATCTGTATGTAATTATAATAATAACATCACGCCCATTGGTTGCGAAGGGGTAAGCAAAGATGAACATAAATCATTATTTAGCAACTGGCCCATAACAGGGCCAGTTACTTCATCAATTGTAAAATTGTTAAACTCTCATATTTTTATTAACAAATGGTTAAAAAATGTACAGGGCTTTAACCATTTATTAAGCAACTGCGGCCCTTGGTCGGTTTAGTTTATGGTATTTAAGTGACCTCAGTTGTTCTTGAATAAAATAAGGATTTTTATTTGATTCAAGACCAACTTGTTGATATTTAAATAAAAATCAGCTGGGTAAGTCACTATTCTGTCAATCTAAAGGTGCGTTTTTGCGTATTCCAACTTTATTGACGTTTGTTTGGCTAAGGGTCTGTACACACTTGTTGGAACCGATTTGGCAATCCAAGATACCTCTCACAGATTGGGTGTGGCATAGTGGGCCACATCACGCGGGCGCTGGCCCAGTGCGTATAGTTAAATGCCACAAAATATCTTCCATTTTTTCTCTCCCGATGTTTTCCTTCACCGTTTTGAGAGCAGTGGTGGTCCAGTGGTATCGGTCCCGACTTACGAGATATAGGCAGTCATGTCATGTAAATTCTGGCTAGACTGGGATCCAATTTCAAAATGCACTAGCAAACAAAAGTATGGAATCGCTTACTTGGAATTGATCAGGGATAACTCCTTAAATAATGGCGTGTTTTTAATGAATTTGGTATCAATTTAGAGGTTACAGTTAAACCTTTAAAATGGTTCCATTTATATTATACTTGACTAGTTATGAAGTTCTCGTGATGGCGTGGAATCGGAGTAAGTGATACCATATTTTTGATAGCGACTGTAGTTCTAAAATTGTAAAGAATGTTAAACGTACAAACACATTGTTTCGCAACTGCCTCGCACCGGTTTCTCTGCATTGCTCAACGATAGCAAATAAAAACAATAGGGCCATAGCAGACACGATAGATTTAGCATCGGGTAGTAGCGATTTAGTAGTTTTTTTAGAAGATTCTATGTTGCAAAGCTAGAGGAAGCAACATAAGGCCATTTGTTCGAAGAAAAGCAAATTAAAAGTTATAATCATTATGCATTTCTTATCAGAGAGTTATAGTACCTACGGTTTTACTAATAATTTTCTTAACTACTAATCAAATAACTGGCAACTGGCCCTTAATTTGACGGCAGTTTTGGCGCAGTCCGGGGTCATGAGACTGTAAAGGCGATCCACACACGGCACCGCGCACCGCCGCGGAGGGCGGTGGCGGTAATGCGGATTTTACAGCGGTGCCCCGCGCGGTAAGGCGGTTTACGCGCGGTTGGATTTAACACGTTTTTACCAGTTTGATCACAGACACTGGCAAGAATGGACGCTGAAGTGGTGGCAGCAATTAAGCTTTTATGGCGTAGATAGCAGAGCGACTTTCAATCTCCGAAATAAACTTTTAACATCGAAATGCATTTTTAAATTATTGCAACACGTCCTGCACCCATGATGATCCTCGCGATTATGCGGCGTCCCGTGTGGGAGGCGCCGCCTCACCGTGCGGACGGCAGCGCCGTGGGGCGGTGGCGGTGAAAGCACCGCTCGACCGCGCGGCCGGGCGGTGTACGTGTGTTATCTACGGATGAAATAAAGACCAATGCGACGTGAGATCCGGCTTCACCGCCTACCGCGGCGGTGCGCGGTGCCGTGTGTGAATCGCCTAAAAGAAGTTTAAACCATAACTGTGAAATATAAAGGGGTATTAAAGGAATACGGTGCATTTTAATCAGTACGAGACTGACTGTCCCTCGCGTCCCACCCTGGACGGAAGGACTTTTTATGATTCTACCACGATAATAAAAAAAATACTACACGAATTTATGCTTGGTTTGTGCTGCGCGTATGCTCCGCTCGTGCTCGGCACGTCTAGCGTAAACGCATCTTGCTGCTGTGAGCAGAGACTAGGCGTGGGGCGGAAAACAGTAAGATCAAATGTATAGAAATGTTTGAAACACTCCACGAGGCGCCGCTAGTGGCAAATTCGCGTACCTATGGTGCCGATTCGCGCGCGAGACCGTGACAGGAGACCAAGACAGGAGACCGCGACAGGAGACCGCACGCGAGTCTCGCCTGCATGCGGACTGCCCGCATCCTATCATTTGATACATGTTTTCCTAACATAATTTTATCATTTGATACATGTTTTTCCTAACATAGTTTATCAACGTAGCACGCGCGCGGAACGAGGATTGGCTGCGAGCGCGCAGCCCGCGTGCTATCCGGATGCGATCGGTGTTCTTCTGCCTTCAGTGTTGTTTTTCCTGTGAAGCGGGTTGCACGCAAGCTCATAGTCCGCATATCGCAGTTTTACCAGAGTTTACCCACTGGCGACACGCACAACACTGCTGCAGCAAACGAAATCTTTGTCCTGCGTGTGGCCCGGAGCGTGCTATCACCCGCATGCGGACGAGACCCGCGTGCGGACTAAAATACGCGTGACAGGAAAAGGGCCCTTAGGCAATGACAAGTGTCGCGGTCTCCCTGTCGCGGCGTGAACCGCAGCCTATGCAGAAGAGAGCGCGACAAGTGTCGCGGTCTACTGTCTTGGTCTCCTGTCGCGGTCTCGCGCGCGAACCGGCACCTTTACAAAGCATGTCTTATTTACATCACCCGCTGCTCCGCTTACCGCTTAGACCAAAGTCGTGGCTATACTATGCTCTTTTTAGTTGCTACATAGTTACAACGCTAATTTGATAATTACTCAATTCATCATTACATTGAATTAAAAACTTTGATCACGTTTTATCAAAAAATGACTTGGTTTCCTGAGATTATCTTATCAGCTGTGATTAGAGGTCCGTGTTGGTCTGATAACAGTCCATAAAACAGACAACGAATCTGTAGTACGCTATCACCAAAGATAAAATCAGTTGCCAGCAATGTTTCTCCCATAGACGATTCTTTTCTAGTCAAACCTTTTTTTATTTTGGGACAAACCCACCACACTATTCCCAAACCACTGCAACTCCTAAAAGTCAGAATCAACAGTGGCAACCATCAGAAAAGTGCCAAAACACTGAAGCTCGACGATGCAAGATGCGGTTCCTAAAATCCTAAGATCTCTACCAAAATTCTGCTGTGTTGGAGTGTTTTTGTTATATGACCCCTTAGGGGTCGAATTTCGCAAAATGGACTTCATAGGTAGCACCTACGTCCTACAAAAATCACTCATGAAACATTTTAAACTCCTAGCTCTTGTAGTTTTTGAGATTTCTTGATGACTGAGTGACCTTTCGCTTTTAGATGTATAGACTAGCTGTTCCTCGTTGTTCACCCCCGCTGCTCGCTTCTTATTGGCCGAAGCGTAATGTTATATAGCCTGTAGCCTTCCTCGTCAGATGGACTATCCAACACAAAAAGAATTATTCAATTCGAACGAGTACTTTCAGAGATTACCGCGTTCAACTAAACATAACTCTTCTGCTTTGAAAGTTTAATTGCTCCTTCGTCTCCCTTTTCCGTTTTTTTTCCTTGTCTCCAAAAAAGTATAGATTTCTTTTAGTGTTTGTAGTCATACAACGTGTAACGTTAATAGCGCAAAACGTCTCGTGGGGTAACTCAGCCCATGTTACTGAACAATGTTTGTTCTAAGACTTTTGGATTTTTTTTTTCATTCTGATGGGCCCGATCAATTTCTCATTTTGTATGAAAAAGCAAATTTTTTATTTTCGAACATAGTTGAGTAACATGGGCTGCCCCACGAGAGGTTTTGCGCTACGTTGTATACAGCTGCAAAATATATTCGTGGGCAATCGCCCTAAGAGGTATCGTAACTAACTGCGAGTGAAACTACACGGAAGAGAAAATCTGATGAGCGCACACTGTAGTAAAGTTTTTGTGCATCATTCGTTTCACTTGACCAAGCTGTTCTATGATTGTCCATTTTGATGGACACGAAAGTGCGCTGTGTATTATAAAGATTTTATTGTTTTTAAGCTATTGTATATATAGATAGTGTATAGATCGAAACGGGACACATTGTATAGCCTACAGCATTCCTCAATAAATGGACTATCCAACACATAAATAATTTTTAAATTCTAACCAGTAATTCCTGAGATAAGCGCGTTCAACCAAACAAACTCACCTTTACAATATTAGTATAAATATTATAAGTTTAGATTTGTGTATTGTGAGTCAGGTACCGTTTTTTATCAGGTTTTGTAACCTTGTCTCTTGGAAAGCAAGACCCATCCCATATTCTCTCCGGTCGTGGCAGATTGCCCTCCCTTCGGCTTACGGGACAAAAAAATGCAACTGTGTATGCGCACACTCATTTCCGCAGGCTTCCATTGAGATTTGCCGCCGTGACTTACATCCGGTGGGTAGGATATTATAACACGTATTTATTTAATGAAAAAAGTGTCCCATACTACAAATTTCTCCTTAGTGCGTATTTAAACAAACATTTAAACTCACATACAAAAAACACCAAAACTCGAAACAACTACCTTAGAGTGTAGGTCATACAAATATTTTGTTCTGTGCGGACATCTGTGGTGAGCAGTGGTGGGTTTGAACCCCGCCAGGTGCATTACTTTGTGTAATTGAAACGGTGAAGGAAAACATCGAGAGGAAACCGGCATGTCCTAGAACCAAAAATTCGAAGACATGTGACATCTACCAACCCGCACTGGGCCCGCGTGGTGGATTATGGCCCACTCCCTCTCACAGAGAGGAGGCCTGTGTCCCAGCAGTGGGAACATTATTGGCTGATGATGTGCGGACATCAAACCAGCGACACAGATTACCCGCGACACCCAGCGCAGTGTGTGAAAATCATGGATCTTTAATAAAACTTATCTTTATTTGTTTCAGATTACTTTCGATCAAGAATCCTCGTAATATGAAGTCATAAATTCATGGTGAGTGAATCACTTTTTCTTTTTTACACCTTGCTGGATCCTATTGATTATAACGTGATCTTATAACCTTCCTCGATGAATAGCCTATTATATTATAACTAGCCTGTACTGTCCCACTGCTGGGCAAAGGCCTCGCTCCATTCCTTCCAACGGTCTCGATTGTGCGCCATTTCCTTGTAATTTTCAAGAAAGGCATCCAGTTCGTCCCGCCGTCTCCTTCGTGGTCTGCCTCGACCCCGCTTCGCCGTTTCGGGGCACCAGTATATGGCTGCGTTTCCACCAGAGATGTGAGAGGATGCGTAGCGAGGGATGTGTTTGTAAAGAACCAATAGAATCGCTTCATTTACCTCGCCTCGGTCAGCACAGCTCTGGTGGAAACGGCTCAGCGGAGCTAGATTTTTGCGCATACAAAACAAGCGAGGGATGTATGCGAGGGATGTGTACGAGGTATGTGTGCGAGGGATGTGTGAGTGGGATGTGTTGCGAGGAATTAAATTTCACACCTTTATTTTATACAAACGTTTCATAGCTTCGCCTAGATACAATAATACTTACCAAATTTGAATGACAGAAAGACATGTAATTCTATGATTTTATTTATTCGAAATTATTATTAATTAACTATTGATTTGATACTCCTTGACATTGAAAAATTTAATAAAATAATCTTACAATTTGAAAAATTATGAAATATTGTTATTAAGTATGGTATTTTGATAATCTATTATTATTTATTTATGTGTAAATTTTGCATGCCCATGTGACGGCAGAGCATGGAGAACACTATCAAAATATGTAAGATCTATTCATACCCTTACCCATGTTGGCAAAATAAATGATTTGATTTGATTTGATAATACCTCAGATCATTATCTTTCGAAGTCTCCAAAGGTTAAAATCATAATTAATCATCATCTGCCTAGCCTTTTTCCAACTATATTGTGGTAAAGTGCTAGAGTGGAGACCGCGGACTAGCAAGCTAGCGCAGCGTAAGACGTCCACCAACGAGATGGACAGACGACCTTATAAAGGTCGCTTCCAACCGGTATATGTGGAGATCTAAAGGGGAGGCCTATGTTCAGCAGTGGACGTCCTATGGCTGAGATGATGATGATGATGATGATTGTGGTCGGCTTCCAGTCAAACCAGATTCAGCTGAATATCAGTATTTTACATGGAGCGACTGCTTATCGGACCTCCACAACCCAGTAACTGGGTAATACCAATATGATACCCCATGGAAAGACTGGTTGACAGACTTTGAGAGCTTCTCAAAGATCTACAAATAAATGTTACCCGGAACCAACGGCTTTACGTGCTTTCCGAGGCGCGGAGGAAACTCGCTATGACGGTCATCCATCCACAGACCACCTTGGCAAGCATGGCTTAACCAGGAAGATCGGCCTGTGCAGCTGTAATTATTTAACCACGAGCTCCTCTATCGCGCTCAAAGTTTATAAAGTACTGATATTCATTTGCATCTGGTTTGACTGGCAGTCGACCTCAACATAGGACGAAGGACAGATTATGATATCAGATGCTCAGATCATTGATTGCAAATAGATGTAGTAAATTATTATGCGCAGGAGTTGCACGCGCATGCGACTTTATTATCTAATAACTTTTATAGTTTATGATAGAGCACGTCAAATGAAGTCAAACCATTTTGTTCTGTAATTATGAAATACGTATATTTTTATCACAGTCAAAGTTAAAAACTTTTAAGTTAAGAGAGAAAGATTGAAAATACTCGTACACTTCTGAATAATCGTTTCTCTTGACTGCTTTCAAAACGGTGAAGAAAGAGGGAGGCCAAAGAAAAGATGGATTGTCAGGAATGATACTCGTATGAAAGAAAAAGTAGTAAATGATACTGTGACTAGGGTTGCCAACTTTTTTTGACAAAAAAAAACGTATAAACTGGTTTTGATAGGAAAAAAATAAAGTATTAGGAAGAAAAAAAAGTATTTTTAATTATTTTTTTTTGCTCTAATAACCTATTTTTGTGTGCTTTTATGACATGCACATTACTTTTTTGTTAACTATAAATTTTGCAGAATTTGTTTGACACTCAACATTTAAATTTAAATAGATAAACAATTCGTTTTTAATTAAATTTATTGATGCTCTATTTCTCTCTTCCCGCCACTTTAGATTAATTACTGAAAAAACTTTCAGTGAAAGCTAAAGTGGCGGGGATGGAGAGTAAGTAAGAAAAAAAAATCTTTTATACTAAGTAAGCTATCAGATGCATTTTTAAGTACGAGTACATTAAAAATTTTTCATCATTGAATTTTCTTTGGAACTCTATATGTCTTATACATTCGGAATACATGTCGTCCATGTTAATATATAATCTGTCTTGTAATTTGGCCTTTTACGCATCATAGTAAAAGTTGAAAATAAAGTATTTTTGCATACTTTATTTGTATGTAAAAGTATAAAGTATAATTACCAAAAATAAAGTAGGATACTTTATTATAAAGTATGGTTGGCAACCCTAACTGTGACGTCTGATAGGGGAGAATGGAAGAAGAAAACATGTTGCGCCGACATTTGAAATGGCATAAGGGCAGGATGATGACAGACAGCATTCACTCTCAAACTGAAAGACATCTCTGTCCCTCCCTTATCTCAAAGTCAATGCACCAGTTGACGGTATCGCAACTATTATTATATTAATTCAATCATTTAATAAAAGTATTTAATTGAAATTCGTAGAGATAAAAAGGTTATGACATTTTAAATTCAATCTTTAATCGGTCATTGACTTGTATTGAGAGAAAAGAGATAAAATACTGATAATGTTATCTTCTTGATGTTAAACCGCGCTTGACTACAGCTTGGCCAGAACGGATTGAAACGGAACTAATCTTTTTGTTTCTGACAACGTGTTAAAATCTTCGATATTTGATGTAATCAAAGACCGCAGGTTTGTTAGATTTATTATTGTGCCATAAAACTAACGTAATAAGCGAAATAAAATAAAATAAAATCATTCAAAGTGCTGGTAGCGCGAAGACAGTGGCGACTTCTGGTTTTCTACAGTTTTTTGCCAAGCTGTAGGTTGGTCTGGAATGGTGAGCACAAAACTTACATATGATTCCGGTGTTAAACCCCAGAAATTGCAATAAATTGTGACTCATTCCCAAGCATCTTTGTCAATTTTGATGTTCGGAACATAAGCAAAAACATAACACTCCTTTTCTGGGCAGTTGTGTAAAATACGACGCAATATTTTTATTAACTGTAGTCTCGGGTTTAACTTGTGGTCGACGGTGAAGCACGCTTGCCTAGCAGCTGTGCTAGCAGTAACCTTTACATTTTTGACTTCAAGACCCCAAGGTAGCTGTAGCTATCAGGAAACACAGATTCTGGCAGGGAATTCCAGTCCTTCACTATTTTCAAAACACTTTGTACGTTTTTAGGGTTCCGTAGTCAACAAGGAACCCTTATAGTTTCGCCATGTCCGTCCGTCCGTCCGTCCGTCCGTCCGTCCGTCCGTCTGTCCGCAGTTTAGCTCAGAGACGCACAGTACTAGAGAGCTGTAATTTGGTGTAAATATATGGATTTGTTGTGCCGAAAAAGTGGAAAAATAAAATCTCGTAAAATATTTTTTTTTAGGGTATCTCCTGTACACGTAAAGTGGGAATGTTATTTTTTTTTCTCGCGTACCCCATAGTGTGGGGTATCATTAAATAGGTCTTTAAAAAACATTGATAGTTTCCATTAACAATTTTTTGATAAAAAAATTGGTTTGTGAAATATTAAGCTTTAAAGTGCTAAATTTTGCTCGACTCGAGTGTCCCCCCCCTCTACCAGCTAAACGGTTATGTTTGGGGGTGTGAAAAAATTCACAATAGTAGTATATATAACGAAGTTTAAAAGAAAATTGTCATGACTTAGTAGGCTTTACAACTTTACGAGTAATAGTCGACCAACTTATAAAATGTACTTGGATAATATTTTTCTTAAACAAAATGTATCGGAGAACATGTTATTCAACTGCAAATGTAAGTTTGTCAACTTTATTTTTACAGCTTTAATAGGTATGTTTTACGGTATGTTTTTGGGGATAGGTAGGTTTTTATCGTCAACTATTATTAACTAACTTCAAAAAAAGGAGGAGGTTCTAAATTCGTCGTAATCTTTTTTTTAAATGTATTTTGCCCGATTTCTCAAAGACTCCTGGACCGATTTTGAAAATTCTTCTTTTTAAAATTAAATTCAGCGAATCAGTTAAGTTAGTTCGCATAAGTATTTTGATGGGCAACTACGGAACCCTACACTGTGCGTGGCCCGACACGCACTTGGCCGGTTTTTTATAAAAAATATCTTAGAAATATCATCAAATGAATCTCTAGTGACTATCACACTCTTTTCCTTCAATAGCCCTTCACGATTTAGGTTAACGGTTTCCTGATGAGAGAGTCCTGCAACCCTGGCAGGCTTTGGCCCTCTAAGGCCCCCGTCAGATGCAATGTAGCGGTGACTTTGGTTTTCAAGCGACGAATGACTTTGTTTTGAATTCTATCCACTAGAGAAACCCAAACCTTTTCTTTCTTTTTCTCCCTGATCAATCTTCACTTTGAGCACCAGGCTGATGGTGAGAGGAAGATGGTGATGAGTCCTTGTTCTTAGTGACTGATGATCTATGATGAAAAGTTAGGATTCTCCTAACAATCAAGAGTTGTTTGGCACTACTAAGTGTCGCCGCACAAGAGCCACTCGCGACAGCCACAAACGTCGCCACGAGAAGCTAGAAGCGGCTACAGAGGTAGCTGAAGCGTGCGACAGCCATTTGTGGCCGGTGGTCGACACTTGCGGTCGTTGGCTGCTACTTTTTTATCCAATGCATTACTGAGGTAAGAGAGAGAGGGCTGTGGAATCGCGCGAGTGGCCTGTGGCGGCGTTTTGTGGACCGTGTGCGGGAGCCCTAATTCTCAGTGTCAACCCTGTGAAAAAATACCTTGCCTTTCTCATGTATTTTTATGTGTCCTTATTAAAATCAAATAAGGTACGTACGAAGACCATCGGACAACTGTTAATTACGAAACCAGTATTTCAACTTTGTAATAAAAATTAATTGAAAAAACAAACTTAAGTAAATTGCAATCACGTTCCGAATTCGTGTCGCTTTTCTGGGTGAGCTCGCTCCATCTTAGGCAGTGGTCCGACCGCCGACGATGAACGAGTAACGAGTAGAACTAGAAACTATAAAAGAGTTGGCGATCAGCGGGAAGCGAGTGTAGTTTTGTCGCCGGGGTATAAGCGAGTGTGGAGGTGCGACGAGCGATTACTCGCGCCACTCGCCCGCGGTCGCTCAGTCCTGTGCAAACCTGATCAAGCGAGCTGTGCGAGCATCGCTGAGCGAGTTTATTTTTGAAAGCTCGTCGCTCAGCGACAAAACTAGTAAAGCGAGTCGTCGCCGGCAGTCAGAGAGCAACTATTAACTATCTTTCGTTTTCACGGAATGTATGTACATTATTTTATTGTGCGTTTCTTGAGAGAGAAAATCGCCGATAGTTACTCGTTTTTTCGCCGCCGGTCGGACCACTGCCTTAGGCCTCATCTTTTAGCGAAGGAAGAGGCGGGACGCGTGAGGGAGAGGCGTCCACCGGAAACCGTCACCCTGGAACTGAAAGGGCTATTGAATGATCACCGTAGATTTTAGTCAGTACAAGGGTAACAGTAGGGTAGGAGGGAAGATGATTTTTCCACAAAAAAGCTTTCATCTTTGCTTCTGCTATGTTATTCACTATAAGTCATCGCTGGACTCTACGATGTGCTCTTCGACGAGATGGATTTGAGATCGTCCGATCGTACAAACTACATCCCGTTTTCTATTCACCCCACTACAAAACCACCTGGCACATACTCAATTAGAGCTCACTCCTGCCAATACACTTCTAATTGCTCTTGCCTATCGCTTCCCTCAGTAACATCTGTCAAATATCTGGGCGTGATGATCGATGATGGACTAAAATGGAACAAACACATAGAGTCAACGTCCAGCAAAGTCAGGAAAACAATTCACCTTTTTAAGTCACTGAGGCATTCGGCGGACTTGGAGACCCTAAAAATGGTTTACACTGCTCTTTGCCAGTCCATCATCGGCTATTGTATTCTAGCTTGGGGTGGATCGGCCAAGACTAAATTCCTTGAGTTGGAGCGTGCGCAAAGGGCAGTTCTTAAGGTTATGTTGCAAAAGCCCTTTCGCTACCCAACTCATCAACTTTACGTCGAGCTCAAACTTTTAACTGTGAGGCAGCTATATCTACTTAGAACCACTCTCTGGAAGCACAAGCAGGTACCACTTCCAGACTCAAGTAAACGCGGCCAAAGAATAGTTTGCCCAACCCCTAGACATAGATGTATGTGTATGTGTATGTGTATGTGCTGAGCTCTCTTATATACAAAAATATTCATAAGACCATACGAATTGCAAAGTTAAGCAAACACGAGGTTAAAGATAAGCTGAAGAACATGCTGTACCTTCTGGACTATGCTCAAACTGAGGAATTACTTACCACCGTGACATAGTTCGTAACAGTCCATTCAACAAGACATTACAGTCTCCGTAATCTTATTAAAGCATAAGACACCAAGATCATACTAACTCAAACACATTCCTTAAATCGACACCACCACACTCACACACTTACACTTCTTGTTATCAGACTCACACAATACAAAACACACACATACCCAGTCACACTCAGATACTCACACAACGCAACCAAATCACATGACAAAAATACGAAAGTTCATTTTACTTTAATTTAACTTTTTTTAACTAGTTTATTTTGTTTTTTTTCTTTAAAATCACAACGTAATAATATATAATTTTTGTATAAAGTCAACTTCTGGCTCTTCAGTTTAATTTAGAGAGTTTATATGTGCCCAAGTGGCAGTAGAACACTGATTCCTGAGTCACAGGTACTCCTAGTTTAGGAATCAGGGTTTCAACTGATGTATACCTTCATTATTGTGAACTTTCTCTAGATAGTAAGTAATGATTGTAAGGTCAGTATATTATTAATTATCGTGCATCGCTAATTCGCTAGCGGTGAACGTTACTGTTGGTGTCAGCAGCTTAGTCAAAGCTTAGTGAATAACGCTGTCACAAGGCTGTGTTTATAGAGAATAACCGACAGCCCTTAGAGGTGCGCGTGCACCGTCGACTCGGGCATGGTCCAGGATCGGACGGCGAGTCACCCGTTTCTCATCCGTATGTCCTTCTACCTACCCCTTCGCAGATTGCAGGCTTGATATTATATTGAAATGTCTCTTTAGAGAGTAGAATGTCCCCCTCTGCTGATAACGACATATTTACTGATAAGCCGTCCATTTTAATTACAGGCGAGTCCATTGTTTTGAAGTCAATTGTCGATTTAGCCTTGATATTGTTGGCTGTGGCTTTGTCGCGAGTGGACTGTGCATGTGATTTGTGCCCGGCACCACAGCCGGCACGTAAAGGGCTATTGAAGGACATCGTGGATTTTAGTCAGTACAAGTCTGACAGTCCCTCCCTATGTCCTGGGTGGGAGGACTTTATCAATGATTTTACAACGTTTAAAAAAAGAAAGTTCAATCTATGGGGGAGGCATATAGAGGTAAGCTTAAAACCAGCGGTTGAGTCACACAGAACAACCCGGCAAATCACACCCCCTTCTGCCATCAGACTTATAGTCTATTGCTAAATGCCATCACAGAAGTGAAAATTATGCGTAAAACCTCTTCTTTCCATCAGTTGGCTTTAAGCCAACTTATAACCACAAAACAGAGAAAATATTCGTTCTTTTAATATTAGTTTTCACAACTGTTTTGAAGTAGTCTATTGCGATTCATTGTTCAGACATTTTGACAGCTTTGTGCGTGGGTAAGTCTATCGCGTGTTTGTACATGCGTTTGTATGTTTAAAATAATACTGAAACAATCATCGTCATATCGGCTCGTTCACGGCTTTGATCTAAGCGGAAAATGGTTAGCGGCGGCGGCGCGAATAAGACGTTAGTATTATTTTGTAAAATAACATTTCAGATTTGAGGTAATTCGATGGGGCGAAATGAAATGATCGTCAATTACGAAAGCCCATTTTGACACTAAACTATGCCAACAAAACATAGATCAGATTCATTTTCATTCTTCCTTCATAATCATCATGATATCAGCCGTATGGCGTCCTCTGCTGAACATAGGCCGCCCCTATATACTTCCAATAGGACCGGTTGTCACGGCTTGCATCCAGCGTGATTCTGTGGTCTTCATAAAGTCGTCTGTCCACCTTGTGGGTGCACGTCCTATGCTGCGCTTGCCGGTGCGTGGTCTCCATTTGAGAACCCAGCCACATCGGCCATTAGTTCTGCGTGCTATATAGCCTGCCCACCACCATTTCAACTTGCTAATTTGTTGGGCTATGTCGGTAACTTTGTATTCTTCCTTATTCAGGACATACTTTTGTTTAGCGTCATGGACGTTGGGCCGATGGACAGTAATAATAATAATATAATAATATTCCACAACTTGCAACAAGCTTGAAACTAGATGGCGTTGTGTGATAGTTGTGGACCACAACTATCACACAACGCCATCTAGTTCCAAGCTAAGCAGAGCTTGTGTTATGGGTACTAGACAACTGATAAACATACTTACTCGTATAATATATTTCTAAATACATACATAATAATTATAGATAAATTACACCCAAACACAGAACAAATGATCGTGCTCATCACACAAACATTTGTCCTGGGTGGGAATCGAACCCACGACCTCCGGCATAGCAGTCAGGGTCACTTACCACTAGACCAACAGGACAGTCATCGGCGTCTATGCTTTAAGGCGCGGGCCACGTACAAAAGACGTAAGACGAGGACGCGTCGCGAACGTGCGAAAATGTATAAGACAAGATGTATGAGAGTCGCGCCCGCGGCCGCGCCCCGTCTCTTCTGAGTGTTTTATGTCGCGACGCTTCTATACATTTTGTATGAAAGAGATGCCGTAGAGACATATGTCTCCGCCCCGTCTACGTCTTACTTCTTTTCTATGTGGCCCGCGCCTTAAGCAGGCCGCACACCAGCGCCACACGCTACACGCATCGAACATTTACGTCGCCACAATCATTGCGCTGCAATCAACTTACTACAAATGTACAGCTTGGCCAGAACGGGTTGAAACGGAACTAAAATTTTTATTTCTGACTGCGTTTTAAAATCTTTGATATTTGATGTAAACAAAGACCGCAGGTTTGTTAGATTTATTATTGTGCCATAAAAATAACGAAATAAGTGAAAAAAAATTAAATAAAATCATTCAAAGTGCTGGTAGCGCGAAGACAGTGGCGACTTCCGGTTTTCTACATTTTTATGTCAAGCTGTATTGTATATGCGCACATCGGAAGCACAGTTGTAGTGTGACACCGCTTTGAGAATGTCGACATCATTGTCTGATGACGACGATTTCTTGATGTGGCGATTAATGAGAAAAAAAAAGACGTTATTGGGTTCATCCGTTTAATTGTATTAATTGAATTTATCGCCTATCTTTCTCCAAATATTTTCTGTAATCCGTCTGTTACTGTAGTCATTGAGCGTATGATTGTATAATACAGGGTTTTTTTCAACCTCTGCAATAAACTCAACGTAAAATTCAATGTTTTCTTTCATTTTTGCAAACCAACGCGCCACAAAAAACGAACGTGTTCGATCTTCAATTTGTGTGGCGAGGACAACGTCTCGCTACAAAGTGCACCCGCTACAAATGTTTCCTCGGTGTGCGTGCTCACGTCCAAATATATGGGGGCGTTAAATGTGTCGCGCTTCAAGTGTGGCGCTACAATTATCGAGTTACAAATGTATGCCTGGTGTGCGGCCTGCTGTGTGACTAAATTGTTCGTTTACTTCCAGACAGTTGTCGATCAATTCAATCAATTGACCTTAGCCATTGGTGCATCAACGTATTTGTAAAACGCATGTGTTCTTGTGCTATTCGACACATAAGATTTGAACATAACTAAACCTGGGTAGACGTTCAAAAGGCGCCCGGTCTTTAGGGAATACAACGGGGAGTGTGGGACTCGTACCTACTTACTTCATTAAAACCATCAAGTGGTCACCATTCATAGCCATATCCTCACATGTGCTAGGATCGTGGGACTGTCTGATCAGGTTACCTAGGGACTTAAAGAGCTATTGAAGGATCACCGAAACACCGTGGATTTTAGTCAGTACGAATCTTACAGTCCTTTTCCCAGGGATGGGAGGACGCATTTGATGATTTTACGATAAACAGTCAGTGCCATGCCACGCTAATATCTATATCATTACATCAAACTGCATTAAAAAATGCTGCGATCCTTCTTTCGTAGCGCGCACTCTATCTCTAGTTTTCCCTTACTATAGTAGATAGAAAAACTATATCTATCTCATTCTGCCTTAATAAAGATAGTTATATGTATCTCTATCTCTTTAAGGGGGATGCTCCAACCAGCCCGCGAAATTCAATTTTTTTTACGTTTTTTGCAATTTGCTGGCCAGTGACATGTTGTAACTTTATAAAAATATGAGTTGCGGTAATAACAAGTATAATTTTAGATATAAAAAATATCAAAAAATTAGCTCCATCAGCTCTCACATAGAAAATGTGCATAATGTTAAAATCTCCGAAATCTAACGAATAAAAAAATTTGAATTTCGCGGGCTACATCGACGCAATCACCTTAAGTAAGCCAAACTAGAGATAAATTGAATATTAGGTACGGACCCAAACCTGCTTTGGTTCAAAGAAAAATTGTGTACGTGACTCGAATCACGGGCACGCTCTCTGCGTATAAGTACCTACATCAATAAGTGTTAGTTCATCTGTGTCCGGAGCAGTGGCGTAGCTAGGCCAGAAGGGGCCCCGTATCAAAACATGTTTGGGGCCCTTCTAATCTAAGTGTATAGTTTTGCGGAATAAAGACAATATTAGCATCCTGACTCGTGTTAGAGATTTTTTTAATTTTAGAAAATTGAAATTTCTGGTCGACTGGTCGTTGCTCATGTATGACAACTACATGTTGAGCTATGTTAGAAGTTCGATAATTGGAGCTTTATGGTTTTTTTTTTTTTTTTTTAGCGTGGTAAAATCATCAAATGAGTCCTCCAATCCCGGGCAGGGCGGGAGGGACTGTCAGACTTCTACTGACTAAAATCCACGGTGTCCTTCAATAGCCTGTTACGTTCCGGGGTCACGGTAAGGAAATAATCCCGCGACCCCGGCAGGCTTTGGCCCTCTGAGAGGGGGGCCCCGTCATTATGCTGACGCTCTTTGAGGCGCGCGTGGGACACAACGCGCCGTCGACCCGGGCATGGTCCTTGGTCGGGCAGCGAGTTGCCCTTTACTCGCTGCCCGCATGCCCGCGCCTACGGTGGCCGGAGATCATCTGCTGACGTCCGACGCCGCGGGCGCCTACCACTGCGGTTGGGGCGGAGGGAGGACGCTGTCCTCTCTCGCTCGCGGCCCGCCTCCTCCTTCACGAGCATTACTGCCTCGCAGAAGGAGCAGACCGCTTCCCACTCCGTCTCGCCCCGCAGCATGGCCGCAACCAATGCCGGGCGCGAGAGGTCTCCGCCTATCGCCGCCGTGAGGACACGTCGGTGCACCGCCCAAGCTGGGCAGTCTTGCACCGTATGCTCTACTGTGTCCTCCGGGCGATCTTCGCAGTGGTGGCACCCGGGCGTTTCCTCCTTCCCTATCAGGCACAGGTACCTCCCGAAACTTCCGTGTCCGGTGAGGACCTGCGTCATCCGATAGGTCAGGACGCCGTGACGTCTCTCCAGCCACTCCTCAAAGAGGGGTCTTACCGCCGCAATTGCGGCGTGCCCGGAGCTTTATGGCTGCGATAAGTTTTCATTTATGAGCAACATAGGCAGCCTTACTACAAAAACTTAAACATCTGTCGAAGTCTTGTCTAAAAAAAATGTGACTGCAAAACGGACCTTATTTCAACGTCATAATCTGACATTTTTTTAGACAAGTGTTCAACAGACGCTTAAAAGTTTTTGTGATATGTTTATGTTTAGACAATAGCATCCTGATTCGTGTAACTAATGCTAATACTGATGTCATTAAGAGAATTTTGAAGGGAGTTAAGTTAGAAAATTGAGAATGCTGATCGACTGATGCTAGCTCATTTATCACAACTACACAAAGCCTTTTTGAAAAAAATACCGTGACCCCGGAACGTAAAGGGCTATTGAAGGACACCGTGCAATTTAGTTAGTACGAGTCTGACAGTCCCTCCCGCCCTGCCTTGGGTTCGAGGAATCATTTGATGATTTTACCACGCTAAAAAAAAAAATGTTTGGAGTTCGATAATTGGAGCCCTATGCCCGTTATTCCAATCGTCGGGGCCCTTGACACTTCGGGGCCCCGTAAAATTGATATGGCTGATACGGCGGTAGCTACGCCACTGGTCCGAAGTCATAATTCGCAATTAGCAATCAATGTGAAAGTGACTGTTTGTTTCGCATTCACGTCTAAATCGCTGGATCAATTTTGATGAATTTTGGTACAGTTACGAATAGGACTCTAGAGTTATAGGCCTCATTTTTCTACTCAAATTTAGGGTGAAATGGGGGGTTCTGAACCATGGGCAAATTAATAAAACAAAAGAATGAATAGATGAAGAATATAACTTTTTAATTATTAATTTAATAATCGATGTATTCTTTCAAAACACTGACTTTGATTAAAAATGGTTTTAGAAACATCGACATTTATTTATAAACTTTATAAATAAAATAAAATAATACTTTATAAATAAAGTAAAATTGATATGGCTGTTACGGCGGTAGCTACGCCACTGGTCCGAAGTCATAATTCGCAATTAGCAATCAATGTGAAAGTGAATGTTTGTTTCGCATTCACGTCTAAATCGCTGGATCAATTTTGATGAATTTTGGTACAGTTACGAATAGGACTCTAGAGTTATAGGCCTCATTTTTCTACTCAAATTTAGGGTGAAATGGGGGGTTCTGAACCATGGGCAAATTAATAAAACAAAAGAATGAATAGATGAAGAATATAACTTTTTAATTATTAATTTAATAATCGATGTATTCTTTCAAAACACTGACTTTGATTAAAAATGGTTTTAGAAACATCGACATTTATTTATAAACTTTATAAATAAAATAAAATAAAATACTCTTTATTTCGGATAAGTAACATCCATAGTGGGTTAGTAAACAATTTAAGAATCTTATAACTATGTTAGTAATGATAAACAACCAAAAATCAAATTAAATAACATCGAATCCAAATTAAAATCAAAATTGAATTAAAATCAAATTATAATCGAGTTAAAAATCAAATCAAACTAAAATCAAATTAAAATTAAATCAATTATTTTATTAATCAATAAAAAAATTATGTAAGTACAAAAGACACAAGGAATTTTCTATCTGCTAACAGATATTGTCAATGACATGTTCACATTTTTTATGTATTGTAAAAATGAATGGCAAAGAAAATGAAAAATGAAAACTCGAGAACGGCTATATCAATCTGGCAAATTATTTATTTGATATGATGAAATTCTCATAAAAAGAAAATGTTCCTATTTCCCTTCTCATTTTCTTTATTCGAGTGAAGTTAGGACGCGAAGCTAGTTTTAAAATATAAACAGTATTTCTACATGTGGATAGTCAGTCGCACCACGCAGTTAAGCCGTGCCCATTCTATTTTGAAAGTCAAATATATTTTTGTATGCTCAGCTTCAACCATTCTTTTTGACGATGTCATTGAACTTAGCGTGTTTGGTTTTAGCTATGAGTATCTTAATTATTTTTGGGGTATTCTAACAAATAAATATTTACAAAAAAGTCCAAAATAACTTTTATTTTGGAAGTCGGTGGCAAAGGCAATGAAATAAAAAAGAAAGTCGATTCCTTATAGAAAAGTTTCTTATTTAAATAAATGATGAGTCTATGCTGTCTCAATTCAAGGCATTGGTCTCTCTTCCCTCCTTCCTCCTATTACGATCTGATGCAATTGTAGGCCATCCCTTCAAAAATGAGTCCTGCTTATTCCATAAGCGAAAGGGACGGTCAGACACGTACTGACTAAAATCTACAGTATTTCTTCAATAGCCCATTAGGTTCCAAGGTCAGGGTCCCGCGACTCAGACAGGCTCTGGCCCTCTGTGGGCGCCGACAGATTGCTCAATTGCTGGCAGTTCTTTTTCGTGGCATGATCCATGATCGGACGGCAAGTTACCCATTACTCTCGCCCACTGTTCCTCTGACTTGCGGCAGACATGGCCATGTGCGACGATCTTGACTTTCACGATCTTCCTCATTCGTTGGGGTGACCTCCGGGGCCTAAACTTCAACGATTGAACTAGCGGTAGCAAGTACGTATTTATCATAAACATGTCTGGAATTTAAACTTCTCTGGTTGTATCCAGTTTTCCCGTCTCATTCAGTGTTTGGCTAAAGTCCAAGAAAATCTTCGTATGATGAAAAGCTGACGGTTTTTTTTTAACGTCTGAAATAACTGTTGTATTATTATAAGCTATGTTATTCTTCATGAGAATTCTCTTTAGGTAACAATAATGAGTTGACGGACTGTCTCATGAGGTAACCGTGCCCTTCAACGTAAGAGCCTATGCACACCACGTTTTTTAAACGCGCCGGTGCAGCGCGTTTGACGCGATACAGGCGCGATACGCACGCAGCCTAAAACAAACGACAACAAACTGCTCTGATAAAAACGCGCTGTCGACGCGCGTTTCTAAAACGCGCTGCACCGGCGCGTTTAAAAAACGTGCTGTTCACATCAGGATGGAGGAAGGATCACCGTGGATTTTAGTCAGTACAAAGTCTGACAGTCCCTCACGTCTCGCTCTGGATTTGGCTCTCTAAGATTGGCCCTGTCAGATAACGTGCTTCCTGAGGTCATAGCGCCAATTTCTAAACTGCGAACAGCTAGAAAATTTTCTCATAGAAAATCACTTTTTGCCTGAACTGGGAATCGCAACTACTAACTAACAACTCCTACGATCATTTGCGTTTTGTTCTGTCTCCTGCTTGCATGGAGGGAAGTGAAAACGTAATTTTCCTACTCCTTCACTATTCTTTTCTGATTCATTTCGTTTCAGGATCTAAGACAGGTAAATTCATTCTCCGGGACACGTCGAGCTTCATTGTCTCGGCGCTTTTCTGGTGGTTGCTACTGTTGATTCTGGCTTTCAGTAGCTCAGTGGTTCGGAAATAGTGTGGTGGATTTGTTTTACAAAATAAATCTGTTGCGTTTACATAGTATAGGTATATGCTATAGCAATATAGCAAACGTGTCAAGTGTAAAGCAATTATTAACAGCGACAATGTTTGACCAAGCTCAACACAAACACGATTGCAAGTTGTACATAATTGATTGTAAACTACTTACAGTAATGTTACTTTCACTGTTGCATAAGCATATAGCTCGAGAACTGCTTGACATTATTGGTTCGGTTTGGGGCACGCTAAAAATGATCATCCGGCTTTTTTTTACCGTGGTAAAATCATCAAATGAGTCCTCCCACCCAGGTCAGGGCAGGAGTGACTGTCAGACTTGTACCGAATAAAATCCACGGTGTTCTTCAATAGCTCTTTACGCGGAACGTCACGGTATTCGTTAGTCCTGCGACCCATGCAGACTTTGGGCCTCTAAGGGGGTCCCGTCATATTGGTAACAGCTCCTTGAGGCGCGCGTGGAACACGAAACACCGGCGGGGTCAACCCGGGCATGGTCCATGGATACAGGACAGTGAGTTGTACATTGCATTGGCCGGAGATCGTCCCGCGACGTCCGTACGCTGAAATTGATTTTGCTTTTATTATTTTTTCACTCTTTAAATATTAACGAACGCTTCCTTTGACCCGTGGGTTTTGGGCATGCAGACGTCGAGTAATGGGTGACTCGCCGTCTTATCATGGACCATGCCCGGGTCGACGGTGTGTCGATTTCCACGCGCGCCTCCAAAGTGCTATTAGCAATTAGACGGAGCCCTTAAATAAAAAATAAATAGGAACGCTCTTTAAAAATTAAATGAAAAGGTGTAAGTACAACGTGGTTCAACGACCAGAAAAATATATCATCAAAAATCCGCGTCCCCCAGTGACCCAGTCAGATGTACAATTTTGTGTAGTCGGAAAAATAGAATGTAGAAAGATTTCTATTCTCGTAAGCATGGCACCGTATACACAAATGTCCACGGAAGAATAGGCGGACTGTATAAAGATTTTAATCGTCTTATGCCTCACACTGTAGCCGCGTAGGCAGGTATTTTGTCGACGGAAAAAATAGACAGAATGTAGAAAGATTTCTAACGTCGTAAGCACGGCGAAGGCGATGAAGAGAACATAATATCCTGAAATTGAATAATATAGACATTGCTTGTCTGTATTTTGTAAAGCGACGTTTTAAAATTGCTTATTTATCAGTCTACTTTGAATAAACAGTTTTTTAAGCACCATTGATAAAAAAAAAACACTATGTGCCCTTATTTACATAATATGGCAATAAACAAGCTATGTAATATTACCTACCAATCAAAAGTAGAAAATAAATTTCTTAATCATTTTTTTAATCAATTCCGTAGGGCTAAAGGTCTTTAATTAAATCATTACCATTTTTCAACCTTAACTTACATCAACTAAAGTTGATTTTCGAGTGTTTATTGAATCAGTACACTGTGCGCTGTTCTTTAAAAATCAAATTGATTTCAAGTCAAATGCAAACAGCGTAAGATTCTTTTTTGTTCGTCAAATGAAGCCATGGCTATTGCCAGACGATTTTGTAACTTCCATACATGCTGTAAGGTTTAAATTTTATTGCTAAAAGCTTCAATTTGGTCAATTCGTGTCAATATCCCTTTTGTGAAGGGCGCATAAATCATATTTTGGTGGCTATAAGGGCATGGTGCGACTGTGAGCGGAGTGAAGACTTGACACGTTGTTTAAATCGTAATTTTACGAGAAAAGTTAGTCGCTTGATTCGATAGATTCGAAATATTTTAGAAAAAAATATTTACACAACAACATTTATAACAAAATACCCATTTACACCCATTGGCCTGTGTGGTGGATTATGGCCCATTTTCTCTTACAGAGTGAAAGCCTGTGTCCAAACAGTGGCAAATTTATTATTATAGACTTGTTATTTATGTAATGAACTGATTTGGCCAGTCCTCATTTATTTTCATCCTTCTAAATCTGTGCCTCTAGTGAAAAAGGGTTTAAGTCCGATTTTGTCGAAAATGAGTTAAGTACACTAAAATGTTCAGAAAAAAATGATCTATCCATTCGTGAAAACAGATCTTGCCTATCTTTAAAAATAAGGAAGTTAGCAATGTGCAAAGGGGGTTAACTAACACTAAAAATATTACAAAAGCGGGGTATAAGTGCACTTTAATTTCTTTACACAAAACTATGTTTATTTTTATTTTGTGTCTTTTGATCTAAATAAACATGTATTGTCAGAGCTTCAATTTGTTTAGTGAATACCGGCACAAGTACATTAATTCCTTAAAAATTGTTATGTGAGTAACGATATCACTTGACATAAATCCGTTTTCACCAAAATAAAAGACAAAAATCCAGAATAAGTTTTTTGGTATCAGTTTTCACGTATGAAATATTTATATTAAAAATGCAATTTGACATAACTAAAATAATACCAATATTTCGCTGCTATTTTTCGTGAGAAAAGATACAACTGGCCGATACGGGTTATGGTGCTGGTGGGTGGAAAGTGCGTAGCGCTCGCACTCTTTCGGTGGTCCAAGCACTCTATTGAAGGGAACTTGTGTCGACGCACTGCAAAAAATCAGTAATTGCACTGGTAAGTTGTACCCTTTTTCACATATTTTAGCAAATTATTTTTGAGTGTACGTATTGTTATTTAGATTTTTGTCCAAATGTACCCAATTACACCGAGTTTTTATTTTAAACTCCATTGCGTAACTTATTATGAAGAGGAGACATTGTTTTTTTTTTGTTTTTGTACGTATGTTAGTTAATTCTTCACACAAAAACACTACAATAACAGTGGTTATAATA
Organism: Agrotis clavis; assembly: GCA_954870645.1. Taxonomy (NCBI): domain Eukaryota; kingdom Metazoa; phylum Arthropoda; class Insecta; order Lepidoptera; family Noctuidae; genus Agrotis; species Agrotis clavis. The sequence continues at coordinate 9,665,958 of OX940946.1, forward strand.
AACAACCACCAGATATCAACCTCACATATATATTTAACTACACTTTATAGTATAATTATATAGATACGTAAAATTGTCAAATTAGCACATTTTATACTTCTATTTCGACTTACCTACTTAACTTTCATATCGCGATTCCCTGATGTAATGTTTTAATAAATAATATAATACATAATAATAATATTCCACAACTATCACACAACGCCATCTAGTCCCAAGCTAAGCAGAGCTTGTGTTATGGGTACTAGACAACTGATAAACATACTTATATATTTCTAAATACATACATATTATGGATAAATTACACCCAGACACAGAAAAAATGATCGTGCTCATCACACAAACATTTGTCCTGAGTGGGAATCCAATTCACGACCTCCGCAAAGCAGTCGGGGTCACTTACCACTAGACCAACAGGCCAGTCAAATATATCTATTGTTTTAGAATGGCTGGTCGTGGTCGCATTAATTGTTTGATGGGTCTTGTTTCCAAAGGTATGGCAATGATGGATGAAGTAGATTGGATTGATGGCGAATCTATACCTGTGCTTATATCTTCCGAAACTATTCTCCAAAGGCTACACATTCTAGGGATCATTCTCCAAGATCAGGATGTTCAAACAGTTATTATCCAAGGCTTGAATGTTTAAAAAATAACTCACCAAAGCAGGGAAACTCTTAAATATTTTCTCCAATACCTGGAAGTTTCAAAAACCTTTTCGCAGAGCCTGATAATGATGTCGATACATTCACTGATTCTGATGAAACTTTTGTCTTATATCTTGATATTATTTCTATGTTCACTGATACGCTATCATAACCCAATTTGCATTATCCCACAGAAAGTAGTGACGATTTCATTCCAAATAATCTGACACAAGTAACTCAGATTGTTCACTTTTACAAAAACGTAAAAGGCGATGTCATTATTCCACAGTCAGATTTAGATACGAGCAATAATAAGTCATTTTGGGATATAAAAAGGTACTTAACAAGACCGGAAACGTAATCCTAGGAAAAGTAACAAGGAAAGAAGAGATACAGAAACTATAAAAAAGAAGAGAAATTTAAAGTTAAAAGACTAGGACCTTGTAGAATTATTTTAAATTATTACTGGAGCTTAGAAGTCTACGACAGACGAGTTAAAGACAAAAGAAATATAAAAAAGGAGAATTTCATTGTAAGTTGTGTGATGAGGAAGAATGGAACATTGTTAATTTGCAGAGGGAAAGAGGAAAATCACCAATCCCTCTGTTTGAAACGGTAATGTATTCCTAGGTCATACGATGGGCCTAGCTAATTCAAATGAGAAAAAGAGAGATTTGATTTCTCTTCTTCCGCTAATAAACCCCAGTGTTCGATCTTTTTATAACAACCTTTTCATTGACGATGATAATATAAAAGATCAACATCCTCTTCTAAACGACAGCAACGACGACATCGAATAAGGTTTTCTGGATCATTTTTAAGGTTTCTGTTAGACTTGATTTATTTGATTATTTTTTTATTTTTGAATTGTTTTCCTGATTAAAAAAACTGCGTCATAATACTTAATTAACTTCTTCAATACTTTTTTACTAACTGCATATTTATTTTAAAACTGGAGTTTATTATCGGTAGAAGTGAAATTAAAATAAGGTTTTCTGGATCACTTTCCCAGGTTTCAACTGCAGTTGATTTGTCCTGACTTATAAAAAAACTGTGCTATAGACATTTCTTGATATCGAACAAGATTTGAATCACTTTCAAGGTTCTGTGGGACTCGATTTGTACTTTTCATTTGTTTTTTAATTGTTTTTATGATTTAAAAATAACTGTCATAGGTACTTCTTAAAATACTTTTCTTCACTTTAATAAAAAAATAAACACCACAAAACTACATATTTTTTGGTTTTATTTTGGTTTAAAGATAGATATAACTTACACAAAAGGTTCACGTAAGTCAACATGCGCCTTATGTTACGTCTAATAACTATGTGAAAAAAGATACAAGTTATTTATTTTTGCTATTTTTCAAAATTTTATCATGTCGATAAAAAGTACACATTCAGTTCATTTATTTTGGCTATTCCAACACTAATTATCTGATTTAATTTCTTAGTTATCATACAAATAACTCCAAATGCGTATCCTTTTTCACTTTTGTGAATTAACTTTTTGTGTATGAGAAAAGGGATCTAACTTCTTTTATACCCTTGTGTAGTTCATTTTGTGTTAAGTATAAGTCGCTATTTTGAAAACTATTCAGTTTATGTAAAAAATAATACTAGAATAAGAAAGAACATACATTTTTTACCTATATAACATATCACATATATTTAATTTGACAGCTGTTTAAATGCCACACGTACTTAAACATGTAATTTGGTGCGCGCGGGGCGTTTTTTGCGTCTCCTGTAAAGTTGCATTTTTAGACTTAGACCCTTTTTCACTAGAGCCACAGAAATAATAAATAGTCGTCTGTTAGTACACAATTGACAGCCAGACGAACAAATCATCATTATGGTGATCAATATGGGTATTTTATCAAAGCAATGTTTCGAAAATTGATTCGTGTGTTTATTGAATGATTCTGGAGCAAGTACTTAATATGTACTCTATGTACTTAATAAAAATCTAGAAAAGACTTGATCGTTATCTGTCAAATCATAATAGGTATATAGATTTGACAGTTGACGCATTGGCTTGACTCCGGCGCAAAAAGTTTTTTCTGGTAATAAATAAATTTTATATTTTTAACAATACATTTATTACTAAAAACAATAGATTTACTAAAAATAAATTAAATAAATAAAAAAAAAACCGGCCAAGTGCGTGTCGGGCCACGCACAGTGTAGGGTTCCGTAGTTGCCCATCAAAATACTTATGCGAACTAACTAAACTGATTCGCTGAATTTAATTTTAAAAAGAAGAATTTTCAAAATCGGTCCAGGAGTCTTTGAGAAATCGGGCAAAATACATTTAAAAAAAAGATTACGACGAATTTAGAACCTCCTCCTTTTTTTGAAGTTAGTTAAAAATAGTTGACGATATAAACCTACCTATCCCCAAAAAACATACCGTAAAACATACCTATTAAAGCTGTAAAAATAAAGTTGACAAACTTACATTTGCAGTTGAATAACATGTTCTCCGATACATTTTGTTTAAGAAAAATATTATCCAAGTACATTTTATAAGTTGGTCGACTATTACTCGTAAAGTTGTAAAGCCTACTAAGTCATGACAATTTTCTTTTAAACTTCGTTATATATACTACTATTGTGAATTTTTTCACACCCCCAAACATAACCGTTTAGCTGGTAGAGGGGGGGGACACTCGAGTCGAGCAAAATTTAGCACTTTAAAGCTTAATATTTCACAAACCAATTTTTTTATCAAAAAATTGTTAATGGAAACTATCAATATTTTTTAAAGACCTATTTAATGATACCCCACACTATGGGGTACGGGAGAAAAAAAAATAACATCCCCACTTTACGTGTACAGGAGATACCCTAAAAAAAATATTTTACGATATTTTATTTTACCACTTTTTCGGCACAACAAATCCATATATTTACACCAAATTACAGCTCTCTAGTACTGTGCGTCTCTGAGTTAAACTGCGGACAGACGGACGGACGGACGGACGGACGGACGGACGGACATGGCGAAACTATAAGGGTTCCTTGTTGACTACGGAACCCTAAAAATGGTAAGTGATCTAGAAATAAATGTTTATAATATAAATAAAAACTTAATAAAAACGAAACTAACTTTAGCACGCAGCTTCGTCTGTAGCAACAATTACTGTCTCGTGGAGCCTATTAATTTCTATACTAAAATTTGTCGAAATCGTTTCAGCGATTTAGGCTTGACAGAGTAGGAGACAAACAAACTCACTTTTGTATTTATATTTTTGTTGAGATTCACAGTGCGTGAGAAATACCCAACCAAAATTAATACTCTGAATAGTGTGTATCTGAATAGAATGAGTGAAAGGCGTCTAAGAAAATGAATTAATAAGGCGGAGGTGAGTGGAAACGCCGGGAGAGGACGTCCTAGACACACACTGACTTTATTGGTGAAGTGCTTCAGGAAGGCCGGGTGCGTAGTACTCGCAATCGACGCGCGTGTATGACCAGATGTATGAATGTGGATGAGACGAAAGGTGTAGGATAGTAGCAGGTGGCGCTTTTTCTGTAGTATCTGCCTACCCCCATGGGAAGAAGGCGTGAGTTTATGTATGTATGTATCTGAATACTAGTATAGCATACAACATACTCGCGACATGAATCCGCTGACAGTAGCACCTCGCCTTACAAGACCGGTTGGTAAGCCCTCAGCATCCGGCGTATTTATCTGAGGCAATGCATAACATTATGATAAATAGTGGTACGTACTTGATATATCTGGTATGCATCGAGGTCCCAGATGGTTGATAGATTGTCTCTTGTGTTTAAAACAGTGAACGAATGAAGACCATGTTTCTTAAGCATGCGTCCCGCCCGTTATGAAAAGGTGCCGAAACGGAGTAGCCGATATAGCCTGTAGAGTTAGCAAACAAAAGTGGCACTGCGCTGGCGACGTTTGGCCATTATGGCCGGTGGAGCAGACGTGTCCTGGAGTACCATCAGGCCGGGACTCCACCAAAGCGGAGATGAGTGGAGATGTGTTTGAATAACCAATCAGATTTCCAACGAAGAAGCTAAGCGGAGATAATAATAATATAATATAATAATAATATTCCACAACGCAGGTTAGGTGAACCGCCGATAACCTTAAAAAGGTCGCTGTGTCAGACTGTGACAGCCACAGCTGTCACAGTGTACATACATGTCAGCTGGTAATGTGCCCAAGAGACTGGCGGTGTTACTTCGTTGTATAGCAGCGCTTACTGGTTAAAGTAAAAGCAATCCTTTTAAAATTATACCAAAAGTCCAAAGACCAGAATCTTTGTAACAAGGACATACAAATAAGCTTACAATTTGTTTTTGCAAGCAGCTAATAATTCACAATCAGACTCGATCAAAGATCAATATATTGAAGTCAATGATGTCATTGTGGACCAAAGACGGTCAATAAAGAGCTTTGTTTGTGTCAAACACCCGTTTGTTATGGAGAGGAAATTTACTGGAGATGAAATTATACGTAAAGAGAATGCGCCATCGGTACATGGAGGACATCCCACAAAGCGGTTTTTTATTGGCGTAAAGAAGAGCTCGATGCTAAACGAGACGAGCTGAAGGCCCGACCACCGGCGGCCATTGATTATAATTACGTCGAAGGGTGCTGACTTCCATTGGACGTATTTTCATGGCCAAAATTGGCTATATTAGTCACCAGAGGGCACACCAGCGATGTTCTCAATAGGCAGATCCAAGTCGCTGTGGCCGAACCGCCGAAATCAGTCGGGATTATAATACAACTAATTTTCTGCCGGGGTCTTCAAGTCAAGAGTGAATAGGTAACTTTTAAAGAAACGAAAAATTCAGTAGCGTGCAGGGTTCGATCCTGCGTCTTCTGGATAGATACTCCAGACGCCTTAACCACTAGGCCATCGCAACCACTACTCACAAAGCTGAATTTCTCGTTCCCATGTTATTCGAACGCTGTTCACACGTTGCGCCATCTATTGGTAGCGTATCAAACTACTTACGAACCAACACGTCTGATATTGCAATAAAATCAATGCTGTATTAGAGAGCGACTTCTAAACTAAAGTTATATTTTTATACGCAATAACGCCTGCGTCGCGTCTTCGCAAAGATATTTTTATACACTACCAATAGATGGCGCTACTTGTAAACAGCGTTCGAATAACAAGGGTGGTTGCGATGGCCTAGTGGTTAAGGCGTCTGGAGTACCTATCCAGAAGACGCAGGATCGAACCCTGCTCGCAACTGAATTTTTCGTTTCTTTAAAAATATCTTTGCGAAGACGCGACGCAGGCGTTATTGCGTATAAAAATATAACTTTTGAATAGGTTACTTCTAGACAAGCGTGCTTCACCGTTGCTTGAGCACCCATTACCATCATGTGAGAATAGTGGTCAAATGCGAACCTATCGCTAAATAATTTATGTTAGTCAGAAGCCCGAAATATAACAAACAGTCTTATGTAGGAGTATCGTATTACCCAGTTACTGAATTAAAGAAGACAGATAGGCAGTCGCTCCATGTAAAGTAGGTGATCCCAATATAGTTCTGAAAAGGCTAGGGAGATGAAATTGTAAAAGTTGTGGGTTTTTGTGCGTAGAATCATCAATGTCCTGCAACCAAGAGTCACAGATAAACATGCGAACATAACGAGTTATATGTAATTAGATTAGATGCACTAGAAGCCGTATGAAGAAATCAGTAGGTAATCCGATCTAAAAATGAACATCTACACGTGATTTTATTTTTAACTGAATGGTTTTACCATTTTTGAGACCAATGGGGCAGTAGTTGCTCGCGTAGCATGACCAATTCTATCTTTATTCTACCAAAGAATAGACAAAGTTATTTCTATACAATTTATATATGGCATAGAAATCTTTCTACATTTTGTTACGTTGTCTATTCTTCCGTCGACAACCGTTTCTACGGTGTCATGCATGCGTGCGGCCGATCGAGTTTCGCTCTTAAAACTAAAATTTAATATGCCGCCATCTTATAAAATTTTGAGGTAACAATAATACTACAAAAAATTAAGAGATGGTGCTAGAGTATAGGCTTGAGAAATATTGCTTTATCTTTGCCAAGTCGTTAGTCGCTTGCCGATATCAATATTTTTTTATGGGGTCAGGAATCAAGGTACGCGTCTAGATCGTCCTGCCTCCTCTCGATGTCAGTAATATATAAGATGAACTTTGAAAACATAATATGAATGGAAACAGACACATTGCTACTTGCCCTGGAACTCACAACCTCATGCATGTGACTACGACAACTCAATATAGTGAAAATTTAACACAAAATCTAGGAGCAAAATAGGCCAGACTCACCATAGATGATCTTTATCAGGTTGCCATTGATAAAAAACATTCTATATTGGACTGTAGCGACAACCCAGGTTACCAGGTCAGGGTTATCATTCGACAAAAACAAATCTGAATCAAAATCTGTTGACGGAGTTGAGCACTCACGTGTGGTAACATGTTGCATGACCCATGCGCTGTTTTCGTGGTAGAAGCAGCCAAAATAAGTTTTAATAGGTAAACACTCATTAACTTTTTGGCCCCTGAATTTGTTTGTGTCTTTTTTTTCTAGTGTTTTCAATGATGAATATTATGTAGTTAGCTTCTTCTTTTTCAAAAGCTCGAGCTAATCGGTGGATTTTACCGGCTTACAAAAACGAGGAGGTTCTCAATTTGTCTCAGATACGTTTGTTACTTGATTAATCAAAGATGAAAGGACCAATTCGAAGATGGTACATTTCCAAGGTAGTTCCATGATCTTCAGGTCAGGATCTAATGATGGAAACCTGGAGAAATCCAGGGAATTCTTCAAAATATTGCAGCAATTTAACCGTGATCTTTGCTATCGCATGTCTAAGCATTATTTATGCAATCACACAACACAATATAACGCCTATACCTACTTCTGAAAGAAAAGTTATTTTACACTTTTTGTGTTGTTTTAGAAGTCCGTTACCATTTTTCGAAAATTTTCTTACGCACAAACCTTGTAGATATAAAAAAAAAAACAGAACAATAATGTAATTTAAGGGTTCTGATTGACCTGTAGATAATTTAATTTTTATTCTTGGTGCTAGGCAAATGGGCTACTCCCAGTTGTAATGTCCTATATTGTGTCTATTGGCATTTTTTCAGCTCCCTTTTAGTTTCATAATTGTCTTATTTTAGGAGTTACAGGGGGGGGGGGGGCAACATTTTACCACTTTGGAAGTGTCTCTCACGGAAACTCCGTTTAGAAAAAAATGATATCAGTAACCTCAACATCATTTTTAAAGACCCATCCATAGATACCATGGGTTCGGCGAATTTTTTTTTAATGATTTTCAATTGTAAGTATGGGGGCAACCTCCAAAATTAGTTTTATTTTTATTTTTGTGTAAAAATCCTAATGCGGTTCACATGATATTTGCGTGCCCGACAGGGTCCATATTGTATCTATTACTTATTTTTTTCGACCATCTTTGTAACATATTTATGGAATGCAATAAATAATTGAGTATTGAGTATAATACATCTACTTACCAAGTTTCAACAGGTCAGTATATTTTCTAATAAAAATAATAATAATAATAAAATATAATATAAAATAATAAAAAGTTTATTTGTTAGAATATTGTTATAAAGGTGTTACATACAATGTTATGTCCAAAATATTCTGCTGTTTCCAGCGTACAAATATTTTATAGAATTAAAATTAACAGGTTTTTAACATAATACCTATACGTATATGACAATTAAACTAGATAACAAAGATAACAATGACAAAGAACACGTTTACTATGAAATTATAATTTTAGAAATGGAAATGATAAAAAAAATCCAATTAAATTAGTACTAAGGCGAGTCGAAATCTAATTTAAATTTTGAATCAAACTTTTCATTTAGAAAGTCATTTGTTGAGTAATAACATTTATGCAATAGAAAATTAAATAAGTTTTTTTTGAATGTCATGAAATTTAGACTTTTAAAAGCATTAGGTAACTTATTATATATACGAATTGCCATACAGTAAACATTATTAGAAAAAAGTTTAATTCTTTGTTGAGATACACATAAGTTGTGGATGTTTCGACCTTTTCTAATAACATCATCATGTCCTTGAAATAGAGATTTGTTTTTATGTACAAAGATACAGAGTTCGAATATATATAAAGAAGGTAGTGGCAAAATTTTTAATTTTTTGAAAAGCGGTACACAGCTTTGTAATTGTTGGGCTTTAGTTATTGACCGAATACATTTTTTTTGGGCCCGGAATGCTCTAATAATATCGACAGAATTGCCCCATATTATGATACCGTAGCGGAGAATAGATGCAACGTAACCATGGTAGGCATTAAGTGCCGCATTAATACCAGCTACGCGAGTAATTCTGTATAGAGCAAATACAAATCTTTGGAGTTTAGTGCATAACTTGTCAATGTGTGCTTTCCAATTACAATATTTATCTAATGTTATACCCAAAAAAGTAGCACTTTCAACCTCTTCTATCGCGCTATTTGCATATCTTATTTTTAATTGTTGACGTTTGCTATTGTAAGCTTGGAATTGTATGAGCTTGGTTTTATTAATATTTACATGTAAATTGTTGTCTTTCAGCCATTCTATTATTTTATTTAATGTGTCATTAATTTCTTTTTCGTATTTGGCTATATTATTATCGGTGAGTTCAATACTAAGGGTTGTATCGTCGGCGTACAGTATACATGAATGTGGGGTTACGTTGGGCAAATCATTGATATATATCAAAAACAAAAAGGGTCCTAATATACTGCCTTGGGGAACGCCACAGGAGTTTTGTCGATAGGCGGATCTATGTATTTTCTTTTCTGATAATGTATGTCTGGATATCTCTACGCATTGTTGGCGATTATTTAAGTAAGTTTCGATCCACTGTAACGCATTTCCCCTAATACCATAACGATTCAGTTTGAAGAGAAGGAGTTTATGATCTACGAAGTCAAATGCTTTTGACATATCGAGAAATATGGATGCTATTGGCTTTTTCTGATCTAGACTAGATGTAATCATCTTTAAGAGTGAAAAACATGCAAGAGTTGTTGATTTATTTTTTCTGAAACCAAACTGTTCCTCTTTTAAAATTGAATGCTTTACTACAAAGGAATGCAGTTTATCATACATAATTCTTTCAAAAATTTTAGAAATAACGGGTATAAGAGTAATTGGTCGATAGTTATTCATGTCATTTTTATTTCCTTTTTTGTATAATGGCTTGACAATGGAAAACTTTAGTCTGGTTGGAAATACACCTTGAAATAATGATAAATTAATGATGTGGGCGAGTGGATGAGAAATAAATTTAGAACAACGTTTAAGAATTTTTGTGTTGATATCATCATAGCCTGTTGAGTTAGTTGAGTTTAAAGAGTTAATTATTTTATGTACTGTATCTTCATCAGTTGGAGTAAGGAAAATACTATCTGGTATGTCAGTGATGGTATGTTTGTATTCAGCGTGTGTTTCAGAATATGGAGATTTTGTTTTGTTCGTCATATCTATATAAAAGTCATTAAATTTTTTGGCAATTATATCAGCATGTGTGTATGTGTCTTGACCTATTTGGATCGAGGTGATTTCAGCGTCGTTATCAAAATTTGTACTGTTTTTTTTAATAATGTCCCAGGCGGCTTTACATTTATTGTTCGACTGAAGTATAAAGCGAGTGTTATCAATTTTTTGAGCTTTAATTATACATCGTTTCAGTATTTTGCTGTAATTTTGATATTTATTAAGTTTTTGATTTTTGTTAGAATTTGATAGTCTATATTTTAGATACATGCTTCGTTTTTTGACACAACATCTTTTTATTCCTTTTGTTATCCATTTATTTTTTACTGGTTTGTTTGTTATTTTAACTTTAAGGATGGGAAAACAGAGATTATAAAAAAGGGACAGTGTTTCATGAAAGTGATTAAATGCTATGTCAGTATCATCAGATTCGTAAATATCTGAAAAAGAAAGAGACGACATGCATGATATTTTTATTTTATTTTATTTATTTATTTAGGGACAAAAAACAGTTACACGTTACAATTTTTGTGTCGGAGCTAATAGGTACATTTAACAAACGTATAACCCACACTATTGTCCACGGATAAAAAAAAAAAATAGTTAAAGAGACAGAGATATAAACTTTTCTTGGTTGTTTTGGCTTAAATCTCTTCTCTTTTGAAACCAAAATTGCTTTTTGCATCTTGCAGTATCTACAGACGATTGGAAACAAATTGACTGACCGGTCTCGTGATCAGATAATGCCAGACTATGTATTTGGGATTGGGTATTAGATATGTCGCTTGCGATGAGATCAATACATGATGACTTCCTTGTGGGCTTAGTAATATGGTTAGAAATATTATAGTTCTGTAAAATACATTCTAAGTCTTTACAGTTATTATTATTTTGCTTTAAAACGTCAATATTCCAATCCCCGCATAGTATTATGTTATTTTTGTTTCTTTTAGTTAATTTTTTTAAAATGTCTTCTAAGTTTTTAAAAAACGAACTTATATTTGAATTTGGAGTACGGTAAATACAGACAACAAAAAGTTTAAGGGTGATAATTTCTACTGCACAATATTCAAAATCATATAGTACAGGAGTAATCAAGTTGGGGATGGGTCTACATTCAAGGTCCTTTTTAACCATTATGCAAGTTCCACCTCGCCGTTGGTGAGGTCTTGAGAAAGATGAAACTAGCTTGTAATTTTTCAGAATCAAGTTACTTTCTGATCCTCTTTTTATGAAAGTTTCGGAAAAACAGAGAATATCTATAATGTTATTGTTTGTATGCAGTTCTTCTAAAGTTATTTCTAACAGATCTGTTTTGTTTAGGATACCGGCAATATTTTGATGAAATAGAGTAAGTACATTTACGTTTAACTTCGAAAAAAAATTGATCTGCTAGCTTCGTTGGGATTTGGTGTAGATGTAGCGGCTGCATTGGTGTTTAATGTCTGATGGGGGTTCTTTTTTTGTATCTTAAAATAAAATGGGATTGTTCCTCTCTTGTTTACACTTAAACTACTATCCATGTTTGACCTCGATGGAGTGCGAGTGTGTTTTAATGTACAAGCTGAGTCCATAATTTTCCTAAAATTAATATTATCAATTTCAATATTAAGTTTATAACACAACATTTCTTTGGATGTGTAGTTGTAATATCTGTGACTATATATATTCGCAGTTGTATCAATGAACTTACAGTTAGGAAAATTAAGTAAAAATAGTTTTATATTAGTATTTAACAAATTAACATTTAAATAAGGATTATGAATAACATTAAGTACAAATACGTGGTTTTTTCTTAGTTTGTGTAGGGTCGGAATTAATTCTGATAGAAGTTTGTACGGGTTTTTGTCGTTGCTTCCTAGACCCAATATTACAATATCATCATTGTGTAAGGATTTTATGTAATCATCTATTTCACATAATATTTGTGTACTAGTTGCGTTTGGTTTTGAAATACCTGATACAGAATATACGTTATTCCACTTATTTGTATCCCTCTGTAATTTTATTTGACTGGCAAAATCTCGTACTTGTTGGTCCCCTAGAATGAAGATTTTTGGAGTTTCAGTTGCGTTGTATATTTGAGAATTTTGCAAAAGTTGGTCTTCAATTTTATTCTGTACAGTACATGAAGTTTGAGCACATGGTATCTGTAGACTTTGTTCAAATGAAGGTCTGCTTTGTGAATGAAAGATTGATGCAGTAGTATTTTGCTCGGAATAACCCATTTTTCTTGTAGGTATATTGCTTTGTTGTGGTGAATTTTGTGTTCCCCCTTGGACTCGTGATAGAGTGTCGGTATGAAGTTTTCCGTCACTGTTTGAGCTTTGTATCACGAGAGGGGAGCTTATAAATGATTCAGTTAGATGGCGCTTGACTTTGTGTTTCTGCACGGTGGACTGGAGTAAAGGTGTTATTGGACTTCGGCATATCTGTTTTAGTATTTCAACTTCCTGAGACAGTTGGGAAATTTGTTTCTTCTGATCTATATTTTCAAGAATTACATTTTCTAATTCAGTTTTCGTTGATTGTAAGTCTGTCTTTAATTTACTTAATTCAGTGTCCATCTCGTCTCGGCAAAATGCTGTATTATTATGTGAAGAAACGCGTAGTGTTCTACTCAAAAAATCGTCCGAATATGTTGAGTTAATGGACGTGCTCATATCCATAATATTTTCTAGTGATTTACACTTTTTTATAGGCCTTCTAAGAGTTACGTTTTCAAGGTCTTCCATTTTTATGCGCCCTCTATATCAAAGTTCAGACATTAATTAAGCGCAACGGGTACCTGTGTTGTGTATTGATCGATGTTCCTATTTGCCAGCAGATGTCGTGCTATGAATTTAAGGTAATCGCTGAAGAATGTGATGCCCTCTATTAGAGATGATCTTCAACATCCGCGTGACGTGTGAGTGTTGCACGTCATTCTGCTATTTAGTGATAGATGTCGCTCTATAAATTTCCTTTTATTTATGAAGAAAGTAACGCCATCTACTATTGATATCCATCAGATGCATTTTAATTATAATTATTAAAAATTATTAGACTAAAATTATGTACAAACTATAAATAAAAATTACTGGTAATACCTATGTACAAAAAACAAATAGATAAAAGAAAAAAAAAAAAAAAAAAAGAAAAAAAAAAAAAAAAAAAAAACATTCAAAGGGCGTCAAAGAATACGTCCACATCGCTGTCAACGGGAACAGTGCCCAGAACGCTGGCAGCATTGCCACGTTGTATGGCAATGCTGATTCGTTGGCCTAGGAATAGGCCAGCCCTCTGGTCACCTGAAGAGTCGACTAAACGCCTGGCGATTTCCTTAAAAACGTTGTGGGCACTCGGACCCCATGGCCCCAGAGTTTCAACCCCAAACGGCTCAAACACATAGCTACTAGCTAAGCCAATGTATTTGCGCCGCTTGGAGTTTTCAGCACCTGCAGCAGCAGCGCCAGCACAACACGCTGTACTAGGAAGATGGGATGGCGCAAGGGTGTCGACACATGTTGCATCCCACACCAAAGGCCTACCCAGCTTCCATGGCATTATGGTCATACCATCTGGTCTCTTCCCATCGTCGCGTGCCAAGCCACTGGGTTCTAAGACGGCTGGCACCCCGGCGGTGACAAGAGCACGACGGATTATGTCATTTAAGCTAGCGTGTCGTGCTAACCGACCTGCACTCCTGCTGCAGGAAAGGCCATGGTGCCCGAGGCAGTCGACTACTTCACCACATTGACAGCGGTGTGGAGCACCACAAGGAGCGCCCAAACGTAGGCAAGTAGCGACCCGGAACGTTGTATCACCCAACATAGTGCCTATGTTGGGTGAAGGTAGCGCCTGAAGCCAAAGGCCCGACTCCCATTCACCCACAGCCAGCAGGCGGGCACGCTCCGCAGTATTGGTGGACGTATTAAGGAGATTATTCCGTACCAACCTGCAGAGCGGCTCATCCCACTGTCTCTGGGAAAACGGGTTCACGGGCCGATCCGTATCTGGGCAAGCCACTTTCCAGGCGTTCTCGGCATCCGTCAAACACGGCACCTCAGGGTCGACCAGGGAAAAAGATAAAATTTTCCTGGTCAGCTTTTCGGTGCTGTGGACAGAGGACAGGAACGCCGGTAAGCTAACACTGGAAATTTTGCGGACACCGAGCCCACCAAAACGAATTGGAAGGGTGGCTTGAAGCCACGCTCGGTCATCCAGGGCCACATTAAGAATGGATGTTAATGTATTACGAATAATTTTGTCAATTTTGTCCAAGAGTTGTGGTTGTTTAAAAAGAGGGGATGAACGAAGAAAATACATAAAATTTGGACCAAAACAACAATATCTTAAAAGGGTGAAAGCCGAATGTAAACTAATTTGGGAGAGTCTTTCCGAAATATCATTAAAATGTTTAATTTTGTTGTCAATGAATGATGGGAAACTTTCTGCCAAAATAGGGGAACCAAGGAGGTGCAGGGAACTTTTATCTAAAATGGTGATATTTGGAGCTATTTCATTAAATTTATCTAATGTCGATTGTCTGTCGGTAGAGTCAGTAACAAAAATTTCACATTTGGATGGGTTGTTGTTGTTCCATCAGATTGTAGTATCATCGGTAGATAATTTGAATAAATGTTTATGCAATTGGGCACTAGAGCTTTAACATATTAATTATACCTTATTTAATTTTACAAAAAGTATGTATTTTGTTTCATAAATCGGTCAGTTAATACTTGTATTTAGCGGGTTGATAATGTTCTTGAATTCAAAAAAGAAACTCCTTTCTTCGGGATCGAACTCAGGTCAGGTCACAGATTTCACCCGTGACTATTTCTCAAAACAGACCAATTGTACCTTTGAAAAGGTTGTGAAATATAGCTCTGGTTTCTAACACAAAAACAAAAAGTTCGTTAGGACGCTTAGTTTAAAAAAAAAGCTAATAATGCGCGCGCACTATTTGAAAGCGTTTTTGCCAGGTTTTTGCACTAAAATTGTTAACACTGTGTAACTTTTAGAACACTTGTTAATTAGGTTTCTAGTTATTTTATAGTCTCGATGTTATGAGCTTTAATGTTTTATAGAGACGTTTTGTATTCAATGTTTATTTAGATGTATTTATTATAGCACTTGGTTAGCATTCACTCAGCACTCAATTGTTTTGGTTGGAAAGTATAGTAAACAGTGGATACAGTTGTTGCCTACACTTGTACTTGGTCACTGCTTCTAGTTTATAACATTTAAGATGATAAATTCACAAAAGTAACTAAAATACTATTTTTAATGATATTTTTACACGGAGCCGATGTTTACGTGACGGCAGCGCCATCTGTTATGTAAGAAAAGTGCCTGTGACATACGGACGGGCAGACAGACATGACGAATCTATAAGGATTCCGTTTTTTGCCATTAGGCTACGGAAACCTAAAAATACCTATCTCCAAGCGCCATCTATCGCCGATTTTCACGAACTACGTTCATTACCAACTTGTAAATATAGATGGCGCCAGTTGTCTGCGGTTGGGCGTCCCTGAGACGTACGTTTTGTATGAAATATCATAACATTGCAGGAAGACTATCGGATGGCTTGCGGTTACGTTGTTTGTGTCCTAGATCACCTGACTACTGTTTTGTTGCTAGATAGCGAGGGTATTAAGGCTATTGTGGAGTTTGCTCTGTGGCTGCAAAAGGTGATTAGAGGCAGCCAGTGAAATTCAAAATTTCTTGTGTTTTTTTACGCAATTTTCAGGTCGGTGTCAGGTTGTACCTTTTTATCTATATTTATTACATAATTATTATAAAAATAAATAATAATAAACGGTACATCGCTCTAGCTTCGTTTGTGCAATATTAGTTAAGTACAATTTGATTTAACCAACACTGCACTGCACTTCAAGTTACAACCTGACGACGAAAAATAACTCAAAATTTGGATTTCTCGGGATAGGACCTCTATGCAATCACCTAAAATTTGGCATAAAGGCCTTGAAGCGATGATAAAAAAAAATTTGGTTTCGGACTTCCGTCTGCAATTTGTAGATATTTAAAAGCCGTTACAGGTAATCAAAGTCCCGCGATAGTACAATGACCTCTTAAAATGCTTCAAGCACCACCAATAGACCAACAAAGCAGTCAAATAACTTTAATTAGGTAATCTTTTCCGTACGTATGAGCCATGACAATGATCGCTTGACCCCTCTGACGGGTATGTCTACTTTATATCGTTCTCAGGTGTAGATTTATTGACGATTATCTCTGTGAACGAGGTGCTGCTCAAAAAACAATGGGGCTCCTAATATCGAGTCCTGCGTGCCCTGTCGATTGTGCATTAAAGAAACTCATAGTTGCTTCCGGAGGGGGTACATATTTGAATATCGAAGATTAAAATATCTACGCTTAAAATATCGATGTTCAAAATATCGAAAATGAAAATATCGAATGACCATAAAATCGAAAATTAAAATATCGAAAGTTTAAAATATCGAATGATTAAATGATCTACGTCCAATATATCTAAAATCTAAATATCTACAAAAGTTACATCGAAAGATCTAAATATCGAAATACAGATTATCGAATTTCCGAAATATCGAACCTAACAAGATAAGTCGACGGAGCCCCGCTTCGCGGGGCTCCTATTTCTGTTTGCAAGGTTTAAAGTAACCTAACACGAAGAGGATCGCGGGGTCTTTCAGACCCCGCCATCTTCGAACCTAACCTGTCCGAATCGGGGTGCCCCAAGTTCCGAGCTCGCTTGCTCGCTCTTGCATCCGAAGTCCGTCCAGCTACCTTGTTGGGTAGTAATCAGTAATTTGACTAAGGACGCAAGAGCGAGCGAAGCGAGCTCGGGACTTAGGGCACCCGGACTCGGACAGGTTAGGTTCGAAGAGGATGGCGGGGTCTTTCAGACCCCGCCATCCTCTTCGTGTTAGGTTACTTTAAACCTTGCAAAAAGAAATAGGAGCCCCGCGAAGCGGGGCTTCGTCGACTTACCTTGGTAGGTGGTTATCAGCAATTTGACTAAGGATGCAAAAGCGAGTCCGACTTTTTATCCGGTTTCTGTCCGATATTTCATCTAGTAGGTATTTTTAACATAGATATTATGAACTTAGATATTATGAACTGCGATGTATTAAACGTTGATATTTTGAATTTCGACATAACGTCTTTCGATGTCGAATGATTCAAAATGAATCATTCGACATTTAAATCAGTCGACATTTTAATCTTCGACGTTTTAAGCGTAGATATAACATTTTTCGATATTTTGTTACAATCGATATTTTAATTTTCGATATTCTGAACATCGATATTTTAAGCGTAGATATTTTAATCTTCGATATTCAAATATGTACCCTCCGGAGGACCTTCGGAAGTATGTTACCCAGTATACCTAAATGTTTCATTTTAATGAAATGTAGTCCCACTGGGTAGATTTACCGTGATACTTTTTTTCGCATGGAAGTCTCGTCCATTTATTCGGCCGAGCTTACCACTACTGTTTCTACTCCGTGTGGTCTGTGGACCAGAGGCGAGTTTCCCCCTAACCCCCAAACTCGTACCCTGTTTCTAGGGCGAATCAAATTAGATTGTCATTGACACATTAAGAAGAAAATACATTCTAACTATGATAGAGACATTCATACGCATCTACGCCCACGAAACGACAGATCAAAACTAAATTTATCCTCAAATATTACGCATTATATCAACAAACAGTTGGGAATCTTAAATGTAATGACGTGCACACGTAATGGTGTCCGGCGGCCATTTTGATGACGTCATTTTGGCGGGAACCCACATTACAAGCGTCATTTTATTTCTGTCGCTTCTATTTTTAAAATACGTGATTCTTTTAAAGAAAATGTTTGGGAAAAGTTCTGGGAAAAGTTCGTCATTGGTGTGGAAACTTGAGTTTTATTTCAAGTCTACTTCAGTGACCATACCGAGGTATGATCGGCGTACACTATGGCGTCAGTTTCGAATTCTCCCGACTAATCTGATCACGATAAATTCAAAGAAAAGATTTCAGTCGTCACAAAACCCAAAAAGTAGCATGACGCCGTAGAAACGGATTTTGTTTTGTCGACGGAGGAATAGAAAACAATGAAATAACGTACCTAGTAAGTTTTCGACGGTCTATAGCCCATTTTCCCCCATCTAAATACCTCCCTTTAATCTATGACCCGTCAGGGTCATCCATTATGTCTTATCATACAGATAACGAGCATAAACAATATTTATTTTAACTTTAGGTTATCAATAATCGAGGTCAAAGAAAGTTATCAATCATTACTTGAGCTTATTGTGTTAATTACAAGTCTTTTAATTATATTTAACTTGGGTATTTGGTATGTAATGTTTCCACTACTAGGTTGTTCATTTCCTCTAACTGGGGTATTAGTCTTACCAGGCTTGTTCCAGTGAGTGAACGAGATGGCGCTAGACAACTTGTATAGCTCTGTCACTTTCATTCGTCGGAAGCCTGGTTTTAAGACGTTGTAATACACCCCCATGTCGTCCTCTCTGCGTGAGGGAGTGGATGAGAGTCAGCGTTGTTTGTTAGCCTGATATGCGCTAAAGGTTCTTTTCCCGGGATTACGGGATTTTTTTCCATTTGTCCCCCGTTTTTTTTTTATGTATACAGGGCATTCCTCTGATACATTGGAACCTGGCAATGACCCAAATTGATTGTGACATTATTTTATTTATTTTGATAGCAGATAAAATTACAAAAGGCGGGTTAGCCCTGACATACTTTGAGGAGTTTTACTTTAATTACTCATCATTTATAATTTATGAAAAGAAATGAAATAATATAGACTGTAATAACTGAATGGTTTGTGGATTTGTCAATCGCGACTATTGGGGTCCGAGTTTGAGACCCAGCACGTATATCATGACTAATTCTATATCTATTCTACGAAGAATAGACCAAGTTTTTCTAAACAATTCGTAATTTTTTGCACGGTATGACACGGCCTATAGACTAACTATAAAGCCTGGGATACACTAGGGAACATATTGTCCCGCAAAACGACGCGCAACACTCAATATACGTGACGCTGAAACGTTGCATAGTGTGCCGCAACATGACCCGAAACATTTTACGTGATGCGGGGCATGTTGCTTGCTTCCGCCTCGAGAGCGAGCGCACGTGTCCCGCGTCAGTGTCGCGCCATTTGTCACCAAGTGTAGTCGCGTACGCAACGTGCCTCTTAACATGGCTTTAGTGTTACCACCTTCTCTTTCTTCTACGTTTCAAACTTTGTATACTATATACTATGTACGCAGCATAATAGCCACAACCTCCTCGGGCGACATTTCTATAAACACTGAGAAGTGTGGTCGACAAAATGTTCCGCGACATGTATGTCGGCACATTCCACGTAGTTGTTGAGGAACATGTTCCGCAACATGTTGCTCCATTTGTCCCCTAGTGTATCCGTGGCTTTACTGTAACATCATTATTATGACGTAAGAAATCTTTCGACGTCCTGTCATTTTTTCTATTCTTTCTACGACATTAAAAATAATAATTTAGCATTACATCGTAACGAAAGGTGAAAAGAGGGAAGGGAGGCCTTTGACCTGGGAGGACCCAGGCTTATAATAATAAGTTGGCATAACTGTGTGTTTAAGATCCTAATGTGCTATTTCTATTGTTACAGATATTGCGAGGCAGAACATAACTGGAGATTACTGAAGATATTACAAATCTGAGGTAAATATCGAATAACTAATATTATGTAACTTTATCCAATCCTCATGTAAACAATCAAGAATTAATCGTGGGTGTGTGTAAACACAAATAACATACACAAAGTATTAAATACAACACAATTATACATTTAATTTTCACTCATTAATTAGGATCGATTATTTTATCTTTAATACCTACCTACCAATTAAGTTATTTTTTTAAGAGAAATCCTCATAATGGGAATTTCTGCTGTATAGTATTTTTGTTTACAAAAATTTTAGCTCGGGTTGGTACGAGCCGTGGTAGTCAGGTGGCCCTGACTTACAAGTTGCAGGTCGTGGGTTCGAACCCAGTCAGGCGCATTACTTTGTGTGATTTATTTCATCATTGCTGCTCTCAAAACGGTGAAGGAAAACATCGTGAGGAAACGTGTCCTAGAACCAAAAATTCGAAGTCGTGTGACATCTACCAACCCGCACTGGGCCCGCGTGATTGATTTTGCCCCAATCTCTCTCACAGAGAGGAGGCCTGTGTCCCAGCAGTGGGAACTGAAGACGAAGCTCACATACACAAACAGCTAGAACCCGAACAACTAGCTCTACGCACTAACAATATTTGCACCTTACGGGAATGGAATCCGCGACTCGTAGCGCAGTAGCAACAGCTAGGCAATAATCACAAACATCGGAATCCAATTCCAAATACCTAATTACCATTCATCAAATTAACTAGACTCGTCTAGACTTCACATTCTAGTGAATACACAAATCATTTGAGCAACCATCCTTATCGGACCTTACTGCAGCACCAGGCTATTATCACCCTTAACCACATGGAGTTAGAAACGTTTATTATGTAAACAAAATCACGTGCAGTTGCACGCGAGTTTCTGGACATACTGCGATTGTTTATGTTTAGAGATAGTGGAGTGACCGTTCTGTAGTCTTCGAGAAAGTTCGAGATTCATCCCATCGGGTTGCGGAGGTTCCAACCCACCTCACATTTTATCACCATTCTCGCGCACCACTCTCTCAAACCGGTGAAGGAAAACATCTTGAGGAAACCGGCATGTCCTCCTAGAATAAAAAAATCGAAGATGTATATCTACCGACCCACACTGGGCCCGTGTTGTTCCCTCTCGCAAAGAGGAGGTCATTTCCTAGCAATGGGAACATTATATGCTGATTATGCTGGTATATGCCGACCGAAGCTAGACAGGCGTGGCTATCTTGCAGACCCGTGCGGCTATTATTGTTAAGCCAAGAGTCCAGAGCATACCTCATCTTCCTGTCCTGTTTTTCTTCCATTCTCCCCTATCAGACGTCACAGTATCATTTACTCAGTTTTATTTCATATAATTATCATTTCTTAGATAATCCTTCCATCTTTTCTTTGGCCTTCTTCTTCCTCTCCATCCATCAACATTCATACTCATCACTCTCTTTTTCACATGAGTATCAAAGCATTTCTAGCTAGTAGCTATTCTGGCAATTTCGAGAGATTTCGCGCGATAAAGAGCTGAAATAAACAACTGTCCATTTAATAGGATTGCAAAAACGAGGTCAAACAAGAAGACCAAAAAATAATCATCTTAAAAACATTTGCGAAGATTATATTGGCCAGATAACGTCATTAAAAAGAAAGTAATGTCTCTTCTTAAATTGTGTAACCTCTGTGCGACAGACAGATAAGAATAGAAAAGATGCTACTGGATTTTCAGCTGTCTGCACTGGGCTGAACGTTGCAAATCCAAAAACGTGCTCTAAATCTCTTACCTACATATTTGTACGTATCTGACAGTTACAGTTTTCTTACAAAATAATATTTGCGTTTGATAACATGAGGAAAACAAAACAAATATATAGTATTGTATCATTTCATCACGTAGGCAAATCCACTGGCTGGGCATGAAAAGAGCGTCCATCCAGTATAGTTTTACCCAATAAATTACTACCAGTCGTCTTGCCAAGCGGTGCTTCGGCAATTCTGTGCCCAGCACGCGTAGCATGACATGGTAGAATTGGGTTTTGTCTACGGAAGAATAGACATAATGACAGAATGTAGAAAATAAAATAACGTTTCTATTCTTCAGTTGGCTACGGGTCGCAACATGATCGGCCGAAGGAAATGTCTAATTGTAAAGAAAAAATTGTCTATTCTTGTTAAAACGGAACTGCAATTGGTTATTGTATTATGCTACGCGTGCATTCATAATTGTATGTGCATACAGTGTCAGCCTAACCGTAATCGGCGGTATAGCTACCAAGCCATAGACAGAAGAAAATATTTAGTACATTTTTTTGTTACTTTACTCTCATAATCCAAAAGGACGGCAATCCGTCATGACCGGCGAGAGATCAGGCGCAGAGCCAAAAGCTTGGCGTGCTCTTTGAAGCACTGGGCTGCGTTTAAATCCTTTATCCAGTTTAAATTTATACTGACTAAATGTCAAACAGCCCGTTTAAGTACACCAAGAGGTGAAAAATTATTCCAATTAAAATTTAATCTGCCCCGTTTACGGTCGTCCGCTGGTCTATGTTTTTACTGAAAGGAATAAATTTTTGCGACCTTTTTACCTCGCAAAATTTTATCCTGCTGTCAGATTGACATTAAGTTTTGTTGTTTTGCTCGATTCGCGCCGTAAAAACGAATATTTTTATTTAAGAGAGCGAATGTTATTTGTAGATTATGGATTTCATTAATATTACACCGGAAAATTATTATAAAAATATTATATTATTTGTTTAATAAACTGAGCTGTCAATTGAATTTGACAGCTAACATTGACAGAAACTTATGACTCCGTTCAGAGAACTCTCGCTAGTTTAATTTTTTTCCGGCGAAATGTCGCCGGAAGATTTAAACGCACCCCTGGGGTATCATACCGTAATTTTTTCTCACGTTTTTATACACTTTTCTTGTTTGTTTATTTGTCGTTCCGGTTGAACTTTTGCAACTCAATTTTGAGGCACTTCCCGAGCCTGCTAGCTTATAGCAGGCTGAAATTTTGCACACGCTCTGAGTTCTGATGACAATACATGACTAGCTAAGAAACGTCATAACAAATCCAATATGGCGGCCTCCCCAAGATGGCGGACTGGCTGTTTGAAATCCACCCCCATTATATGGGTATCAAATGAAAGGGTTTGCTGTCAGGAATACGAAAAAAATAGTCACGTGTCTTAAATCCAATATGGCGGACGTCCAAGATGGCAGACTGGCTATTTGAAATGCATCCCTGTGATATGGATATCAAATGAAAGGGTTTGCTGTCAGGAGTACCTACGAAAAAAATAGCCACGTGACTTAAATCCAATATGGCGGACGTCCAAGATGGCAGACTGGCTGTTTGAAATCCACCCCCATGATATGGGTATCAAATGAAAGGGTTTGCTGTCAGGAACACGAAAAAAATAGTCATGTGACTTAAATCTAACATGGCGGACGTCCAAGATGGCGGACAGGCTTTGAGGCACTTCCCGATAAGCTAGCAGGCTGAAATTTTCGGGGTAGCTTCAAATCCGATGAACAAAGATAAAAATAATAAAATAATTAATAGATTTAAATAAAATCTAAAGACCGAAGATCTATACCTACACGTCATGTAAGTAAATATATCCCATAAATAATCCCTTAAATAATATACGCCCCCACGTTTTGAGTACGCACTGGGGCATAAGCACTGGGGTATCATACCGTATTTTTTTTAAATTCCGGGTTTTTACTGAGTTTTTATTTGAATGTTTCACTTTTTGCCTAACCCAGCAAATCAAATCTAAGATGCCATAGTAGACCAATCAGAATTTGTGAACGGTGGGTTACTGTGGAGTTTAGTTTAGTTTATTGTATCTAAAGGTTACACAGTTACAAAATTGACTTAGATGACAGAATACAGAAGGAGAACCGAAAATGCCAGTGCATTATCGGTACTTAAAAAAGGAAATCCTGTGCTATAAGTACCAGCAAACTTTTTAGTGTCACAGTATGGTAATACACATTTTAATACTAGCATGCTAAGCAAATTAACCAAAACAAAAGGAGTATTTTCCTTCAATGATATTTTAAGTAGGTACTTCCCCGGGCCAGGTCTTCCACTAATTATCATGATGTAATTATAAACAACAATTAAAATGATCACCTGTTTGTTGACCCCCGATATGTTATTTATAACTCCAATGACCCCCTGAACCTGTTTCCTCATTGAACTAGATACATGTTGTGTAATCTACTTCACTGATGAGCGCGTGGGCACGTCGTGGCGCTTATATGTGCTCTTGCGCATGTTTAAACTGTGGGGGTGTATTTACAAGGTTGGGGTCACAAGTGTGGGGGTCTGGGTATTGAATGGGGAAATCAATTACCCGACAGTTTGATTTTCAAAAAATATTTGAGCCGTATTTTTCTTTTGTAATGTAGATAAAATTGTAGAAGAGGCGACGCTTCTAAAATTAAAAATTTGAACATTTTTAGTACGTTTTTGATGGGTAAATAGCTTTTTTTGCAATAAACAAAAAAAAGGTTTGTTGGAACAGGCCGCCAGAACATAATATAAAAAAAAAGATAAAAAAACTTACAAACTAAACAATAAATACCGTATGACTTCAACTTACTATCATAGATTTGCAATTTATAGATGCTGTCAACCACGGTACGAGTCTGGGGTCAAATTTGAGTTCCGTATGACTCTTTCACACCATAAGTCCTCCTGCTCTGGGGGAGCAGGATTTATTAACAGACTTCACTGACGACCTTCAGTTTCCCTTTGCGTCCCAGGCAGGTTAGCCGTTTAATAAAGTCCTTCGACCACGGACCGGAAGAGGCAGGCCTCTCACTCAAGTGGATCGACGACGTCGTGAGAGTCACGGGCAACCGATGGATGCAAGTTGCGAAATGTCGTTCATCGCTGTGATCAGGGGGAGGCTTATGTTCAGCAGTGGTCGTCTTCCGGCTGCTGATAATGATGATAGTCCTTCGAGTCCGTATCTAGTCCTTCGAGTTCCTATCTAGTCCTTCGAGTTCAAATCTAGTCCTTCGAGTTCAAATCTAGTCCTTCGAGTCCGAATCTAGTCTTTCGAGTTCAAATCTAGTCCTTCGAGTTCCTATCTAGTCCTTCGAGTTCAAATCTAGTCCTTCGAGTTCCTATCTAGTCCTTCGAGTTCAAATCTTGTCCTTCGAGTTCCTATCTAGTCTTTCGAGGTCTACTATCTAGTGTACCACGGTAGTAGATAACCCTTTCTCTAATAAACACTTTGTATCGATAACCGTTGACATGAAAACATTATGTTTTCCAATGATTTATTGATTAGATAACCATGTTTGAGACATTCTGTTTTGCAGTGGTTAGTGTGATTAGATACCGAAAACACATTTAAAGACACGGGAAAATGCTGATGTGCATGTAAATTCATCGATATCTGCCTAAGCTTTTTACCAGCCAGGCGCATAATTACTTTGTGTAATATTTATATTCCATCACCACTGCTCTCAAAACGGTGAAGGAAAACATTGTGAGGAAACCAAAAAATTCAGACATCGCGTGGTGGATTACAGGCAAGCCCACTTCCTCTTATGTTGAGGCTACGCTAGGTCGCAACGCGATCTGCGACACATGAGCGATTAAAACAGACATATTATGAGTGCTCACGCGCAAAGATCGCTGCCTTATATTATAGCCTCAGAATTACAGAAAGGAGGCCTGTGTGAACATTAAAGGCTGGTCATGCTTATGCTATGCTGTGGCTTTGCATAAACATTTGCCAAATAAAGGCGTAATGCTACTCATGATAGGTTATCACCACTTTAGGCTTGACTACCTACCGCTGAAGGCACGTAGTAATCTTTGACATCCACGTTAATCTTGCCACGAGAAAACAAACAAGTCCTTATCTCGATGTCAATTAAGTCCACAGTCAATAGTAATTGTAAGATTAACTAATTATTATTTACTTATTTTCTCATGATATGAATTGTAGCAGGATAAACCTTGGGGTGTGTATGGAAAAATAATATGTTGTACTATATTTTGTTAGCAGCTTTGCTCGCGTTACATCATAAAAACATTTGAAATAGGTATATAAACAGTCGGGAACAATGTACGAGTAGCTTCCTACTAAAAATAATAGATCGGGAGTTCCAAATAGTATAGGCCTGAGAATGCTTCCTTGACGTACTCCATGGTAACATTACTTAAAATCCACTTACACGAGACTTCTTAATACTATTATCATCCAAAATGATGTTCTCGAATCTTATATTAGCTGTAGTGATATATTAACAGAACTAAAAACAATGTAACAATATAAGAGATAATACTGTCACATAATTTGGAAGGTGAATCAGAAGCTTCCGTTCATTCAAAACCTTGGAAGAAGTGAGATGATAGTAAGTCAGTGTTAATTATTATAATACAAGCTACTATACAAGTTGGGAGGTCTATTCTAATTATAATTCGCACTTAATTAATGATAACTAAAAACAGAATTTACATAGTTGTTAGTTAGTTTCTTAGGGTATTTATGAATGCCTGTTTCAATGTTTGTAAGCGCACCCACGTTATAGGAGAAATTCCTAGTGTGGGCATAGTCTTTTTTTTTTAATACAAACTTGAAAAAATCTATTAATTTCACCCTTGGAGGATTCACTAAAGGGCAAAGATGTACTCATAGTACAAGAATATTTTAATCTACGATGGCTGTCAATGTGGGATTCAAATATGTGACGTATGATCAGTATAATACAGCTTTCACGTGGCATCCCATGTGTTTCAGAGATAAATATGTAGTAAAATGTACACGTATTTGTAATAATCACTAATTGCCCGTACATTATTTACTAAGTCTTAGGTAAATATTTATATTTATGTGCCTGTAAATTACATAATATATTATCACGTTCGTAACTAACTGGTAGTCGCACAGGTTGATCTTCAAGGTTGAGCCGCGCTAGCAGAGGTTGTTTTGTTAATGGGTGATCATTTATCATTGCGAGTTTCGTCTGTGGCTCAGAAAGAACGTAAAGCCGTTGGACACGGCTAACTGTGACTGACATACTGTGTTGTAAAGGTCATATAGGCACTCGCTCCAAGTGAAATAAGGATATTCGGCTGTATCTGATTCGACTAAATACCGATCCCAACATTTACGGTGGTTCCGCCCTAGGTCATTAATTAGCCGAAAATTTGGTCATCAATTAACCCCAATTTAATTATCTAGAATGATTGACCGATAAACAAGCTACCATAAAGTATAAATATGTCACCCATTTGACCCAATTCTCACTTATTTTTCTACCTCCGAAGTAAACACATCATAATGTTGCGCGCGTCTCGTCAGTACCTAACTCTTTAGCAAAACTGTTTGTGTAACTGTGAATTCTCAGAATGGCATTGTTTATGAGTGGTGTTTTTGACACGAATTTCAAAGATAAAGGTATGTTTTTATTAAATAGTTATATTTTTAAGTTTTGTTGTACCTATTATGACGTATTTTAGGTGCTACGCCGCACAGTATTTCTACCAAATATATACCTTATATTTGACTTCACATAGACCTACAAAAAAGGTCAATCATAATCGAATATTCTCACATGTCTCATATTAAAGATTAAACTGTCTATTTTGAAAATATAAAAGGTTTGTTTGCATCCTGTTGCATCTTTAGTTGCTATATAGCCTCTACGACCGCGTACGCTCTCTCGTAGCATGGTCTACGAAACAAACGTAAATCTATATATATAAAAATCAATGCCACTTTTCGTTGTAATTATATAACTCAAGAACCGGCTATCCAAACCAAATGTTTAGGCTTTGTACGCACTATTTAGTAGATGGTTTATGTGATGTTTGCACGAAATCGGTCGAGCGGTTCTTCATTATTCACACTTTTTGTAACAAATTAATTCAGTAAATCGTCGTTGCGACTAGACCTCACAAGTGTCACTTTTGGCAAAATCACTTATAGACATTTTGGAGCTCTATCAAATGCAGTAACTCTAATGTGTATACGACATTTCTATTGTAATTTATTTACCGATTTCAAGATCTAGCTACTATAGCTATACTAGCTATTTACCGCAGAAAAGGAAATTTTGAACCGTATATCTTAACCTGGAAAAGGTGCACACTATTATGGAAGTCGAAAGTGTTTATTCCACTATGAAATATGTCTCTTGATTTCTTAAGTTTTACATTCTGCTGATTTGGATTTTCTTTTACAAAGATGCTAATTTCCTTATGAATTATTCATTTTTTCAAAAATGGGAAATCAGTCCCCAATTTATCAATGCTGTCAAATCAAATTAATTTATTTGTGAAACATAGGTTTTACAGATGGATCTTATGAACTAAATAGTGCGCTATGTCTTGTCAATTTTGACATACAAATATTTTAAGGGGGTGTTTACTCCTTTACGCATGCTTAGAACGTATACTAGTGAACATTACACAGAAGTGATGATGATAGTGATGATAATGAATGTCTTCAAAGGAATGACTTCACGCTGTCATTTTTCTTTCACAATATTACAACAATTCTCGATAACGGCGCAGTGACTGCATTGTTTCGCGGAAATCGTGGTCACTATTCATTAGGTAATCTAAAGTTATTATCACCATGATATCATGCCAGTAATCCCCGAAGGATTAAGCAGAGGCAGGGCCGGATCGTAAGTAGGTATAATTATGGGACCCTGGGCTAATAAGGGCCTAAAACGTTAAGGGCTATTGAAGGAACACCGCGGATTTTAGTTAGTACAAGTCTGACAGTCCCTTCCGCTCCACCCAGGATGGAAGACTCATTTGAAAATTTTATCTCGCTTAAAAATGGGCCTGCTCAGCAAAAATAATAAACATTTAATTAAATACAAATCGTGTTAACAACATAGATACCCGACGAAAAAACCCTACTATCCTGCTTTCAATATGAGTTTGGTTGTGGGCCCTTTATGTCCATGGAGCCTTGAACCCAAAAAGCCCTTATATAAATCCGTCCCTGGGCAGAAGTATAGGTACTTAATAGTTACTAGACCAAATATTCCGTTGGCAGTAATCATCGGTGCTGACCAGTTTGGAACTTTCATTAAAATAGCAGAGAGTTTAAAATTCAATAGCAATCTCAGTGATACAATTGTGTTGTTGGATTTTCGAACTTTTGTTTCAGTGTTTACAGTTTCAAAAATAGCAATATCAATGTTTCTTCCGACATTTTCTTTCTGTCATGGATTATCGATTCAATGGATTAATTTCTTGCTGTAATTATTAGTTATTATGTTGTTAATTACAATTGGTGTTAATTATAGAAAGTGTTTATAACATACCTCTGTAATAACTTAATTATAACTGAAAAAATATTTCAGGTATGTAGAGTTCCTTGTAAATGGTTTTTCTATTGGTTTTTGCTGCCTTTACATCATTTACAGCAGCACGGGTTCCGTCGGCTCTGATGGGCCCATGGATGGGTAACTATTTATTACATAACTAGCAGTTTGCCGAGGTTTCACCCGCTTTTCGGATTCTTTCGGAAAGCTTTGGCTCCGGTTATCATTTTGACCCTCTCGCATTTATCGGCGTTTTGGTCATCGAGATTCCGTATTCTACTTCTTTTTGGCATGGCAACAGTCGGGGACAAAATGGCGCCACTCTTTTCACCAACCATAGATAATTAATGATAACATAAAAATTAAAATAGATAAATTAATGTTAATTTACGAACAAAAAAGGCCTTGACATTCGAATTTTAAAATGTGTAATCCTGATAAGAAGTTCGTTGACTCCGCTTATCGTATCATGTTCATATTTTAAATTTTTAAATGTTGATAATGTCATATTCATTCGTATGTTCCATTCCATAGATAATAAAGATTGGTTTTATTTGTGGATAAAAATGTATGGAAAGAAAATGTGTCAGAGGTTTTTTTTATCACTCATTTGTTGAGTGTTTTTGGTACTGGAATCAAAGTTGATATTTTTTTTCCTGTCGCACTGAATTGAGACGCATTTGTTTAATATTCGTGCAAAATGATGCAAATAATAGGAGCTGATTGGCAAGAGCACACTCTTTATAATTTTCTGAGCAGATATGAATTTATAAACAAAAAGCGAGAAAAAAAAAAACTCATTCGGGCAAGTGCGAGTTGAATTCAGGCATGAATGGTTCCGTTATCGTACCATTATTTGTAATTAGAAGAAAAACTGTGTGGAAGATCATGGAATGGAATTTTCCTGTAATCTATAGGCAAAGGATTATTTTCTTTTTTCTTTTCAGAATTGTAGACTCAGTAGTTTCGGAGATAAGGCAGGGTACGGTCATTTTTCGTCTACGTCTGCGGGGAGAACTCATTTGATAATTTTATCTCGCTAAATAAAAATGGGCCTGCCCAAAAAACTATTTACCAGTTAATTAAATACAAATCGTGTCAACTAGATACCCGAAGAAAAAACCCTAATATCCATTGTCTTCAATTGGAGTTTGGTCGTGGGCCCTTTATGTCCATGGGGCCTTGAGCCCAAAACCCTTATACAAGTTCGCCCCTGGGCAGTGCAGGTAAACCTAAAAATGCAACTACATTTTGAAATATTTCTGAAACTATTTATATTATAATTTCAAAAAAATATGTAATCCTCATAGCAAGCCTTTTCATTTGATATATCACAGTATCACACGAAGCAGTTTCAAAATATATTAAAAAAAAATCCATCTTAGCAAAAAAAAAAACGCAATCATCAAAACTTAAAAAAAGATAGGTATATAGTACGGATAACGTCACACAATTTAAAAATAAACAATCTTCTAATACTTTTATCTATGACAGACGAGCACAAATAAAAATTAATAAAGGACCATGCCCATATTAGTATGGAGCTGAAAGTCGGTAATGTCATGCAATGCCCAAATTGCAGCTCTATGTCATACGATAGCTTTTTAGCGATATTTTTATGATATCTAGGTTTAGTGTTATTTAAAGCACCGATTCAAAAGATATTGGACATTAAACATGATAACTTCCTGCTGGTTTTTTATACATTTTATCGTTTATAGACAGCATTGCTAATAGTTTTTCACTAGGAACTTCATGATCATCTTATTGACTTATCAGATAAACATGTCAGTTAAGATTTTTTATCGAACAGAAGAGCAAATCGGAAAACACACAAACACAGCAGCAGACGCACAGGCAGAGTGAATGAGTGAATGAGTGTCAGGCATTTTCATTTTAGTTTTTTGGAATGTTTTTGACTTGGAGCTAAGTCTTTTGAGCCTTTACTTCATTAGGTTTTGACTTCAATTATTATATAATTATTATGTTTAATTGAAGCCTAGATATACTTTAACATTACCACTAAGTACTTTTATCTTTTACTGTTGAGTGTCTGGAGACATCCTTTAGATCTTTTAGTAAAGCAGTAATTATTAATCACTTTTGTGACTAATATCTATCATGTTGGGTTTTATCTTGCCGATCGAATCAATAATAATACGCAAATAAAACCGCAACACTACAATAATAGGTATTCGTTATCATTGGTAACAAAACTATCACAACGAATGATTCGAACGATTTATATAAATGGGCCAAAGGACATGATTCCAAACCGTAATAAATGAAGAATGATTGAATGATGATAAGTACTGCAATGTCAACAAAAAGTCTTATTTTTTTAATTTTTTAACCGGTGCTTTACATGATTTCAAATATACATCATAATTCTAGTTTTTTTTTACTAAAACAATCTTGTAATATACTTTATCTGGGCGTTTCTGGGGCACAGATGGGCATGGTCCTTTACCTGTCGCATGTCGTGTAAAGATCAGGGACAATCGGAAGTACGGAAGTCTTACGACCTTAGAATACCGGTTTCAAACTCACTTGATTTAGTTTGATTAAATTATATATGTATATGTACAGGAAATGTTAATGTGTGATGTCATAAGTAGGAATATTGCTATCCGTGTTTAAAATCAGGTTATTTTTTATCTAAAAGACAGATGTGTTACTGGGGAGTTGATTTCGTAGTAAAAACTAGTTTTTTAGTTTAAAATGGGTTTGCTCTTCACTGGTATGTTATGGGTAATCCTGAATATTCATTCCCATCTGCCCCCTTTGACCTTGTTTCATGTAATTTTGACGTCCATAAAGTACTGAGCCACCTTGACGTGCTTTCCGATGCACGGAGGAAACTGCGTATGTTATGGGCGATACTGGTCATTTATTCCCATTTGCCCCCTTTGAGCATGCCACAAAGGAAGCCAGCACGAAGAGAGAAAGAAAATTGAGTACATTAATTTATTAAAATTAAAACTAAACAAATCGTTTAATGTCAAAAGGGTCTCAGTTTAGCTTAATGCCAGATGGCAACACAAAGTTTGCCTTATGACGCTGATTTTCAGTGGCAGCACAAACTGCTATTGGCTCGAAATCTTAGCCAATTTCTTTGTGAATGCCGAAGACATTTTATGAAAAGCTCATCAGAGTTATGATAATTATGTTTATCTAAGTTTAATTAATTTAAAAAGAAAATCCCCGATACCCAAACTTCAAGATAAGAATATCTACAGACAACCTTTTTTTGCGACATATTTAACCAGTGGTATCTAACGAAATATAATAACAGGTGGTAGCACGAATAAGCAGTGTGAACGTAAAGTAAATAAATTCTATTTTAAAAATTGAAAACCCATTTCACGTAATTATTACTATTTACATGTTACGGGACGACCCCCTTTTGCGAAGCAGTCATGCTAGCGAAAGAGGAGGCGGGATGCGTGAGGCACAGCACCGCCGGCCGCGAGAGTCGCCCACGGCATCGGACGTCGCGAGGCGATTTCCTACCACCGAAGGCGTGGCACGCCGTGGCGCCTATCCACCCACTTTTCAAAGAGGGGTCTTAACCGCCGCAATCGTAACGTGCCCGGAAGGAACATCGTTGATTTTAATCTGTACGAATCTGGCAGACCCCGTCGACAAGGGCGAGTTAGACACGGAAACGCGCGTATCGAGCGCGGCAGCAGCCGTATGAGGTGCGCCTCCTTGGCGCTTTGTGTATGTATTTCCATATACAAAGCGCTAAAGCTAAAGTATTATTTTATTTTCGATTAAGGAATCAAAGTATTTACAGGCGCCTGCGCCTCCGATATCAGTTCAAAATGTTAATTATGTGAAAACAACTAACTACGGAATCACCTGATTTAAAAAATATGATAAAAGGCTTAAAATGTTACTAAAAGTAAATACCATTCGACAAGCTAAGCGACCTCTGCTTATCACCACGTGAACTATACGTGATGTACCAGACGGTGATATCTTATCAGTGCGCGGGACACATGCGATTTAACAGACATTTTTTGTCTCCATATTTACTTGTGGTTTCATTTTTTCTTATGGTGTGTTTTTTTCCCTGAACTTCTAGGAAGTCATTTATAATCAGCCTATAATGTTCCCACTGCTGGGAGGCAGGCTTTATCTCTGTCAGGGTTGGCATGATTAAAACAAGTTGTTTTAAAACACCTGTTTAAAACAGTGTTTAAAAAAGTTTGAAATTAAACAGTGTTTTTTATTACCCGTTTCAACTACTTTTCAAGGCAGATGAATGCATATAAAATGAAAATAAATTAATATTCAGGTGTCTAAATAGTTTGACATAAAATCTTTTTAGTCTAATGCCATTGTTATGTCATATTTTTAACTTTTAATGGCATTATAATGAAATGATGCTTAAAATTATTAGAAAAAAAAACATCAGTTTTTTCCATTGACCATTTTTCGTAATAATTTCATTACAAAGGGCGAATTTGAAAAGATGTAGTCTAGAAATGAAACA
This sequence comes from Agrotis clavis, assembly GCA_954870645.1. Taxonomy (NCBI): domain Eukaryota; kingdom Metazoa; phylum Arthropoda; class Insecta; order Lepidoptera; family Noctuidae; genus Agrotis; species Agrotis clavis. The sequence continues at coordinate 9,699,647 of OX940946.1, forward strand.
TAATTGATTTATACGTTTAGACATCAACAAACAAAGTGGAACTAATTTGAAAAAAAAAACCAGAAACTAAAAAAAAACAAAAAAAACCCTTTGTTTAAAACATTTTGAACAGTTTGTTTTATAAATTTGAAAAAAAAAACTGTTTTTTTTTCAACCCTGAATTCTCTGTAAATGGTAGTGGGCTGTCCACCACGCGGGCACAGTGCGAGTTGGTACTCGTAAACTATGTCATTTTTTTAGAATTTTTTGGTTCTAGAACATGCCATGTTTGGGTCGGAAACCACTACGACTGCAACTCGTAATTCAGGCCTGCCTGAATTACGAGTTGCAGGGCCTGCCTTGCCTGGTCTTTACGACTGATGGCCCAGTGCACACATGTGGAATTGTGGATAAAACTCGCTGTAATTAAATGTCATTATTTTTATCACTTATTCAATATGTTAACGGTTTCTTTTACACTTTTTAAATTATTTCTTACAAAAAAAAAACTATTGTCCGCTGGTGTCAGGAGTAGGGTCCGAGCTACCGTTGGTTAGGGCTCCTCAAACTGCGAGTCGTATCGACCAGTGAATACTGCCAACTGAATCTTGGCTTATTTTCAACCACTAATAGACAGCTCTAAATGGCCTCGTAATAGTACATTATGATATAAGTGCGGTAAGTTAATAATTACAGCTGAGGCGATATTGCTAGCACGAGCCGTAAGGTGAGTGCTATAAGAAAGCAGAGGCTGTAATTATCAAACCGCACGTATGTCATACGACGTTTTATAACACATTTGTGAGTAAATAAATAAAATAATTACAGCAAAAAGAAAAAGCACGCGGAATAATTTTTACTTTTTCACAAATTAGCGATGCGCGCATCAGCGTCTTTTGTTTATGGCAACGGCACAAAAACAGCCAGTATTACTAATAAAGTAAATTCATACTTTTGTGTTTTTATTACAAATAAATGGTTGTAATTAATTGTCAAAATTAATTAAATTAAAGAATAAAATGTTTATTTATTATATTTCATCTCCCAAAGTTAATTTTATTCATAAAACGTTGACGACTTTTCTGACATAAAAACTCTTTGCTAATATTTAAAAAAGTACCGTTCGTTTTAGACGGAGCATCTTGATAAACCGTGCGTTTTACTTTACCATTACGCACTAGTGCGTAATAAGATACATTACGATACTGAAATAGGTGCAGTAAGAGACCTTTTACGAGCAAATGTGTTATAAAATGATAATAATGACTATTTCTTTTACTTTAGAACACATAGATAACCCAAATCCCCCTAATCATACTGACACCTGAACTTGTTCAACGATAAAACTTCCATCCAAAGATACCTAGAAATAATCGAAAATAACAAAATCACGTGTATTGAATGATATGCAATTTTATTCTCGCCCTAAGGTCAAAGTTATCTGTGCTAACTTTAGAGTTTTCGCCTGCTGTGGGTTAATTCCACAGATAGGAATAAATATTTATTTGAAATCATTTTAGGAATAAGCACATTCAGTCTATAATATTTCCTCTCCTGTGACACACGCCTCCTCTTTGAGTTCGCCTCCTCTTTGGGTAGATGTCAAATGTCTTCGAATGGAGCTTAAACATTACTATTATTTCTCATTCATCATCAAATCAGGCGTAGGACGTCCACTGCTGAACATAGGCCTCCCCTGTAGATTTCCAATAGAACTGGTTGTATCCATCGCGATCCTGCGGGCGATCATCACGATCTTATTGTCTGTCTATTTTGCGGGTCAGACGTCTCACGCTGCGCTTGTTTCGAATCTCAAACTATACAACTCTATCGGCCATCAAATCTGCGTGCTTTATGGCCTGCTCACTGCCACTTCAACTTGCTAATTCGCTGGGCTATGTCGGTAACGTTGGTTCGACTACGTGTCTCCTCACCTATCCAGAAGACGCAGGTTCGAACCCTGCTTGCAGCTAATTTTTCTTTTCCTTAAAAATATCTCCTCATTTCTGAGCTTAGCCCTCTCCTTTGGGCCCATTCACATTACTCTGGCATTATTTTGAGGTGTATTCCCATTAGCCCCACAGACTTCGTCCCTGTCCTGGGGCGAACGGGAAAAGCAATAGCTAGTGAAATGGCAGTGGTAGATATGATTACTTATCTCGTGTCCGTCCGGAAACGCTGTTGAGATAGAGAGGTCATTAATCTATTTTAACTATCATATTTTTGGACAGACGTCCCCATCGCCACTTGAGATAAAGTGATTACTATGATTATTATGTATGCATATTGCACAAAATGTATACAATGTCATTCTTATTAATTATTTTAAACGCATTAACGCATGCGACGCGCATCGTAAAGATGATTTTTTGAGGAAAGAATTTTTTTTTAGATTGCAAGTGGGATTCGAACCCGCGTCTTCTGGATAGGTACTCCAGACGCCTTAACCAACTAGGCCATTGCAACCCACACCTGCAAGCTGAAATTCTCTATTCCTCATTTCAACGCTTTTCGGTAGCGTAGCGCCATCTCTTGAATTAGTGTTTAACTAACTTGCAATGGCCTAGTTGGTTAAGGCGTCTGGAGTACCTATCCAGAAGACGCGGGTTCGAATCAAATGTCATTCTTGCCTGTAAAGGGGGTTCCTGGTGTCCTGAAATACAAGCCTCGGCTTAGTTTAGGCACCAGTCTCCCGCAAATAAATACATATAGTGATCATTTTTATTCAAATTACAAGTGTTAGCTGATAAGTATAGTAATTATGTGGAATAAAATAAACATTATTATTATACAGGGTGTACCGTAAATAATGGATCAAACGTAACCAGTAGGTAGCTTACCTGAGTTCCAACAACTAATTTGAACAATAGCAAAAAAAACCGTTGCGGTAACCAAGATATTTTTTTTTAATAATTTTTCTTATTTCTCAACCCTAATTCAGTGTTCTTAATGCTTCGTAAAAAAAAACTTTTTTTTTAACATTTTTTTCTAAGGCAATTTAAATGATACTTTAAAATCCGCTATCCCATAAAATTAGCTATTCAGAAATATTTGACAAAAATTATACATAATAAAAATACATTCATTTGTAGCGACCAATCTATGTACAAAATTTTAAAACGGTATCATAAAAAATCACAAAGTTAGAAGCTTGATATTACCTGGTTGTCCGTTCAAAAACATGCTCATTTTGCGGTACACCCGCGTAAACCGCGTCTGCTGTGTTATACACTCGTGATAATAGTTTGGCAATAGGGACCTAACCGTACGGTGATTGTATTGTAATTAACTGGTACTATAATTAAAATATTTTTGAAAAAAAAAAATAACATGGTGTAAAAATTATTGGAATCGAATCAGTTACTGATTCTTAACAAACTATATTCAGGTTTCGCATATACCAAAAATAATGTTGTATATTATGTAGCTGTATTTTCCTTAAGTTCAAGTTTAGAGATATTTTTTTTAAATAAAGCTGTAGAAACAACACGTTAAGCCGTTGGTCCCGTCTGTCATTTGTAGATCTTTGGCAGTCGTAACTATTAAGTCAGAAGCTCGAAATTCTGACAACCAGTCTTACCAAGAGATAACGTATTACCCAGTTACTGAGTTGGTCAAATAGGCAGTCGCTCCATGTAAAATACTGAGCTGCATCTGGTTCGACTGAAAGCTGACCATTGCCCGTGTCGGTAAGACAAGCCCAGTCTTTAGTTGTCTTTAAAAACTTGGTAGCAAATCATTTTCATTCTCTGTAATGTTGTTTATTTATTTTTTGCCCCCTTCTTAATTATCATCACCAATCTACTTTCTTTCCTCTGCCATTAATTTGTTAGAGAACACATAATATACATATATATTTTTAATTGTATTTATAGATGTAATATATTTTTAAATTTTAAGTAGCCTAAGTTATCTATAATTATGATTTCAACTGTTTTTCTTTTAAATTTTGTAAAGTAGAAGTCGACATGTATTTTCAGTGCACCACCGACTACCTCCACCTTTTTATTTTAAATCCGTAGTTTCACTAACAGGTTGTCTGGAACATATCGCTATTAGCGATAAGACCGCCATTGTAACCCTAGAATTAGCAATTTCATACAACAAATGTGTAACAATTTTGGTGTGCAATAAAGTATATTCTATTCTATTCTATTCTGACTCCAACATGTTTATTGGTGAAAAGGCTAGGCAGATGATGATGGGCCTAAAAACTACAATTAATTATTAAAAAAAACACGCCTGCTATACCAAAAAACTAAAAAATAAGTGATTAACTGCAAAAACATAAATTTTATTTGCAGCTTTAATTTTTTTAACAGCCTGAAAAAGCTCTTAAAATATATAAATGAATATATATATATACTTTTTTTGATATATTTTAGGAGCTTTTTCATATAATATAATATATGAAATATTGTAATGTAACACGCTCATGTAAAAATACATCATACGTCTGCCTGAATGTTACGCAAAAAAAAACAGACATTTTATAACGCCCCTTATCTATAATTGACTATCGATAACTATATGCGAATACTATAGTATATGCGAAAACGTATGTCACTTACGTCACTTTGACGTTTCATATTTTGTAAATAAACACGTAACTGACCAGAATAATGTGTGTTAAATTGTGAAAATTATCCATTTTACGAGTGTTTTAATTATTTACATTATCCGACTTTTCCGAATGTTATTATTTGGCTCGATACTTGACAAGTGCGAATTTCCTGGCGGAATCATTTTTTCTTTTCTACATTTCAAACATCGCTATTTAAGACGGTAGAAATCTTTCTACACGCTGTCATTTTGTCGACAAGAAATGTCAAAAAGTCGCAATACCGTATTATCGCAAGTCTTTCTAGAAAATTGTCTAAACTTTCCATTTAATATTGAATAAAATCTCTTACTTGTTTGCTTTCTTTTTCTATATCAGAAAGATACGAGTGATCGATAATTGTCTTGTTATAACTGGATTTATTTGATAACGATATTTTTTTGGAAACCACTCGTCATTAGCTGTTTTGACAATACTGCGAAGGATTAGATGTTATCACTTTATCAATGATCGTTTCAAAATAGTTCCGTTGGTGACTGAAATAAAGATTCCATATTGGTAGCTATCTACAAACAATAGGCAGTTACCGCCACACCGGGGCGCCAGGTTTGCAACTTCTTATTTTTTTCTCGAGGTATTTAGCAAGTTGCCAAAACCATTACACACATAGGTACTAAATATATAAAGAAAATATTGTTCTGTAGAAGGGTACGGTATGTCTCATTTTTCATGGTCTCGTCTCGTCGTTTGTAAAATTAGTCATGTGGATAAAAGAAGAAAAAAGGCGTGTTGGAGTCAGCGACTTCTTTAAAGGCGTGGCTTTGCCTTGTCACGAGATAAAAAGTTGCTGATTGATTTCGGCATTCACTTGTAACAGAACAGCGAGCATTCGTCGTTTTTAGTTTTGTCAAACTGAACGACGAACAGAGCCAAACATAGAGTCAAACATAGCTATGAACATTTTCAAGATATTTCTAGCGAACGCTCTAGTCGTCAATTTTTGTTTTCGTTTTGATGATGTTGGACTTGCTAAGACTACTTTAGTAGGCTCGTCAAAAATCTCGCCAGAACGCACGATAGAATGCTCTCTAAAACGTCGTCTCAAGTTTGTTTTTCTGTACTAGTTAATCAGCACCTTAACCCCCTATTTTATGTTATTTTTCTTCTCTCGTATCAACACGACGATGTGAGGGGCCAACATCCCTTGAAATAATTGATTTGTTGAAAGATATTAAAGCTCTTCAACCCTATACATAGCTTTTATTTCAGCATCACTTTACAACCGTATGGTGTCTTTAAGTCAAAAGTGAATAGGTTAGGTTAGGTCTAGGCAAGCGTGCTTCACTGTCGTATCATTCGAGCCTATTGCTAAACAAATGAAAGGGTACCTTAACAGGGTGTCGAGTCTGCTAATTATTAGTCAGAATGGCGCCACAATGGCGATTCAATTGTAGTGCTTATTCGAACCATTTTTTACTGCTGAGTAAAAAATGGTTCGAAAATTGAAACGCCATTGTGGCGCCATTCTGACTAATAATTAGCAGACTCGACACCGGCTGAATGTAAGAAATTGTTCAACCAATTTGAAAAATTCTTTCATTTTTACCAAGTGCCAATATGTGATATGTTTCCTGAATGCGAAGAAAGTCGCGGGCAGATCTTAGTTATGACTAGAGATGGTTTGAGAGCAAAAACATTTATGAACAAAATTGGCATAAACTTGACGTATTGGGCATATAAATAAGTTTACGCCCAAATAAATGCCCGGTTGCTGGGTAAAAATTAAGAGAAACTTAACTGGGTAAAAACCCCAGGCAGAAGGCATTTGTTCGGCGTTTATCGTACTTTTACTCAATGCACTCAATATTTATAATATCTATGGCATAAATCGAACTCTAGTCATGACTTAAGCATGCCATACCAGATGCATTTCAAATATCTGTCTGCCATAAACAAGATTCTTGTAATTTTTGGCTAAATGATGCTTGTAATTTTAATAGAGTAGGCGGGATTTTGTCCTTTTGCCAAAATTCTGGCGCACTTGTACCAAACAAAGATGTTGTATGTAGACGAGTTTGTTTTACCGTGACCCCGGAACATAACAGGCTACTGAAGGACACCGTGGATTTTAGTCAGTACAAGTCTGACAGTCCCTCCCGCCCTGCCCGGGGTGGGAGGACTCATTTGATGATTTTACCACGCTAAAAAAAAAAAAAGACGAGTTTGTTTAAATTCGTCTTAAAAGTTTGTAATTTTTGTTTTTTTTAGTCATAAAAGCCCGACTGTCCCTTTCACTCCATTTTCGCGGGTTTTACAATTTTAGACGGTGGCGTTCAGCGCTCGAGCTCACAAACTTGGATTATTCAATGGGCCAATATCATTATACAAGCCTGCAAGCTTTTATGTATAAAGTTACTGGAATATACGATGTGTGACAACAGTGCCTCCTAGTAACCACATGGGGGCCATCATAATTTGTCAATTCTTCCCAAATTAATATTTTGAGCATTTCTTGGGTTTTATTTTTTGTAAAAACTCAAATAAAACCTTAAAAAAGGTTATGGTGAATATTAAACTTGACACGTACTTCATTATGCCGCTTGTGTCCCTATTAATTCACATCTCTGTTAGGTACTTCGCACGCGGTGCGATCAATTTTATAGTCTCCATCACCGACTTCGCACATAGGGTAACTTGTACTTACATCAAGGATCAATTAATAAACAATTACTTCAGGAACATCTGTGTATTTATTAAGCCAAGATAATTCTACGCACGTGCGATAGATACCTTCCTACGTGATCATCCCTTTTCGAAAAGGTATTAAAAGTAGACCGAGATTAAATAGATAAATACGAGTGCTAGATAAAAATGTCTAGCACGATTTCTGCGCGTGAAATGTGCGTGGTTTCTCACGTGTATTTATTTAGGTAACTAAACAATCCAACAAGTTTATTCGGAACCGTGGAATACGAAAATGTACTTTCGGCAGATTTTAACAACGTTGTTTTTTGGGGTTTTTTTTCCTTGGGACAATCCCACCGCACTATTTCCAAACCACTGCAACTCCTGAAAGTCAGAGTCATAATTGGCAAACCAGAAAAGTGCCGAGACAATGAAGCTCGACGTATTCCGGAAAACGAATTTAACTGTCTTGGATCCTGCAACGAAATTAATTAGCAAAGAATAGTGAAGGAGTGGGAAAACGTTTCATTTTTTCACATCCCTCCATATCAAGCAGGAGACGGAACAAAACAAGGCCAATGGGACAAGCCCAGTTGCCTTGCACAACGGATAAAAATGCTGGCTATGAGATTCTGGAATCAAATTCGAGCAAATAAGCAAGTCACATAGGTACATCTACCTTTTCTATTAGGCTAATGCAGGAACATAGGCAACAGTATCCTGCTTTGACTGCTGAGCGATACTACTGGCCGTGATAGGCCTTGGACCGCCTGCCTCTCCACTTACTCTAGTCTAGGTCAGGAGTGACTAAGACAAGGTCGACGATCGAACGAGCTTACCCAGAAGAAGCCTGTTCACTCTAACTTTGAAGAGATTAGGGTTGTATGCGTTCGGAAACACCGACGCAGAGAGTTCTACTCCAAGGCTGATCGCATTATTAAAGACGTTTGGAAACGCTTAGTGCGAATCGGTGGAATAGCAACAAGGTATGGATGATAACTAACCGTATTTTAGATGTGCAATGTAGGATGGCCTGTGGATGAGTTATCTTGTCAGAATCTTTAACCCTTTGCTCCATTTGACTAGTGATCGGCGCAACACGTTTTCTACTCTGTCGGAGGTCACAGCATCATTTACTCCACATTCTTTTCTGATTAATTTCGTTGCAGGATCCAAGACAGGTAAATTCATTCTCCGGGACACGTCGAGCTTCATTGTCTCGGCGCTTTTCTGGTGTTTGCCGCTGTTGATTCTGGCTTTCAGGAGTTGCAGTGGTTTGGGAATAGTGTGGTGGGTTTATCCCAAATTAAAAAAGAAAGTCCTTCCCATGCTGCCCTGGGTGGTAGGAGTATCATTCGATGATTTTTACCACGTTAAAAAAACCCTTGTAGTAAAAACTAAAATAAACATTATTTGCATGATCAGTGCGTGATCCTTGCGTGTATTTATTTGAGTAGGTAAATGGCCGAGTCTGACCGAAAATGCGAAACAAGAAAATCTAGTTTTGTAAAAACAAATACATTCATTGAGAAGCCTTTAGAGTAGCATGATATGTTTAGAAGAAAGCTTTTGGAACAAGTATTAGAAATTACATTAACTCCTTACTTGTTATTTTATGTTTCATCATCATCATCATCAGCCTATAATGTGCCCACTGCTGGGACACAGGCCTCCTCTCTGTGAGAGGGAGTGGGCCATAAACCATCACGCGGGCCCAGTGCGGGTTGGTAATGTCACATGTCTTCGAATTTTTGGTTCTGATGTTTTCCTTCACCGTTTTGAGAGCAGTGGTGATGAAATAAATTACACAAAGTAATGGCGGGGTTCGAACTCACGACCTACAATTTGTAAGTCAGGACTGATACCACTGGGCCATCACTGCCCTCCATTTTATGTTTGTCTACACTAATATTATAAAGAGGAAAGATTAGTATTTTTGTGCGTATTTTTGTAACGAATTTACTCAAAAACTAATAGACCGATTTCAAAAATTCTTTCACCAGTTGAAAGCTGTTTTAGTCCTGAATGAATGACGTTGGCAAAAGTTAGTAATATTAAAAACGTGATAGTTTGTGAGGGTGGATATATTAATGTTTTTTACTCATTCCTAAAACCTTGCAAAAACTACTGAACAGATCTGGATGAATTTCGTATTGAGATGTGACCATGAGAAGATTGGGAAGGCGGTTTGATAAACTGTCTCATGTGGCTTTCAAACTGTGGTGATTTTCCTCTTCAATCGTAAAAAAAATACTGCCGACATGTTATAAAAGATTTACACGAACGTTTATGCGCGAAACTAATGTTTTATTAGTGTATTTGGTATCAATTTCCTCTAATTCAACAGCTGAGACACCAAACTCCGTAAATCCGGTCTCAGAATAGCCATCAGCTGCGCCATTTCTTTCCGAAGATTCTGTAATTCGTTTAAAACATTGCATCAGAAAAATCGGATCACTATGTTACATCATGCCAGTACGTGATCCGAGATCCAACAGTTAATGGACATTAAAAAACGCCATTTATATTTTTATTGACGCAAAAATAGTTACAAGTATTTCAGCATCATCTGCCTGCCTTTTCCTAACTATATTGTGGTCGGCTTCCAGTCGAACCAGATGCAGCTATCAGTATTTTATATGGAGCGACTGCGTATCTAATGTAACTTAACTTTTGCCTGATAGTAACGACTGTCAAAGATCTACAAATAACAGCCGGGGCCAAAGGCTTTACGTGCTTTTCGAATATTATACAACATGTAACGTAATTAACGCACACCCTCAGACACCCCAATTAGAATATTATGTTATAATCATAATACATAATTATATTGAATTTTTAATTTTACATGTATATGCATTGTTATTAACTAAATTAGTTATTTTGCAGTAAGGTTTATTTTTCTTTATTTTGTAATGAATGACGGAATTTGTATTAATACAAATAAAATTGCACTTTTAAGTTTTGCTGCCTTGATTTACGGTCTATTTTAGTTTGTTTTGACTGTACAGGGGTAATGTGACTATAATTTCCGTAGTTTTAACTATTTTTGATAAAAAAATTACCTTTAATAAAAATGATAGAAATCGATTCTGAACAAACTAATTTCAGGATGTGCGTTAATTATGTTACATGTTGTATAAAACTTGCTTTGATAAATGGTCTACTCCAATTTACCAAAGATCATGATAATAAAGACTGTTTTTAAAATAAACTCATTCGTGATATGCTTTATGACTCAACATACGTCATTGACTGTTTATTTTGTAAATAATCAACGTCAAACTAGATTTCTTCTTATGTATATTTGTTTGAGAGTTTGTATCAGATTAGCTAAAAATGAGAAGTATGTAGTGCATTTTTTATTTTTTTTTAACGTGGTAAAATCATCAAATGAGTCCTCCCACCCCGGGCAGGGCGGGAGGGACTGTCAGACTTTTACTGACTAAAATCCACGGTGTCCTTCAATAGCCCTTTATGTTCCGGGGTCACGGTAAGGAAATAATCCCGCGACCCCGGCAGGCTTTGGCCCTGAGAGAGGGGGGCCCCGTCAGTATGCTGACGCTCTTTGAGGCGCGCGTGGGACACAACGCGCCGTCGACCCGGGCTTGGTCCATGGTCGGGCAGCGAGTTGCCCTTTACTCGCTGCCCGCATGCCCGCGCCTACGGTGGCCGGAGATCGTCTCGCGACGTCCATCGCCGTGGGCGTCCAACACCGCGGTTGGGGCGGAGGGAGGACTCTGTCCTCTCTCGCGCGCGGCGCGCCTCCTCCTTCGCGAGCATTACTGCTTCGCAGAAGGAGGCGACCGCTTCCCACTCCAAGAAGTAGTGCATAGGAACTGTTTTTCCGCTATGTGCAAAGTCGGTGATGGGGACTATCAAATCGCTTGACTCAATTCGACTGGAATCGACTGTCCTGCCCTGGGTGGGAGGAATCATTTGATAAATAATTTTAGTAGGGATGCATCCAATACCGATACCGATACCGATATATCGGCTAACCCGAAGTATGACTGGCCTGTTGGTCTAGTGGTTAGTGACCCTGACCGCTATGCCGGAGGTCGTGGGTTCGATTCCCACCCAGGACAAATGTTTGTGTGATGAGCACGATCATTTGTTCTGTGTCTGGGTGTAATTTATCTATAATATGTATGTATTTAGAAATATATAAGTATGTATATCAGTTGTCTAGTACCCATAACACAAGCTCTGCTTAGCTTGGGATTAGATGGCGTTGTGTGATAGTTGTGGAATATTATTATTATTATATTATTATTATTATTATTTTATGACCGATTCAACGATACTTTTTATTTAAAAATGTAGTGTAAACGAGCGTGTTGTCTCGTATATTTCGTTGCAAACGAGCCACGAACTATGCCCGAGGAAACCTTTGCCAAACAGACTTGCGATATCGCCTTTCTCCGAAAAAATTAAGATTAGGTACTTTGGTTTTTAAACAAAAATCTTATTAATGTTAATTTTAATTACTAAAATGTATAATTATCGAATATCAACCTATATCACTACTTTTTATATTACCTAACTTGTGATTTCTTTATCTTATTTTTTTATTCACAATAAGCGTATCGGTATCGGTATCGCCGATATTTTTATAAGAGTATCGGTATCGTATCGGCGAAAAGGCGTATCGATGCATCCCTAAATTTTACCATGTAAAAACCTCTGCATTACTGGTGCTAGGTTGATGACCATAACTACATTGGCGAGCAAAATTATGGAATCAATTACGTGCGCATAACTATTAAAGAATAATAAAAAAATGGTTCCATTTTAAAGCTTATACTGTAGATTTTAAATTGATACCAAATTCATTCAAATCACGCTATTATTTAAGAAGCTATCCCGGTTAAATTCCAAGAAAGTGATTCCATACTTTTGCTCGCTACTGTATTTTAGGTTACCAAAATACTTTCTCAAATTGCAATCAAAATCTCAAGAGTCTTATGCAACTTTTTTTTTTTTGTAGCGTGGTAAAATCATCAAATGAGTCCTCCCACCCCGGGCAGGGCGGGAGGGACTGTCAGACTTCTACTGAGTAAAATCCACGGTGTCCTACAGTAGCCTGTTATGTTCCGGGGTCACGGTAAGGAAATAATCCCGCGACCCCGGAAGGCTTTGGCCCTCTGAGAGGGGGCCCCGTCATTATGCTGACGCTCTTTGAGGCGCGCGTGGGACACAACGCGCCGTCGACCCGGGCATGGTCCATGGTCGGGCAGCGAGTTGCCCTTTACTCGCTGCCCGCATGCCCGCGCCTACGGTGGCCGGAGATCGTCTGCTGACGTCCGACGCCGCGGGCGCCTATACCACAAGGGTCTTACGCAACTGCGGTAGCATTCAAATACTTGACCTATCGTAAGTGCATGCAATTGTATGTTCATTTTGTAATGAAACAATATAAACACACATGGCTATTATAAACATTACACGAATCTATAATTATATTTGCTTCTTCTAATCTTGGATTGCGCAATTTCATCGTTCATAATAAAATTGGATTTGCTCTTATATAATAAAGAAGAGGTGTATTTTTTCTCATATTACATCCACACAGGCCGATCTTTCGGTGTAAGCCGCGCTTGCCGAGGTTGGTCTGTGGAAGGGTGACCATCTGTCATAGCGAGTTTCCTCCGTGCCTCGGAAAGCACGTAAAGCCGTAGGTCCCGGCTGTCATTACTAGATCTTTGACAGTCGCTACTATTAGTCAGAAGCTATAAAAGTCTGACAAGCAGTCTTACCATCGTATTACCCAGTTTCTGGGTTGTGGAGGATCGATAGGCAGTTGCTCCATGTTTTTTTTTTTTTTTTTTTTTTTTTTTTTACGTGGCAAAATCATCAAATGAGTCCTCCAACCCCGGGCAGGGCGGGAGGGACTGTCAGACTTCTACTGACTAAAATCCACGGTGTCCTTCAGTAGCCTGTTATGTTCCGGGGTCACGGTAATGAAACAATCCCGCGACCCCGGCAGGCTTTGGCCCTCTGAGAGGGGGCCCCGTCATTATGCTGACGCTCTTTGAGGCGCGCGTGGGACACAACGCGCCGTCGACCCGGGCATGGTCCATGGTCGGGCAGCGAGTTGCCCTTTACTCGCTGCCCGCATGCCCGCGCCTACGGTGGCCGGAGATCGTCTGCTGACGTCCGACGCCGACGCCGCGGGGGCCTACCACTGCGGTTGGGGCGGAGGGAGGACGCTGTCCTCTCTCTCTCGCGGCCCGCCTCCTCCTTCACGAGCATTACTGCTTCGCAGAAGGAGGCGACCGCTTCCCACTCCGTCTCGCCCCGCAGCATGGCTGCGACCAATGCCGGGCGCGAGAGGTCTCCGCCTATCGCCGCCGTGAGGACACGTCGGTGCTCTGCCCAAGCTGGGCAGTCTTGCACCGTATGCTCTACTGTGTCCTCCGGGCGATCTTCGCAGTGGTGGCACCCGGGCGTTTCCTCCTTCCCTATCAGACACAGGAACCTCCCGAAACTTCCGTGTCCGGTGAGGACCTGCGTCATCCGATAGGTCAGGACGCCGTGACGTCTCTCCAGCCACTCCTCAAAGAGGGGTCTTACCGCCGCGATTGCGGCGTGCCCGAGTTGCTCCATGTAATGTAAAATACCGATATTCAGCTGCGGTTCGACTAGAAGACGACCCCAATGTAGTTGTGAAAAGGCTAGGCCGATGACTAGTTTTCTCGAGAAGGCTTTGCAGAGCCCCAGGGCTCCGCTGAGCACACTTTGAGTATGGCTGTTGTAGACTCATGCTAGCCAGATCTGACGCATACATTTTTGTTGATTTTCCTATCTTCATTTCATTGCCAGCGAATATCCGAACGCAAATGTATTTTTCCTGTTATTGCACTTGTTTTTGTTATGTAATGTTACAAGAGTCTACGGCACGTATTGGCAACTTCTTTTGTTTATTCAGCCATTTTTGACACGTTGATGAAGCGTGGATTCAGTCAGATTTCTATATTAATAATTTCGTGCAGGGCTACGGTAGACTCGATCGAAAGCTTGCCTGATTAATAAAACATTAAAAAATAAAGATTTCGAGTCGACAACATATATCCGCAAAATTCGGATTGTCGAGTATTTTGTACATTTCTAATGATTTTCTGACCAGACAGATCGCAGCCGCCATTTTTGACATCGGGTAACATGTTGAGAAGCTTTTTTAATTTTCTTTGTTTTTGGCAACCGAGTCGATAGCACTGTTAGCATGCCAGTGTCATGTGGTGTATTAAGTACTAAACCTCCTCGACACGTTGCGATATTATTTAGAAAAAAAAACTATGAACTGTAAGGCCAGGTTCTCACGGCGATTATTTTCCCGTGTACCGTATAAACGATTTTATCGAATAGAGGAGTGACAACAGAATATTAAAAATTGTTTACACGGCGTTCATACGGGAAAATCCCGTGTTCGAGAAATATATTTTACCGTATACCGTGCGAAGTTGTCACCGGAACGCCGCGTATCGAAACGATTTTATCGAATACGACTCGCAGTGGCGCTTATGTTCATGTTGTGTCGTTCACACGACTCGCCCATTCGAGAATCGTACGCACCCGCATGCGTGGCCCGAAAAAATCGAATCGAATGGTTGCCGTGTGAACGACTGCATCGTATACGGTAAAACCGTATACGTGAAAAAATCGAATCGAATGGTCACCGTGTAAACCTGGCCTAACTTATGTCAGTGTCAAACAAACGTGTAGCCGTAAACAATGATGACAGTGGCAACCACGAATGCCTTTCTGATCGAGAACGATATTACCTCCGGCTTCTTCACGTCAAAGGGCCGACTTGCTTCAGAGAGGAAAGGACCTATGAAAATATTATTTACTGGCTTCCAGTCCCGGCTTCGCACGGGTGGACATGATATAATAATTATAGCCTATGTTACTCGCTGCGGCGCGCAGTATGGAGGGAGCGACTCGCAACCGAGCTCCGGGCATGCCGCAATCGCGGTGGTAAGACCCCTCTTTGATGAGTGGCTGGATAGGCGTCACGGCGTCCTGACCTTCCGCTTGACGCAGGTCTTCACCGGACACGGGTTTTTCGGGAGGTACCCGTGTCTGATGACGAAGGAGGCAAGGTCTGGGTGTCACCAATGCGAGGATCGGCCGGAAGACACGGTGGAGCATACGGTGCAGGACTGCCCCGCGCGCAACAGAGCACCGCCGTGTCCTCACGACGGCTATAGGCGGAGACCTCTTGCGCCCTATCTCTGTCCGACCATGGACCAACGAATTATTCCCGTTGGATCCCACTTTTGAATCCC
The DNA here is from genome assembly GCA_954870645.1 of Agrotis clavis. Taxonomy (NCBI): domain Eukaryota; kingdom Metazoa; phylum Arthropoda; class Insecta; order Lepidoptera; family Noctuidae; genus Agrotis; species Agrotis clavis. The sequence continues at coordinate 9,715,163 of OX940946.1, forward strand.
ACTTGAATATTTTTCGACGGCGCGTTGTATTCCACGCGCGCCTCAAAGAGTGCAGTCAGAATTATGACGGGGCCCCTCTGTAGAGGGCCAAAGCCTGCCAGGGTCGCGGGACCAACGAATTACTGTGACCCCTGAATGTAAAGGGCTATTGAAGGACACCGTGGATTTTAGTCAGTACGAGTCTGACAGCCCTGGGTGGGAGGACTTATTTGATGATGTTACACACTAAAAAAAACATACAAAAATACAAATCTTTCCTCTTCATAATAGATATTAGGTGTCTGAAAAGTGTTGGTATGGTGGTACATGCATGAACTGTGTTGGTACGGCGAATCCCCGCTGCCTCGACAAGTTTAGTGCGGCGGGAAGAGCTCCGGAGCGATCTCAGGGCGGTATGAAGGGAGCGACTGTCGCAAACGATCTCCGGCCAATAGGCGCGAACAATGGGCGAAAAACTGCAGTTTTTATTAAGGTACTATATTTATTAAACACAATGAATGAAGCTATACGAATCTATGCCTTGCATACCTTTAATACCCATTCCTTGAGAACCGATGACTACAGAAATATCTACCTACATTTTGTACCAGATCTGTAGTTATGAGTCATGTTTCACCCGAGCGAAGCCGGGTTTTCATCTAGTAGAAGTATAATGTTATTAGATGTAGTGGCAAATACATAAAAATCTCCATGTAAGTTTGGATCAAATCGAACATGGGCATGGGAGAACTAATTTTACTTTTGACCTCTGAGACAGCCAGTGCTATTTTTTACGGTTCAAAAGTTGTAACCACGTATTCTAGAGATTGAAATTAAATTCTTTAACTTTAAAACTAATAATAAGAATCTGTATGCCTTGGAAGAATTTTCTCTAATACGTGGTCGTGGTGGAATTATTGACTTTACAAAAAATCCAATGCCTCAAAATCATTCCCGACACTCCTTTGAGTATCTTTCAATAACCTCATAGTTTCAGATTTTAGATAAATATTATTATCTATATTAATAATTTCGTGCAGGGCTACGGTAGACTCGATCGAAAGCTTGCCTGATTAATAAAACATTAAAAAATAAAGATTTCGAGTCGACAACATATATCCGCAAAATTCGGATTGTCGAGTATTTTGTACATTTCTAATGATTTTCTGACCAGACAGATCGCAGCCGCCATTTTTGACATCGGGTAACATGTTGAGAAGCTTTTTTAATTTTCTTTGTTTTTGGCAACCGAGTCGATAGCACTGTTAGCATGCCAGTGTCATGTGGTGTATTAAGTACTAAACCTCCTCGACACGTTGCGATATTATTTAGAAAAAAAAACTATGAACTGTAAGGCCAGGTTCTCACGGCGATTATTTTCCCGTGTACCGTATAAACGATTTTATCGAATAGAGGAGTGACAACAGAATATTAAAAATTGTTTACACGGCGTTCATACGGGAAAATCCCGTGTTCGAGAAATATATTTTACCGTATACCGTGCGAAGTTGTCACCGGAACGCCGCGTATCGAAACGATTTTATCGAATACGACTCGCAGTGGCGCTTATGTTCATGTTGTGTCGTTCACACGACTCGCCCATTCGAGAATCGTACGCACCCGCATGCGTGGCCCGAAAAAATCGAATCGAATGGTTGCCGTGTGAACGACTGCATCGTATACGGTAAAACCGTATACGTGAAAAAATCGAATCGAATGGTCACCGTGTAAACCTGGCCTAACTTATGTCAGTGTCAAACAAACGTGTAGCCGTAAACAATGATGACAGTGGCAACCACGAATGCCTTTCTGATCGAGAACGATATTACCTCCGGCTTCTTCACGTCAAAGGGCCGACTTGCTTCAGAGAGGAAAGGACCTATGAAAATATTATTTACTGGCTTCCAGTCCCGGCTTCGCACGGGTGGACATGATATAATAATTATAGCCTATGTTACTCGCTGCGGCGCGCAGTATGGAGGGAGCGACTCGCAACCGAGCTCCGGGCATGCCGCAATCGCGGTGGTAAGACCCCTCTTTGATGAGTGGCTGGATAGGCGTCACGGCGTCCTGACCTTCCGCTTGACGCAGGTCTTCACCGGACACGGGTTTTTCGGGAGGTACCCGTGTCTGATGACGAAGGAGGCAAGGTCTGGGTGTCACCAATGCGAGGATCGGCCGGAAGACACGGTGGAGCATACGGTGCAGGACTGCCCCGCGCGCAACAGAGCACCGCCGTGTCCTCACGACGGCTATAGGCGGAGACCTCTTGCGCCCTATCTCTGTCCGACCATGGACCAACGAATTATTCCCGTTGGATCCCACTTTTGAATCCCACTTGAATATTTTTCGACGGCGCGTTGTATTCCACGCGCGCCTCAAAGAGTGCAGTCAGAATTATGACGGGGCCCCTCTGTAGAGGGCCAAAGCCTGCCAGGGTCGCGGGACCAACGAATTACTGTGACCCCTGAATGTAAAGGGCTATTGAAGGACACCGTGGATTTTAGTCAGTACGAGTCTGACAGCCCTGGGTGGGAGGACTTATTTGATGATGTTACACACTAAAAAAAACATACAAAAATACAAATCTTTCCTCTTCATAATAGATATTAGGTGTCTGAAAAGTGTTGGTATGGTGGTACATGCATGAACTGTGTTGGTACGGCGAATCCCCGCTGCCTCGACAAGTTTAGTGCGGCGGGAAGAGCTCCGGAGCGATCTCAGGGCGGTATGAAGGGAGCGACTGTCGCAAACGATCTCCGGCCAATAGGCGCGAACAATGGGCGAAAAACTGCAGTTTTTATTAAGGTACTATATTTATTAAACACAATGAATGAAGCTATACGAATCTATGCCTTGCATACCTTTAATACCCATTCCTTGAGAACCGATGACTACAGAAATATCTACCTACATTTTGTACCAGATCTGTAGTTATGAGTCATGTTTCACCCGAGCGAAGCCGGGTTTTCATCTAGTATTATTATATTTTTCCATCAATTCATTCTATATAGCACTCATCATCTGCTTAGTCTTTTCCCAACTAAATTGGGGTCGGCTTCCATTTCGACTTCGGATGCAGCTGAATATCAGTATGCCTATAATATGTACTGCCTATCGAACGTCCCTCCAACCCAGTAACTGGCTAAGATACCCATTGTAATACTGGTTGTCAGACTTTAGAGCTTCTGACTAATAGTGACGACTGTCAAAGATGTACAAATGACAGCCGGGACCAACGGCTTTATGGGTTTCCGAGACACGGAGCAAGGATTCTATTTAACAGAATAGTTTTAAAATATTAAAGACATTGAATATTTATTCAAAAACGTATTTAATAGTCACACATAAAGATCTTGCAACTATCAACACACACTGCTGAGCGGACATGGTAAATAATAAATGTCATTGCAAGGTTACTTGCGCTCGCGCATCGGCATCGGAATAGGTTAATAAAGTTGGACGCGTGGTGTGACGTATTGTATGTTTGATCGCGACATGTTAGTCATGTAGACTTGATTTGTAAATTATTTAAATACTGCTAGTGGTTGACTGCGGCTTCATTCGCCTTCTCTACCATTTCCCTCCCATTTCTCGTCTCTAAAATTTCTTTTTTTCTAACTAATTTCCAAGACAGATATTCTCCAGGACAACGCTTTTGTGGTGGTTGCCACTGTTGATTCAGGAGTTGCAGTGGTTTGGGAATAGTGTGGTGGGTTAATCTCAAAAAGAGAAAACCAGGATAAAAACTAAAATAGTTAAGAAAAAACTAGGCTATGGTGATGATACAAACATTCCTCGATGCGTCAAAATATCACCCGATTCATGAATGAAAATAACATCACATATTTTCCCTATTACTCATTTGACACCACAAATTACAGTGCGTAAAATACTTGGGTAGTTTAGGTATTTCAGAATATGGTGTAATTATATTCAGTTATTACATGCCGTGTCCGTGATGACAATATCTAGCAATCAAATTAAGTATTTGGAGACTTCTGCCAATTCTTGCCAACTAGACATTTTGCTAAACACTTTCGCCTTGTTTTTTCATCAAAAATTCAAATCTAATATATAAAATTCTCGTGCCACAGTGTTAGTTACATACTCCTCTGAAATTTTATAATTTTTATTTTGGGACATACCCACTTCACAATTCCCAAACCACTGCAACTCCTGAAAGCCAGAATCAACAGTGGCAACCACCAGAAAAACGCCGAGACAATGAAGCTCGACGTGTCCCGGAGAATGAATTTACCTGTCTTGGATCTTGCAACGAAATTGATCAGAAAAGAATAGTGGAGGAGTAGGAAAAATACGCTGTTTCCACTTCCCTCCATGTCAAGCAATAGACAGAACAAAGCAAGGCCAATAGGCACAAAGGGACATTACAACTGAGCAATTTACCCATTTGACACATAGGCATATCCTTAAATGTAATGAATATGGTAAAAATAAGCTATTTACGGAAATTTTACGGTACCTAATTTAGGTATTTCATATTATCTGGCAATTATTTACCGCGATGTGGTTAAATAAATGTTACTCACTATAATAAATGCAAAATGTTTGACGATGGTTTTTGAACTCTGACACATAATATAAACTACAAAGAGAATTTGATGGCAAATTTGGCAGAAAGCTAGTTTATAAATCTAGATTAACGTGTAAGATTTATACAAGATACAGGGTATGACATTTCTATATTTAACATCTTTGCCAACTCAGGTTTAGGGTGCTCCCACATCTATCGACGCGGAATCGGCTTTTTCCGTCGCCCTTTCTCTTTCTGACGCTTAGAACTGCCATTTGCTAGACCGAGACAATGCGATAGCACGCGGTCGCCTCGAGGATTCCGCCGCGTGCTATCGCATTATGCTTTCTGTCTCGGTCTAGCAAATGGCAGTTCTAAGCGACAGAAAGAGAAAGGGCGACGGAAAAAGCCGATTCCGCGTCGATAGATGTGGGAGAACCCTTAGTCCTTGATCGAACGGCAAGCAGCTAATTACTCGCCAAGCCTGCGCATACTACATCTGTGGTGACTGAAAATCGTTAAATATGTCCGAACTGTACAATTTAGACCCTCTTCCTTTTTGAAGTTGGTAAAATTTTTACTGACTGACTCTTGTCTAGACCAGAGCCCTTATCACGAGTTTTCAGTATTTGAGACGTAAAGTAAACTGGAACTTTGACAATTTCAAATTGACTCAATGAAAAAATTAGTTCCTTCTTCGCACACCAGAGGCGCTGTTCTATTTTTCCATACAAGAAACGCTGTAAATACTGGAAAGACGCTGTAAAGTTAAAGAGTGAAAACTCGTGCTAAGGGTACAGAGCCCTTATCACGACTTTTCAGTATTTGAGACGTAAAGTAAACTGGGACATTGACATTTTCAAATTAATTCAATGAAAAAATTAGTTCCTTCTTCGCACACCAGAGGCGCTGTTCCATTTTTCCATACAAGAAACGCTGTAGGTAAATACTGGAAAGACGCTGTAAAGTAAAATAGTGAAAACTCGTGATAAGGGTACTGAGGTGACAGACTGAGACGAAGTTGACGTTAGAGCGAGCCTTTGAAATAAGCTAGCTTACCCTGAAGAATCTTTGCCTAAAACTAAGTTTTGTGGTAAACTTGCTCACTGTTACAAACAGTTTCAAACCGTTTCAACGTATTTTTTCCTTATATTTGAACCTATTTTATAGTTTAGGCCTTTCAAGTAAATAGTTATAAGTTTTTCCTGTGACTTACGATGTTTTCAACTTAGTATTACATGAATAACATTCCTCCGTCACACCATTGTTTGATTATGACGTATGGGAAACGGGCGACCGCAGAAAAAATATTTTATACCTGTCGAACTAGGAAAACCGTACCTAACTACTGTTGTTTATTGAAAAAAAAAAAAAGATTGCCCCTCTCTTGGAGTTTCTCCAGCATCGTGGGTGCGTTAACATACATTTTAACTCACTTACACAAACGCCTAGACTAGAACAACTGCTTGTAGGCCATACAAATGTTCTATCTGTGAATCAAACCAGTGATACGTAGCGTCATTTCATCTACAGGGTGAATTTTTCAACTGGTCGTGGACGGATCTCCGTTGGCACGGACTCTAAGGACTGTATTACAGAACTTCACTTAGTACGCAATCACTACTAAGGCCGCTGCCTCGAATCTTGCGGGCAGCGGCGCGGCGGCGGCAGCGTCGCCGGGAGCGGCGCATTCGTCGCAGACCCGTTCTCGAAATTAGCGGGCAGATCGCGCGTCACTATAGCCGCGTAGTGTTGTGTTCATGATTTTTTCGTCGAGATATTTGTTTTTATTCGCGAACGAAATGTCTGAACAATGACGGCAACATCTTTTTTATTCAAATTTATTCCTAACGCTCGATTTTATTGTGGGCGATGACTGTTTGTCGAGTACACCGCTCGCTGCCCGCTCCCGCCCCGCTGCCGCGCCGCTGTGTTCGAGAGTCGGTCCATTTGATTATACGCATCATCTTGCCGCCGCCGCCCCGGTGCCCGCAAGATTCGAGGCAGCGGCCTTAAAACTAGATTTAAGCCATTTGATTGGTTGAAACTAAACTTTAAGTAACGCTTGAGATTTGAGGTGCGTTCTGTAATACGGGCCTAAGTGTGCAATTACAGTGGCCGCGGGGCGGGTAGCGGAATCCGCTGGCGGGTAACGCAAACACATAGTTTTTGACTAAGGTGCACCAAGTGCGGGCGGTTCGGGTGAGCGGAAATCTAGTCTGTTTAGTGACCCGCCACCCGCTCCCGCTGCCCACCCCGCGCCACTGTAATTGCACACTTAGTTCGGGCTCATTATCAAAACGCCCGAGATTAAGGCCGAAACCAGGGTTAGTGCTTAGAAATTAGACACCCTGGCTCAAAGTAACAGTGTCAGTACTGTGAGAAAGGGAAAAGATCGGTGTTTCCTATCCCAAAAACTAAATGAAATGAAATGAAACATATGAAAATAACACCGAGATCAGTCTTTTTGAAGTCCAGATATAATCTCGGTCAAGTGGCTATCTAGCATATTAGTTTTTTAGTCAAATAGGCTATCAAATTAAATTAATAAACGAAAACTTGTTAAGAATTTCGTAACTTTTACAGTTGGGAAATCCCATGGTCTTGTAACAATTTAAAAATAGTAAACTATAATCAGCCCTTGGCATAACACAGGCATACCTTTGCCAAACTCGTAGTAATAGTAAAAGTAACTGTTCCGCGGTTACGCCATCTTGGAATTTGGCAGCCATCTTAGATACGGAATTGACAATCAGGTGATTGGATTTTCATCAGCTGATGTTTGTTGTTGATTTAATGAAGTTGTTTGAATCGATGTAACAATTGGGTGCGCTTCTGAATACATAAATAATAACTGCCATGTGGTTTGATATTTCACGATAAGTAGTGCGTAAACTTATAGGTATACCCCCGCCCCGGTATCTGAAATAATCACACACGTTTCTTAATAAGATCCCTATTTTTTTTACTAAAAGGCGTCTTGTTAAGTTAAATTGACTTTTGTTCATCGTTAATTAAATTGACATCTGTAGCTTATATTTAGCGAGTTTCCTATGTGCCTCAAAAAGATCGTTAAGGGCGCCTAACCAGAAAGTTGGCAAAGTGGCAAATAGCTGTCAAATATTTACAAGTTTTAATTAATTTGGTAAAACTTTAATTTATTTGTTTTGTAAAGTTCTCTAATGATCGAAGATTCGGTGTTACGATATTAATTATTGCATTCCCTTAACAATTTTTTAGTGCACTACAGAACCATAATTGCCAAATTAATTAAAACTTGTTAATATTTGACAACTATTTGCGACATTGCCAACCTTTCTGGGCTGCGTTTAAATCCTTTATCCAGTTTAAATTTATACTGACTAAATGTCAAACACCCCGTTTAACCTTCTGCGACTGAGGTGGTAGTCTATCGGACACCACCAATCACAAAAAACGTTGCCAGATCGTAACATGGCGTGATGTAGCTCTGTCTCGTTCAGTACCTTCCTGTAACGGCTCGCGCTAACGGTCAGTGAGGCGCGGGCAGCGCAGCGGTGTGTACGTTTGGAGTTTTCGATTTCCGGTGTCCCACAGACGTAAGTACAGCAATAAACGTTGATTCTGATAGACGTCACCTCACCAATATCTTTTTAGGTTCATAGTGTCTGTGAGTCGTTTCATCAGTAACATATTAAAACTTAGTATAGTGTCTCTCAGACATAACCTCACTTTTAATTTGCTTACCTTATAATATTCATATTTTTTAGATGGCGACTCAAAACACGGATAGTAGGCCACCAAAACGAGACAGCAGTGGAAGATATACAAATGATAATGAGCAGATTGAGGAATGGCTTAATGAATTAGAAGAAGAACACGAGTTTAGCGATTTTGATGATTCGGTAGAAGATCCCAATTATGTGGAAGGAAATGTACAGCAAGAGGAAAACGAAGACCCCGAGGAACAGAAAGAAGACGAGGAGCGCCTTAGCTCTTTTTTTTTTAAGTCGATAAAAATTGCTCAGATTATTCAAGCAGTCGTAAAACACGCTGTTGGCCCTGGCCCATGGCTATATTTTACAGAATTCTGGATTTATCTGGGAGTAATTCATTCGTCTTATACCAATCTTGTCCAGGTGCCAAGCTGCGTAGAGGGGACTTCTTACTATTTTTGGCAAGAGAATTGGTTCTTTGTAGCTTAAAAGAACGCCTTTATAATGACAGACTGCCCAGAGAACTCCGTAGCTCAGCTTCCAGGTCCTGCTGGAAGGAAACTATACAGCATATGCCCCAGTAGATTGAAGAGGCAAACAAGGTACCACTGTTGCCATGCAAAAAGCCAATTTGTCTACAATGTTCTTCTCCACTTTGTCAAAACTGTAAACTTAAGTTTTAGATTTAGGGTTAACTTTGAGACTGATTTGTGCCTAATTGAACCGTGATATCTCGTTCATTTTTTTGTTTTAGAGCTACAAGATAATGCTTAAAAGATTAATGTTAACAGTTTTATAGAAGTTCTACATTTTATTTATTTTTTAATAGTTTTGTAAGTTTAAGTCTAAAAATAATGAAAATACCGATCTCAATAAATGATTCCATACTAAACTTGTTTTTTGTTTTGAGAAAGCTTATTCATTTTTATTTCATTATAGATAAACCCATTAATCATAAAATAAAACTAGAGCTCTAATATTTCGGAAAGTTACAAGTGAATCACATGCAGTATATAGTGACGCCTGACAGACTACACCTCAGTCGAATGTTGATTAGAAACTCACCTCAGTTGCAGAAGGTTAAGTACACCGCGAGGTGAAAAATGAAGCTAACTAAAATTTAAACTGCCCCGTTTACGGTCGTCCGCTGGTAGAAGTTATTACTAAATGGAATAAATTTTTGCGACCTTTTTACCTCGCAAAATTTTATCCTGCTGTCAGACTGACATTAAGTTTTGTTGTTTTCCTCGATTCGCGCCGTAAAAACGAATATTATTTTAATTTTAAAAAGTAAATATTATTTGTGGATTATGGATTTATATTATACCGGCAAATTGATTATTTGTTCAATAAACTGAGCTGTCAATTGAATTTGACAACTAACATTGACAGAAACTTATGGCTCCGTTCAGCGAACCCTCGCTAGTTTAATTTTTTACCGGCGAAATATCGCCGGAAGATTTAAACGCACCCCAGAATACGCGCTCTTAAGCCGGTGGTCCAGGCTGTCATCTGTAGATCTTTGACACTCGTGACAGTTAGTCAGTGGGCACAAAAGTTTGACAACCAATTTTTCAGAGGGTACCTATTGTATTGCTGTTCAGTTCAGATAGGCAGTCGCTCCATGTAAAATACTGATATTGAGCTGCATCCAGTTAGACTCGGAAGTCGATAACAGATCGGCAGGCAATTGATATTCCAATTGTTTTTTTTATGAGACACGCTTTGAAAACAATCACAATTTTGACAACACTCGAAATACGTTTGTAATTTTCCATCGCGAGAATTTTTTATCATACAATAATATTGTTATTAAAGAAAAGTAGCTATTTAAATGTTTACTTAGCAATATGCATAACATCTGCAAATTACATCATCATCATCATCACCTTATCACACTATTATTAACAGCAACCTTTACTCATACTATTGACATGTTGTTCAGAGTGCATCCAACATTAGGGGAGTGTCTGAGAGATTGTAAACAGACTGAACCTGTACCCTTAGCACGAATTTTCACTCTTTTACTTTACAGCGTCTTTCCAGTATTTACAGCGTTTCTTGTATTAAAAAAAATGAAACAGCGCCTCTGGTGTGCGAAGAAAGAACTATTTTTTTCCTTGAAAATTGTCATTTTGAAATTGTCAAAGTTCCAGTTTACTTTACGTCTCAAATACTGAAAATTCGTGCTAAGGGTACTGTAGTGTTGATTTATCATCGTATGATAGTCGCTTGCCGATGTCAGTATTTTTTATGGCGTCATGTCAGCCATCAAGGTACGCGTCTACATCGTCCTGTCACCTCTCGATGTCAGTAATATCTAAGGCCGGCCACATACATCAGTTTTCCTGATTCGGTTTCCAGTACCCTTAGCACGAGTTTTCAGTATTTGAGACGTAAACGTAAAACTGGAACTTTACCAATTTCAAATTGTCAATTTTCAAGGAAAAAAATAGTTCCTTCTTCGCACACCAGAGGCGCTGTTCCATTTTTTCATACAAGAAACGCTGTAAATACTGGAAAGACGCTGTAAATTAAAAGAGTGAAAAGTCGTGCTAAGGGTGATCCGTTTTTCGAAATCTTTACTGGAAGTTATCGAACGTGTGTGACATGCACACACTTTTTGTATGAATTCACTGTGTTCGGATAGAAAAAGGATCAGGATTCCTGATCAGGAAAACTGAAGAACTCGTATGTGGCCTGCCTATAATAATGAATCTTGAAAACATAATATAAATGGAAACAGACACATTGCTACTTGCCCGGGAACTCACAACCAAGCATGTGACTACGACAGCTCAATACAGTGAAACACAAAATCTCGGAGCATGTAGGCCAGACTCCACCATAGACGATCTTTATCAGGTTGCCATTAATAAAAAACATTCTATATTGGGCTGTAGCGTCAACCCCGGTTACCAGGTCAAGGTTATCATTCGACAAAAAAAAAATCTGTTGACGGATACCACTCACGTGTGGTAACATGTTGCATTACCCATGCGTTGTTTTCGTGGTAGAAGCAGCCAAAATAAGTTCTAATAGGTAAACACTGATTAACTTTTTGACCTCTGAATTTGTTTGTTTCTTTTTTTTGGTGTTTGCAATGATGATTATGTAGTTAGCTTTATTTTCTTCTTTTAGGTAGTCCCATGATCTTCGGGTCAGGGTCTAAAGATGGAGATCGTAAATCGAGGGTACTTTTCAAATTATTGCAGCATTTTAACCGTGATCTCTGTCATCGCATGTCGATGAATTGTTTATGCAATCATTCATCTGCCTCTTCTGCCTGCCTTTCTCAACTATATTGGGGTCGGCTTCCAGTCGAAACAGATGCAGCTGAATATCAGTATTTTACATGGAGCGACTGCCTATCGGACCTCCACAACCCAGTAAATAGGTAATACGATACCTTTTAGTAAGTCTGGTTGTCAGAATTTCGAGCTTCTGACAAACAGTATTGACTGGCAAATGACAGCCAGGACCAAAGCCTTTACCGGCTTTTCGAAGCACGGAGGAAACTCGCTATGATTAAAAGTCTACTCTAATTTATCATTATATAAGTATACCTAATGGCACATGATCATCAGCCCATAATATTCCCACTGCTAGGACACATGCCTCTTTGTGAGAGGGAGAGGGCCGTAATCCACCAAGCGGGTCCAGTGCGGATTGGTAGATGTCATATGTTTTCGTATTTTTGGTTCTAGGATATATCGGTTTCCTCACGATGTTTTCCTTCGTTTTGAGAGCAATGGTGATGAAATTAATTACACAAAGGACTGCCAGGCTTTTTTTTACGTGGTAAAATCATCAAATGAGTCCTCCCACCCAGGGCAGGGCGGGATGGACTGTCAGACTCGTACTGACTAAAATCCATGGTCTCCTTCAATTAAAAAGGGTCACGGTAATTTGAAAAGTTCCGCAACCCCGGCAGGCTTTGGGCCTATAGAGGCCCCGTCATAAGGAATGCCAGGCTTGGTTTGAATCCACGACCTACAACTCGAAACTCGGGGCCCATACCGCTGAGCCACCTCTACTCTAGGCATTTAAAAACAATACATTTTTAATCTTTCATCACCCTACCAACAACAGTCTAACAAAAAAACCAATTCAAGCTGCGTTTCATACACAATTACGTGTTTGGTTAACAAACTAACCGATTAAATGCTTATGTACATAGCCAGCCACGTCGTTAGGTAACAATACTGGTTGCTAATCGTGCAAGCAAGATAATTAGCATAAAATGTTTCTTTTGAATTAGTAAGACAGCTCATGTGATGGCGGGATTACTGAAAACGGTATTATAATTTCAGGGTAATTAAAAAGAAAGTTTCAGTCATGCTAACTTGTCTATTCGCTTGGGGAAAGATTTTCTCGTGTCTCAGCCACAACATTATTGCTTTAGTGGCCCAAAACTTGGCCACTGACTGCGAAATGTTGTTAAATCTGCACATCATAAGGGAAATTATTCTTTGGCAGAATAAACGCTGTGTAGTATAATCTAAATCCGAAGAATTTTGTATGGTTTAATCTAAAAAAATTGCTAAATTTTTTGAACCAGCCTTTGACACCAAAAGCGTATTTCAGTTTTTCAAGGAATGCATTCCAAAATATCACGGATGTCGGGTGCATGTTTTTGGCCACTAATAATATACAATGCACTCAATAAACAAGACAGGAAATAACATTTAACATTTGAATAGGTGTAAAGGTACTGCTTCTTTCACAAGTTTCTGCACACCCACGAAAAGCACGAAAATATCATAATTTTACAAAAATTGTGTAGTTACATATTTCAAACAGTATACTGCATATAGTACCTAACAAAAATTAAATTAAAAATGTTTTATATCCTTATTGAATGAGCAATACATAGACATTCCTACATTTCACGTGACTAACTAAAACCACACTTATTTCTTTTAACTAGGTACCTAATTTCATTGATCGTTCATTGTAGTCAAAATGCTGAAGGAATAAGCAACCGTTACTAAGAATATAATTGAGACTGGCCTGTTGGTCTAGTGGTTAGTGACCCTGACTGCTATGCCGGAGGTCGTGGGTTCGATTCCCACCCAGGACAAATGTTTGTGTGATGAGCACGATCATTTGTTCTGTGTCTGGGTGTAATTTATCTATAATATGTATGTATTTAGAAATATATATGAGTATGTTTATCAGTTGTCTAGTACCCATAACACAAGCTCTGCTTAGCTTGGGACTAGATGGCGTTGTGTGATAGTTGTGGAATATTATTATATTATTATTATTATTATTAATTGACCTTATGAATGGCAGTTTGACTCATCGTATTGTATGTTACCTTAGTCTCTCAGTGCCATCATCGACTTCTGGTGCCTTGGAGTCTTACGTATCACCATCACCACATTCATGGTGATGATGGTACGGAAGTGTAGATTACATAATCTACACTCCTTCTACACTCACTAGTATTATAAAGAGGATAGATTTGTATTTATGTGTGTGTGTTTGCAATGAATAAATTCAAAAACTACTGGATCGATTTCAATAATTCTTTCACCAGTTGAAAGTTGCTTTGGTCCGGAGTGACTAAGGCAATAATAAGGATGGAGGGGGTTTTGGGGTGAGTGGGCGAAGTCGCTGGCAAAAGCTAGTAAATAATAAATTACTGAAGACGGATTAGAACAAATTAATTATCGGACGCGTCCGTCAGCCGCGGCTGAGAGACGCGGCTTATTCATCTCTAGCTGTGCAAACTATCGTGTCGGTCGCAAGACGTGGACGTGACCTTGAGCGTTCGGACGTTCGAACAGAATCTGGCCGGCTGGATGTTTGTGCATCCGAAGACCACAAACACCGCTTAGACCAAAGTGCGAGCATTGCCTGCGTCAAGTGAAGTAATTCCGCGAGAACATTTTACCGGGATAAAAAGTCCAATTTGTTAATAATTGAACCCGTGACACGCAGTACAGCAAACGGTCTCGCAGTCACTGAGCCAACCGTGCTGCAAAAGTTAGCATAAAACCTTGTCAAGTAGGATATTTTGTTTGTAAAGCTTTTAAAAGTCCTCAGCAACAATCACCCATCCGAATCTTGACCGTGGAAACATCACTTAACCTCGTATATTTATAGATGTTGATGCTGTCGCTCGTTAAAGGGGGCGGGTCTTTTTATTTGTTTATTTAATTCATTAATTTATGATTGGACTTTATCAGTTTCAATTATTATACAACGTGTAACGTTAATAGCGCAAAACCTCTCGTGGGTTAACTCAGCCCATGTTACTGAACAATGTTTGTTCTAAAACTTTTGGGAAAAAAAATGATTTTTCATACTGATGGGCTCGATCAATTTCTCATTTTGTATGAAAAACCATTTTTTTTTCCAAAAGTCTTAGAACAAATATTGTTCAGTAACATAGGCTGAGTTACCCCACGAGAGGTTTTGCGCTATTAACGTTACACGTTGTATAAATAAATGCATTTGCTTCACAAGCGATAGGCCGTTGGTCCCAGCTGTCGTAGTTCTTTGACAGTCGTTACCTACTGTTAGTCAGAAGCTCTAAATTCTAACAAACAGTCTTACCATGGGGTATTACCCAGTTACTGGGTTGTGGAAGTCCGATAGGCAGTCGCTCCATGTAAAATACTAATATTCAATTGCATCTGGTTCGATTGGAAGCCGACCCCAATATATTTGGGAAGACTGTTAACTTCTGACTAACAGTAACGACTGTCAAATATCTACAAATGACAGCCGGGACCAGCAGCTTTACGTGCTTTCCGAGGCACGGAGGAAACTCGCTATGACAGATGGTCACCCATCCACAGACCAACCTCGGCAAGCGCGGCTTAACCCTAAAGATCGGCCTGTGCGGTTGTAATTTAAATACCAATATAAGTGGGAATATAAATGGGAACATAAGTGTGATAAGCTTATTAAACTTATTAAAGGTTCTACCAAAATATTCAGATTAAATTTAAAAAAATGCCGGGAGGAAAACCCGTTTTTTTTCCGATCACCCATCCATCACCTGATGACCTGACCGCGGCGTTGCTTAACCTCGCATGCGCCGGCGTCGTTGTCAAGTCGTATTTAATAATAATATCGATCACGCAGTAACGACGGCGATATGTGTGAGCGAGACGTGTTATCTAGGGTGACCATGAATTGTGTGTTTAAGGGGACAGTCCTGATTTTGAGACTTGGTATATTCATTTAATTTTTTAAAAGTATTATTCATTATTTTCTAATTTATTGATTTGGTATTTTAATTGTTCCGTGATTAATTGTTTTATAACTTGCAAAAAAAGAATAGTTTTTACTGTGTTCTTTCTTCGAGTTTGCTCGCTCCATCTTAGTTTTTATATTTGCTTCTGGGATTGATTTAGACCTAGAAAAAACTTATTGTAATAATAAAAAACTTGCCAACGAGTCTTACCGAGGCGTATCTTCATACCTTTTTTTTTTATCTTGGTAAAATCATCAAATGAGTCCTCCAACCCCGGGCAGGGCGGGAGGGACTGTCAGACTTATACTGACTAAAATCCACGGTGTCCTTCAATAGCCCTTTCTGTTCCGGGGTCACGGTAAGGAAATAATCCCGCGACCCCGGCAGGCTTTGGCCCTCTGAGAGGGGGGCCCCGTCATTATGCTGACGCTCTTTGAGGCGCGCGTGGGACACAACGCGCCGTCGACCCGGGCATGGTCCATGGTCGGGCAGCGAGTTGCCCTTTACTCGCTGCCCGCATGCCCGCGCCTACGGTGGCCGGAGATCATCTAGCGACGTCCGTCGCCGTGGGCGTCTACCACCGCGGGTGGGGCGGAGGGAGGACACTGTCCTCTCTCGCTCGCGGCCCGTATCTTCATACCTAGTACTAACTGGGTTGTGCAGGTCGGGATAGACAGTCGCTCTATGTTCAATTGCATTTCTTTGCATCTGTTCAGACTGGAAGCCAATTCCAACATAGAAATCCACATTCCTGGAAGCCATTTCCATCTTTATATTTAGTTGGAGACAAGCTAGGTAGATGATGATGATTTGCTTCTTACATTATATCATGTTTCTCTGATGTCAGGCGATGATGTGGTCGACTAAAATCATGATTACTTTAGAAGTATTCATTCGAGTCTTGCTTTAATTATGTGTGAAACTCGTTTCTGTCTTTTGTCCTATATAATTCTAGAAAATAATTATCTACTGCATCTATCTATGTTAGGGGTTTTGGTTTCCGCACTTAGTCCTTCATGTGGACCATTGTGCGTGAGCCATAGTGGCCTTGGTGGCTTATTCCAACCAGCCCACCTCCCTCCAGAAGTTGATCAGGTTCTTTGGTCTGTGGAGAACATCTGTGTAAGTCCTGGGTGTCCCGAGGGTTTCTGTCCTGATCTGTGTGACACCTGTGCACTCGAAGAGCACATGCGCGACGGCTATAATAATGCATCTACTTGCATTATACAACCGATATAAGTCTATAAAATAATTATCTACTTGCATTATTTAATATCGTTATCTATAGAGAGCAGTGGTGGTTCAGTGGTAATAAGCCCGACTTTCGAGTTGTAGATCAGGTATTCGATTGAGAGCCAGGCGCATTACTTTGTGTAATTTATTTCATTACCACTGCTGTCAATATGGTGATGGAAAACATCGTGTGGAAACAGGCTTGTTCTAGAATCAAAAATTTCTAAGTCAACGTCAAACAACCTGTGTGGTGTTTTATAGCCCACTTCCTCTTACAGAGGAGGCGTAATTCTAGTTATGTGGACATAATAGGTTGATTAAGCTACTGTACATCAACTGTACTGATAATGTGCGTATAAGGTCTTGTCTTTTTCCATTAAAAAATTGCAATTGGTTTTTTTTACTGACTTCAAAAAAAGGAGGTTATCAATTCGACCCGTATGTATGTAATATTTCCATAACTGCTCAGTTTTCGTATATGTTTTTAATCTTTCTTTTTGTTTATTGCTTTGTGAAATTACTCTGTCGTCATTAAAAATATCAGATAGGTAATTAACTAAATGGCACAAGCCATTATTGTGCTAAAAACAAATAAAAGCTAATTAAATTTTAAGACCAGTAATAATTTGTGTTCATAAAGATCACTTCACGTTTCTAAACTGAGTCATACCGGTGATAAAATTAAATACAATACATAAGTATAATGGGAAATAAGAATATCAGGTCATATTATATTTGTTCTCTGAAAAATACAGTGAGTTAAGCTGAATTACCTTACGCCTGTAATCTCACTAGTGGAACTATTGAATCAGAATACCGTGGCCCTGAAAGATAAAAGACCACCGAAGAAACAGGTTGGATTTTTAGTCAGTCAGGAGTCTGATAGCCCATCCATCTCCACCCAGGGTAAAATCATCAATCGAGTCTACCCAGGGCGGGATGGAGTGGAAGGAGCTGTCAAACTCCTACTTACTAAAAATCCACCCTACCCTTTGCGTTCCGGGGTTGCGATGTCCTTTATCATCAGATTTGTCGGCCGCGGTGTAAACAGATCAATCGTAAAATAAAAGTGAACACAACATCGGTTTTTTTACCTAACTTTTGAGTTCAGTAAAAATTGTGTCAGTGTATATCTAATCGGCATTTTGAATTACCGATAATCTCATGTTTTTTCCTTTTTAATGGTTTTTTAGGTTACCTATCTGATTAAAACGTTTTATCGAATTTTTCCTTCCGATATTTTTCATTAAAAAAATGTACGTTACTTTAATTTTATCTTTTCACTAAAATCTTACATTAAGTCAAAGGCCAAAATTGAAGGTTCTGAAACCGCAAATTGATTTTCCATTTAATGGTTTTCACACACTTTTATAAAACTATAAATAGGGTTGGTTCAAACCTAAAAGCTTCGTAAAGGGAAAAGAGCTGGCGGAGACCTCTCGCGCCCGGCATTGGTTGCGGCCATGCTGCGGGGCGAGACGGAGTGGGAAGCGGTCGCCTCCTTCTGCGAAGCAGTAATGCTCGTGAAGGAAGAGGCGGGCCGCGAGAGGGAGAGGACAGCGTCCTCCCTCCGCCCCAACCGCGAGTAAAGGGCAACTCGCTGTCCGACCATGGACCATGCCCGGGTCGACGGCGCGTCGTGTTCCACGCGCGCCTCACCTCGCCTCTCGGAGGGCCAAAGCCTGCCGGGGTCGCGGGATTTTATTTCCTCACCGAGACCCCGGAACATAAAGGGCTATTGAAGAACACCGTGGATTTTAGTCAGTACAAGTCTGACAGTCCCTCCCGCCCTCCCCGGGGTGGGAGGACTCATTTGATGATTTTACCACGCTAAAAAAAAAAGGAAAAAGAGCTTCGAAGTGCTTCGTAATCATTAAAGAAACTTTTCACATCGCATCGCGCTTTCAAATGAAAATAAATAAAAAGTAATAATAATTTACGATCACTCCACTTCAAAATCATTACCTTCACTTTATTATCACAAAAAAACATTAATAGCCACAAAACAACAAAAATATCCCATACGCACACACCCACAACCACACACCCTGACCCAAAAACAGAAATAAAGTCTCCTAAAATATTCCACAACAAACATTGTCACCCTAACCGACTGGTATCATTCGCGTGGCCGTCGCATGTTCAAAACCGGCTAACGCGATAAATGCTATTCAGTTAGTGACGAACGCTCGTTCAATACAGACGTGTGTTG
Organism: Agrotis clavis; assembly: GCA_954870645.1. Lineage (NCBI taxonomy): Eukaryota > Metazoa > Arthropoda > Insecta > Lepidoptera > Noctuidae > Agrotis > Agrotis clavis. The sequence goes on from OX940946.1 coordinate 9,734,032, forward strand.
TTTCAGAAATGTGCGCGGCTATCGACATGCTAGCTTCCGAGTCCTTCTACGGGCACAGTCCCCCAGCTGGCTTCTTATCGGACTACAGTATACCACCTAGAAGACCAACAAAACTAAATACAAGAGGATTCTCAGCGCCATGTCTAACGCCTTTGAAACCAGTGCAACTTACTTTGAAGTCAGCTTCAAGATCGTGTATAAGGATATCAAATGAAAAGAAGAAAAAGAAAGTGGTGTTTGCTGATGATCGTGGCTTCGCATTAGAACAGATCAAGTTTATGACTGAACCCTCATATTTACCACCTAATTGGGCGTTGAAGTTCCAAGACAGTCCGCCGCCAGAGAGGAAGGAGCCTCCAAAACCAGTAGTAGACTTATGGGAGACGAGATTTGTGCAACCAGCTTCAAATTATTTGGAGTTCAGGCGGCGGGTCACCCAAGACTGTGTGTCGTTAGAAAACGTTATCGTGAAACAAAACGAATGTGCGGTCGACGGTACTGTGAAAGTTAAAAACCTGGACTTTGCTAAAGAAGTTTTAGTCAGAACGTCTTCAGACGGCTGGCTTACGAGCGAAGATACTTTCTGCGCATTCGTCGAGTCTGGCCCTTTGAACCAAAATGGAGTATCCACATACGATACCTTTGGCTTTAGACTACAGTTACCATTCTACTCAAGAAGACTGGAATTCTGCGTCTGCTTTAGATGCAAAGGAGAAGAATATTGGGACAACAACGAAGGTTCCAACTACTGCATCGAAAAAGCCTCAGTCAGAAGCACGCCAGCAATTTCTTGTGCCAGAATAAATTACGGGAACTCGTGGACTACTAGGTCGAAAGGAGATGGAAATGTGCCTTATTGGTGATATGATAAAGAACTTTAAATGAATTAGTGTCGAAAGCCTGAGGGCTGGTGATATGTGCCATATATGGTTCCTAGTGATTTTGAAGGTCTGTACATTTTTTTTCTCTGTCTTTGGCAGGTGATGCTATGAATGCATAATTCCGCCCTTACGGCTTTAGAGGGTTGTATAAGGAAATATGTTAGCTTTTCCTTATGAAAATGCCATTTTTAGAGTCATGGGTATTAAGCCATTATAGCTTGTATTTCCCTAAGTCTATAAAGTATATTATGCTGAGGTTTTTAGCAATGTTGTACCCAAATGCCCAATTTTTAGTATATGGGTCGAATAGACCTAGAATATACCTCCCCTAAGTTAAGAAATCATGGTGATAATTTCAGCTCTATGCCTTAATTAACGTATTTTTAAGGTTGAATGTTGAATACCATCTAATGAATGATTTAGACTTAGATTCGAAGAGACTTAAATTTGATTTCTGTTTCTAAGTGAGATTATAAGAAAGAGAGAAACTATTAAGGGTTTGAAACTCTTGAATTAACGGTTTTTCGTCTCGAATTAGATACATACTATGCAGACCCACAAGTATAAACCCTTTTGGGTGAGAAAAAAAGGGGGTCGTGGGGTCGAAAACCCTAAATTATTAAGTCCAATACGTGACGAAAAAGTGTTTTGGGGTTGAAATAATTGTGGATATAAACAATTTAAAGGAAGGAAACAACTTAAAATGCGAGAAAAAGACTGATTTTCTATAAATTTCAATGTTTTTACGACTTTAAAGTAGTTGCCAAGGACAAAGTTTGTTTTTTATCCATCGTTTTTCACCCCCAAAAGTTAATATTCACTTTTCAATCACCATTAATGCAGTCATTAAAATCTATTAGCAATTTATTCAAGAGATTCCACTAGTTTTAATTATAAAAAGCAATTTGCATAATTAAATAATGAAACAGCTGAATCTGTCACTATACGCGGTTTCGTGATTTTAGATTGGCTTTTTCCGACTGTTTCTACCTATAATATTTGTACCGTTTTTGCAAATCACGGGCTTGAATATCAATTAGTATTCTTAAGTATATATTGGTTGATTTCTCGTCAAGAAACGTTTTGGGTTCATATGATGCTCAAAAAAGGTTTTTACGACTTCTGAGTACTGAAAAATGGGGTCAATAAATGGGGTCGTTATATTGAATTGGGACTAAACATTGAAAGGAATTTATATGTTGATGCAATAGAGTTTGTTGCCATCAATTAATTATAATTTAGCAATGCAAGAGTCTACGTTGGCAATGAAATATATTGATTTAATGATAAATCTGTTTCCGTGTTTTGTACTAATTCAATTCTGCATAACTATTTGCTCTATTTTTCTAGCAATCACACAGTTACATTTCACGTTATTTCTTGTGGTATTCAGAACTTAGGTATTACTATAGATTTTAGTGACTGCAAACTAATGTTCCTAAAAAGACTAATGTCCACATTTTTAGTCATAAAGTGTGGTCAAAACAATTGTGCCAAAAATTTTGACATCTGTCGAAATAATACTCGGACTCGACTTTGTGAAGTTTGATTGCGAATAATTATTGTTATTGAATCGATTACCATCGTTGTTGTTATACAGAAATGTAATTAATTATATTTTAATCACAGTTTACAAACACACTCTTGTAATCTTGTTTTGTCTACGTTTTTCCGCCATCTTGAATTCCATATTGATAAACACAGTCATACTTTGTATAACAATAAAAACATTAGCTAATCGGTTCATTATTATTATTTTTTGTTTATTATTGTTATATATAAAGTGCAATCAAACTTTTATTTGTGAATCTTCTTTCCTGATAGATCATTTTGTTATACTAACGTCAGAATGACATCTGTCATTTCTGACAGTTATAATGGCGGCTTAGTTGTCAAGTCATTTTACAGGGTAATAGTCTAGTCAAATGTTTGTAATCAGAACTTTTTCATTACGCTTTTTTGTATAGGGGTCGAAACTATTAGTATTTGTGAGAAACTGAACACTGATGAATTATGGTTCTCAATAATATGTGGTTGATGTGAAGTTTGGGATTCTTAGATTTTATTGATTGATTCTCCATATTTTAGTAATTGTCAAAGAAAAGAAAAAGTTTTTTTTGTCTATTAACATCAAAGAAACATTTTCCAAATGTTTTCGAAAAAAAAATGAATTTTATGGAGTTGAAAAGTTTTTCTTAAACTTAACGCTCAATAATTTACCTCTGCTTTCTCCGTTAAAGGACTGAGGCGTGATGGTTTATTGTTTTTTTTTAATTATTAAATTTATTTATTTACAGCAACTGATATACTGATATTTTTTTCATTCTTAATTTGGCAGAAGATGGAAATTCTCGCCTTTAAAAAATAATAGAAAGACTAGAATATCAGTTGCTTTTTAACCGGGGCAAGGAAGTCGATTGGAGAAACTTTCTTTTGTGTTATTGACCGCGAAAAGTTTTCAAAATGGCGGCATGGCATTTTGACAGTTTAATGTGTTTTTGTTTCATAATGCGTTGCGTTTTTTGATAAGAATACAAACAAATTGTTAAATTGAGATGTAGTTTTTTATGATAATTTAATTTGGTTTTAGTTGTCATTACAATAGAGTCTAAAAAGCTGATTTCTGCAAAATCAGTTCTCTCAAAAATGTGACATTATAGCCAGAATAAAAAGATTTTCCGATTTTTAAACACGTTCAAAGTATCAACTTGGTGACAAATTGGCTTTTTTTGACATATTGGAGACACTAAAATATGAATGTTTTTAAAAATCAAAGCATTTGAAAAGAAACGATAAAAAAACTATGAATTATTAAACATCAGATAATCCACAATGTTGAGAACCACTATTAAGTACCTTAACAGGAAAAAAAGCCATTTTAATTAGTAAATAACAATGAAACTACACGATTTTTCATTAGTTTTGTAGTGAACTTTGTAGAAGCGTGTTCTGTCTTATTAGAAGTACTATTCTATTTGTAAGATGACTTTGACATTTCTAAATCAAGGCATTGAGAAAAGCTCAATTTTCCAGTCTTCGTCATCGTAATACTCAGTAACTGGGTTGTGATACTCGGCTGCATCTGCTTAGACTGGAACCCTATCCTATTTGTGAAAAGTGTGCATAATGATTTATTGATGCATTTGCATAATATAATTATGATTTTGATGACACATTATTGTAATTGTGATGCATTTGCAAAATGATGAATTTACTGGATTTTAAATGAGTTTTAAAATCCTGGTTTTATCTAGAGTAATAAAATTGTTTATCATAGGCGGATTTAATTACCGCTAATAACGGTTAGCTGAAAACTTTGATAAAACCAGGTTTTAAAAACTACTATTTTGCACTCGAAAAAGATTTTTTTTTCGAAAATGTGAAAGGTGTTGAAAAGGCAGCTTAGTGAGTTAAATAAACTAGCTGATTAAAAGTTTATTTCGATAAAAAGTACATTTATATTTATTTAATATAAGTAATTAAAGTAGGTACTTACATAATTGCATACAACGAATTTTGAATTTATTTTGTTTTAAACAAAAATCGTATGTTTGTATTAATGTAAGTGTAGTCTCGACAGCCTTATCAGTTTTGCTGGTGGCAGAAAAATGAGAAACAGAAAAATGACAGATTTTTTTTGATTTTTTTCTTTTTTTCTTTCTTATTCAATGTGCTGTATAAAAAGGTCTGGTGTTAATTGTAAATATATTTTTAATTTATAATTAATATATTACTGATTATATTTTATTTTTAAGAATTATTTTTTTAGATTTTTCTGCACTAGAATTTTTATCATTGCCGCCTGCAAATCTGTAAATAAGATCATACGACGTTTTATTCAGAATTATTTTTAGTTTTAAGTTAGATATATGATGAATGTAAGTAATTTATTTTGAATGATAAAATAATAAAATGTGTTTAATAAATAAAAAATATTTTTCTATTTTTATAATCAAATAGTTACTAAAATAGGGTTGTACGAATTTTTAATGAAAGAACTGATTATTTTGTAATACATAAATGTTTAAAATTAAGAGTTTATTGTTTTTGTATAAAATTGTATAAAACTCAGAATGAAGCATGGATGACAGAATATGTTTTTCTTAATATAATAGATAATATTGATTATTACATTTTTGTTTTATTTTATTTTTTTCCTTTTTAATTTAAAAGCCAGTGGACCAATTAACCCTGGATAGATAGAAGTTTTTGCTGAAAGAAGGAGATAAGGAATGGAGCTAAAAATGAAGATAGAGTAATCCGGTGAAGCCTATTTGCCAATATCAATAATAGTTATCGAAGCCGCATACACATTCTTCATCTTTTTTTTTTCTTATTGTAGAGTTTTTTTTCTTTTTCATGGTAAAATTATCAATCATAAATGAGTCTTATGGAATTATTACCAAAACTTACCTTTCTACGTACCCTTTACAAGAAAAAATGATATGCCACCAAAATGCTATCAATACCACTTAAATCAGCGCCATCTATGTTGCTATATAAAAACTAAAGTTTCGTAACTCGTCATCAAGTACACAGATGTCGTTGTTTTGAACAAAAGTTGAAACAATGAGTCGGCTTAAGCGCATTTCACACAGAGAGCGGGCGCGTTTCGGTGTACGGGCACGACCCGCCCCGCGCCCGACCCGCGCACGCTTTCAGTGTGAAGTCTTCCATTTAAATACAAAGAACTAGACCCGCCGTACTCCCGCCCCGACCCGCGCCCGCTCTCTGTGTGTAATGCGCTTTAGAGCAGTTTATTTGGGCCGCGCGGTGGATTTTGGTACGGCTGCGGGTTTGATCCCCTCACGGTACAACATAATTTGTATGCATATTATTATTTTTCTTTATAATTGGGACTTTTAGTACAAAAGCCTGTGTAAGTATGACAATTAAAACCATTAATTTCATCATCAACCTATAATGTTCCCACTGCTAGGACAACGGCCTCCTCTCTGTGAGAGGGAGTGGGCCATAATCCTCCACGCGGGCCCAGTGCTGGTTGGTAGATGTCACATAATGTCTTCGAATTTGATTGTTCTTGGACTTTACCGCCGGTTTTGAGAGCAGTGGTGATGAAATAAATTACACAATGTAATTCGCGAGGCGGGGTTCGAACCCAAGACCTACAGCTCGTAAATCAGGGCCGATACCACTGGGCCACCACTGCTCTGAAAACAATTCATTTATAATCACTCTGAAACTGGTCTGACAACAATTAACATAATTATTGCAAATGGTGACCCCCTTTGGAAGGAGTTAAGAAATAAAACAAAAAAATACGCATAAATAAACCTGTATTTGTTTTAGTAAAATATAAACATTGTTTAAAAACATTCTGTTCAACTAAATATAAAATATACATCGTTTCATGATATTTTTTATTATTATTATTATTAATATTCTGACTAGGTATATTTTTAAAACATTTTTTTTTATTCAACATGTATGAAGGTATCGTAGATTTTTATTAAATCCAGGGATGTCAACAAATCAATGATTTACTACTGTAAAAATTTAAAAAAAAAGACAGAAAAGTCGGTTGCCCGTCACTTAATTTACGCAACGATCGTACGAGCAAACGGTGTGTTCACCGTCGTGCGATGAAAACGTTCATCATCGACTGTTCTTGCGCGATGACTTGCAAGCTTTAATTAAGACACGAAGGAATTCCATCAGGGTTTTCTCCATAAAAACGTATTCTGCTGTTTTCATCGTGGATAATGCTCCTAGAATAACGATTTTTGTGACCATGTTCAGACGCTTCTTAGAGAAATTCAATAAGCTTTTAAGAGCCTATACTACCTCAAATGGCTTAGCAGAAACCTGTGATACGTCGAAAATACTGCAGCATTAATTTTGAAATAAATATATGGTAAATTTGAGGATTAATGTTAGGTCTTATGTTTGGCGAAAACATGATTCCATAAAATTTTCTCGATAGAAAAAAATCCCAAAGTTACCTCTAAATTGAACAATAAAACGCTGGCAATCAGAAAATACTTAAAATTACATCATGAAACTTTTTATACTAACTGAACTAACTATAAAGCAGGTCTTATGTTATTTACTTTTTTGAATTTCCCTTTTTTTCGCCGTAAAATAAATAGATTTGCGTGTAGACAGCTAAAAGAAAGAGCAAGCAATAGTGCGTGGTACGTGCAAGTGCGAGCGAGTAAGATTATACTGAAGTACTATAGACCCTTAAGAGGATTGTATATAGCGGCTGCCTTTTAAAAAAATAGGTATTTAGAAAAACTTGTGCTGTCCCTCTCGCGCGTTGAAAAAACACCCGGTCGTGCGATAGAGAGCGTTGCACTGACTGTATTTTTTATATGAAATTTGTGTCTCGGGAGAAAACGTTTTTCACATACCTACTAAATCACGTCAAATCTCTTAGATTCTGGTGTCAATCGTTTCAGCATATTATATTCTAGGTTTGTAGGTTTTGCTTTTTTTCTAAAACTTCTTTGTTTTTAAAATACAAAGGTTTTACTCCAATAAAGATTTTGTCGTAAAAATAGTAACTCTTAGGCGTCTGTTACTTTCAAACTAATATAAATATTGAAATAAAGAAAACCTATAAACTTAGTTTTTTTAAAGTGTCAGAAGCATTCTGAAAAATCAGTGAGATAGGATAACATTTAGGAGCAGGAAAACGTTTTCTCTTTTAGTATGGACGAGCGCTCGGTAGATGATAGTCTTAAGGTGATTGCTTCGATGTAGCCCGCGAAATTCAAATTTTTTTACGTTTTTTGCAATTTGCAGGCCAGTGACATGTTGTAACTTTATAAATATTTGTGTTGCGCAAATAACAAGTATAATTTTAAATATAAAAAATATCAAAAAACTCGCTCCATCAGCTCTCACATAGAAAAAGTGCATCGTAGTTAGATTTCGGAGATTTTAACATGATGCACCTTTTCTATGTGAGAGCTGATGGAGCGAGTTTTTTGATATTTTTTATATTTAAAATTATACTTGTTATTTGCGCAACACAAATATTTATAAAGTTACAACATGTCACTGGCCTGCAAATTGCAAAAAACGTAAAAAAATTTGAATTTCGCGGGCTGGTTGGAGCATCCCCCTTAACAAAAAATAATATAATAGAAGCATAGATAAACTTGTCCTCTAATTTTTGATAATGGATTTATTCAGATCAGACCAGTTTTGGAGAAGAAAACAGCTAAATACGAAACGCCTTTTGGTGAACGATAGACACACTAAATACATGAGTGTTTAAAAATCGTCATGTGATGATGAAAACATCGTTTGCTCGTACGATCGTAACCAATGACGAGGGCTTACAGTTTATTATTTCCAACGCAACAAGCAACGTAACATTATCCCTTTGTTGCACGTAACGTGCTCGTTTTAAGGCGCTCCCTGTAACGTTACATTACAGGTGAATGCTCGCGGTGAAGGAGCGCCCTTAAAGCCTCATTTAGACGATGCAAGAACTCGCACGCGAGTTGCGTTACATTGCGGACTTTATAGGTACAACGAATTCAGTTGATCAAACACACACTGCAATGTAGTGAAACTCGCATACGAGTTCTTGCTCCGTCTAAATGAGGCTTTAATGTATAGAAAATTTTACACTACGTTGTTGCGTTACAATTAATTTGTACCCGCATCAGAAAAGTGAAGGATTTCTAAATATTTCGTTCTAAAATTAAAATTGTTTTTTAAATGGTGGTTGACTAAATTGGCACCGTCTCATTGTCGTTATGTAAATAACAATTTTGAAAATGCTATGATGTTTCTTTTTTACATGTCAAAATAAAATATTGAAAAAAAAAACCCTGTTTTTTTACGAATCGGACTTTTGCAAATCCACCTTTGTTAATAACAGCTTCTTCACTCTAGCGTTTGGTACAACTTATGCGCATGCGACGCGTATACGTGGCGTTTCTGCTGTAGTTAATTAAACGCTGCGCAGACGTCATATATTTTTTTTAAGATACTTATAGGATTGTTCACGGCATCGGCACCGCTGTAACGCGGTGCGCTCGTCGCAACCGCGGCGTTCGCGCAGCGTACTCATGTTCCCCAAAAAACGCGGCATGCGTCTGCGCTTCCCATACGTTCATAGAACGCCTAAGCTGCACAATAGCCAGTGTGAAGGGGCGTATTACTACAAAACCAAAAGTGCGTTTATTATCGTGTTTACCAACCACCTTTTTCGGCTTCCTTTAAAATAGAAACTAAATATTATTTTTGAAAAGGCTATAGATTACAAAAGCACATAACAAAATAGGTATTAGGTATGCTACAACATTTATTTAGATGTGTTTCGTAAACTTCTTTATTCACTAGTTATAATCTATTGAAAATATATTGTTTTTTTAATAAAACCTTATGGAAGTTTCACAACAGTAACTGGTTTATGGAGCCACACGGTGTGATAGATTGTGTTGCAATAAGGAAAGGCAAAAAGTTTTTATTTTTTGCTGTATTTGATTTTACCAATTCTCTCTCACTCCTGTTACATTTCACGAAAATTTCCTCGGAAGCTATTGGAAAGATGTTATACAATAAAAATGCACACGATAAATCATATTGGCCTTTCAGATTGCAACCCTTTCTAACCACTGCAGCTTGATAAGTATTTAAATAACTTATACTTACGTTATTCGTATTAAAAATAAGTTAGATCATACTTTTATACATCAAGGGTTTAAATCTTTCTTGTGATCGTAAGTTAGACTAATTCCTTCCACTTTTAAGATTTATATTTGCAACCAATATACTCTGTAGAAGTGTGGTTTCATCTGATTTCGAATACGAATAAATCAAGGTCGCTCCGCGTGCAATGGAGAGAGCAATCCTAGAGGATTCTCTAGTAGATAGAATTCACAACGAAGTCATTCGCCAAAGAACTAAATTCACCGAATTGTCGTTCGAATGATCATGCTGAAGTAGAAGTGGGCCGGCCATATGCAGGCAGACAGACGGTCGATGGAGCAGGTACATGTTTTAGAGTGGAGACCGTAGCGTGGAACGCCCTGCGGCAAGATGATACGATGATTTGAAGAAGTTGGCTGGCAGAAGTTTGCTGACGAACGAATTAGTGAAACAGATTGATTAATATGTCATGACTCACGTGAGGACTGGAAGGAAGATACGCAGATTCCAGAGAAGAAGGAGTGAAATTAGGCTTTATCTCAGAAGTGGTACAGAACAAGCAAAGAAAACGATGCTCCTCCGAAGGTCGTAAGACTGACAAGACGTTACAGCAGCATTACCAAATAAGGAAGAATTTTTATAGTAGCTCGTACATAAAAACCAGTTGTGACTCTGCGGTCTATCGTATACTTTAGCGGGCATCGGAAGCAACGTGTAAGTTTTTAAATGCTAAAAGTGGATCTTTATGGTGAAGATTTTCAGCAGTGCTATGTTCTATAAAATCTGCCTTGTGACAGCGTGGCCGCAGCCCTTACGCCACGCTGGGACTAAAGTTCGACAATTTTTGAGACTTTAAAATCTTAAATTCTTTCAGTGGCTCAACGATAATTTCACCAGTTAGTATTTAAGAATAGAGTCCAACTTACGACTCAAGAAGGTAAGTACAGTGGTATAAAATTCTATAATATTTATTTTTTATAATATAAATTCAACTTTTGATATACACAGTAATTTTAATGTAACACTTTATATTAATTAGAGCTGTTTTAGAAATGCTATAGACGTGACAACTTTATATCCAAACTGTTGGCTAACAAGAGTTGATTGCTGGAAGATTATGTATATTATGATTTGATAAATAGATTTAATTCCTGCAATATCCATCGACATTTGTCTTTCTGCCTTCGTGCTATGTTACACGTGGTCGGCGCAACACATTATGTTCTTCATTCTTCACTGGAACCGTTTGGTGTCATTGATTACATTTTCTTTTAAGTCATTGCTCATACAATGAATTTTCTAGAATTGACTCTGTCTCTTGTTATTGTTTGCCTATAATCAGATGGGATATAACATTGAAACTTCTATAGAAATGTTCTTTTGGAGAAAGTGATAAAAGGAAATAGCTAAGACAAACTGTTGTGAAAAATCAAAGTCAACTAAATGGTGTTGCTATTATGCAACATTTGCACATTTCGTTTTTTGTAGTTCGAAAGATAGAAGGTTTAATTGCATAAAGTTAATATAAAGCTTTTACAGTGCAGCATCCATAATCGGATAAGAGTTAACTTATTATTGATGACTCAAACAGACTAGTAACTTAGCTGTGAAGGCTCTTTGTTATTGCACTAAGTAAGACTTTTGAGACTATGAAGCATTGATAATATCAACCTTATTTGTAGAAAAGTAACAGGAATCGAATATTGGTCAACTTATTCGATTCCTGTTATATTTACTGTATTCTTTGTAATTATTCATCGTTAATCAAAATGTTTGTTTATGTACATCGAGTAGTAAGTTGTGGGGTTCGCCAAGGTAGTAGATATTATAAGGCCTATACTACTCCAAAAACAAGAGTCCAGTACCACTTTCTCCAAAATATTATTCTTGGCAATGGATTTGTCTGTTTATTTATAATTTAAACTGGACCATGATTTCGTATATTTTATGATATTTTTGTGGATATGTCACAAGTTTCTTTTTTATATGAGATTAATGTTTTTCTACTGTTTGTTTTAATTATTTTTTTTTTTCTAAGATAATGTGTTATTTCGCAATAAATAAATATTTCAAATTAATAAATATCTTAATATATATAAATCTCGTGTCACAATGTTTGTCCTCAATGGACTCCTAAACCACTTAACCGATTATAATAAAATTCGCACACCATGTGCAGTTCGATCCAACTTGAGAGATAGGATAGTTTAAATCTCAAATTATAGTCGCAATTTTAATAATATTATAAAGATTGCACCCGTGCGGAGCCGGGGCGGGTCGCTAGTTTTTATATAAGTATTGATTATTCTAATTAGATAAAGATTAGTGTTCTAGAATGTTAGAGCATGATTTGAAGCCAAACGTGGCTTCGTTTTTAAATGTATAAATTGATGAGTTTGTCATTTTGTCACATGAAAGAAAGTGAACATTTTTGATGAATTTCTAAAAAGTCCAGTCAAATTATAAACAGACAGAACATTATAATTACAACTATTAAAACCTAATATAATATTATTATAATAAACTTTATTATTTTTTTATAAAATCTCACTATTTGGTTGCGCATCACTAAAAAGTGATTGTTATATCTAACTTTTAATGTTGTGTAGTGCTTTTTATATAACACTTTTAATTACTAATGTGTCAGATAAAAGTGACTTTAGAAAGATGTTTTTGACAATTTAGAGCCCGAATTTGGCTGGTGTTTTCCTCTTGTGTCATTTTTAGAATCCATGTTAAGAATAATTGTGGTGACAGAGCAGGCATTGTGTTCTGTTTCGGGTACGACTTTGGGCCTTCATCGGGACATCGTGACGCTGCCTATGATTTTCAGTAACCCTCATTTGCACGAACGCTTTTGTAACGGGCGTTTAAAAAACGCCGCAACAGAACAAATGCATTCCCTTGCCTGTTCACACGTCAGCGCTTTTAAAGCGCTTTTTCTCGAACTGTATTTAGTTTTAAGTGCTGGGCGGTGACATTTAAGTAGAATTCTCCTATAGGTTTAAATCCAGCGCTTTTTGAACGCCCATAAAAAGCGCTCGTGCGAATGGTAGCTCAAATGTTTTTTTTTTATTCAAAAAGTATTTTTAAAATATCGATGGTTATTTTTTCAATCATATTGATTAATTTGGCTTCCGATCTCTAGACACAACAGAAACATATTTTAAACTGTTAAATTAAGAGACATTCTTGTTGTAAATCTCAATGTCTTCGCGAAGTCAATCGATGTTCAATTCTTCTTCTCCTTTAATTACTACTATAAATTAGTATAAAGAGTAAAACAGACTCTTAAATGATGCCGAGAGGCACTTCTTCTTACCGTCCGTTACTTTTTGCGCTGTGTTAGTTTTTCTGTTGTACCGAATTCTTGGTAGAATGCTTCGTAAGAAGTCTGGTTACATATTATTATGATTATCGTTATACATTCTTCCAATGTCTTATACAAACTGTTGGCATGACAGTTCCATACAGACTTTATTCTGTCTTTTTATCTTCTTTGTACTTTTTAGTTTCGTTTATACCGAAGTATGTCTAACTTTTCCTTTAACAGTCACCTCTGCTTCTTCACCGGTCTCATCAACTTGAGATAAAACAGTTGGTAGGAGATTCCCTTGAATTTCAACGACAGAGTTATCGATCTTAGTGACAATATCCTCAGATTCTGTTTGGTTTTTGCTTGCTTCTGCACTTACAACTAGTCTGTATTGTTCTCTGATTTCTCTCATTTCTTCTGGAGAAGGACTCCATTTCTTCATGTCCCTATCACTGTCTATAACCTGACTTTCATCATCATCACTAATGTCTTGGATCTCATCTAAGCTTTTGCTCATTTTACCGTCAACTTCTTTAACGCTTTCTGACTTGTCTTCACTACTTATGGCTCTGTAATTTTTGTCCCTTGATTTGTCGATAACTCCGTCTCCGCACCCAACATTGGCTCTTTCATCGTCTTGTATATCTTCAACGTCGTCTAAACTTGCTTGTCCAGCTTTACAATCATGACCATTGCTGTCACTTTCAGAAGTCTTTGGTTTTGCACCTTTTAGTTTATCTAACTGCTCTTCACTTTCATCAATGATCTCTAGTCGAGATCTGGAGAAGAATTTATGTAAAGACTCCAATTTGTCTAACGCTCGTGCACTTTTTTCTGAACTGGATGTAAGCGTTGTATCTTCTGTCATGCAAGCTGAATCGATTCTCTTAGACATATCGGATATAGAATCTGAAATCTCTGTAGTCGAAGTGGATTTATCGACTTTCACGACTTTCGGTTTTATAATCATGCTTGGTGGTAAATCAGGGATGTTCCTCAAATCGATTAGACTTATCGATGATCGTTTTAAACTGGAGCTTATATCAAATTCGTCATCAGAATCCTCTTCAAAGTGTTTCTCTACTTTGTATTCTATATAGTTGACTAAGTCCTCTGCAGCAGCTTTTATTTGAGCATGTCGATCATCTGAATACTTTCTATCAAGATCTCTAGACGATGGTTCATCTTCTTCAAGAATATCAGAAAGCTCAACACTGTACGGCAAATATTGTATATACGGTAGCATCGGAGGTTTCGTATACGATTCATAGTTCTCCGAATCTTCTGCTTCAGTCATAGTATCATCTTCTAACCTTTTAATCTCACTCACTCTTGTCACAGCTTCATCGAATATCATTTCTAGATCATTCTTGACATTACTTAAATCAATTACCGTTTCAGAAATTCGTCGGTCTGTAAAATAGTCCTCACCTCTATCTATTACAGTATCTTGAGTATGTGTTAGAGTCGAATCAGATTTCGTCTTACTAATATCGCTAAAAGTTTCAAGTTTACTTATAGTAATATCTGACTTAGATTTCTCAGAGAGCGACGGTGTTAAAGACTTCGAATGGAAGTTGTCTTTTGTAGTATAATTCTCCATGTATTTAATTAACATTTCTACTAAAGTCTCCGCCTCTTCTTCAGGAGTATCGTCTATGTAAGTTAGATCTGTAACATTAATATTAGCCTCACTAAGACCTGTTTCAGTTTCTACAATTTCTATACTAGGTTTCGGGTCTTCCGGACCAAATAGGAACTCCATCAGGGTTATTTTATTATCACCGACTTCATTTTCCTTCTCCATACACCCCGTAGTAGCTAAGAAGTCCATTAAAGTCTCCATTTTAGCTTCTAATTCAGTATTCATCCTGCTAGGAACGAACTGTTTAGTGCTTTCTTCAGGAGTGACTTCACTTTTGAAACAACTACCAGTACTGTTCTTCCGTTCACCTCTTTGACTTTTAACTATGGTGAAGAAAAAGTCAATTAAATTAGCAATTCTTCTCTCAGTGCCTTCTTCTCCATCGGAACTCAAATCAGATTCTTCCTTAACCAAAGGGCATCTTCTTGGAGAATCTTCATACTTTTTGGAGAAGACCGTTTCTTGGATGACCTGGAGAAGATCTCTTGCTAGTCTTACTGGTGAGCGTGTGTCGGTGTGTATGGCTTCGTAGGTGGAGGCCGACGGGGCGGAGCGCCGCCGGTCGCGGTCGATGCGGATGAAGTCCCACAGGGAGCCGAGCTCTGATGATAAGGAGGCTCGGTGGTTGGCTAAGCGATTGCCCAACCTCCGGAAGACCTGAAACGAAGACGGCTGATGAAAATAGAGTTGTACTTGAAAGGGTTAATCATGCAGGTACGATTTATAGTTAGTTACGAGGCCATTTCCAGACAATGTAGGCGTAGGCTTGCAAACGGTGAGTATTGCGTAATGTGTATCTCGCCGTCCTATCAAAGAACGGCAACGTAGAGGAGGGTCAGCCAAACGCCTACCGGGGTGGCGGGACTGCGTAAAGTTAACCGCTAACCCAAACATGGTAACACATATAACATGGGAACCCAAAAGAACAGGGTGGTTTTTTAATCAAGTTTTACGGTCTTGTCCTCAACACTCGGGGATCATTTTTGATGATCTTCCACCAATAAAATAGCTCCTTTCAGTCAAGTTAAAATGGTCACAAAAAGATACAGGAGATCGGTGTATCCACACCCCTGGCTTAAGGCAGAAGAGGACACCGTATTGTTAGTCAGTCGAATCTGACATGCCTCTCCTTCTTCCCCGGGCGGACGTTTACACACAAAAATGAAAAGACTTCTTCAAAAGGGGTTGTCAAAATAATTATATAAATATCTACCTGCCACACTCAGGAGCGCCATGCCCTGAGCTTCCGTAACGAGAGTCTCTTGAATCTGGCTACCTGTGCTGCCAGCGCCTCCGCGCCTGCCGACATACTGGCTCCTCCTGTCTCATCCTCGGAATGGACCTGATGGATACATCGAAGATTTAATGACGGCTGAAGAATGAAATTGAAAATGCTATTGCTTTGTTGCTGGGGTGCTAAGACAGGAAACCTTCACGTGCGGCCGTGGACTGGAGTTCCCTCTCGGATACGTCCGGGGGGAAGACCAGTTTTTCGGGCCGGTGCACCCTGGGATGCGGGCAAAAACTTTCCCTTAGGCACTGTATGCCTAAGGGGTCTCTTTGCCCGTATGCGAATAGCCTGTCGTGTGGACGCTCCAACGCGGAGCGGGCTTGCGGACGGTGAGTAATGGGTAGCTCGCCGTCCGATCAAGGACCAAGCCCGGGTCGGTGGCGCGTCGTGTTTCGCTCCAAATGCCTGCTGGGGTCGTGGGTTTTTATTAACCCAGGATACCGTGGCTCCGGAACGTAAATGGCATCCGAAGGAACACGGGTGGATTTTAGTCAGTAAGAGTCTGACAGTGCCTTCCGCCCCACCCAGGGCGGGAGGACTCATTTGATGAGTATACCACCTAAACCTAAAAAAAATTGCTTTGTTGCTAAACGATGATATTCAGAAAGGGTATTGAGTTCATCTCTGCACAGAGACGGACTGGGCTGGGAGGGCCCGGGTGGCTCTCTATGAGCCCGGGTTGTTCCTGTACAAAAAATGTTAAAACTAATTTCAAGGACAGTCGGCACGTATTTTTATCGGTTTCAACAATTTTTGAAAATTTTATATTTCATTATACTCTAACACCTGTACAAACTAAAACTTTATAATGTCGAGATCCCTGGAAGGCCTCTGAGAAATGACACACCAGGTGATACTCACACATTCATGAAAATTAGGCTTCACAAAAAAAACGATTATGAACTCCGGATCTGGACAATTTATGATCTAAGTGATGATCTAAGTACGTAACTAACGTACTAAATTGTCTGATCCAATTATATTTAGATTGCAAGACCTGGGATCAGGACTATGCAGTCACCGATCCTACTTAATATAGGGGTGTTTAACCGAAAATATATCAATCCTCAACACTGTTTTGGGAGTGTATCAGGATTCTTTCTATGAAGGATTGTAGGTAGGGTATTTTTTACCTCTCGCGTATTTGTTCGTTTCTGCATGTAACTCCTCATGTCTTTGTCTGAATGCCCCTTCGCTCGTCCTATACCCTTGCCTAGAGGTGCTCCTGTTGAAACTCTTCTGAAAATATTAACAAGATCTTTTGTAAATCTTTCTTTTCTTCTTTCTATTCTGGCGATCTAAAAAGAGTGTCCATGGAGTTTCTTGCACGTTCTTCTCCATAGAGATCTACTTCTTGGAACGGGCATCTACGGTACTTTCACAGTTTTTATGTCTTGTGACTGGGACTGTAGCACCATAACTTTTGTAGTGTTTAATAAAATTCCTTTGATTGTCTATGACAATTCAAAAGTGCCTGTAACTGGCCTACTTGAAATAAATGCTTTGATTTTTGATTTTGATTTATTAAAACGTGTTTGCGTTGACCTACAAACATTTATACACAAACATCCAGACCCGGAACAATTAGTTGTAGGTCGTACAAATATTTCTTAAGTGCGAAAATCGAGGGCACGCCGCAATCGCGGCGGTAAGACCCCTCTTTGAGGAGTGGCTGGAGAGGCATCACGGCGTCCTCACCTTCCATCTGACGCAGGTTCTCACCGGGCACGGATGTTTCGGGAGGTTCCTATGTCGTATGGGGAAGGAAGAAACGCCTGGGTGTCACCACTGCGAGGATCGCCCAGAGGACACGGTGGAGCATACAGTGCAGGACTGCCCCGCTTGGGCAGAGCACCGCCGTGTCCTCACAGCGGCGATAGGCGGCGACCTCTCGTGCCCGGCACTGGTCGAGACCATGCTGCGGGGCGAGACGGAATGGGAAGCAGTCGCCTCCTTCTGCGAAGCAGTAATGCTAGCAAAGGAGGAGGCGGAACGCGTGAGGGAGAGGACAGCGTCCACCTCACGACCCAGCCGCCGCGGGAGACGCCCACGGCAACGGATGTCGCAAGACGATCTCCGGCCACCGTAGGCGCGGGCATGCGGACAGCGAGTAAAGGGCAACTCGCTGTCCGACCATGGACCATGCCCGGGTCGACGGCGCGTCGTGTTCCACGCGCGCCTCAAAGAGCGTCAGCAAAACTGACGGGGCCCCCTCTTAGAGGGCCAAAGCCTGCCGGGGTCGCGGGATTTTATTTCCTCACCGTGACCCCGGAACATAAAGGGCTATGGAAGGACACCGTGGCTTTTAGTCAGTACAAGTCTGACAGTCCCTCCCGCCCTGCCCGGGGCGGGAGGACTCATTTGATGATTTTACCACGCTAAAGCGCAATTCACACAGAGAGCGGGCGCGGGTCGGGCGCGTTTCGGAGCGGGAGTACGGCGGGTCTAGTTGATGTCTTTCATTTAAATACAAAGAACTAGACCCGCCGTACTCCCGCCCCGAAACGCGCCCGACCCGCGCCCGCTCTCTGTGTGAATTGCGCTTAAAAAAAAAAAGTGCGAAAATCGAACTCGCGACACGCTGAATACCAATCGATTGTTCAGTCACTGCGCCAACAGTGTTGTCATTTGTTTTATGATCCTGTTGAATTGAGTCCTAAATTTTTAGAAGTTCCAGGTTCAAATTATAGGAAATTGCAAATATTTTCTGGTTAACATTTCACCAAATAGTGCATAGAGGCATTAAGATAATATGTTTTGCAAGACCTTACCGGCAATGCATAGGATCACTGTAGGCAGCTTGTACTGGCGGCTTCCCTTCAGATATTGTATCACCAGCACCGAAGCCTCCGAGAGGAAAGCCTGTGGTACCTGAAACAATCAGGTTTTAGTTGAATTTAAATTTATTATTAGATTTACGATTATTAGAATCAATTATTAGATGTGCGACTACGTTTGAGTAAATTTGGCCCCTGAGCTGCCGCAGTACAGCCCAATACGGCCCTGGTAAGGCCTACCACCTCCAGTGGTCTTTAACATAACAAGTCTTAAAAAGCCAAGATCCTTCTAACATTATCAAGAGCTTTTTCAGTTCCGGAGAGTGTGCAAAGGAACTGCACAACTTGATTTCGCCTGCCACTTTCCATCATCGGACTACAAGTTAAAACCATCAAATGAATCTTGAGCCCTGGACGGAGTGGAAGCGACTGGAGACCCACAGGGACCTAATTATGCTTACGCACAAAGAGCGTTTTGCCAATAGTGCACATAGCTAAGAATTGGAATTCCCTGAAGGAGTCTGTGGTTCCAGATAGATACAATCATGAGGTTTTCAGCTCAAGAGTGAATCGGTTACTTGTAGGCAAGCATGGTTCACCATCAACCACATAATATTCTTAGTAGTTTTAGACTGTGTCTTTGTGTGCGTTCGTGTAATATTTCCTTACCTGCAATAGCTCCTCTTGTCATGCTAAGTCCTCGCTGTATCCGGGCGATGGCAGCCCTGTGTCTTGGAAGGGGGGCAGTACTGCCTTTTTCTTGCAGTACAAACCGGCCCAAAGTCTTCCAGCCAGCCTAGAAATGTGATGAGATGAAATGATTAGGAATGTACCTACGGAGATGACGCTCATGGATACTATCATCATCTGCTAGCCCTTTCAGAAACTATATTGGGGTTTTCTAACCGTGGGTTTCTCAGCTGTCGGCACAATGATTTTTAACCGACTTCAAAAAAAAAAGTAGGTTCTCAGTTCGACCTGTATGTATGTATGTATGTTTGTCCGCGATTATCTCGCGTTTGGCTGAACGGATTTTGATGCAGTTTTCAGGAAAATGTTCATTACATTCTGGAGAAGGTTTTAGTTTATAACACTAATAGATATCCCGTGACGTTGCCCGCGTGGATGCGTTTTGCTTACTTGGATCGTAGATTTTCAGGGACGATTGCATGTTTGTCCGCAATTATCTCGCGTTTGGCTGAACCGATTTTGATGCAGTTTTCAGAAAAGTGTTCATTACATTCTGGGGAAGGTTTTAGTATATAACAATAATGGATAAGTATCTCGTGAAGTTGCTTACATAGATCCGTTTTGCTTAATAGGATTGTAGATTCTCAAAGACGCCGATTTTATGAAGATTTTTGTTGTTGATTATCTCAACTAAAAAGGGAAAAATAAAAAACTTTTTGAAAAAAAGGGAACCGACTTCAAAACCAAACACAAAAAACTATTAAATAACTTTTCTTTCGGAAGACGGTGGCCATATGTCAATGAAATAAAAAAAACAAAGCCACCGACTTCCGAAAGAAAAGTTATTTAATAGATTTTTGTGTTTGGTTTTGAAGTCGGTTCCCTTTTTTTCAAAAAGTTTTTTATTTTTTTCAAGAACTGGTTAACCCACATCCGCGGAGGAAACGCAGAATGAACTAATTGACGCTGTTGGTTACCATGGTGATTTAACAGCGTCTCGTGAATAAAGTCTCCCCTAGTTTTTAGGCAAATCCAAAGTCAAGTCTGCTGAGAAAGTTTCGAAAGTGAGCTCCTCAACGCTTTGCTCGATATGGGAATCAAACCCAGAACATCGTGCTCAACAGTATTTACTTTTTGCTTGCAATTACTTCCTCACCTGAGCTGCATAAACCACTTCATCATCAGCGAGCGCCCTCTGCTGGGGTCCGGTGCCAGCCCTGCCACCCCACTCCAACTCCTCAACTAACACGAATCTTTTGGGGTCATCATGGCACCGAGCTTTGGTGAGCGCCTGGTAGACCACGTATGATGCGGAGGCACTTAGGGGAACCTGAAAAGAAAGGCCAGTTAATATACGTTGCTCCACTCCAGGAATTTCTCTTGTTTCGTGGAAGCGTGACACAAACATCTAAACTCATACAAACACCCAGATCCGGAACAAATAAGTAGATCATGCAAATATTTGGTCCGTGCATCAAACCCGTGACACGCAGCACACAAGTCCAATCGCTCAGCCACTTCGTCAAGCGTGCCGTCACTTGGAAGAATAGCCTTGATAATTAATTAGTCTTTCTCATATCAGTCAATTGTCGTCTACTGCTGAACGTATGCCTCCCGAAAGAGCGCAAATACTCCCGGTCTTGGGCAGTCCGTATCAACCCTTTGCCAGACACGTTCTTCAAATCATCGATTGATCTCGGCACAGGGCGTCTTACACTACGTTTGCCCAAAAACGGTCTCCACTTTAGCACATGTCTGCTCCATTGACCGTTCATATCCAGACATGGCAAGCCCACTTCCACTTCAGTATGCTAATTCTAACATGCAATGTCTGTTACTTAGTTCTTTGGCGAATGACTTCGATGAGAATTCTATCCATCAGAGAAACCCCTAGCATTGCCTCACCTTTGTGTGAACTAGAAACGACTAATGATGATGTTACTTACCTTCAGAATAGCATAGGGTATCTCATGAGACACATTATGAACACAGACAAGGAAGCTGTCGGGAGGTTTCCGAGGTTCCTCATCTTGAGTGCTGGACTCCTCATCAGAGGGAACAGACTTGTCTTTGTGGCGATCTGATGATGATGCTGATCTGAAAGCATAAGATAGTGTGGTGATAAACTTTTTATTATAGTCTTGTTGGCTCAGAGGTAAGACCGGGATTCCACCAAAGCGGAGATGTGTTTAAATAACCAAATGGAAATCCACATCTCCTGTCCCCATAACTTCGGTTGAAATCTGAAAAGTTATTCAAACACATCTCCGCTTTGATGGAGTCCCGGCCTGAACCTTGCCGCTCGCACGTGGTCGTGATTTCAACCTCGGGCAGTAACCAATAAAGCTTTTCTTTTTCTGAGATTATCTTGAGCATCACTGCAATATCGTAAAGGAAAAAATCGTGATCATACCTGGACTTATAATCAGTAATAAGTCTAAAGTCATGTCAGAGGTCTGTAGCGTTCCCAGAGCCTGCTTAATACCTCTGCGCTGACACTAGACGGTGGCAATAAAACAAAATCCAAAATATTACGGTTTTGAAGGTCAAAGCTACACTGGATTCTTACCTGATACTAGTCAACCACGCTCTACTGCTCGGATCATCCCCAACTCTCTTCAGCAGCAGCCGAGCTCCAGGCCTCGCAGACGCAGCCCTCAAGACCCTCTCATGCGGGGCCAGGACCCTTTGCGTTGGGGCCCTGGAAGGCACCTCCTCCACCATGACGTAAGAGCCTCGAGCTGAGCGGCAGACACCGGCTTTTGTTAGGCATTGGGCTATTGCCTGAGGAAGATAAAGGAATGCATTATTTACTTCTTCTAGGTCAGCTCACTCTAGAGGAAGGCTTTGTATCTATCTCCTTCGACCAGACCAGAGTAAACCAATACCAAACAAAAAAATGCAATAATCGGCTTATAACGTTCTGGTTCCGGGCTTTTGAGAACGGCGATGGTGCGATCCTAAGGAAGTCAGGGTTATGACTCCCCCGCCCTGGTTCAACTATTTTATGTCTAACTACAAAACGCTACCACCACGTTGGCCTGACTCGCATATGTGGATGTTACATGTCATCGACTGCGTTCTAACTTTGTGTTGTCACAGCAAGTTTTTTTTCGTTTAAGTCCGAAGTAACATAAATCCTATTTATGCGAGACTCGAACCCATGTTACCAAGCACAGAAGCCAACAAGCTTTACTGTGACCCATCATTTAGTTTCATGATTAAGCTTTTGCGTAATAACTTAAATAAAATTTTCGGCAATATTTTTAGCAAGGTTGACTGCGGAAAAAAGATTTGGCGTGTTTTCTTGGGAACTTACCTCATTGGCCGTAGTATCTTGCGTCACCTTCAGTATTGAGTATGCTTCATGCCTCGCCACAGCATACACCACGAGGAAATGTATCTTCCTCCGTTCATGAGGAGAGGAGGGCTCCAGGTCTCCTCGACAGCTCTCCCCCGCTAACTCTTCGCAGCAACGAGAGAAGATGAGGAGAGAGGCCATATTTAGAGGCTGGTTTGTTGGTGATCTATAAGAAAATTATAATGGAGTTAGAGATCAAAAAAAAAGAGTAGGAAGAGGAGGATAGCGCAACATTGTAAAGAAGTTGTTGAGATCCTGAAAAAAAGGTGATCATCGCAGAAATATTGTGTCTTTTGGCAGAATAATTTCAATGATGGTAATATGTAGATTCCGTAGGTGTTATAATCATCACCAGCCCATAGCGGTTCCAATCATTCGGTATTTCATTTCTGAAGATACCAACCCTAAAAAATACCTTTAAACTTTTCGTTCTAGAAAGATTTTTGGTTTCAACGCAGTACCATATTTTTTTCTTCCAGATGTGGGATCCTAGAAAATTATGTATACTATGTGTTGCGACATTGACATACCTTAGTCGAACATGTCTATATCCCGGTCTCAGGCACTGCAATGGTATAACTCGCTGCGAAAGCATGTAGTTGGTGTCCGCGTCAAATATATCGAACCTTAGGAACGCTAGCTCGGGGAAGTTGATCTGAAAATGAAAGAAATTATATTTACAACCAGCAGAAGTGTTGTTATGTTAGGTTGGGGTCCTGTTGGTGCCTGCCGGGGTTGCGGGACTATAAAAGTAAGATATCGTGACCCTCGAATGTTAAGGGCAATGAAGGAACACTGTGTCAGTAAGTGACAACTCCCTAGGTGGACCGCTAGGAGGTGGATCCCACCCACAAAAGTATATTTTTATCTTTTAACAGAGAGAAGACAGTGCAGATACTCGTATTATAAGATATGCTTACAAGGGTGTCGTTACTGTAAAACGGTGCTCGAAAGTCTGACAACTACTGTTTATTTATTTATTTATTAACAAAGGTCCAACAGCTTCTGTAATATACGAGTAAATTAATAAATAGTGTAGAAATTTATGACTACAAGGCTTATACAGTTGCTAATAATAGGTGAACCAAAATTCACAAACATAGGTGGTAACTTATGCTAAAATCTAAATTATGTACTAAATAATAGGTGAAAATAAACTATAAATTTAAAATATTATTATATTAACCAGCTACTAGGATGTGGAGATCAGATAGGAAATCGTTCCATGTAAAACACTGATATTCAGCTACATCCTGTTCGAATGAAAGCCCACCCCATTATGGAAAAGGTGAGGAGATGCAATGGGAACAAACCTTAAAATTAAAAGTCTCATTCCAAATTGGATTCAGGGCGTTTTTCCTGGCAACTTTGGTCCGTATCTTCTTGCAGTCAGCTGGAACACCCAGTATCTCGACTTCGACGAAGGCGTTGTAGAAAGAGTATACGTTTTCGGCAACATATTGTCCTGATATCACGGCGAGGGTCAGGTGGGCAGCGTGGATGCCGTCGAATTCCTTGTCCATTGGATTGAATCTGAAATGGACCAAGATTTAGTTAATAGAATTCTTCTCGTAAAAGATATTGGGTGAGTAAAGAAGAGAGCATTGGTGGCCAAATTTGCTTGAACCCCGCCAGACGCAATTCTTTGAGTAATTTATTTTATCACTACTGCTCTCAAAACGGTGAAGGAAAACAACGTGAGGAAACCGGCATGTCCTAGAACCAAAAATTCGAAGATATGTGACATCTACGAACCCGTACTGAGTCTGCGTCACAGAGAGTGAGAAAGAAGGTCTGAGTCAGAGCAGTGGAAACTCTGTATAGTATAGATGGGTTTGATCTTGGGCCCCAATCTAGTCCAGAGACAAAAATGAGATCAAGGCAGAAGTAATAATACGAGTAGTTTAGGTTCAACTTTTAATTGTAAAAGTACGTAAGTTAACGACCTTGGTCTAAAAAAAAATATTCAAGTTAATTTAACTATGATGAAGCAAGCTAAGGAGGAACTCCTGGAACTCCTGCGCACCGACGGAACACAGTAAAAACTGTAATAGTGCCTTACACCGACATTGCATCATGCCGCACTTTAATAACGATATTGAATTTAACTTTTCCAATTTTACAAACACTTACCTTCTATAAGCAATATGCCCAGGATCCCACATCACGCTAGGTTTCCTAACGTAGCCAGCAGAGCCGTTGCTCTCATACATGGCCGCGTTCACAGCCATAGCCGCGTCTTCCGTCTGATAGTTCAGCGCCACCAGCTGAACGCCACACGACCAGAAGGTGACGGGATCGAAGTTTGATGAGTCTATTCTTAGGCTGTGGAAGAGAAATAGGCGCGTTGATAACAATAAATAAATCTAATCGGTCCGTCAAGTATAGCTTTTTTTTATTGTGGTAAAATCATCAAATTATGAGTGCTCCCACCCAGGGCAGGGCGGGAGGGATTGTCAGACTTGTACTGACTAAAATCCACGGTGTCCTTCAATAGCACTTTACGTTCCAGGGTTATGGTAATTCGGTTAGTCCCGCGACCGTCAGCTAGAGCTTTGAAAAAGAATGGAAACGTTTTTTTCTTTTGTTAGATCAATAAATATTTAAGAAAATAAAGCATCGAATCTCAAGAGTCCCATTAGTGGCGTCAGAACCCAGTAAAAATTAAAGGTTGTGACTAATTGCCAATGAAAAAGGCATATTATCTTCGTTAAATTTTGGTTTTGCGGAACAAAAGAAAGGCATTTTACAGGTAACCTTTTTTTTTTAATTTTTTGGTAAAATCATCAAATGGGTCCTCCTACCCAGGGCAGGGACTGCCCTGCCCTGGGTAGGAGGACCCATTTGATGATTTTATTGGATTTTAGTCAGTACTAGTCTGGCAGTCCCTACTGAGGGACTGTCAGACTAGTACTGACTAAAATCCACGGTGTCCTTCAATAGCCTTTTGTGTTCCAAGGTCACGATGACTTGTTTAGTTAATCTCGCGACCCTCTGTAAGACTGCGACATATTGTTGACGGGTCTTTGAGGCGCGCGTGGAATACGCCGCGACGTCAACTCGGGCATGGTCTATGATTGGACGAGTCACCTATTTTGGAACTTTTGGGGGACTCAGCACCTATGAAGATAAGAAAATGACTAGACAGGATGGAGACTTACCCGGCGGGATAAGTTCTAACAAGCTGCGTCTCCGTGTGAGCTATCAGTGCCATGGGGTGTTTCCTGCAGATTTTCTTGCCGATGGCCTCGTTGACAGATGAGCAGCGATAGCAGGGGTGGTGTACTGCTGGGGCGTTCAGGCAACGAGGGCGGGGCTGTTGGGCTATCTGCTGGGAATGAAGCACAGCATAAGCATGATTACACTATAACGATCACACTGCTGGGACACAGGCCTCCTCTCTGTGATAGGGAGTGGTCCGTAATCTACCACGCGGGCCCAGAGCGTGTTGGTAGATGTCACATTGTCTTGGATTTATTAGGTTCTAGGACATGCCAGTTTCGTCACAATGTTTTTCTTCACCTTATTAAGACCTCTAGGGCCCCAAAGCGCCCCAATGGCACAATTTTGTGCCACCAAACCCCGAACGATTTTAAACTGTATTTTTGGAAAAATAAAATCGGTCAGGGTTTGGTGGCACAAAGTTGTGCCACGGGGCTCTAAAATAAATTACTCCGTGAGAAAGAGTGGGCATCTACCACGCGGATATCGTCAAACGCAACTTTGCCTTGATGCCCAACTTTACCTTCTTTGTTTCAACGCACGACACGCGATATTTATTGGTGATAACGCGGCGTCTGCCCAATGTTGCCAACTTAGTGCTTTCGGCACTACATCTAGTGCATTTCTTGATGTTTTAGCGCTCAAAATTCCACAACAGTGCCTAGTGCTTTAACCAGTGCATTTAATAAAAGTCTGCAATTTATCACGCAATTTTGTAAAAAAACAAAACCAATCAATGGCGCGTTCTGAAACACAGTTAAATTTCAGAACGCACCTCTAATTATTAGTTATTTATGAAAATCCGTATCTCCATGGTCGTATAGCTCCGGGGTCGCGGGATTATTTCCTTACCGTGACCCCGGAACAGAAAGGGCTATTGAAGGACACCGTGGATTTTAGTCAGTAAAAGTCTGACAGTCCCTCCCGCCCTGCCCGGGGTTGGAGGACTCATTTGATGATTTTACCACGCTAAAAAAAAAAATGGTCGTATAGCTGTTTCTGAACAGGGAGAGTGGAACAAAAGACGTCCGATCTGAGTTTTGTTCTCTACTCTTGGGGAATTCCCAAATGTTGATGTTTCTTTAGCTGATCTTTTATTCTTTCATCCTAATATCAAAATTGGTTGAAGGAAATGCGCTAAACAAAACAGGTTCTGTTTAGCGCATTTCTTACAATAGCAGTTGGCAACACTCGGTCTGCCTGTCGACAAGTGATCCACGGGTGGACGCCGCGTTATTAGCGTTTTTGACTGTTACATTTGACCGGTACCCAGTATCTGAGTTGTGCAGGTAAATGCCTTATGGTCTATTGTCATCCATCCACAGGCCAAGGTTGGCAAGCGTGGTTTAATCGACCTGTGTGGCTGTTTTTTGGCCACAAGCTCGAGAGCATTTATATATTATACCTTTGAAATGAAATTCATTTCTTCCTCTCTTACCGTGCTAGTACTATCACTGCTTTCCGAAGACTCGAAGCTGCTTCCCGGCGCTGTCTCCTTGGGCACACTGCTTGGTTGTTTGATAGAACTGCGCGGGGATAGCGGGTTCAAGCCACGGAATTTTATCGCCTGCAAAAAAAAAAAAAAAACTATTACAATTTGTAATTGTGTGTGTATTCACTAGATTCAGTCGTTCATATTCTATAAGAAAAGTATGAATTCGGTGATCTTCATCAATTTCTAACAATAAGCATGCAATTAATGATAGTGAGAAGTTTTTCGAAAAATCTTTAAAGTTCGACATCTCGAAAACCAGACTGATTGGACCCTATGTTGTCCGGGTTAAAATTGTTGCAAATAAGGTCTAGCTATCACCTATTTCAAGGACCGCATCGAATTAGAAAGAAAGAATTAAAGAAAGAAAAGAAAGAGGCCGAGCGCTTATCGAGCCAACATCTCCTGAGGATGCCCCGTGGAGGGGCGAAACACGTGTCGAGTATAGGTTTGATTGCATGGCATGGTTTTCCGTTTTTCTTGCACGTGTGCATATATGCATGAGGGCGGGAGGGTGGGTCCTTTGCTGCGTGTGCATATGCATGAGGGCGGGACGGTGGGATTGCATCGTGTATCAAGCCTGGATTTTTGTCGCGGAATTAAAACTAAATATTTTTCATAACATTTAATGAATATTTTTGTCCTTTAAGTTTTTCAACCTACCTGAACATAAGTGACCATATCA
Source organism: Agrotis clavis (assembly GCA_954870645.1). NCBI lineage: Eukaryota > Metazoa > Arthropoda > Insecta > Lepidoptera > Noctuidae > Agrotis > Agrotis clavis. The sequence goes on from OX940946.1 coordinate 9,762,023, forward strand.
CTCAGCTCCCTCGCGATCTGGTTACTCCTCTTTCTCGTAGGAGCATGTTTGACACTCCCGGAAGTAGTCTCCGCGTCTCCTTCACTTCTTCTGAAGCTCTGGTAGAGGGAGAGAGAGGTTCGACCGCATTTGTCTTCCATTGAGTTGAGAATTTTGTGGAGCTCTTTTTCTGGAAGTTTGTTAAAAAAATCTTTTAGCAACTTTGATTCAAAGCCAAGTTGAAAGAAGACGAAGATGTTTTGACTTGTTCAAATTAAAACTGCGTATTTTCAACTTGTAAAGTGAATGCATCGCAATATACGTTTCTTATTTCGCTCTAGTCGCTCTATCCACATAAGTGGTAGTCGATCCTAAAGGTACTTTGTGTAAGTAGCACACCTTATCAAGACCGTCAGACTTAGGGGTCTTGTACTACATACCTAACGAAGATTTACAATTGATACCTAGCTTACCTACCAACTTACTTAAGTCATGTCATCCAAGGGTAACTTGCCAAGCCATGCTTAACTTTGAAGATCGTTCCATACGACTTTTATTATTTAGACTGTTTAGCAATGACCCAACCAAATTGGTAGATAGAGACTGAGGCCTGGATAAATAGTCGTTATTAAGCCAAAGCCAAGCCTTGGGGACGTCAAATGTCAATAATTTTCATGGAAATTTCTGACATTTGACGTCCTCAAGCACTGACTTAGGCTTGGCTTTGGCTTAATAACGACTATTTATCCAGGCCTGACTGTTAAAGATGCAGAATAGTATAAATACTTACCATCCAACTCTTCATCATCTTCATCATAGTCCTCATCGGAGAAGTACTCAGTGAGCGAGCTGCCTGCTGACTGGTTGGACATGATGGAACTGGTGCGGTTGCTCTGCTCTGGTAGTGACGTGCTCGTGTGGCGGATGCCGTTGGATCTAGAAGGATTGAAGGAAAAGCTGTTAAAGAACCTTCTAAAGATGATTTTTTGAGGAAAGTAAAAGAAGAAAAAGTTGGATTTTATCCCGCATTTTCTGGATAAGTACTCCAGACGCCTTACCAATTAAGGCCTACGCAGACCGGGACGGCATGGCAAGGGATTTTGCCGTGAGTCAGCGCACACTGGCCGCTTAGCTCAGCACTTTGCCACGGCCCCGCTTCTCTACCTCCGCCTCCGCACCCCGCAGTATATCACTACGAGCGCCGGAGTCCGTGGCATGCCGTTGCCTACCGCAGTATGCCACGGGAGCCTGTGGCGCGTCTTTTAATGCCGTGCGATAAAATCCCTTTCAATGCCACGGCATCATTTTAAAGCATAGCAGTTTATGTCGTATTTCTGTAACAGTACGGTTGAATGTCCATTAGTAAAAATTAAAATCCCTTGCCATGCCGTCCCGGTCTGCGTGGGCCCTTAGGCTACCGTAACTCACATCAGAAGGTGATCCCTCATTTTGTAACTAGACCAAGAGATGGCGCCACGTTACCGTAAAACGTTCAAACGAGGTAATAGAAGATTCATCTTCTGAGCAGGGCTTACTTCTAGGCAAGCGTCATTCATCGTCGACCACATTTTCGCTTACCATCAGGCGAGATAGTGGTCAAAGGTGAACAGGACCTAACGTTAGAAAAAAAACAATGCGTTTAAAAAAAAATTAAAGACTTGGATGATTACCTGAAGGCAGTTGATAGTACTCCGCTATATCCTTGTGCCGAACTAGCCCCAGTTAGCCCCATCGTTGGACTGGACTCGATTGGAAGTAGCTTCTTATTTTTCACAAGGACCTGAAAGAGAGATGTTGATAGGTACGTGAATCTAGTTTCTGGGGATAAAAATATACATTGTGTCTATATCACCATGCTGCGATGCTGACGTCACCGACGCGTATTACTAAAATACGCGACTCACTGTACGCGGCTCACTGTGCGCGACTCACTGCACGCGACTCACTGCATGTACGCGACTAACTGTACGCGACTCACTGTACGCGACTCACTGTACGCGACTCACTGTACGCGACTCACTGTATGCTACTCACTGTGTGCGACTCACTGTACGCGACTCACTGCATGTACGCGACTAACTGTACGCGACTCACTGTACGCGACTCACTGTACGCGACTCACTGTATGCTACTCACTGTATGCTACTCACTGTGTGCGACTCACTGTACGCGACTCACTGCATGTACGCGACTAACTGTACGCGACTCACTGTACGCGACTCACTGTACGCGACTCACTGTATGCTACTCACTGTGTGCGACTCACTGTACGCGATCGACGTCAGCGTAAACAGAAAAAGCCTAAACTAGGTACGAGGATCTTTAGGTTGAAGCCAGACGAGCGTAATTGAGTTGTGAGTCGCGTAATTTCGTGTTATATAGTGCAGACCGCGCATTTTGCGTTTAAAGAAAGAAAAGTCTTTTTTTCTATAGAAACGACCGAAATTGTGCGACTTTACTCTCTAGCTCCTAAAGGTAAGGTAAGACTGGAGTTAGACTAGCGTAAAATTGCATAATTTCGGTCAGTTTCATTCAGTTAAGTACCTTATATTTGAGCTGCTCAGGACTCGGTAGACGCGGCTCATCCGTGTAGTCAACTTCAAAAAGGAACGATGTCACCAGTTTGTCTCCAAACACTGCCTGGATGAAGACAACATCAATAGAGGACCAGCATTAAATTCTGAAGGTGTGCAGATTTCTGCCTGAACAGTCAGCGGTGGGCTTTATGGGCCTACCACGCAACAAGCTTCACCACAGTTCTGCCTGCGCAAGCTTCTCGCATGAAAAAACTGTACATGGACGGCATTACCCCATGGTCCCGGTATCCACCAAAGCGGAGAGGAGAGGAGATGTGTTTGAATACCTACCAATCAGATATGTCAACTGAAGCTAAGCGGAAGAGATGTGGACATCTGATTGGTTATTCAAACACATCTCCTCTCCTCTCTGCTTAGGTGGATACCGGGCCTTAAGCGTGCGCAGGACACATTATTGTCGAAATCATCGGCGTGGAAACAACAATATTTCCCAATGATTTTTATTTTCTGTTACTATTTTTGGTTTGGTTGGAAAAAATTGAAAAGTTGAGCAGGCAAAAATTTCAAGCGAGTCGAAAAATGCGCAAGCTGCGCTGTGGGGTTCGCGCGTGATACAGTTTTACCTACTGCACGCACGATGTTCCGTGTAAAAACCGGCTTTAGCAGGCAGAAAGTAGTGCTGAAAAAAAATGAAGCTTGTGCGTGTGCATTACGGCCCATTCACGGCCTTTCTGCTGTGAGCGATGGCTTGGCTCGGGGCGGCGAGGGGTGAGATGGAATCAGCGGGGACTAAAGTAAAAGGTATGAATGCGACGCTCACCACTTAGATCAAATTCGTGAATGTTATACCCATCATTGGTATGTGTCCGGTGTCGGTATAAACAAACTAAAGAGGGAAGGTAACTAGCTTACCCAATTCTGTCAATAAAATTTTAGCACACGTGGGGTCGGAAACCAGACCCCATTGAATGGTTACCATTTTAGTATTTTGATGGAATTGGGTTTTAAGTCCCAACTGCAGGTGTAATTAATAAACTTTTAGCAGCTGAATATAATAAAGGATACGAGTAGCTTATAGCTAATAAAGGACACATTGTATACTCGGAAGAAAAGTGTTTTGTCTTCTGATGCCTGTGAACAACTGACCTCAAACGTGCTTGCCATGACTTGTTGCTGTGGTAGACTACAGTGGTTCTCGATGCTCAGGATCAAGGGGTACGGAGACGCCACGAATGCACTCCTGAGAAAAAATGAATTGAGTAAAAAAGTACCTTTTTTTAGCGTGGTAACATCCTCAAATGAGTCCTCCCACCCAGGACAGGGCAGGAGGGACTGTCAGACTTGTACTGACTAAAATCCAAGGTGTCCTTCAATAGCCCTTAACGTTCCGGGGTCACGGTAGCTCGTTAGTTCTGGGACCGAGTGAACAAGTGCCTATCCCCAAGTTGAACAGAGTTAACAGGAGTTGAACTGAGCAGTGGTGGCCCAGTGGTATCGGTCCCGACTTACGAGTTGTAGGTCGTGGGTTCGAACCCCGCCAGGCGCATTACTTTGTGTAATTTATTTCATCACCACTGCTCTTAAAACGGTGAAGGAAAACATCGTGAGGAAACCGGCATGTCCTAGAACCAAAAATTCGAAGACATCTGACATCCACCAATCCGCACTGGGCCCGCGTGGTGGATTATGGCCCACTCCCTCTCACAGAGAGGAGGTCTGTGTCCCAGCAGTGGGAACATTATAGGCTGATGACGATGATGAACTGAGGGAATTCCAAACTTTTAAAGAAAAAGTGGTGCCTTTTATGGATCGGTAGTCATAATCCTCATGGTTTAATTGAAAATCCCACACGACTTTTTCTGTCGCCAATTTAAAGCCTCCGGAATCCGGATACATCTTGCATATAACTCAGGAAGCTGATCTGACCCATATCGGTTTTCTGTTGCTTGCTCTATCGGAAACTTATTGCTATGTCCCATATAAATTAGTAAAAATGATGAGATGAGATTATTTTTAATTCATGTTTTTTACATGAAGTAAAAATAATATCATCAGAAATTACGGTTGACATGAATTAAAAATGATCTCATCAGAAATTAAAGTTGATCAGAATAACTTTATTGTAGCTGCATTTGGTGCAGAAAGTGTTGGAATACCAAGATATTTCCCTTTTTACCTAAAAAGTACGTAAATACTTCTCGCGGAACTGTCTCATCAGGTTAACTTGACCCTGGAACGTAAAAGGCTATTGAATGTACCACCAGATTATAGTCAGTACAAATCTGACAGTCCGTAATGTCCCGCCCTGGGTGGGAGGACACATTTGATGATTTTGCCACGATAAAAAAGGTAGGTAACTTGTATCTTCATATCTGAGTGTGATATACCAACCTAGCAATAGTTTCAACCACTCGTCGAAAAGGTATCTTCGTGGTGAAGGTATGCCCATGGTAGATGACGGGGCTGCCATCGTCTCCGTCCCAGCAGTCCAGCTCCACACAGCGACAGCCTGTGAGCAACACCTGCAGACAAAATGGGATTGGTTTTGAGGTGTTCAGGGCTATTACAGCTAAATCTCTGGACATAATCTTCGCGCATCATATTCCTGTCAACTACACAAAATTATGAGGCGTGATGGATAGAATTTAAAATAATATTGATTGGTTATTTTCTGGCAATACGTGCATAGAGCTAAATTAAAACTCTAGAATAACATTCAATGTTCTTAATAAATCTAAATATCAACATCACCGGGCATGCGGGCGGCGAGTAATAAGCGACTCGCGGTCCGACCATGGACCATACCGGGTCGACGGCGCGTTGTGTTCCACGCGTTGCAAAGAGTGTCAGCACAATGCCAAAGCCTGCCGGGGTCGCGGGACTAACAAATACCGTGGCCCCGGATCGCAAAAGGCTATCGAAGGACACCGTGGATTTTAGTCAGTAGCGTACAATTCTGACAGTCCCTCCTGCCCTGCCCTGGGTCGGAGGACTCATTTGATGATTTTACCACGCTAAAAAAAAGAAAAAGTAGCAACATGTTGTTCAGTTACATTTCACAGCTTTCTGCCTACCCCTCAAGTGTTCCGTCATGTAGAAAATGTTCAAGTCTTTGAAGTTTATTCAATCGAGGTTAAATGCTGTCGCGCATGCGTGCCCTTATCGATTAGTGCTCCCATTCCCCGGATGCCTTAGGACTTTCACCCTATTTTTACGCTTGCGAGCTTACAGAGCTTAGTCTTTCATGGTTCTCGTTTGACGATAGTCGATGTCTCGATTTCGAAATTATTCCTCTGTGCAATCGATAATAGACTGCACGTTTTATGGTCTGTGCCATAGACAAAAGAGAACTGTCAAGTTGTTGTCAAAACTCAAACATAACCTAAGCGTTTGTTGTTTTGCCGGTTTTGAAATCGTGTAATTTACGCTAAACCTTTTGAAATTGACGAAATGAAGGAAAATACTGGTGATGTTGATACTAGGAACGTCGTCAAGAACCGGGAGTTGCTTTATCGCATGATAATAAGGTATGTAAAGCTTGTTTGTTGTCGCGCTTAATTTACGTTCGTAATTTGTTGTAATTCTTCGGAGTTTGCTTGAATAACTTCAACTTTCACATCTATTTACAACAAATAATGCCTATTCGATAGTAAAAAACCTTTTTCTATCCATATTTCTTAATTAAACAACAAGAAAACTCGAAATAGATAACTTGTTTTGTACATCGTGTGTATCCATGTTAGTTGTAAAAACTACCTCGTTCTACGCAAATTGAAGTAAATAACCTCAATTTCAATATAAGTATCCATTAACTAACGTCTATTCTTTAGTAATAATACCTCGTTTCGCTATTATTGTCACATTAAAAGTTGAAAAAGCCACTTTGTACAAGCTTGACAAATATCGTGATTTGTTTCAGTCAATTGCACTACGATGGCTTCCAACCTATCGCTGCGACTTTGGCATCGGCTGTCCACGCTGATCCGCCATGTCCACCAAGCGACAGGTTAGTAAAACATACTTAAACTTACACTTTATCCCTTGGGCAGAAACTGCAGAAAAAGGCAGAATTATGGAAGATCATTAACTAACATTTTTTCATACTACTTTCTTTTTAGAACCACCAAAGGGTCCATAACTTCATGTGGACAAAGACTTATCTGACGGGTTCCCCCAAACACACTCCACCATATGGAGGGTTAATACTTGGTACAGGTACATTATAAGGTGCGAGGATTCTCCCTATATAGTTATCTGACGCGCTCTAGTTACATCAAAAATCCCTTCTTCGCCGCCCCAATAATAATAAAAAAGTTGATAATTATGTTCACCAGGCTTCTTAACCTAATGATGGTTGGTTTACAACATGAACCGGACCGCAAAGACCGTCTGGCTGCCTCAAGCGGAGCTGAGCATCTGCTCGGTACCACAGGGTTTGGTAAGTAAAGTTATAAATATGAGTAGAAATAGAGTAATGACCTGAGTACTTAGTGATACAAAGTTGGATTTCGGGGTCTGCATAAGTATAGCCTGCCCATTCAAAGAGTGTCTCAAGTAGTTATCAGTACCCTTAGCACGAGTTTTCAGTATTTGAGACGTAAAGTAAACTGGAACTTAGAAAATTTCAAATTGACAAATTGGCGCTGTTCCATTTTTTCATACAAGAAATGCTGTAAATACTGGAAAGACGCTGTAAAGTAAAAGAGTGAAAATTCGTGCTAAGGGTACTGTAATCTGTTTCAAATTAAGTTTGCTCCTATGGCTATAAGACTGTCTACTGATGGCCTTGGAATATAAAGGGCAAATGAAGAAACATTCTGTTCAGATATTGTACACATGGCTGCACATAAAGCTATGCAAAACTAGTATAAGCTGACCGTTCAATGTGGGGAAAGATCATGTAAAGCAAGTCCAAGACAAATTGGTTTTGTATAGCTTCATGTGTAGCAGTGTCTACAATACGAAGAATTTCATGCTCTTTAAGGACATTTCAGGAGATCAAAGTAAATGTCAATGCTTCATGGCAAACATTTGAAACAACTAAAATTTATTGTCAAATTAATAATGTTTAAGTATCAGCAGCGAAGCTACCTAACATGCCGATTCCTATCGGGTTTACTTTCGAAATATAGCAATATTAGTATCAATGATTTTCATTTATCATAAAAAAAAAATTATTATTTACGAAGCTACATTACTTGTGAAAATAACAATCAAAGAAAAACACTCTAAAACTAAAACTAACAATCAAAGAAATAATAAACAATTTCAACTCCCGCTAAACAGAAAGGTTTGTAAGCCGCAAGGCAAATCAGGAATCCCGATCATAGTTCCTCTTGTAGCGATCGTGAGCTTGACGCTACATAACACCGCTGAATTAAGGACGCTGGAAAGCCGAATGTCTCCGGCTTATGATAAGGATAGAGATATGAAATGCGTACGCCAGAACGGGATGGAATGATACTGGACTTCGTAATTCGTTTAGATAGTTTTAGTTGGAAGACAGATTCACATTAGTTTTGACCCGCTTATTTTTTTTGTTTTGAATAATTATATTGTTTTCAACTGTCCATTTGCATTTGATTTTGTATTATTTTTGAAATTGATAAGTTTTGCGTAGTTAGCGCAGTAAAAACATGGTTCGTTCAGTTCAATGATAATGTTTGGTATTAAACAGTGTTATGTTAGTTAGAAGTTTTCAACTAGATGGCGTTGTGCAATTACGTCACGTTTTTGAATCGCGGTGTTAAGATCTGTAGGCGATTAGTATATGGTTTTGTGAACATAGAATTTTTGGAGTTAGGAATTTTAATAAAGTTCAATGTATGATTGTAATAATTGGATAACCGACTACAGAAAAGGTGGACAAGGTTACTCACTCAATTCGTCCGTAACCGTATCCAATATCCATTGGATGATACGGAATACGGACGAAGTATCCATAAATATTACAATGTTTTTGTTCTTTGTTCGCGGGATAACTTCGTCGTAGTTGAACCGATTTTGATGATTCTTTTTTTGTTGGAAAGAAAATATTTAAAAGGTGGTCCCATGATAAGAAAATCAGGGTTTGATGATAGAAGACCAGGGGAGAAATCGAGTGGAACTTTCAAAAATCTTAGGGGCGACTAGTGTGTTTGTAAGTTTTTTTCATTAAGTATTTCAAATAAAGGTCTGGAGTATAATATCTTGATGATGGAGCCGAGAGACAGTTAAGAGAACTCCTCAACGATTCACAGCAGCTACCTTGTGTTTGAGCTTGATTAATTTGTATTGATGAGAACTTTTCACCTAGACGGGTTGCAACTGTCATTAGGGGTCTGATGACGAAAACGAAGAACAGTTCAGGGAACTCCTGAACGGTTTATAGCAGCTATCTTGTATTTGGACTTAATTCATTTATAGTGATGAGAACTTTGCACCTATATGGATTATATTATTCGATGCCTTCCGATACCTGCCATTTGTTCCCATAAAAATTAATTTAGTTTGGTTAAGTAGTTTTTATTTTATGACCATTTTTAGCTTATTATGTAAGTACATGGGCGATGTTATAACCGGTGCTACGGTTATTACAATTCTAGTGCCCCAAATTGTTGTTGAATATTTAAACTAAAAAGGCTAAAATTAGCCCAAAGTTATAGTTACTAGAATTCACGTTTTGGTCCGGGTTCCCCTTCAAAATTTTTTACCCTACGCCACTGTTAAGTATGCTTTTTTATTGAGGAGGAAGAGAGTCATGCGACTAAGAGAGTGATGGGTATGAATATTGATGGATGGAGAGGAAGAGGAAGGCCAAAGAAATTAATGGACTGTCTAAGGAATGATATGAAAGAAAAAGTAGTAAATGATACTGTGACGTCTGATAGGGGAGAATGGAAGAAAAAAAGGTGTTGTGCCGACCACAAGTTATGCTTTTTTATTATCAATTTTAAGACAATTAGGTAACCATCACAACCTCATTTCTGTCCCAAAAGATTTGGAATACGAGATGGACGCTTCGTCCCTCGCCCCGGAGCCTGCTACCTACGAGACTGCTTACGTCACGTCCCATAAGATGGCGTGTAGAGCGGGCGCCTTCAGTGCTTGCGGCCAGCTGCTCGCTACTGGCTCTGTTGACGCTTCTATTAAGGTAAGTTCTGGTATCTGGTGGACTACTAGTTCATTAACGTATGTCCTGGGGTCTGATAGAGCACTAGTTAGGTGACTGCTTACGTCACGTCCCACAAAATGGTGTGCAGAACGGGCGCCTTTAGGACAACTACTACCGAGTTGGCTAGCTGCTACAGCTACTGGCTCTGTTGACGCTTCTATTAAGGTAAGTTCTGGGGTCTGGTAGACCACTAGTCCAGTAAGGTATGTCTTGGGGTCTGGGGGACCACTAGTAAGTTGACTGCTAATGTCACGTCCCACAAAATGGTGTACAGATAGGGATATTTAATGCGTGAGGACAACTGCTCGTGGCTGACTTTGTTGATCCTTCTATTAAGGTATGTCCTGGGGTCTGGTAGACCACTAACACAATCATAAGAACATCAAGGACACAATACTATTTCTGCAGGTATATGTCATTGCTGTGTACCAGTGTGAAGACCCCAACTCTGAGACTCTTCTAGACTAATCTTTCCCAAGAAGTTTGCACGATAAAAAATACGTTCTCATTGAAATCTTAGCTCAAACAATATGTGATTTGCACCACGACATAGGTATATTGATTTTATGGACCTTTCAACTTCTGCGATTAATATCTTCAAAATATGATTCATGATGAGATGGGACTTTGTGATATGAAGGATGGTAAATGTATGTAATTTATAATAATTGTTTCAGATTCTAGATGTGGAGCGTATGTTGGCTAAATCAGCTCCTGAGGAAGTCGATCCCGGGAGAGAGCAACAGGGACATCCCGTTATCAGGACTTTGTAAGTTCCCTTCACTCTTAAGAGCGTGTATTCAAATAGTTGGCAACGTCGCAGACAGCTGACAAATATTTACGAGTTTTAATTAATTTGGCAAATTACTGTATGAAAATAAGAAATATGGCTGTGCAGTGCACTAAAAATTGATTACAAATTGAAATTAAAACCCTGAATTTGATGTACCTAGTAACGGTTTCAGGTGTAAAAAAGGCATTTGGCAAGTTCCCAAATACTTTTTTTACATCTATACTATATTCGGTGTTACGATATTAATTATTACATTTCATAATCATTTTTCATCGTTATGTCATGTTAGGATCGTCAAGTCCGTATTTTTCCCTTTACCCCCAGATACGACCACACGGACGAGATAACAGCTCTAGACTTCCATCCCCGGGAACAGATCCTGGTGTCAGCATCCCGAGACTGCTGCATCAAACTCTTCGACATCACTAAGGCGTCCGCTAAGAAGGCTTACAAGTCTATCACGGTAAGTAACTGTGTCCCAGCAGTGGGTCCAGATCACGGCGCTAGTACACGCTACCTAGTTTTAGAGTATGTACATATTTCAATGAAGAAATAATAAAACACATTCAAAAAATTTCATTGAAATCGGCTGGATGGTTTCAGAGATAAGCATTTATATGAACATAAAACCCTGTATGTAATATGTATTTATATTTATATACTATTACTACAAAAAGATAAAAATATGTTGAACACTAGTTACACGTCTTGTTTGAAAATTCACACTGTATACACAATTATGAAATCTACGAATTTACTTGAAAATTACTGTAGTAATAAAATGTTTAAACTAATTTCTAATTATTTTTGCCCCACAGGATGCCGAACAAGTCCTATGCGTGGCCTTCCACCCTCTGGGAGACCACATCATAGCGTCTTCCACCCAGCCAGTCATCAGACTGTATGACGTCACCACCAGCGCCTGTTTTGTCTGCCCCATACCGTCGCATCATCATACTAAACAAGTTAATTCTATACAGTAAGTATTATCACCTTGCAAGTTTGGACCACAACGGCTACCTAGTGTGGGGCAAAGTTTAAAAAAAAAACAATACCATAAGGACGATTATGGACCTCTAGTGTAATAATTAGGGACCACACTACCAGTGTAGGACTGCATTACCAATTTAGGACCACACGATCAATGTAAGACCACATTATTAATTAGGGATTTCTACAAATTAGGGACCAGACCACCAATTTAGGACTACGCTACCAAATAGGAACTCCGCGACCAATTTAGGAACACACTACCAATTAATGATTACACGACTAAAATACGATCAAACAAACAATTAAAGGCCACGCTATCAGTTTAGGACGATCCGACTAATTTAGGATAGACGATCCTGTTAAAGTGGCCAGAAGAAACTGGTTAGCCATGACACAAAACCGCCAGAAGTGGAAAGGTTTGGAAGGGAGCTACACTCAGCATTGGGTGACTAAAGGTAGAAGAAGACGACCAATTTAGGACTACGCGACCAATTTAGAAACACACGATCAATGTTGGACAATGCTACAAATAAGAGACCACATGACCGATTTACAACCACGCTACCATTTGGGGATCACACGACCAATTTAGGACCACGCTACCAATTAAGGATCACACGACCAATTTAGGACAACACTACCAACTACTCGCGCTTTAAAACCTCTGGTCATATTAAAGCAGGAGGTTAAAAAGAAAGGAATCTTAAATGGCGGCGCTTATCGTGTTCTCTCGCTCGCACACTAGTGCCGTCTATACTCACTCCCGCACGTAGCGTAAGTAGAAAAAAAATTAGTCTTGATGTCTTGACGCGCTCAGTGATCTTTTTTAAGAATATTTACTATAGTTTTCTGTTATTTTTCCGTTGTTATCTGTTGATTATTGTTTTTGAATTTTGTTTTATTGTTAGGTTAAGTTAGAGAAATTATTGTGATCTAGTCTTGTTTTTAACCGACTTCAAAAAAAGGAGGAGGTTCTCAATTCGGTCGGTATGAGTCCGATTAGTGTGATTCTTTTTTTGTTCGATGCAGTATACTTGCAGTTTGGTCCCATAAAAATTTCATCCAATTTGGTTCAGGACTTTTTATTTTGTGAGCATTTTATTAATTTCGGCTATTTGGATGATCTTTACTTTTTGCGTGTTTGTTAAGCGATTACTCCGCCAATTGTGGACCGATTTTCAAAATTCATACTAGGGATCGTTCACCTTAAATACTGGAATACTGCAAGTTTCATCAAAATCTCTTCAGTAGTTTTTGAGATAGGGAATTTTATTAGCTTATTGTGTACATGAGCGATGTTAATACCGGTGCCACGGATTACAAAATTCTAGTGCAAAAGTAACAAAATGATGTATTTGACAAGAATTTAGGTTGAATATTTAAACTAAAAAGAGTAAAATAAATAACTTTAAAAAAAAAAAAAAAAAAAACAAAAAGGCGGTTAAATTTTTTTATTATTTTTAATTATAAAAACATTAATTTGAAAACTTATATGCTGACTGTACTATCTGTCAACGCAAGTACAAGCCGCCATTTTAGAATCCTTTCTTCAATGCACCGGCTTATACCCAAAGCTACCTGTACTATTATGCTAATTATTTTTGTTCTAGATTCTCTCCCAATGGCAAGTACTTTGCCAGTGGCAGTGCTGATGGCTCCGTCAAACTTTGGGACACGGTGTCCAACAGATGTTTCAACACATTCCTCAATGCTCACGATGGATCAGAAGTGTGCTCGGTCGCTTTTACAAGGAATAGCAAGGTATGTTATGTTGTACACTTCCAGTCCTAAATCGCTGGACCAATTTTCATGAATTTTAGCAAACCTAGATGGCCAGAGATCCTAGATGGGTCTAGAGCAGCCTCGGATAGAAGCAAGTAGGACAACTACCATATCTTAGAAAAAGAAAATTCGAAGACATGTGAAATCTACCAACCCGCACTAGGCCAGTTTAGTACTAACATTGTTCTTTTTATAGTATCTGTTGACATCTGGACTGGACTCGTCTATCAAGCTTTGGGAGCTGGCTAGTAGCAGATGTCTTATACAATACACTGGAGCTGGGACCACAGGTAAACTATCTTCTAAAATCCACGGTGATCCTTGAATAGCCCTTTACGTTCCAGGACGGCAGTCTTCTCCCTCTAAGTGTCAGATTGCTGTCAGCTCTGAGGCGCGTGTGGAACAAGACGCACGTTCGACCCGGTCATGGTCCATGATCGGACGGCGAGTCACCCATTTCTCGCCATCCGCATGCCTGATATATTAATGCATGAAGCACAAAGTTTGTACTTTAACCAATTACCCACTTAAAAACTTGAAAATGTCTTTACACCTCTCTCGTCTATGGATATTGCTTTGAATCCAGACCAATAAAGTTTAAGAGCCCATACTACCTCAAATGGCTTAGCAGAATCCTGTGATACGTCGAAAATACTGCAGCATTAATTTTGAAATAAATATATGGTAAAGTTGAGGATTAATGTTAGGTCTTATGTTTGGCGAAAAGATGATTCCATAAAATTTTCTCGATAAAAAAATCCCAAAGTTACCTCTAAATCTTCTATCTATACTTATAATAAATCTGTAGAGAGGTCAATTCTGTACATGTAATATATTTCCAAAATTATAATAAATCTGTAGAGAGGTCAATTCTGTACATGAAATATATTTCCAAAATAACTATCAGGGGGTAATTAGGGATCAATACTGATGCCAAAAATGCAATTAATAAAATTATTGTCTGTCTGTCTGTCTGTCTGTCTGTCTGTATAACCGTTATAGAAACAAAAACTACTCGACCGATTTTGACGAAATTTGGTACAATTATTTTTCATACTCCTGCGCTGGTTATAGTATACTTTTCATCACGCTACAGTCAATAGGAGCAGAGCAGTGAAGGGAAATGTTAGGAAAACGGGAGAAGTTACTCCATACACGCTAATCTTCGGTACTACTGGACGGATTTGATTGTTTTTTTTTTGTTGTATAGCTATTAAGTCTGGGCAACATATAGGCTATAATTTATCTTGGAAACTTGAACACCTGATGCAGAACTGCAATAGATCAGCTAAACTATAAGAGATACAAAAATAGCGCCATAGCAAAAATTGATCCGCGTGATGAGCATTTTCTGCTGAGAAAATAAATTTGAAGATATAGAACACCGGATGTGGAACTCCAAGAGCCCAGCTACACTATTACATATACAGTAATGACGTCTTAGCAAGAGTTGTTTAGTCTGATGGGCATTTCCTGTTGACTTACAAAAATGAAAGATCTGGAACGTCTGCAATCGTCATGCGAGTCCCGTTGTTTTCCCGTCCCCAGGCTCTACGAATTCGACATCAGACGTTTCAGATCTTCGATTTTGACGACCCCATTGTCGCTGGCATAAGCAACAGGATCCGCGTACGAAGTCGCTGGCAGACGCTAGTTGAACAATAAACCGCTGGCAATCATAAAATATTTAAAATTAGATCATGAAACTTTTTATACTAACTGAACTAACTATAAAGCAGGTCTTATGTTATTTATTTTTTTGAATTTTTTTTTTCGCCGTAAAATAAATAGCGTGTAGACAGCTAAAAGAAAGAGCAAGCAATAGTGCGTGGTACGTGCAAGTGCGAGCGAGTAAGATTATATTGAAGTACTATGGAGCCTTAAGACCAGTTTCAATTCTATCAAAGACTTTAAATTTTCTTTTTATCTTCTAGGCAAGCAAGAACACCACGCACAAGCGGTCTTCAATCACACTGAAGACTATGTGATGTTTCCTGATGAGGCGACCACCTCCCTCTGCACCTGGCATTCAAGAAGTGCCAGCAGGTGTCAACTAATGTCCTTGGGACATAATGGAGCTGTGAGGTAGGATATTTAACAAATTGTGTTTTTGACGTGATAACGTCTTATAATTCGATGGCCGGCTGCACGCACGAAAAAAGATGACGTCATGCGGCGTTACCTCGCTCTGTAGCGTTCCATAGCAACGGCGTGTCAATTGTTTGTTTATAGCAACGTAAGTGCAGTATTTTCTTATGACGTTGTCACGTTCAACTATCGTCAGTAAACCGACTTTACAGACAACCGAATTTTTTGGCAGGCCATATTGCTCGCAGAGCAGATGGCCGATGGGGTCGAAAATGATGATGATGTTGACCCAGGGCAGGGCGGGAGGGACAGTCAGACTTGTACTGACTAAAGTCCACGGTGTTCTTCAATAGCCCTTTACGTTCCGGGATCACGGTATTCGTCAGTCCCGCGACGCCGGCTGGTTCTGGCTCTCTAGAGGGGGACCGTCATCGTAGAATCACTTACCTACTCCAATTCGCTTCACCTTGAGTACTTATTAATTTACGACACTTTTCTTGGGAGTCAAAATCATCAGATGAGAAAAAATCCAAAAAAATCCACGCCTTCGTTTGCGTTCCAGGGTTAAAGTTACCCAACGACGATATATTACTAGACTCCTAATAACAGGCGACCGATGTCTGTCAACACATTAGGCAAAAAAGTCTTATATCCGTCTCATTTCGACCACTCCTGTGAGCCGTAAACATACGTTGAGACAGAACAGACCTTGAGTTAGCCAATCACAACGCAGTACCCCGTCCCACTCGCTTACGTAGTACCTCAGCGAGTTGACAGAATAGTTTTTGTTCCTTAGATCGTGCATACGGAGTCTAGTATTATATCGTCGTTGAAGTTACCCTTCCGCGACACCGGGGCAGTCTTTTGGCCCTCTATTGGGTCCCCGAGACGTCGACCCGGGAATGGTTCATGATCGGACGGCGAGCTACCCATTACTCACTGTCCACATGCCCTTGGTTACAAGTTACTCTGGGACAGTTACAACAAAGAGACTCAAAAATAAGTCAAACGATTGTGAAATTAATGCTGTCTTAATAAAGGTACTTTAAGAAAAACTTTTAGCCATAATGTCTCTTCCACAGATTTATAGTCCACTCTGGGACCGCTCCAGCCTTTCTGACGTGCAGCGATGACTATCGAGCGAGATTCTGGTACAGACGGAACACGCACTAACAAGGCAAGCATTTCTCATAAAATGCTTGACTCTTACGAAGCTTCTCCATGTCGCGATGTGACACAATTCGAACGAATTCTAACTACAAGTGAAAATCATCTTTACCACTACGACATCTAAATATATATAACTCAAAGTTGACTGACTTACATAGTGATCTATCAACGCACAGCCCAAACCACTGGACGGATCGGGCTGAAATTTGGCATGCAGGTAGATGTTATGACGTAGGCATCCGCTAAGAAAGGATTTTGATCAATTCTATCCCCAAGGGAATAAAATAGGGGATGAAAGTTTGTATGAAACTTTTTCAATTTGATAAAAAATACATTGTTAACTTCCGACGCGAACGAAGTCGCGGGAACCGCGTGTTGTCGCCACGACGACGTTAATCAATCGAATTGCATCATTATAATCGTAGTAGCAAGGACGATATTCATTTTTAGTTAGTAGAAATTGCAAATCGTAGGAATCGCCTCATGGGTATGTTCCCTTATTGATAAGAATTTGGTAATATTTATAGATTTAAGTTGAAATAAATTGCTGTAATGTTACAGTGTATAAATGAAGATTTTTTTTTTGTTTGAAATAAACTTGGTGTTTTATAATATTTTGGTGTCTGTATACATGTTTTGCACTTACTTGAAAATTGCTGTTCTTATTTTGATGTCACTTTTAAAGGAAAACATAAAAAAATACCAATTCATATAATCTTGATATTTTTGAAAAAGTTGGTTGGTTGTTTGTATATTTTTTTCAAAAATACACTCTATAAACACAAAAAAAATATTAGTCCATCTTTATACCTATGTCAAGTTCAAAGAATTGACATAGGTTTAAAGATCAAGAAATGGTGTATATTAAAAGTTTAGTAATAGTACGAAAGCAAAAAGTATGTTCCATATGAAATAATGTTTGTAGTAAAATCAGTTTGTATTCAAGTCATGAAAACCTAGTGTTATCCTTTAACTAAACAATAAATGTCTTCAATATTAAACTCGTGTTTTATTTGTAAACTATTATTAATTCCCCGTGGTTGTGCCCCGGAATTCAAATTAGCTCAATCTCGAGATTGGGACCAAGCGACAGTCACGCCATCTTCAACAAGCGCGTGTCCATAATCGGAACTAAAGTCGCCTTTGAAAAACAAGATGGCGAGATCAAATTACCATAGACAATAGCGTATTAACAGCATACACAACTAAATTGAAAATATGTAAGTCCGTTATTTAGGCCTGAAACTGCGACCGCGACGGGCAACCGTCGCGTGTCCACGCGCGTGGACACGCGGCGGGGCTCCGTGGGTATGCGACGGTCCCCGTCGCGGAGACTGATTTACGCAGTGTTGCTAGTTTAATTTGAAGATTTTTATTAGGGTTCCGTAGTCAACAAGGAACCCTTATTGACTGAAAAAGCCTGCGCGTGACACCGCGCGTGGCACCGCGCGGGGACCCGCGCGGGCGTCCGTCGCACGGATGCGGGCCCCGTTGTGTGGGTGCGGGGCGCACCGACCCGCGACGGACGCCCGCGCGGGTCCCCGCTACGGAGCACTTTTGTATAGAACCGCACGGGCATTCGCTTAACGCAGTTTCGGCCCTTAAAGTATTGAAAAATAATGAACAGGGTATTTTTTTACTCAAATCGATGAATATTGACAAAGATAAAACGCATTGAAAGTCGGGAGTGGAGGCTTGTGACGTCATAACGCCTTTTTTTATTGGGACAAACCCACCACACTATTCCCAACCACTGCAACTCCTGAAAGCCAGAATCAACAGTGGCAACCACCAGAAAAGCGCCGAGACAATTAAGCTCGACGTGTCCCGGAGAATGAATTTACCTGTCTTGGATCCTGCAACGAAATTAATCAGAAAAGAATAGTGGAGGAGTAGGAAAAAATATATGTTCCCACTTCCCTCCATGCAAGCAGGAGACAGAACAAAACAAGGCCAACAGGCACAAAGGGACATTACAACTGGGAGAAGCCCAGTTGCCTAGCACCACGGGTAAAATGACTAATATTAATGGGTCCTAAATTGTGAGCTGTTATATTTGATTCCAATAATAGGTATGGCAAAAACGCTTGAACGCACGGAAGTTTGTTCGAGTTTCCACAAGGTCCGTATAGTAAATGACTCCAGATGTAGCCTGTACAGTATCCAACATAATATTGCGCTCGTTCTGCCAAAGAATACACTCCCATAGAATATGATGTGCTGATTGTTCATATTCACAATCTGATGTTGAACATTGACAGAAAGGCGAGGGAACAAGCTTGAAGGAAAATAATTTACTTTTAAAGTTACCATGTCCCGTGAGAAATTGGGCAACACAGTGATCCACCTCCAGCCACGTCCTAGCCAACCGCTCGCGAACGGATGGAAAGAATTGGTGGAGGTGCCGCCCCTTGATGGAATTATCCCACCTACATTGCCATTCGGATAAAAGTTCCTCCCAGACGTCACTTTGTGGTTTGAATAACCTAGATATTTTAGCACGTTCACGTTGCGGTAAAAAATCAGCGTCAGTGGTCTCCCGTGCAGAATAGTACATTGCAGCACGTCGCTGCACTTCAAGGTCGACTGGAAGAACACCAGCAAGTACCGGTAAAGCTTCAGTACTGACGGTCCTGTATGCTTTACATAAGAATAACAAAGCCAAGCGCTGACTTTGAAGCAATTTACGCCGTGCCGCCCCTATGGTGGCCCTATCGGCCCAAACCGGTGCTCCGTAGCACATACAGCCCAAGTAAGTGGCCCCGTAAATAGTTTTTAAGGTTAAAAATGACAAACCCCAAGTCGATTTTGATATTCTCGTTAAGGCATAAAAGTTATTTTTAGCTTTTTCCCCAACCGTTTTTATATGATCTATGAATGTAAAATTTCTCTCTAAGACTAAACCGAGATAGCACACCGATTGCTTCTTTTTAACGGGAACATTGTTGAATTTAATACTAGGCCACGATTTAAGGTCTCCTTTTAAAAGGAGCTGATAGGTTTTATGTGGAGCAAAAATCAGACGGTTTCGATCGCCCCACTGAGATATTAATCGTAGGCATGTGTTAGCCAAATTCTCGAGACCAGCACGAGTACTCGCCTGAATGAGTAGGAGACCGTCATCCGCGTAACCAGTTAAAGAACAGCCACTAGGAAGTGGAATCGCGAGGAAATCATCAAAGCCTAGATTCCATAAATGGGGACCGATAACCGAACCCTGAGGACAGCCCATGGTGAGAGGTTTCGATACGGAATGATGTCCGAGTTTAAGTTTTGCAGAACCATTTGAAAAGTATGAGCAAAGGAGATTATATATATTATTATAGCAACCACGGCCTTTTATTTTAAGCAGAAGCATTGGCCACCATGCGTTATCAAAAGCCCCAGAAATATCCAAAAAGATTCCAAGTACGTACTTGTGTTCGGAGGTATTAACTATTTTTCTAACAGAGAGTGCCGCGTCCACGGTAGATTTCCCGACAGTAAAACCAAATTGGTTTTTATGGAATTTGGGTCCGTCCGGTAGCAATCGCGGAACAATAAGCCGCTCAAGGAGCTTACCCAGAGATGGTAATAATGTTATGGGCCGGTAAGACTTAGGGTCATCAGGTGGTTTGTCGCCGCTTTTAGGTATTATACGTATAAAGCCATGTCTCCATATACGAGGAAAAACGCCTTCGGAAATACACCGGTTGTAAACAATTAATATCGCGTCACCCGCCGATTTACACGCTTCCTTTATCATACGATTAGAAATTTTATCTTCACCTGATGACTTGTTAAGGGGCAGTCTCCTGACAACATTAAGGAATTCGTCAGTTGATGGAAGGTCTGACGCTGGTGATTCAGGTGCGACTGCAGCCCATGCTCTAATTTGTTTGTGGTAGTCATTATCATTAACAGATGAATCATCCGGGATAAGAGTATTTAACAGAACCTCAGTTGTTTCTTCAATACCAGTCGTGTGTATATTATTTACTTTAATATTCTGAACAAACGCGAGGTCGACTGATCGATTGGCTTTAAACTCATGATATAAAGGAGACCACGGACCTTCTTTTTCCAATTTATCAACTACTTTACGCAACAGATTACCCTTAACTTTTTCAACCGATGCTCTGTAACGGGACTTGGCAACTCTAAATGTATTTAAAGCAGTTGTTAGCAAGTCTCCGGTGACTTGACGTTTTTTAAGCTTGTTAAGATGTTTACGCGCCCGTCGATAAGTTTTACGCTGTTCGGTTAGGTAGTCACACCACCAGTCACATCTACGTATATTGGTCATAGATCCGCGACCAATGGCAATGTCAGCACAGTACGTGAAGGTGTCTGACATAATTTCAGCACTTTCTTCAGCTGACAGCCCATCGCGAGTGAACTCTTTGGCATGACACGCAAAAAGTGATCTAAAGAATTCCCAATTAGCTCCTTTACTTTTGTACCTAAAGTTACCAATGACATGTGAGGAACCCTGAATAAAAACCGGAACAAATTCGTACACGATCAAGCGATGATCACTACAAGACGCGTCCGGTAGGACACGCCACCTATCCAGGTGTACGTCGGCACTAGAAAGTGTGACGTCAATACAAGATTCGCCCATTGGGCTGCAAAAAGTAGGTGGTGCATCGGGGGTGTTATGAATTGTTAGATTCATTTCAGCAATGAAGTCTTCAACAGCGCAGCGCCGTTCGTAGTCCGTGGACCGGACTTTGCCATACCACAAGGACGAAGACGCATTAACGTCTGCGCCTACGATAACTTTGCAGCCCGCGAGTGACCGCAAGACGTGACGGAGGTTATGTATGTGAGGAGCAACAGGGTCTGAATATTGAAAATAACAGCTCACAATGTAAACTTTAAAAGTAGCGGATGAGACTTCCGCAACTGCACAGTGAGGCGTCATGAGGTTACGCAAAGACGTTACTGTAAAGTTAGAAGAACGCGACACGTAAATTCCGGCTCGTGCCTTACTATCCAACTGAACTACCTTGTGACGTAAGCTCGTGTTTTGGTATTGTTCTTGAATCAGTACAATGTCTAAGTTATAATCGATAATTAATTTGTCCAATTCAGAAGTCGCCACCCTGTCGTTATGGAGATTTAATTGACCTATTTTTAAACCATCCATTATATTAGTAGTTAGTGTTGAGTATTAACTGTTCGAGCCTAACTTTATAGGTGGTACACTGTTGAGAACCGCACCGATGGTCAAACGGTTTTTTAAAACGTTTACACGCCACGCATACTGGTGTAAAATCAGAATTATCCTTATGCGGGCATTCTTTTGTTTCATGTGCTTCAGAACAATTAGCACAGGTAGGAGATTTATTAACGCAGTATTTTTTTACGTGACCGAACTGCTGACAATGCAGACAACGTACTACATCGACATCATCAAAAAACCGACAAGTCGCGAAGTCAATAAAAAGCTTCTGTTTGGTATTAACTAAATGCTGTCGTATGGCGGCGTCGATCTCAATGCCTACCCACTTCCGACCGTTATCTAGTTTACGTCTACGTATAATTTTTGTCGACTTAATAAAGTCTTCCTCTTTAATTGACAATTCGTCTTTTATATTTTGACGGTACAAAGCAAGCAAAAAAGTGTTGTCTTCCATTGAGGATGGGACGTCTTTAATTAATATACGTGGCCTTCGGCCTTTCGGTTTTTCGAGTCTTAACCCGGCGGATCTAATACCTTCGACCGATTGCAGCTTATTTATTTGAGTGTCGTTAGCGACACGTAACACAACGCCCGATTTCGCGATTTTTTTCATGCCTACAATTTGAAAACCGTCATCACTTGGCTTAATAACTTTTTTAAGAGCTTCCTTGGTAGCTGACGAAGTCGCGTAATCAGCTGACTTTTCATTGGCGGGGTACGCTATCACGCACGGGAGCGGTGGTCTAGACTCCATTACCGGAGCGACCTTTGGCAGACGAAGTTTCAGGGAATCCGCATATGAAATTTTGTTTGAATCGTTTTTGACAATACTGACATTATTATTTGATTTTACTTTATCCAGTTCGCGCTCAATATTGACTAACTTCGTTTCATTGGAAGATGACCGTATGGCTAACAAAGAGACAATAGACGTAATACGCTGTGTCATGTCCATAATCGCGGTTTTATTGGCTATATTAATGCGAGATCCTTGATCGTTCACAATGTCGTTTATTTTCGACAAATATGCAGACGCCTGATTTACTAAGTCGTAATACTCCTCGTTCGAATTAATGACATTAGCTGTTACCGGCGACGACTTTTCAACAGAATCGGTTAAATGTTGTCTCTTTGGGTTATCCTCGGGTGTTAAATAAGAGGGAGACATTTCAACAAACAAACGTTTAGAATAAGCGGAGGTCGGTGACCTGTGTGGCTTTGTTATTCGACGCGATGAGTCTACGCCACCGGTATCAGGTGGTTCATCATTACTGGACAACATAATTTGAATTAAAAACAACAAATAAATTGAAATAAGAACGTAGAAACGAAGAAAAAAATTGAAAAGATAAATTTTTCACGGTACCCCCAGAACCAAAAAATAAAAAGTACTCACCGAATGCTGATAAAACTAATTTTAAACTATATTTACCAATAAAATACGCGTAAGAACACTTAAAAACTCACAAAACCACCACTAAGCACAAAACTACCAATACCACCACTAAGTCATAACGCCTGTAAAATAACACCCCTTCTACACGATCAGACCCGACTGCTGACAGAGGTGACCTTGGTCGCGTCAACAGTATCCCACCGTCTGGAACGCTGTTGGCTGACGGTCGGGTCCGACCGCGGACGCAGCCCGTCGGGACGGCTGCGCTCCCGATTGATTCCGCTCATATTTGGTCGCCCGACCAACGTCTACACGGTAGATTTTCATACCCACCGGACCAAGGTCACCTCTGTCAGGCGGTCGGGTCTGATCGTGTAGAAGGGGTTTAATGCTGGCCGAGTGACGTTTTGTGATTTTTAGAAGCGTTGTATCTTCGTCAATTTTGAACTACGCATTATAAGAAAAAGTACGTGTCTAATATTTTTTGATAACCTATCTTTTGGACAAATTTTTTTTTTTTGAGTAAAATAGCCTATTTTGCGCTCCAGACAATTTAATTTTAGCGATATTTTTTTCGATCGCGAGTAAGGCCGCGTTTAAAAGTTATATCAACAAGAGTTAAATCGGTAGATATACAGGCTGAATTTTTCAATAAGGCGTGTCCCCTAAATGCCGTATGCTATTACTTGGGAGAGTAGTCAGGTGGCCTAGTGGTATCGGTGCCGACTAACGAGTTGTAGTTCGTGGGTTCGAACCCCGCCAGGCGCATTACTTTGTGTAATTTATTTCATCACCAATGCTCTCAAAACGGTGAAGGAAAACATCGTGAGGAAACCGGCATGTCCTAGAATCAAAAATTCGAAGACATGTGACATCTACCAACCCGCACTGGGCCCGCGTGGTGGATTATGGCCCACTCCCTCTCACAGAGAGGAGGCCTGTGTCCCAGCAGTGGGAACATTATATAACTGATGATGATTACTTCGCAGAAATTGATCCTTTGTTACCGACACTGCCGGATTGTTTAGAAATTAAATAGAAATTTTCAAAATCAACGGTTTCAATTCCTGGCCAAGAATATTGATTTTTCTAAAACCCAATGATGCAGTTTTCTTTTTCGTCAAAATCCGCCTCGAGACTCCTTTCAGCATTTTATATTTCTCACAGTTTTGGATATAACCAACCCGCGCCCAGTTGAAAAATTCACCCTGTATATTCACTTACCTGACTATACAGCTCGACCGAAGACTCCCCTTTCAACTGGTGTCCTGTCAGGTATGTGTTGTGACTGCTGGCTATGTAGTACTGGCTAAGAGGACCCGTCATGTCCTTGGAGATTGATTTGTGGACCTCCTCTTCTTCGGAAGTTGAGGACTTGCTGTGAGAGGAAAGATCTTGTTAGGATGACCAGACATAGTTTAAGGGTCATTAATGTGGATATTTTTTGGTAGGTACCAGGAATTCAGCTCGAAATTAGAATCCCTAAAGATTCTGTCATACACAGTGACTATTCGCTGCGAATAGCCTTAACATACGGCGAATATTCGCAGCGAGTAGTCATTTGCAGCGATTAATCGTCGTGCGTGACCGCAGCATAAAGAAAGTCTGCTATAAAATCAGGTTTTTACACCAACGCGACATAGGTTTATTTTATCAGCATATTATCTACAATCATTTACATACTCTAATAATGGTTACTGTTTGCGTGTTCATATCTCTTAAACATTGTTTTCTAAACAGGGAACACGAATTGCATAGCAGATCCCCATTCAGCCAGCAATCTCAATTATACCTTGTGGGTGGCGTTAGGTGGCCTTCTAACTCCAGAGTTAGAAGGCCACCTAACGCCACCCACAAGGTTTGGTCTGCAGGATCCCGGATATACCGAACTTGCAATTGCATAATTGAGATTGCCCAGGCTTTTCTCTCAATGGACGGCACTCGAGTGAAGTAATCATTAAGGTAATACTCACGTTATAAAATTGGCTCTCATCTGCTCAGGCACGAAGGCATAGTTGTCCTTATCTGTCAGGAATCTGACGAAACCCTCGAATGAGAGGCAGTTGTCGGCGCGAAGAGCTGGATCTGGTTCGTGTCTCTAAGGAAAAGTCGATAAATTAGTGGTCTTTGTTATCGTGGTAAAATCATCAAATGAGTCCTCCCGCCCAGGGCGGGAGGGACTGTCAGATTATACCTATATCAAAATGGGGTTTAACTAAAAACACAGGTGTTAATCACGTAAAACTATTACACAAACGTTATTACAAATCGTGGTTTTGCGATAAACCGTGGTCTAAGTTGTAGCTGTCAAACTTTCACTTATTCTGGTCAATCTGCAATCTGCTGAAAGTGCGTAAATATTGTTCTAAACATAATAAAAATCAACATTTGAGAATTCCCAATCATTCCATTACTTGAAAATAAAATATTCCAGGTCAAAGATAAAAATATGAGTATTGTTATATGTATACCTACTGTTTTATACATGACAGGGGGCTACTATGTACTTAGAGGGCCAGAGCTTGCCGGGGTCTCGGGACTTACGAATACCGTGACCCCGGAACGTTAACACCGTGGATTTTAGTCCGTACAAGTCTGACAGTCCCTCCCGCCCTGCCCTGGGTAAGAGGACTCATTTGATGATTTTACCACGTTAAAAAACGAGGCATTGTTTTATAAATTCACCTGTATGATATCTTTGAGTTGCTGCTCCGTCTTCGGTTCATTCTGTCTCGTCTCACAGAACTTGCCGAGAGTAGGTAAGGAGAGTACCCTGCCGCTGACGTCAGGACAGGCACCTGTTGAAAGTTGATAATTATAAAAAAATGCTCAATCTAACATTTAGCAGATAAACCTAAAATATCGCTTATGGGATATCTTCCGTGATTCACTATTTGTTTAACCGCCAACGTCGGATATATCCGACAAGCATTTTTGTCCAGGTCCATTTTGTCCAGAGTCGGATATATCCGACAGAGAATATTCACGGTTTTTGTTGTTTTGTTTGATTTTATTGCATCTATTCTTTAAACGAGTATGCAATGATTTCAAAAGGAAGGATACGCGCATCACAACATTTTGCTTAAACCTTCTTCATACAAGCAAAAGGTAGCGACATCTAATAGCCGGGTACTCATTAGCGAGCTGTAACCGTAACTTATGTGATACAGTAACGAGGTTCTAGGCTGTACGCGTTTTACAATTACGGCTCACGACGTCGCCGGAACGCTTTCACCGAGCGTAGGTACTCATTTTGCGAGCTGTAACTGTAACCAAACAGATACAGTAACGAGGTTCTAGTGTGTACGGGGAGCGGCTAGCAACAACCTCTCCTCTTGACGTCCACGAGCGCACTGCGAGCGCCCTTTGATCCGCGGCAAAAACCGACAATCGTCGGCGCGCTGCGAGTCGCTCGTGTTTTTATGTTTTTGTTAACAGTAACGGTTACAGTTACGAGCAACGTTACGGGTTTAGAAATGAGTACGTTGTAAACGTCGGGTCGCTGCAAGCCGCACGCGTGCCGCTCGCAGCAGGTTTGCGAACCACGTACCTACACACTATGTTTTTTGGTTACAGTACATGGAATGGTTACAGTTACGGTTCGCTAGTGAGTACCCGGCTTATGATAAATCATACGAACTACATTGCTTAAATCAATAACGTAACCTGAGTTGACCGAGTTACTTTGGCCCGGAACTGACAGCTGGGGGCCAAATAACTGCCGCCATTTTCGTTGTTTGGTTGGGCCTGTCCTTACGATGTAAGTCAATGTTTATATGACTTACAAGTAGATTTTCGGGACTGGGTGTTTGGGTATGCATGTTTCTATGCTTGTAAACGTACAGGCGAAATTCCTAATGTGGGAAACGTTAAAAAACACCGGGGTTTTGCTATAAAAGCTTACCTGGTAAGGCCGCTGCTGCTAGAAGATCGAATGCTTTCTTCCTCCCCACCTTGTCGCTCGGAGGTTCGAGGTCTAATGACCCGTTTCTTGTTAGTAGACCTGGATATAAATACATTGATAAATTTCATAATTATATATAATACCAGCTATTGCCAGCTGTTTCACCCTCTACAACTTGAAAATTGTTCCACGGGAACATAAAATCGAGATAAAAACTATCCTATGTGTTAATACAGGTCCCGGGTCGACGGCGCGTTGTGTCCCACGCGCGCCTCAAAGAGCGTCAGCATAATGACGGGGCCCCCCTCTCAGAGGGCCAAAGCCTGCCGGGGTCGCGGGATTATTCCCTTACCGTAACCCCGGAACGTAACAGGCTATGAAGGACACCGTGGATTTTAGTCAGTAGAAGTCTGACAGTCCCTCCCGCCCTGCCCGGGGTTGGAGGACTCATTTGATGATTTTACCACGCTAAAAAAAAAAAAAAAAAAAAATGTGTTAATACAGGTTATGAACTACCCTGTGTACCGAATTTCAACCATGTCCGTTCGGTGGTTTTTGCGTGAAAGAGGAATAAACATCCATCTATTCATCCAAACAAACTTTCACGTTCATATATTAGAAGGAAGTAGAATAGTAGGATTAAATGGCTTGTGGTAAAACGCCTACCAGAAAAGTACCCATTTAAAAAAAAAAAATCGAAATACCTCATCAATAATTATTCTTTTTGTATGGACATACTAAAATGGATAAATGCTCACCAAATTCTGCATCATAAAGTATTGTAGAAATTAACATATTTTCTGTAAATAAAAAAAAGCCAAAGCAGGGTCGACCAAGTCCCGCTTAGCGCTTCGCGAGGCTTCTATTTCTGTTTGCAGGGTTTAAAAGGAACCTAGCCAAACCGAACTTCGGGGTGTCCCCGAAATCTCTGCCTAAAGCGAGTTTTAGATTTGGTGAGCATTTATCCATTTTGGTACACAAAAAGAATTATTGATGAGAATTTAAATTGTAGCCTAATTAAATCAATTCTACACCTGCAAAAAAATATTCAAGGTCATAGGTGTTGACCTTTGACCTTGTTTTTTTTTTTTGCTATACTTTACAATTTTTTTTAATTCACGTCATTACTAACCTGTCCTAAAAATTGCTCTGCTTCGGAACAACTCGGGTGAACTTCGGCTCTTTTCAGCTCCGAGCAATGGTGAACGATTTCTTGGTACAGCCAACTGTTCGAAGATGTCTCGTAGTTCGGATCGCATTACTAGACTGTGGACAGAGATTTATTAAAGATAATATACGCATTTATTTACGCCGTTACGTCGATTTATTTTTTTGGATAGAATAATTTGACTGCGAGCGTTTTAATCTGCGTATTAGTGAATCAGTACTACATATGCATTACCAACTAAGCTATCGCAGCCCCACCAGTGAGGTGGCCATCTTTCATTCCATTATTAAACGTTTGGGTTTTTCTGGTGAAAGGGTTATGATTGTCCAAAATTCATAAAAATGAATTTATATATTTATTGAGTATTGACTATTGAACCGATTGATCAAATGATAACAGATTAAAAAAAAAAGTTTATTGCAATCGCTCATAATAATTATTGAAGAAGAAGATTGTTTGTTAGAAACATGAGTATTATGCACACACATGCATAACTACAAGATATTAAATAGATGCATTGCAGAAGGATGGTGCGAATTATTGTCAACTATTCAGGAAGTATGTTATTTAAAAAGATCTACTACTGCCTATTATAGGTACCTGAAACTCCTGAACAGCGTGACGAAATCCATGAAGTCCAGTTGCGTGTCATATCCAACGGAGCCGGTTCTCAAATGCTTTAGATTCTCCCAGAATCTTTCACTGGTTTCCAGTCTTCTTAAACTAAGGACATTTATTTTTGTTATACATTAAATATCACAAAGGAAAATATTAAATAAGGAGACGTGTTGCATGCCGTCTCATTTATCGCCCTATTTTTAAATCAGATAAATAGTATCCACTGTTTAACGTAGACGAACTAAAAGAATTTAAAAATAAATTATAAGTACCTATCTAAGATCACGCAAAAACTAAAAAAAAAAATCATGAATACTTATGTATTTCTAAATACATACATATTATAGATAAATTACATTACACCCACACACAGAACAAATGATCATGCTCATCACACAAACATTTGTCCTGGGTGGGAATCGAACCCACGACCCCCGGCATAGCAGTCAGGATCACTAACCACTAGACCAACAGGCCAGTCAATTATAAATAAACAAGTTCAAAGCAAAACAAAAACAGTTGTGGTCAACATAATATCAAAATATTTACGCACAGTATGACCGTCAGTCAAGGTCACCTCCAAATTAGGTCACACTCCATTCTAAGGTCATCATGTCAAAAGTCAAGGTCATTTCAACCTAACTGAAGCATACTGTACCAAGAATCAAGGTCACATTTATATTTGAAAACGAAGACGGTGAAGTTAAATCAATAAAGATACTAAAATAAATATTAATATAAATACGACAAATTATTATTATAGCTCAACCTAGTTTTCACTAATAAATTATAAACAAAATAAATTATATTTTCTTGACAAATCAAACACTTGTCCGTTTTTGCATTTAAAAAGAATATTCTATTGATTGTATGAAAATAAAAAGAAGTTGATTTCAACAGCAGAAGTTCCCCTCAACTGTGCAGAAGCCCGCAGCGGGTCGCAACGTCATTTTGACCATTTTGACCGCGTCTGTGGAGAGACCCTTTCCGGGTCGCTCTGTCTACGTTCACATATTTCATGTGAAAAAACAGCGATAAAACTACTTTTGTCTTTGTTCAACTTATTAAAACGCGTCTACGTAGAGCGAGACAGCTAGCAAGTGTCGTTTTGAGTTCTCGGTAGAGAAAAAATTACCGCGAAATCGCCAGTAAACAGACGGCCGCGTCGCAGCCTTCATTTTTTTTCTGTACTTAAAACTTGATTTATTTAAAATAATTGTATGAGAGTCACGACTTGTGTAATATTATTACGTGAATAGTAATAAAAGTTTATAAATAAATACTCTTGTTGGCTCGCTAAGTGTGGTATAATATTAAAATATGACCCAAAATGTACTGAACATTTAGGTACCCCGTAATTATACCAGCTGTATAATATTATTACCAACAAATATATTACAAAAGTACTATTTTCTAGGTAGAAAATTTAATTTAGAAATGATTCAGATCAATAAAAGAGCTTCCGCATGTCCAAGGAACTCTTGAGCGGGTTTCGCCACAGACAGGGCGTGCAAAAACCCCTGTCTGTGGCGAAACCCGCTAAGGGCTTCACAGACACACTATAGTAAAAAAACCGGCCATTTTAAATATTTTAAATTTGCACAGTTGAGGGGATATTTATAGTCCCAAGGTCACAAAACTCGTAAAGGTCAAGGTCATCACTTACCTACTCCTGTTGGGTGACCCGGCCATGATGCTGGTGGCGGCTGCGGTCAGACTGCTGTGCCGAGGACCGTATGAGTGGTGATGACTCATCATTGATGATGAGTAGGAACTGTGGACGTAGGGTTTGAGTTTCAATGTCTGGGATTTTTTTTATCGTGGTAAAAATCATCAAATGAGTCCTGTCACCCACGACAGACCCAGAGACATACCACGTGAATGTTGGGCGACATGTCTCCTAGTGAAAATGCGGCTTTAATCTTCTAATATATAAAATTCTCGTGTCACAGTTTTCGTTGCCATACTCCTCTGAAACGGCTTGACCGATTTTGATGAAATTTGGTATGCATATTCAGTAGGTCTGAGAATCGGTTACTATCTTTTTTTTAAAATTCATATGGCAAAACAACGTTTGCGGGGTCAGCTAGTCTTATATATAAAATTTCCGTGTCACAATGTTAGTTACCGTACTCCTCCGAAACGGCTCTACCGATTTTTACCAAATTTTATATGCGTATTCAGTAGGTCTGAGAATCGGCTACTATCTATTTTTTTTTTTAATTTATATGGCAAAACAACGTTTGCGGGGTCAGCTAGTAATTTTATATGTGTTAAATTCTAACTTACCTATGTCTTGGTGATCCCTGTATAACTTCGTCTTCGCTTCTCGTTCCTGAAGTGTGTGTGGATACGAAACTCTTCGGAGAGCTCGTCTTCAACTCTGAAGTTGATTTGTTTTTCTGAAAGATAATGTAACAGAATGGTTATTAATTTTCTATTTGAAAAGCAATTCATCAAAAAGGTTTTCCCATGCTTACTGAGTGTTTTTTTTTAAATTAAAGTATTCTTCTCTCCAGCAAGAGAGACTATTTTTTTTATTATAAAAGATAATTAATTCAAATATTCGTTCACGCCTTTGGCTACTTTTTTTACTAATTTTACTTTGACGCGATACAAAGATAACAAAGAATTAAAGTATTGCTTCTCTCATCTTGCTTTTGAATGTGACTGACTGAGCCAATTCTGAAACTTTGAATTTAACTTGTGTTCAGTCTCGACTGAAAAATTCTTATTGAAATGCAAGAAAAAAAAATCTAAATATCATTCCGGGGCCACACTAACGTCAAATTCCGTAAATGATCGCGATAATGGACGTTTAAACGAAAATTTAAGTCTTACTTTAAAAAACATCATTCTGTTGAAAACTTGTCTAAAAAAGTGTCAACTGCAAGGGCCTTTGAGATTGATATAAGGGTCGTTTTGTTACACTTTTTTTAAGACAAGTGTTTAACAGATGTTTATTTTTTTTATTACGACGCGACGGTTAAAATCGACTCATGATTCTCCTCCGCATAACAAAAACCCCAAAAAATAAAAAGATGAAATTATGCTTTTGCTTACCTTGAATTTGATCCCTGAACTCCTGAGCGAATCGCAATGGGAGTCAGTATATCCCTTGACCGGAGTGGAGTGTGAGGAGCTGCCGTATGTTGACTCTCTGCCGCCGAAAACCTGGGAGCAAACATGTATTTTGTAAAGTCATTTTCTATATTTAATACCACACTAGATGCTCGTGAGAAATTAATAAAAAAAATAGAGGTTACCCTAAAAAAAAAACACACATAAAAATCTAGTCAAAGCTGGTATTTGAACCCGCGTTCATTAGCATTGAAAGCCAACGTATCGTAATAGAGGATTGAACCCGATTTACGTGTTGTAGGTCGTAGGTTTGAACCTACTGAGGTATTATTGTAATGTGATGCTCAAATTCACATCTGTAATGTTACTTTACACGCAATAATGCTCGTAATTTGGGAGGTAGTATCGTAATGTGATGCTCAAAGTCAAATCTGCAAAGTTACATTACACGCGAATGCTCCTGAAGAATACCTTAGCTCAAATTCAATATGCTCCACGGCGTACATGTACGTGTTTTGTAATATGAAAAGAAAGGAATTAAAATTCCAATAATTCCAAAATACTCACTCGGATAGCGTCAGACACCAACGGCTCGCAACAGCACCCATCTTCATAATATAAAGCTGTGTACTTGTTCTTGAGCCAAGCTAAACTCCTGTCAGCCAGCTTAGCTTGACTCATTAGGGCTCGTATGACGGAGTGAAGACCTACTGCCCACACCCTGGAAAGAGCGAGATTGGAGGAGTATTAGAATCATAAAAAAGGTCATCATCTGCCTGCCTTTTCCCAACTATATTGGTGTCGGCTTCCAGTCGGACCAGATGCAGTTGAATATTAGTATTTTTACATGAAGCGATTGCCTATCGGACCTCGACCGTACTTTGGAAAGAACGTAAAGCCATTCGACCCAGCTGCGATAGTCTAAAGTCTGACAACCAGTCTTACCATCAGGCATCGTATTACACAGTTACTGGGTTGTGGAGGTCGGATAGGCAGTCACTCTATGTAAAACACTGACTTTCAGCTGCATCTCGTTCGACTGGAAGCCGACTCCAATATAGATAGGAAAAGGCTAGGAAGATGTTGTTTTGGGACAATCTCGCCGAATTATATCCCAAACTACTGCAATTCCTGAAAGCCAGAATCAACAGTAGCAACCACCAGAAAAGCGCCGAGACAATGAAGCTCGATGTATCCCGTAGAACGAATTTACCTGTCTTGGCTCCTGCAACTATATTAATCAGAAAAGAATAGCGGAGGAGTAGGAAGCATGTTTAGTTTCCACTTCCCTCCATGTCAAGCAGGTTACAGAACAAAACAAGGCCAATAGGCACAAAGGGACATTTATACCTACTACTAGGAGAAGAAATATATAGCATAGAATTGTATGAACTGGTTCTACGAAATTTCTAGATCATTAGTATGAATTCTCTGAGAGCAGATTTCGCCCAGTGGACTTGTAACCCTGTATTAAGACACCGTAGGTCATGGGTTCGAACTCAGCCAGGCATAATAACTTGCTGTAATTTATTTCCTCACCTCTGCTTTTAACACGTTAAAGGAAATCATCATGAGGAAACTGACATGACTGTCCTATAACTAAAAATTCGAAGACATCTACCAACCCACACGGAGACCGCGTGGTGAATTTTAGCCTAGACATCCCATCGAAACACCTCACCTAGGATTTACCGTCAAGATGGACCCGTGCGACTATTAGTATCTAGCTAACTCACCCATCCACAGACAGACCTTGCTTGACCTCACCTGTATGATAACGCGGGCAGCACAAAATGCACAGTCCGGTTGTCGCTGAGCGTCCGTCCATAAACCAGGGATATGATGTGTGGGCCGTGTGCGCAAGTCTCCAGCCCGTGCCGCCGTGCGCACGCGCTTAGCTCCGCTATATCACGCGCTTCTAGAAGTTTGCCGCCTAGCCGCATGTCTTTTACGCATTGGAGATCGATGAAGCTGGAAAGAGGATAGTTAATTTGGTTATTTTGGGTTTTTAAAGCTTGATTTCACCGAATCACCGCGAATAAGGTGTTTTTTTCGTCTGCAAATTAGTTTGTGTACTAAAAAAACCTAATCTCGGTTAGATTATTAAAAAAAAATGCTTGACCCGTTATTTTTCTTATGTCACGTAAACCCCACAAGATAAATAATTTTATTGAGAGAATTGAGCAAGCTACGAGTACCTTCCCTATAAGTTTGTAAAGGCCGAAACTGGACACGTTGTTTACAGACAGATATGTAATTATTATTTTATGGGTGCTATATAAAGCGGATTCCATTTAATGGCATTATTGTCCAATATAGCTACATTGGCCACGAATCACATAAATTCATAGATTAGAAAATGTTCAAAAATTTGACCAAGCCAAGGCGTAGTCAACGAAGCCCCGCTGGTCTGGGCTCCTATTTTTGTCTGCAGGGTTTAAAGGAAACCTAACTAAACCCAACCTCGGGGCGCCCCCAAAACTAAAATGTTGCCAAG
This sequence comes from Agrotis clavis, assembly GCA_954870645.1. NCBI lineage: Eukaryota > Metazoa > Arthropoda > Insecta > Lepidoptera > Noctuidae > Agrotis > Agrotis clavis. The sequence goes on from OX940946.1 coordinate 9,796,349, forward strand.
TTGTGATATTCGTGGCTGACTTGGGAATTTTGTGGCTGAGTTAGTAATTTTGTGGCTAAGTTAATAATTTTGTGGCTGAGTTAGTAATTTTGTGGCTACGTTAGTAATTTTGTGGCTTAGTTAGTAATTTTGTGGCTCGGTTTATTATTTCCCATTATTAATGTTTTTACTAACCCCTCTTCACCAACGATGCCGGCTTCGTTCTCATGCGCCAAGTTGGCGGTGTACTTCAAGGGGATTACTTCTTCAGGATTGTATGAAAGACTCACTTCAGGTTGCGTCATGTTCTCTGATGGGGTTTCTCCTGAAAAAAGAAGGATATTTTTATTTTAATCTTCTCGCTTTGAACTCTAAATGTGTTCTGATTCACCCTAAGATGACAATCGTTCTACCACTTTCTTGATTACTGATGCAATTGCGTATTTTTCATTCAACAAAGTACTATAACTCATGACCATAAAAATGAAATGGCAGTGGGCTGGCCACATCTCTCACTAAAAATAACCGTTGAGGTAGACGTGTCCTTGAGTGGAGACCGCGACGAGGTAAACGTAGTGTAGGACGCCCGTCGACCAGGTGGAGCGAAGACCTTCGAAAGGCAGCCAGCAGAGACTGGATGGGAAAGCTTGACCGGGCTCAGTGCCAAAATATATACTGACCATGTTGAGCATGCGGTTGGTGCGCAGTTCGACACCACGCTAGCAGAGCGCATGCTCGCTCTAGTCGTAACTGAGCAAGCGTGCCACCCCATTCCGCTTCTGTAACTACGCAGGCTGTGCCGTGATGCATTATCTGAAATAAAGTACCATTTTTATCAATACTCTAACTAGATTTTGCACGTAATTTTTGGGAAGGCGAAAATTAGTTCAGCTGTAAGAGATAGGAGCTAGCCTATCATGTAAGTCTATGTTGTAAACTATCTGTAATTGATACCTTCGCCTCACATCGCAATCTAAAAAGAGTACCTACGGAGAGAGAGTATCTACGGTACTTTCATAGTTATTATGTCTTGTGACTAGGACTGTAGAACCATGATGTTATAGTGTTAATTTTATTATTTTTTGCCGCCGCCACCGCGTTAGCATACGGGCAGTAGTTATCAATCAATAAAAGTCTAAAGTCATTTCCAAGGCCTGTGGGGTCCTAAGAGGACACTACAGTCTGAATCTCACCTGTAAAATATGCCTATCCATTCTCTCCCCATTCTGCGGGGCCAAAGGGAACATCGTCACCCCATGGTCGTGCGGTAGAGGCTGCACGGGACAGTACCCCGTCCCCTCCAGCTCGTAAAGCGCTTCGTTCTCAAACTCCCCATTGATCTTCGATGTAGAATGTGAGAAGACTGGTTCTTCACATGTTAACATTGCTGCTCTGCGGGAGAAAGTTGTGATTAGGCTTTGGTGAAGATTCCTCGAGGAAACATTTCATTTAATTTCTAACAGCGTCTGTATTTCCGAACGCATACAACCCTAATCTCTTCAAAGTTAGAGTGAACAGGCTTCTTCTGGGTAAGCTCGCTCCATCGTCAACCTTGTCTTAGTCACTCCTGACTTAGACTAGACTAAGGTCAAGACCAAACCTATTGCACATTAAAAAAAAACTGCCTATTTCGCTTATATTCGCTATACAGTCAATAGTAAAGTAGATGATCAAAATAAAAAAATTCAATACTAATGAACGGAGTTCGCGTCAGAACTGTGTATAATTTACAATCAGATACATCTGCCTGCTTTTTTCCCAACTATATTGTGGTCTGCTTCCAGTCGAACCAGATACAGCTGAATATCAGTATTTTACAAGAAACGACTGCCTATCGAACCTCCACAACCCACTAACTGCGTAATATGATACGCCACGGTAAGACTGGGTGTCAGACTTTTAGAGATTCTAACAATCTAATAGTAACGACAGTCAAAGATCTACATATAAATGACAGCCGAGACCAACGTGCTTTACGTGCTTTCCGAGGCACGGAGCATACTCGCTATGATAATATGAGGTCACCCATCCACAGACCAACCTCACCAAGCGTGGCCTAACCCGGAAGATCGGCTTGTGCGGCGATAATTATTTAGTTACGATGCTAATTTAATAACGAGCATTAAAACTAATTAAAACCACGGCCAAAAGTATCACCTCAAAAAATCTCCAAAAACTGGAGCATTACTCCTCGCCAGCGCATAGTGGTGTTGGTGGAAGCTCGCTATGTGGTCCATAACCGCCTGGGTGCGGTACACCTTCTCCAGGTTAATCAGACCCTCGGGTCCGACGCGCCGCCATCCGGGGGCCTGCTCGCCTTCTTCGTCAAATGATGCTATGTACTAGAAAGAGAGATCATGTTGATGTTGCAGAAATTCCAGGAACTGTGAGAAGGAAGATGTTAATAGATGGTTTTAGCGTGGTAAAATCATCAAATGAGTCCTCCCACCCGGGCCGGGCGGGACGGACTGTCAGACTCATACTGACTAAAATCCACGGTGTCCTTCAATAGCCCTTTATGTTCCAAGGTCACGGTAATGAGATAAATCCCGCGACCCCGGCAGGCTTTGGCCCTCTAGAGAGGGGCCCTGTCACTGCTGACGCTCTTTGAGGCGCTTGTGGAACACAACGCGCCGTCTCGACCCGGGCATGGTAATAAGTCTGGGATTTATGAATGAGGGCTTGCAGACAGCGAACAATGCTAGCTCGCTATTTCAATAAGGATCAGACCCGGTTCGACGACGCGTGGTGTTCCATTGGTGCTTCAAAGATATTTCAGCAAACTGACAGAGCGCTTGTAGGGTAAATCGCCTGCCTGACTGCCTAAGCAGAATACCGTGGTCTTGGTAGACAAAGGGCATCCGAAAGAATAGGGAGTCAAACCTGTTCCTTGGTTGCCCTTCACGTCAGTGCCACGGAATCCTGGTTAGGTTAGGCCCGGAGGACGTTTGAATTGCCAGCATCTCCTTGAAGCTAAATAGTCAGTGAAAGTTTTTCTGGTTTATGTCAAGTATTTGCCATAGTTTTAGGCGAGTCACATCTTCATGTCATGTAAATAAGTTCGTAAACAATTCATTTGTGTGTTTATTGAGGCCTCTTTTTGGATCTCTTACTTATTTTGTAAGCTTCATCCTTTTAAAGTACCCACTACAGACGATTAATGCCAATTAGTACAGAGTAAAGTTTTAAAAATCTATTCGAAAAATTATCGTAAGCAAATTTAGACCATGCCCAGGTCGACGGTGCGCTGTGTACCACGCGCGCTTTGAAGAGTGTCAACACAATGACGGGGCCCCATTTAGAGGGCCAAAGCCTGCGGGGGTCGCGGGACTTGCCGTATTACCGTGACCCTGGTACATAAAGGGCTACTGAAGGACACCGTGGATTTTAGTCAGCACGAGTATGACAGTCCCTCCCGCCCTGCCCTGGGTGGAAGGACTGATGATTTTACCAGGATAAAAAAGGACGTCATTTACAAGCGACCAAATAAAAATCGCGTCCTGTTGGCGCTCGCGCTACGTTAGCGCTCATGTAAACGACGCCGCCGCCGCGCCGCCGTTCGCAATTGTTTGGCCCATTGTCCACGTAACCGCACGTCTAACGCACGCTTTCGTCAATTGACGATTGCAAGACGAATGCTTGCATCTTACGTAGAAACAATGAAGTCTGTGTCCACGAAGCGGCATCGTCGCGTCAGCCGCTCGTGTTGCGTTCGTCATGCGGTGCGCGCGCGCGGCCACATGTCACCAGCGTTGCCAGACATCCTTTCTCGATGCTATTTGAAAGAAAACTGAGACCTTTTGTAGCGTGACTGACTATTGCATGAAGCAGCGTGGACATAACAAATATGCAAAATACACCTATCTTCATTTCTAGGTTACATGCATCCTACGAAAGACGACTGTGTGGACAGTAGGCCTTTGATTTTTGGCGGCGGGCGGCGGCGCAGCGGCAGCGCGGTCGCGAAAGTATACATAGCATTGCGGCGTGGTGGCGAAGCGGCGACCGCGCGGATGCGGCGTCGTGTACATGAGCCCTTAGTGTTTATTAAGTTTGCCTTAAGTGTGTGATATCCCATTATACCTACCTCACAAATGTCCGTCATAAACACTGTTCTCCTATAACTTACCACTTGTTTATTGGCGTCTGTGAGTCTGGAGTCTCTCTTACAGCTGTCCCTTAGTGGGCTAGTGGTTGTGCTCTGGTCCATTCGTTTGCCGCTTTCTCTTCTCGTGTCCCTCTTTAATGATCCTCTGGGGAAAGGGAGAGGATATTATTTATCAAATATAGCTCGCTCCTCGGCTCTTTTTGGTCATAGCATGATGATATATTAGCTTATTGCTTTTCTCGATAAATGGATCCAACATAAAATTAAACTTTTATCAAATTGAACCAGTGTTTTCTGGGATTAATCGCAGAAACTAAAAGTTCTAGGAGTTTGCATGGGAACCGCCAAAATTTTCTTTTTAGAACGTTGGTGCTCACTGAGACGGGATTTTGTGAAAAGACCCCAAGTGTTTGTTTTAGATGTTGATAGTTTGTATGAAATTTCGTTACTGGAAGTGCTTAGAGTCTCAAATTTTTGTTGGATATCTTATATATAAAATTTCCGTGACACAATGTTAGTTACCGTACTCCTCCGATACGGCTCTACCGATTTTTACCAAATTTTATATGCGTATTCAGTAGGTCTGAGAATCGGCTACTATCTATTTTTTTTTTATTTATATGGCAAAACAACGTTTGTGGGGTCAGCTAGTTTATTTATATTTCCCAAAAGTATCACAGAGGAAAAGCTCGAAGTTGCGGGCAAATTGCTAATTTAATATAAATGTTATTTGCTGGTTCTCACCTGTCATCTTTAAGAGAGTCTTTTTTGAAGTCTCTTCTGTGTGTCGGCGTGGCTCCCACTGAGTGACTGCCTGTTAGAGACGGTGAGGCCGCGAGGATTTCTCTGAGAAAGATAAAAAAAACTGGGTAAGCTCGCTTCATCGTAGGAATCTGTCACCCATCTTCTATATATCTATATACATATAATAAAATTGTAGAAAAGTGGTGTCTGTACAATGGAAATATATAAAAAAAGTAGCAGGGGTTGTTATTATATCGATGCCGAACCCGAAATTGTAATTAATTTTTTTTTGTCTGTGTGTTTGTGTACGCTAATTTTCGGAACTACTGGACGGATTTGATTGTTTTTTTTTTTGTTGTATAGCTATTAAGTCTGGGCAACATAATTAATGCAATAGACCAGTTAAAATATAAGAGATACAAAAATAGCGCCATAGCATAATTTTTTTCATGTGATGAGCAATGTCATATTATTATGATGGCATGTAGCTGATCTGGTGATGGAGCTGAAAGTTTTTTAGACTAAATTCGTATTTTCAAAAATCGGATCAGATTCAGTGCGAAAGCAGAACCCGATTCGGTCCAAGTTTTTTATATAATGATGTGTTTTCACGAATTCGGATTGGAAGCAGTCCGTAACCGCTATAATCACCCTTTTTTTAGCGTGTTAAAATCATCAAATGAGTCCTCTCACCCAGGGCAGGGTAGGAAGGACTGTCAGACTTGTACTGACTAAAATTCACTGTGTCCTTCAATAGCACTTTAAGTTCCCGTTCTGGTAGCTGTTTAGTCTCACGATCTCGGCAGGCTTTGGCATTCTAAGGTCCCGTTATTGCAGGCTCTAATCGCCCGGCCTTAACCATGTAGAAATCAAAATGCTAACAACGGTAGAATGTTAAAGTTAATCCATTATTTCATACAGAAAGCTTTATTCGCAAATCTTATTCATAATCACCGTCTTTGACGAAAACCACAAGCTTCGCTATGCATCATAAAGATCTTGAACAGTACTAAAGAACGGAATTATTAATCCAATATAATCTGATCTTCCATTCCAGGAAAAGTCTTCAAAATGCGAGCTCAAATTATACTGGATTTTTATTGCGTGTGTAAATATGTGGCTTCACATATTGCGGTCTCGATTATGTGGTTTAAGTGGTTAAGTAATAAGGTTGAGATTCCTTTGAGATGAGACTTTTGTGGTTGTTATACTATAATTATGAAGACGGGTCTAATGTATTTAAATACTAGGTTTTGCTCGCGACTTTACTCGATCTTCCTCATATTTCTCCCTTTTTTATAACAAGCTTTTATTTACTTTCACTTGTCCCGTTGTCTGTAATCAAATCTTGCAAATTATATTTGATCCACTTCCCGGTTTCCAATTGAGCTGAAATTTTGCACGTATATGTATATTGAGTGACAATGCAATATTATGATGACATGGAGCTAATCTGGTGATGGAGCTGAAAGGTGGCTAAAGGAACTCTGTAATGAAATGCCACAAACCCATCAAGTTTCGTCGTTACTCACACACACTCGTTAGATTCGTCGTTTTAGATTCGTCTATACATAGACAAGCAGTTACGTCGGGTACAGACATATTAACAAATTAAAAGTTTATTTATTTGATATTTTACCTGTTCATTGCTATTATTTCCTAATAATAAAAATAATAATACATAAAGTGATAAATATATATTAATATATTTATCACTGTATGTATATCTGACCGTGACATCACTTTGGGCCCTATCTGAAAACCAGGGCTGTGACTTTTTTTCTAAATGTCACAGCTCATGCTGAGATTAGACCTTTTGGCCTCGTACAGGACCAAAATTGGTTGTTTTATTTTAGTTTAATTGCTCTGTAATTTAAGTTTCATTTATTTAATTTTTACTTCTTTGTTTCTTTTTTTGTGTTGTTGTTCTGCCTCGTGTGAGTCCAATAAAAGTTTTTCTTTTTTTCTTTCTTGACGAGTAAGTACTTTGTTTATCGTATGTATTTTTAAAACAATATAATCTATTTATTTAATATGTTTGGGAAAACAAACAGTAGTACATTAAGGGTAAACAGTGTTGGCTTAACATTAAACTTAACAAATATACTACCCACAACATTTTCCACAGATTACTATAATGACATAATAAGAACAAACTGTAAGCAAACGTTAGCTGTAACAGGGCTAAATTATAAGGGAAACAAAAGTTAATTGTAAAAAATAAGAGATATTAACAACATTCCATCAAAGAGGTAGGAAGAGGTAGGAAATTACAAATACTTCTATGCAGGTCTAATCTTGTTTTTAAAAAGAACAAAGTTATATAAATGATTAACTTTGTAGTAAGATGGTTATACTGTCTAAAAAGACCCTGTTCTTTAAAAGGCCCTTTTGCATTCTAGGGCCCACGGTAAGACAGACCCGCGATGTCTAAACACCGCTTTGCTTTAAAAAATATGCAGACGGGTTTTTCCTACTCCTCCACTGTTCTTTTCTGATTAATTTCGTTGCAGGATCCAAGACAGGTAAATTCTTTCTCCGGAACACATCGAGCTTCATTGTCTTGTTGCCACTGTTGATTTTGGCTTTCAGGAGTTGCAGAGGTTTGGAAATAGAGGAGTGTACTACGCTAGTGCGACAAACAGAAGTGCGATGGAGTGGTGGGTTTGTCCCAATAAAAAAAACAAGCTTTAACCCGGGCATGGTCCATTATTATCGGACAGCGAGTTGCCCATTACTCGCCGTCCGCATACCCGTCGAATACAATCTGACATCCAAACGACGACAGGAGAAGAGATATAGCCTATTATATTCACACTGCTGGGACTCAGCTCCATTTGTGAGTGAGAGGGGGTCGGCTGTAATCCACCACGCGGGCCCAGTGCGGGTTGGTGGATGTCACATGTCTTCGAATGTTTGGTTCTAGGACATGCCGGATTTCTCACGATGTTTTCCTTCACCGTTTTGAGAGCAGTGGTGATGAAATATATTACACAACGTTATGCGCCTGCCTGGGTTGAACTTACGACCTTTAACTCGTAAATCGGGGGGTACATATTTGAATATCGAAGATTAAAATATCTACGCTTAAAATATCGATGTTCAGAATATCGAAAATTAAAATATCGATTGTAACAAAATATCGAAAAATGTTAAATCTACGCTTAAAACGTCGAAGATTAAAATGTCGACTGATTTAAATGTCGAATGATTCAAAATATCGAAAGACGTTATGTCGAAATTCAAAATATCAACGTTTAATACATCGCAGTTCATAATATGTAATTTCATAATATCTACGTTAAAAATACCTACTAGTTGAAATATCGAAAAAAATAACCACCTACCAAGGTAAGTCGACGGAGCTCCGCTTCGCGGGGCTCCTATTTCTGTTTGCAAGGTTTAAAGTAACCTAACACGATGAGGATGGTGGGGTCTTTCAGACCCCGCCACCCTCTTCGAACCTAACCTGTCCGAGTCGGGGTGCCCCAAGTCCTGAGCTCGTTTCGCTCGCTCTTGCGTCCTTAGTCAAATTACTGATTACCCAACAAGGTAGCTGGAGGGACTTCGGATGCAAGAGCGAGCGAAGCGAGCTCGGAACTTGGGGCACCCCGACTCGGACAGGTTAGGTTACCTTAAACCTTGCAAAAAGAAATAGGAGCCCCGCGAAGTGGGGCTCCGTCGACTTACCTTGTTAGGTTCGATATTTAGGACATTAGATAATCTGTATTTCGATATTTAGATCTTTCGATGTAACTTTTGTAGATATTTAGATTTTAGATATATTGGACGTAGATCATTTAATCATTGGATATTTTAAACTTTCGATATTTCAATTTTCGATTTTATGGTCTTTCGATATTTTCATTTTCGATATTTTGAACATCGATATTTTAAGCGTAGATATTTTAATCTTCGATATTCAAATATGTACCCAAATCGGGGTTTAAAAAACTCGATTACCACAACTGCTAAGCAAGATACATAACCCTTATTAACACCAATACTAAAGATACTCTTTTAAAGCCAATAAGTAGATTTGTAAAGTAGTGAACAGCAAAAAAACTTGTAGTCAACAAAGTACGTAGAGCAGTATTATGTAGAGTCATGTAGAGCTACGTAGAGCTCGTTTTGGGTACTCGCGTAATTAAAAATAACGTGTAGAGTCAACCGGTGAAGCGAAAATGTAGAGATGATTGGTATTTCTATAGAGTTGGGTAATACCACTCGCAGATTTTTTCCGGAAATATTATACTGCATTATTGGTCTATTGATTCGAAGTGTTACTGTCGAGATAAAGGTTCTCGGTTCGATGTGGTTAAAAATCAGTTAAGTTTTTCAGCAAAAACCGGGGTATTTTTTATTATTTTTGGTGACCACAAGGTCAATTAAAATCGGTTTAATCAATGTTTTACGGCTATTATTAACATTTTTTTTAACAAATTGCTACTGTGGGGCAACCCACAATACGAATTTCTCTTAAAACACGGGTACGTTTTACAATTATAAAATCACATATACAAACGACTGTTGCGCAGCACATCGCGGGTTTGATCCCCGCATGGAATAAATATTTGTTTGGTCTACAAGTAGTTCCGGGCTGTTTCTGTATACTCGTATAACTTTTTAAGTTAATGCAAGTAAAAAGAAAGAGAAATCCTTAATGAAATTAATGTTTAAAATTGTGTTTTTTTTTTGTAATAAATTAGCGTAATCCAACCGTCAGAAAAGCAAGCAAAAATAAGCTGAAACTTTGGTATTATCCTCTCTATAAAGATATTTAATCCGTAATCCACAAATACTTTCAGTTTTTCAGGCACTTCAATGAATGTGTGAAATCAAGCGAGTTTTGTTCATAATAACAATTTCTGATAAAATCCTTCTGACCGCAATAATAACTTCTGTTATTTTTTTTGTAATAAGAATAATACACACATCAAAAGTGTCTAGGGATCAAGCATTTTTATGCGGATTTCTTGAGATTGAGATATGGCTTTGTAATAAATTTATGATTTTATAAATTTATATGGATCCTTTTTGGTGCATTTCATAATTTGAATCAGGAACTGTAAATCAAATTCAAGTAAAAGATGAAAATCAGCTGTCAATATTTTCCCTATAAAAACATACAACGCATTGAAGACATTATTAGTGCTACTGTTTCCCTACTACTGATTAAAACCAACGTTATTATGGAGCGGCGACGTCATTTAAGCAGGGAAGAAATGCTCAGAGCCGTGGGAATGATAGAAGCTGGTTCCCGGCAACGTACTGTGGCTTTAGCTCTGAATACAAGTCAGAGTGTTATCAGTCGACTTTGGACACGTTACCGAAGCACTGGTACCGTGGCTGAGCGCCATGGAGGACGGTATCGCTGCACCACACGGAGACAAGACCGATACATTCAAATCTTAACTCGAAGAGCTCCAACAATAACCGCCATGATGTTAGCCGTGAGCCTTCATCACTCTTCAGGGAACTTAATTAGCGACCAAACAGTCAGAAACCGCTTGCATGAAGTGAACCTTCATTCCCGAAGACCGCTACGGGTACCACCTATAGCAATGCACAATCGTAGGATTCGATATCAATGGGCTCTTGAACACAGAAATTGGTCAGAAGAACAATGGCGTTTCGTGTGCTTTTCTGATGAGTCTCGTTTTGGTATGAGACCGGATACAAGACGTATACGACACTGGAGAACCCCTGGACGCCAACAGCGATTAAAATCCTGCCAGGAAGTCCATCCTTATAGTGGTGGAACCATCATGGTATGGGCGGGTATTTGGATCGGCGGAAGAACTGAGTTGATTTGGATCAGAGGCAACCTCAACGCTCAAATTTATGCTGAGACGATTGTATCAGACGTCATCGTTCCTCTACAAGTGCAAATCGGTCCCTTATTTCAGTTAATGCATGATAATGCACGACCGCACACCGCAAGAGTTGTAAGACAGACTCTCGCCGCAGCTAACATCAATGTCCTGCCCTGGCCTGCTCAGTCGCCAGACTTGAACCCGATTGAGCATGCATGGGATATGCTACAGAGAAGAGCTCTGCCGAATATGGAGGGTATCCAGTCGCAAGAAGACCTTTTTTTGTTGTTGCAACGAACATGGGCGGCCATTCCACAGCGTGATTTGGATGAACTCATTTTGAGTATGCCAAACCGATGTTCTTGTGTTGTTAGTGTTCGCGGTAGAAACACGGATTATTAATTGTTTAAGTTACCCAATAAAATTTTAAAGAAAACTGTTATTTCAGTCTTTTTTTCGAACTTTAATGTTAGTGGTTCAAATGTCAAAAATCCCTTTATTAGTAAAATGGCAAATTTCTTTATGAATGCAAAGGTGACTTGGTTTATCGTTACTGTGACAAACGATAACACTTTATTTGATGAATCCTTAAAGAACATTTTAATTAATATCAATCAGGAGAAAAGTTATTGCAAAAATATATGTTGATCCCTAGACACTTTTGATGTGTGTATAAGGCATTATTGGGTTTTGTATTATTATTTACTGGTACTATTAAAAGTAATGTTCGTGGATAAATAATAAAAACCACACAGCTCAATCTTCAAAGGTAAAGTCACGTTTGTGAGGTTAGTTTATTGTTACGTCGATCGGATTACGAGACCAATCTGTAAGCTTCTCGAAGGTTCCACAAGGTTCTCGACTATTCTACTGAAGATTGGTCTGGAAGTTTCTAGAAAATTCTACCCTGTTCTAGATGTTTCGAGATGGTTCTGGAATGTTCCAGAAGGTATCGGACTATGTCGAAGTCTATGGATGTTTCTAGAACATTCGACCATCTTCTAGAAACATCTAGTGGGTCTGGCCGGGATATAAATAGGGTGCCGGCGACCTGAGTCAGTCTGGTTTTGACTACGAGCGAGGCAACTCGAAGTGAACTCGAAGCGATCTCTAAGTGAGTTTTACGTGTGATTAAGTGAGTGCAAGTGTGTTTAGTGTTGAGTAGCGTTTAGTGATTGTTTTAATTAGTGATTCGTGTGTAAATAAAGTTTATTTGGTTTTAATTATAATAATAATAATATTCCACAACTATCACACAACGCCATCTAGTCCCAAGCTAAGCAGAGCTTGTGTTATGGGTACTAGACAACTGATAAACATACTTATATATTTCTAAATACATACATATTATAGATAAATTACACCCAGACACAGAACAAATGATCGTGCTCATCACACAAACATTTGTCCGGGGTGGGAATCGAACCCACGACCTCCGGCATAGCAGTCAGGGTCACTAACCACTAGACCAACAGGCCAGTCACTTGGTGTTAATTAATTTATCCCAATACCCAGCTCGTAACAATATGTACGGGTGACCATCTCTCATAGCGAGTTTCCTCCGTGCCTCGGAAAGCACGTAAAGCCGTTTATAGATTTAAAGGAATTTGTAGATCTTTGGCAGTCGTTACTTTTAGTCAGAGGCTCTAAAAGTCTGACAACCAGTCTTATCATGGGGTATCGTATTAATCAGTTACTGGATTGTGGAGGTCAAATTGGCAGTCGCTTTTTTATCGAGTTTCCTCCGTGTCTCGGAAAGCAAGTAAACCCTTGGTCCCGGCTGTCATTTGTAGATTTTTGACAATTGTTAGCCAGAAGTTCAAAAGTCTGACAACCAGTCTTACCATGGGGTATCGTAAACCTTAATCAGTTACTGGATTGTGGAGGTCCGATAGGTATGTAGCTTTAATTATTAACCGTAGCTTCGTTTTTGAAAACTATCTCAACTGATGGTGAGCAAATGATGTGGTCGACGATGTTGCACGCCTACCTGAAGTAATCTATTTTGTCTATTTGCTCCAAGTAAAGTATTGAAATTCAGGAGAACACAATGATATTTTCCACATCATGCACCATTGTGCATGATGTGGAAAACAACTTTTTACATTTTTTGATTGCTTTTTAGATTTTAACACCCACGAATACTACAACTCGGCAACATTTTTAGTTTTGGGGGCACGCCTAGGTTCGTTTTGGTTCGGTTCCTTTAAACTACACTGACAGAAATAGGAGCCCCGCTCAGCAGGGCTCCGTCGATTACACCTTTGTCTATTTTTTATACATTTACAATCAGTCAATGACAATAATGTTATTTAATAGAAGCCGCTTTAGATAGCACCCTATTTTTTATTTGTTTATGTTGCTGTGTCTAGTCAAACAAACATTTTTTTATTATTTTCTTTCTGTCTAATAATAGACTCACCTTAACTCCCTAAGAAAAGCTCCAAAGAAAGGTATGAGCCGGCACTCGGGCATGGCCAGTGCCCTCCCCAGTGCCCTCTCATACTCGGCTGATAGCAGCGCCGCTGATAAGAAGTCCAGCGCTGGGAGAGACTCGTCCGATATACTGAACCAGAAGGACTTCAGTTTGTTTGATCTGGAAAGAAAGAAAAAACAAATATTAGTAAAAGTACGGTTGGCGCAGTGACTGAGCGGCTGCTATGCAGCGTGTCGCGGGTTCGACCCCCGCACGTAACAAATATTTGTATGATCTCCAAGTAGTTGTTCTGGGTGTTTGTGTATGTGAGTTTCTATGTTTGTAAACGAACCCACGATACAGGAGAAATTTCTAGTGTAGGGCAAAGTACATATTATAAAAAAAAAACAAAAAAAAGTTAATATCATGTAAGAAAAGATTCGACGAGAAAGATTGTTCGTAGCAGCTTTGTTGTTTTTTTGAATAATTGTAATTTGGAATTTAAATTTTAATGACAGTAATTCATATTTTTTAATGACTATTTTGTCATTTAATTTTATCCAGGACTATTTTGACATTTAATTTTATCCAGGAAATATGCTAGCTGAATTGTAATGATGCCAAATCTGAATAAGTTAAAAAAATTAATAAGTACCTATATAATTTATAATGTTAATTTTGATGAATATTTCACGGTTTATGCACCATCTCTTTCGACCAATTTGTACGCCACGATATGCGGCTAAACATTTTAGAACTCTGTATCTCATTATTATCTTGCATGCACACCATGTTTAAACAAATAAAATTTTACTTACACCGCTACACCCCGTAGCAAATACAAGTGCTACGTCGTAGCAGCTACGAGTGCTACATCGTAGTAGCTACGAGAGCTACGTCGTAGTTGCTACGAGGGCTACATCGTAGCAGCTACGAGAGCTACGTCGTAGTAGCTACGAGGGCTACATCGTAGCAAATACACGTGTACATCGTAGCAGCTATGAGGATTACATCGTAGCTTCTACGAGCGCTACGTCGTAGCAGCTACGTGTGCTTCGTCGTAGCAGCTGCGAGTGGTGCGTCGTAGCAGCTACGAGTGCTACGTCGTAGTAGCTACGTGTGCTTCCTCGTAGCAGCTACGAGTGCTACGTCGTAGCAGCTACGAGTGCTAGGTCGTAGCAGCTACGAGTGCTACGTCGTAGCAGCTACGTGTGCTTCGTTGTAGTAGCTACGAGTGCTACGTCGTAGCAGCTACGAGTGGTGCGTCGTAGCAGCTACGAGTGGTGCGTCGTAGTAGCTACGTGTGCTTCGTTGTAGTAGCTACGAGTGCTACGTCGTAGCAGCTACGAGTGGTGCGTCGTAGCAGCTACGAGTGCTACGTCGTAGTAGCTACGTGTGCTTCGTCGTAGCAGCTACGAGTGCTACGTCGTAGCAGCTACGAGTGCTACGTCGTAGCAGCTACGTGTGCTTCGTTGTAGTAGCTACGAGTGCTACGTCGTAGCAGCTACGAGTGGTGCGTCGTAGCAGCTACGAGTGCTACGTCGTAGCAGTTTGGTGTTCTACGTCGTAGCAAAGACGTGAGCTACGTCGTAGCAACTAAGAATGTGGTCAAAGTGAGCGGATTAGACTCTTGAACGGACACTTATAAAATATGTCTGACTACAATATTTTCACTCATTTCACAGTTCAATTCAATTGATGATTTAATAATAATAATTATGAAACACACAAGATTCGTGATATACAATGGGTACAGAATAAAACATCTTGAAATATCTACATAAATCTACACAAAACATTATGTAACCCTGTCTCCTAAACTAGGTAGTCCTGTACCTTAGGAGACAATTATTAATAGATGTGAGAGCAGCATCCTGTATTCTACGCCAGCTAGGACTACTACGACGTAGTCAAGAGGTACGAATATCTAATATTTGATATTCTAAACAATTCTTCCAAAAAGAGAAAGATTTATGCATGAATATTATTCTTTTAATAATGACTCTTTTAATTAGATGTAATGACCCTCAAATAGACGTAGGGACTCGTAGCTTGGTCAAGCCTCGGGCTATGGCCGCGTAGCGATCCTACGCGAGACACCTACGCGACAGTCTGTAGACTGTACAGTACATTACGCCTACGCCGTAGTCGCCTACGTCGTAGACCATCACCTACGCCGTAGTCTTTCGTAGCTTAGTGTTTTTCTTCAGTGACTGTTTTGAACTGAAAATGATGAAGTTTGAAAAGTTTTAAATGTGTTGTCTTTTGATGGAACTTTTCAGTTTAAAATTCAAGTGAATTATACAGTTTTTGTTTTAATGCATTTATAAAATCTCGTAGCAAAATCAAGAGAGGCTTGGCCCTACCGCGGGACTATCTCACCAGGTCACTGTGACCCTGGAACGTAAAGGGCTATTAAAGGATCACCGTGGATTTAAGTCAGTACGAGTCTGACAGTCGCAGAGGAGCTCGTGGCTAAATAATTACAGCCGCACAGGCCGATCTTCCGGGTTAAGCCGCGCTTGCCGAGGTTGGTCTGTGGACAGGTGACCATCTGTCATAGCGAGTTTCCTCCGTGCCTCGGAAAGCACGTAAAGCCGTTGGTCCCGGCTGTCATTTGTAGATCTTTGACAGTCGTTGCGGTTAGTCAGAAGCTCTAAAGTCTGACAACCAGTCTTACCATGGAGTGTCGTATTACTCAGTTACCAGGTTGTGCAGCTCCGATAGGCAGTCGCTCCATGTAAAATACTGATATTCAGCTGCATCTAGTTCGACTGGAAGCTGACCCCAATATACACACATCAAAAGTGTCTAGGGATCAAGCATTTTTATGCGGATTTCTTGAGATTGAGATGTGGCTTTGTAATAAATTTATGATTTTATAAATTTATATGGATCCTTTTTGGTGCATTTCATAATTTGAATCAGGAACTGTAAATCAAATTCGAGTAAAAGATGAAAATCAGCTGTCAATATTTTCCCTATAAAAACATACAACGCATTGAAGACATTATTAGTGCTACTGTTTCCCTAATACTGATTAAAACCAACGTTATTATGGAGCGGCGACGTCATTTAAGCAGGGAAGAAATGCTCAGAGCCGTGGGAATGATAGAAGCTGGTTCCCGGCAACGTACTGTGGCTTTAGCTCTGAATACAAGTCAGAGTGTTATCAGTCGACTTTGGACACGTTACCGAAGCACTGGTACCGTGGCTGAGCGCCATGGAGGACGGTATCGCTGCACCACACGGAGACAAGACCGATACATTCAAATCTTAACTCGAAGAGCTCCAACAATAACCGCCATGATGTTAGCCGTGAGGCTTCATCACTCTTCAGGGAACTTAATTAGCGACCAAACAGTCAGAAACCGCTTGCATGAAGTGAACCTTCATTCCCGAAGACCGCTACGGGTACCACCTATAGCAATGCACAATCGTAGGATTCGATATCAATGGGCTCTTGAACACAGAAATTGGACAGAAGAACAATGGCGTTTCGTGTGATTTTCTGATGAGTCTCGTTTTGGTATGAGACCGGATACAAGACGTATACGACACTGGAGAACCCCTGGACGCCAACAGCGATTAAAATCCTGCCAGGAAGCCCATCCTTATAGTGGTGGAACCATCCATCCTTATATGGGCGGGTATTTGGATCGGCGGAAGAACTGAGTTGATTTGGATCAGAGGCAACCTCAACGCTCAAATTTATGCTGAGACGATTGTATCAGACGTCATCGTTCCTCTACAAGTGCAAATCGGTCACTATTTCAGTTAATGCATGATAATGCACGACCGCACACCGCAAGAGTTGTAAGACAGACTCTCGCCGCAGCTAACATCAATGTCCTGCCCTGGCCTGCTCAGTCGCCAGACTTGAACCCGATTGAGCATGCATGGGATATGCTACAGAGAAGAGCTCTGCCGAATATGGAGGGTATCCAGTCGCAAGAAGACCTTTTTTTGTTGTTGCAACGAACATGGGCGGCCATTCCACAGCGTGATTTGGATGAACTCATTTTGAGTATGCCAAACCGATGTTCTTGTGTTGTTAGTGTTCGCGGTAGAAACACGGATTATTAATTGTTTAAGTTACCCAATAAAATTTTAAAGAAAACTGTTATTTCAGTCTTTTTTTCGAACTTTAATGTTAGTGGTTCAAATGTCAAAAATCCCTTTATTAGTAAAATGGCAAATTTCTTTATGAATGCAAAGGTGACTTGGTTTATCGTTACTGTGACAAACGATAACACTTTATTTGATGAATCCTTAAAGAACATTTTAATTAATATCAATCAGGAGAAAAGTTATTGCAAAAATATATGTTGATCCCTAGACACTTTTGATGTGTGTAGTTGGAAAATGCAGGCAGATGATGAAGTCTGACAGAGTGACAGTCGCTCTCGCCCTGCCCTGGGTAGGAGGACTCATTTGAAAATATTACCAAGATAGAAGGGGTTGGTCTAGTGGTTAGTGACCCTGACTGCTATGCCAGGGGTCGTGGGTTCGATTCCCACCCAGGACAAATGTTTGTGTGATGATTTGTTCTGTGTCTGGGTGTAATTTATCTATAATATGTATGTATTTAGAAATATATTAGTATGTTTATCGATCAGTTGTCTAGTACCCATAACACAAGCTCTGCTTAGCTTGGGACTAGATGGCGTCGTAGATAGTTGTGGAATATTATTGTTATTATATTATTTTATTTTTTTAATAAGCAGATACAAAAATGGCAGGTAAAACAACAAGACACAGCCTGTAAAGAATAAAATAATATTTTTTATCGTTTGAACCAATGATTGTAGTAACAATATTATTCTTAAATCTATTGTTTTATTCTCAACAACAATTGAACACGCTATCGATCTGACAACCACGTACCGTGACCGCTATTGTATTGTATCGTTGAACCCATACAATTCTGTGTATTTCTGATGACAATACAATTCGATTTATTGTGTATTTTCATTATTAAAGAAAATTAACGAAATGTAGAGGCTTTCGGTATAAGCACCTTATTTTCATTTAAAATATGCCTGTGGTTTAAAACGACCTTTTCTTATCTTTGGATAAAACTAGCTGCTGTCAGTTGGTGCCCCAGTGGTATCGGTCCCGACTTATGAGTAGTAAGTCGTGGGATCGAACCCCACCAGGCGCATTACTTTGTGTAATTTATTTCATCATCACTACTCTCAATTGGATTGACGTGGAGCGAGGTGAAGCGTTAAGCTCAAGACAAATCGCGATGGAAGACATCTGTGGACGCCCTCTGCCCCATCTAGGGGACATAGGACCTTAAGTTAGTCAATCACTGCTCTCAAAACGGTGAAGGAAAACATCGTGAAGAAACCGGCATGTCCTAGAACCAAAAATTCGAAGACATATGACATCTACCAACCCGCACTGGACTCGCGTGGTGGATTATGGCCCAGCAGTGGGAACATTATAGGCTGATGTTGATGAAACATTCATCCATCAAAACCTTAGTATTATAAATTAATAATAGCGGTGCGCAAAGTGCTGTAGATTGAACTCAACATCTGAAGCTCGTGCAAGTTTTTTTGATGTTTTATTCAATCAATGAACGTGTTTGACGGCAGGGTTAGCGCAGTGGCTGGGCGATCGATTGTTGCGAGCGTGTCACGGGTTCGATTCCCGCACGGAACAAATATTTGTATGATCTGCAAGTATTTCTTCTGGGTCTGGAATTTTGTGTGAGTTTCTATGTTTGTGAACGCACTCACGATACAGACAAAATTTCTGGTGTGGGGCGACTTGAACAAAAAAAAAACAAAATCAAATCGTAATATATATAAATCTCGTGTCACAATGTTTGTCCTCAATGGACTCCTAAACCACTTAACCGATTATAATAAAATTCGCACACCATGTGCAGTTCGATCCAACTTGAGAGATAGGATAGTTTAAATCGTAAATTATAGTCGCAATTTTAATAATATTATAAAGATTGCACCCGTGCGGAGCCGGGGCGGGTCGCTAGTAATATTATAAAATATGTGAATATTTATGAGGATAGATAAATTAATGTATGTATGTACTACGTTTGTGGTTCTTTTACGACTAATGGGCCTACCACACGCACAAGCTTCACCACAGTTTTGCTTGCACAAGCCCGGCCTGCGCGTACTTGCTTGTGCGTGTGGTAGGCCCATTAATGACTGAACGGATTTGGATGAATTGCATTGAATGGAATTGTCATTGATTGATTTGGTAAAC
This sequence comes from Agrotis clavis, assembly GCA_954870645.1. Classification (NCBI taxonomy): domain Eukaryota; kingdom Metazoa; phylum Arthropoda; class Insecta; order Lepidoptera; family Noctuidae; genus Agrotis; species Agrotis clavis. Next base: position 9,815,655 of record OX940946.1, read on the forward strand.
CATTGAAAAATGATGAAACGATTGATTCTACAGATTGTACTTCGGTGAGTGTGCCCAAGAACTCCACGACCTCATTCCACCAGCCCCCTTCTATCATCGTACATCTAGATGCACGGCAAATTACCATCCTTACCTCATTGCTATACCACCAATTCGCACTAAGCGTTTCCAAACGTCTTTTATAATGCGGACAGCGAAGGAGTGGAACTCTCTGCCTGCGTCTGTGTTTCCGAACGCATACAACCCTAGTCTCTTCAAAGTTAGAGTGAACAGGCTTCTTCTGGGTAAGCTCGCTCCACCGTCGACCTTGTCTTAGTCACTCCTGACCTAGACTAAGGTCAAGAGCAAACCCATTACGCATAAAAAAAAACGATAAATTTTCTAGCTAGCATAATAACTAATGTTCCTACTGCTGGGACGCAGACTTTCTCTCTGTGAGAGAAAGTGGAGTTCCCAAAAAACAGCATCTCATGTTATCTTCAAGCAACACTCAAGGGGTGATAAACGTAATAATAGATTCTTAATTACGTACTTAAAGGGTAGTTATGGGGTACTAAGTGTTAGATAACATCCCCCTCAGGTCCGAAATTAGGGGACGGCCGTGTTAGGGTCAGTTCATACCAAAACACGACGCGATATATTACATACGCGATATATATAATACGAGATATATTAAGACAAAATGGAATTGTTATTGAATAAACGAAAAAATACGTCATCAACCCAGTTGATCATTCGAATATCACCCGATACCTGAACTCACTACCTATCCCTTCAAAATAAACCAGCGTTATATTACAATTCACCCTTAGCTTTTTTCCTTGAATTTGATCCCTTTTTCCCGATACATTTACTGGTAACATTCCGTACTGATAGATTAAGGGTAAACGAGAAACATTAATACAAGGCGAGCGAATCGAAATCAGGATTTGATTGGCTTTATTTAGCGATTTAGCGAGAAAGCGACTTTCTTTGCCTCGTGTGAAATTGACGATGGTGTTTTGTTTTTGTGAATGTATTAGGGCTTCGTCAAATAAGCTATTGTCAAACAGATAGGCGAAGCGAAGCGTTATTGTTTGTAATGTATGGAATTGTTTGCAGCCAGTCACGCCTGTCTGTTTGACAATAGCTATAGGGAGCGGAGCGCGGCGCGACTGTTGCTTTTATTTTTTACGTGCAAAATTGTCAAATGATCCTTCCCACCCAGGGCAGTACGGGAGGAACTGGCAGACTTGCACTGACTAAAATCCACAGTGTTTTTCAATAGCCCTTTACACTCTGGGGCCACAGTTACTCAATAGTTTCGCAACTGCGGCGTGGCGGTAGCGTGGCGTGTACTTGGCGTGATTACGTCATCATCTGCTTTTCCCAGCTATATTGTGATCGGCTTCTAGTCGAACCAGATGCAGCTGAATATCAGTATTTTACATTCAGTGACTGCCTATCGGACCTCCACAGCCCAGTAACTGGGTAGTACGATATTTCAGGGTAAGACTACTAGTCAGACTTTTAGAGCTTCTGACTTAACAGTAACGACTATCAAATATCTATAAATGACCAGGACCAACGGCTTTACGTGCTTTCCGAGGTACGGAGGAAATTCGTTATGACAGATGGTCACCCATCCACCGAACAACTTCGGCAGCGCGGCTTAATCTGGAAGATCAGCCTTTGCGGCTGTAATTATGTAGCTAATTTTATTTATTTCTGGGAAAAGTTCATGGTTGGAATTGAGGAAAGCCTTGCCCAGCAGTGGGACAGTGTAGGCTAAGAAAAATAAAATAAAAAACATGTTTATGCGTTTTTCTTCAGTTGTTTCTAGTTCCGATATCATCATCATCATCATATCAGCCGTAAGACGTCCACTGCTGAACATAGGCCTCCCCTTTAGACTTCCAGTAGGACCGGTTGTAAGCGGCCTGCATCCAGCGTGATCCTGTGGCCTTCATAAGATCGTCTGCCCACCTAGTGGGTGGACATCCTACGCTGCGCTTGCCGGTGCGTGGTCTCCATTCGAGAACCTTACGGCCCCATCGGCCATCAGTTCCGCGTGCTATATGGCCGGCCCAGTGCCATTTCAACTTGCTAATTCGTTGGGCTATGTCGGTTACTTTGGTTCGTCTACGAATCTCCAATATAGTTTCCTCAAATTCCATTTGTAAGGAGCCTAACTCAGAGCCACTAGAAACTTGTATTTGGCAAGGACTTCAACAAAGTCATTGAAAGTGTAGACATTACTAAGAGTTATGTAACATTAGAAAGTCTAGAATGTCTTAAGGGAAAAAGCTTCAGTAATTTTTGTGTTAAAGTTAAAAATAAGTTGCAGACAGAATCTAATCGGGAGCTTGCGAGGATGGATGGATGGATGTTTGTTACTCCTTCACGCAAAAACTACGAAACAAAATAGAATTATGACACAGATAGTTTATATCTTATTTTAAGCGTGGTATAATGAGTCCTCCCACTCAGGGCAAGGCAAGAGAGACTGTCGGACTTGTACTGACTAAAATTCACGGTGTCCGTCAATGGCCCTTTACGTTCTGGGGTCACGGTATCTTTTCAGTCCCGCGACCCCGGCAAGATAGTTTTTAACCAAGATTAATAGATCATTAGCCAACTTAGCCCTAATTAAAAAAAACTTAAGGTCCAATTATGTTGTGGCTTCCAGTCGAACAGAATTCAACTGAATATCAGTATTTTACATGGAGCGACTGCTTATAGGCGGCTGAAGAGGACGGACGCCTCGCCGTCGCTCCTGACGCCTCCTTCTTCTGTGAAGCAGTAATGCTAGTGAAGGAGGAGGCAGGAGGACCATTGCCTCGCCCTCACGCTTCCTTGTCCTACGAAGCAGTAATGCTAGTGGAGGAGGCGGCTTTAGGCCTCATGCGTAGAAATATGAGCATTGAGAAGCTAATTTTAAACTTGCTCAACCAATAAGGATTGGGGATGCTACCCAATAGCGGAACCGTCTAAGCAGGATACCGTGGCCCTGAGACACCAAGGGCAACCGAAGAAACAGGACCGTTTTTAGCTAGTAAGTCCTGATAGTCCTTTCCACATCAACCGTGGTGGGAGGACTCATTTGATGATTTTGTAACGATAAAAAAGTTAGAGTTTTTTTTTAAATGAATATTTGCAGCCAATATAAGCTGCAGTGGAAGCAGGGGAGTGAGTGGGCAGTGGGAGCAGTGGTGGCCCAGTGGTATCGGTTCCGACTTACGAGTTGTAGGGTGTGGGTTCGAACCCCGCCTGGCGCATTACTTTGTGTAATTTATTTCATCACCACTGCTCTCAAAACGGTGAAGGAAAACATCTTGAGGAAACCGGCATGTCCTAGAACCAAAAATTCGAAGACATGTGACATCCACCAATCCGCACTGGGCCCGCGTGGTGGATTATGGCCCACTCCCTCTCACAGAGAGGAGGCCTGTGTCCCAGCAGTGGGAATATTATAGGCTGATGATGATGATGATGAATATAAGCTAATGTAGAAAGAAACGGCGGATAAAACTGCGAGACACAGCTAGCAAAGAATTAAATAATAATTTTAATTCTTTGAACCACTGATTGTGGTAACAATATTATTTTTAAATCTATTGTTTTATAATTATATTCCAAACAACAATTGAATACGCTATCGATCTGTCAGCTACCTACTGTGCAGCCGTGAGGCATACGGTTTCTCGGTTTCTATTGTGTTTTTGATGTATAATTAATATTAATAATGAGTGCCTTAGTTTGTATCAAATAAACGTATTTTCTTTCTTAATTAGACACACCAAAAACAATAAGGCCTTTTGAATCCAAAAATAGACAGACAATGTAAAATCTATTCGGCTATTAAGGCAGAATCATCTAATTAAAAGTGTCAACAATGGAAGTCGACGTAATTAACGAGACTGACATATCTAACTTGAGTCTTAAGGGTCTATAGTACTTCAGTATAATCTTACTCGCTCGCACTTGCACGTACCACGCACTATTGCTTGCTCTTTCTTTTAGCTGTCTACACGCAAATCTATTTATTTTACGGCGAAAAAAAGGGAAATTCAAAAAAGTAAATAACATAAGACCTGTTTTATAGTTAGTTCAGTTAGTTTAAAAAGTTTCATGATGTAATTTTAAGTATTTTCTGATTGCCAGCGTTTTATTGTTCAATTTAGAGGTAACTTTGGGATTTTTTTCTATCGAGAAAATTTTATGGAATCATGTTTTCGCCAAACATAAGACCTAACATTAATCCTCAACTTTACCATATATTTATTTCAAAATTAATGCTGTAGTATTCTCGACGTATCACAGGTTTCTGCTAAGCCATTTGAGGTAGTATAGGCTCTTAAATCTTACGACTTAGACCACAAAATGGACAATTCAGAAGTTTTCTCCAATAAAGATGAAGATAAATTTAACTGGGTGTTGGATTTGAACCCGCGTTCTGGATAAGTATTCCAAATCCCTTACCAATTAGGTTCCCGCAACTCACACTCAAAAAACGTCAAACGAGGGAATAGAAAATTCGAATTCTTTTTTTTTTTTGTGAACAAAAAAGGCCAATAGCGCAAAGGGACATGACAACTGTGAGAACCCCAGTTGCCTAGCACCTCGGGTAAAATGACTACTAATATTAATGGAATAGCTAGGACCAATAGAAATGAATGGCTAGTATTTTTTTTTTGGGGCAAGCCCACCACACTATTCCCAAACCACTGCAACTCCTAAAAGCCAGAATCAACAGTGGCAACCAACAGAAAAGCGCCGAGACAATGAAGCTCGACGTGTCCCAGAGAATGAATTTACCTGTCTTGGATCCTGCACGAAATTAATCAGAAAGGAATAGTGGAGGAGTAGGAAAAAATATGTTTCCGCTTCCCTCCATGCAAGCAGGAGACAGAACAAAACAAAGCCAATAGGCACAAAAGGACATTACAACTGGGAGAAGCCCAGTTGCCTAGCACCACGGGTAAAATGACTACTAATATTAATGGGTCCTAAATTGTGAGCTGCTATATTTGATTACAATAATAGGTATGGCAAAAAAAAAAAACGATGGCTAGTAAGTGAATTCTACTCACCCTTAATTGTTAATGTTTGATGTTACCAAAGAAAATAAACCTTTTTAATGATATATTTTGTATATTGTCCCCCGGCCGCGTGAAGCTCCAAGATAAGCAAGCTTTCTCAATGTCGTTCATTAATTACATTTGTATCATCTCAGTCAGAGGCGTAGCTAGGCCAGAAGGGGCTCCTTATCAAAAATTGTTTGGGGCCCTTCAATATAAAAATAAAATCAAATGTTTTTATTTCACATAGGCCCATGAGGGCACTTATAAAACGTCGACAACAAAAATATATAAACGTCGCTCGGTTCGGGTTGGTCGATTCCATGGAGAAGAACTGCCGGTTCTTCTCCATGGAATCGAAAAAAGAAGAAACTTCTTCTAATCTAAGTGTATAGTTTTGCAGAATAAAAACAATACATCCTGACTCGTGTAACTAATGCTACTGATGTCAATAAGAGAATTTTGAAGGGAGCTTGAAAATTGAGAATGCTGATCGGCTCATTTATGACAACTACTGAAAATTGAGCCTTTTTGAAAATTGAGCTTTGTTAGGAGTTCGATACATTGGAGCTGTATGGCTATGGTAAGTTTTAATTTTAAGGCTCTCACCCAACGTTAACGTTACAGATTCAAACTGAGATTTATACTTTTCTCAATATGTAAGTGAACTGTAATGTGCTTTTTTCTTTCGAGAAAAAACATGTCTTTAAACCGAAACATTTCATCAGTGACGGAAGACATCGAGCATCACAATGCGCACCTTGTATCAAATCTATATCAAATGTACGCGAATGCTCGTCAGTCAGGGAGGTAGTATTGTAGTGTAATACTCAAAGTCGAATCTATAATAATAATATAACATTATACGCGAATGCTCCCGGGAGGTGAGGGAGTGCCTTAAGAGCAACATTTTATGAATATAAGAATGTTGTTTTTTCATATTTTAATTTTAGTTGTGTAATAGTAGTGATAAGGTACTCGTATAATGGGGTTGACGTATGCCATGTGGATAAAAACCCTTAATTAATACTGATACTGCTAGCCTACATCATCTTTCAATCCTCAATCTTAATTAATATTTAAGAAAAAATTAAGAAGGTTTTTTATTTAAAGATAGGATCGCGTTTGACCACTATCTCGCCTGATGGCGAAGGTAAGTTTTATTTTATTCCAATCGACGGGGGCCCTTGACACTTAAGGGCCCCGTATAATTGATACGGCCGTAGCTACGCCTCTGGTCTCAGTCCAGCGTTTTGAGGCCTATTATAAGTCACACTGTTTGCTCAAGTCGTCCCACTTTGCTGGCCAGTTTTTTACAAGATTTTTAGTAAATTGTAGAAGGTTTAAGTTAAATTAGTTGCGGAATGTTTGAAGATGTGGTGGGTGTTTTATAACCGTAAAGTAATGAAAAATATATGGATTGATAAAGGTAATAAAATTTAATTTCGGATGAAGTGTGTCTGAGCTAAGGTTAAAAGCGAGTACGTTAAACGAATTTTCAACAAACTATTTTTATGAAATTAATGAACCGTTTTTAATGAAACTTCATACCCATAAGTAGGACATAAGCCTGAAATGTTTTTAGAAAAGTACACAGTTACAAATTAATAAGATTGATAAATCTTCAGACAGAAACTAACTGCAGCCATGATACATTGAAAGTCGAAAATGAAGGGTGACGTGTGAAGAATCCGCGCCACTACTCACCTACGGAAAATTCCGTTTATTGCCAATGGTACTACCCATTGTTCTACCAGTAGTATCACGGTAAAAAATTACCCGTGGTATTATTGGTAGTACCATGGGCAATAAACAGAAAATTTGAGGTAGGTACTACATTTTTAAATGCAATTCAATTCAATTCAATTCAATTTATTTGCCATAAGTGTTGCTACAATTTAGGTCCTAACTATAATACAGATCCATAACACTTAGTCATAATTATGTGACATGCAAACATTTGTGTTAATAATTTATCAATAATTTTAAAATCGAAATATAACTTAAATTCATTATTGATGTGATTATAATATTAAATACCTACATTCTCAACATAAAAACTAAACAATAAAAGCAGAATTAAAAATATGATGTCAGAGGGTACTTAGATGTTTATTATTTATTCTTAAATCTTTTATCAAATAAGTCATTTACTGAGTAGAAGTTGTTTTCCCTTAACCATACTTTAAGACACCCTGTAAACCGATTAACTGGTAAGCTTTTATTATTATCAGGTATAGCATTAAATATTCGACAACACATTGCATAGCTATTCTTACTATACAATGCTGGCCTTGGAATTATGGGCAAAACTATTCTATTCCTGTGCCTATTAGTTTTTGGAAATATTTCATGGGCTTTTTTAAATAACTCTGGATGCATTTTAACAAATTTAGCGCATTCAAAGATATACAGACTTGGAAGCGTTAGTATCTTGGATTTTTTGAAGAAGGGTTTGCAAGATTCCCACGGGATGATGCAATTCCATGTAATAACATAAACGTAAGGGCCGCGACAAAAGATCATGAGTGATGGCGCGCTCTTCTAAAAATATTTATTCATCACAAATGCCACTTTGGGAAATTCAAGTCGTCACGTTGACATATACTTATGACCTCCTTGAAACACTTGTACCAAATAAAGAGAAACACTGTTATATGAGAAAATCTAAATGAATAAACTAAGGACGTCATATCACGTTTGAAGTCGGTGTCACGTTGAAGGACGGCTATTAACGGCCCTGTTCATGGTCTCGGGCAATGCGATTTGCGACACGACACGTTTTTACGGTTCACGTGGGATCTTCGCTCTAGTAGTCGAAACTAAAACTCAAAATAACAAAAATCGCTTTTAGTGATAAGACCGCCTATTGTGTCACCCGATTTAAAAGACATTGTGAATTGGATATGTGTGTAATTTGTATGGTGTGCATAATAAAGAGTATTGACATAACCGTACCGCATGACGAGAACCTCGTGAAAGCTGAGAAAGAGAAGCAACTCAAGTATTTTAATTTGGTTCACGAGGTTGTAGAAATGAGGGATGTAGATTCAGCGATCGTTATGCCGATAGTCGTGTCAGCCCATGGCTTAATTGGCAAGAGCCTCGATCAACATCTAAGGAGGCTCTCGTTAGGCAGCTGGATCAAAGGCCTGATTCAAAACGCAGTTTTTCTGGACAAAGCGCATTTTTAGGAAGAGCCCTGACTGCCGGTAGCTTGGATTCGACCCTGTTCTCGATACCGGTGGGTCACTATTGTTTATATCTATTTAAAAATGTAAAGAAAAAGGAAAAAGAAAGAGTAAAGGACATTAAAGTCATTCTATCTATCAAAAAATTCTGACAAAAAATAAACACTAGTCACATGACAAGAAACCATGAACCTATGCTGAGAGCATGCACGACGTCTAAGAAACCCGCCGCACTATTTCCAAACCACTACAACTCCAGAATCAACAGTGGCAACCACCAGAAAACCGCCGAGACAATGAAGTTCGACGTGTCCAAGAGAATGAATTTAACTGTCTTGGATCCTGCAACGAAATTGATCAGAAAAAAATAAATGGAGGAGTAGGACAAACACGAACTTTCCACTTCCCTCCATATCAAGCAGGACAACGCGGCAACGCACGACTTCTATGAACGTCCGTGACAGAGTAAATATGTATACCATATTATACGGCCTGGCTTAAAGCAAGACGGGTGTATCGCTTGACCAAAATCCCTTTATCCAAGCCCCGAGGCCATTAACAAAGCTTACGTAGTCCCTCAGCTTAACGCTGGTTTGAGATGTGATAAGACGTCTCTAGTTTATAAATTTAGATTACCACACGATAATTTTTTCTTTTATCTGCCTAACTTTTTCTCAACTATATTGTGGTCGGCTTCCATCCGAACCAGATGCAGCTGGATATCAGTATATTACATGGAGCGACTGCTTGTCGGAGCTCCACAACCCAGTTACTAGGTAATACGATACCCCATGGTAAACCATAGATACCCCCTGGTCTCGCATTAGAAATAAGGTTGTCGTATCAACCGAAGACGTGAACGAGATTTCACGGCGAAAGCCCAAACGACGTCTATTACCGTCCATGACAGTGATAGGCATAACAGTAAATATGTCTCAGTAATAGCTTGTAGCGTTTGCTTGATATCCTGTGACATAGATTTGAGTTTTTGGTACGTTTTATTGTACTGGAAGAGGCCTGTCTTTTTTCAGGTAAGGAGTGGAATTCCCTGCCGGCATTTGTATTTCCTGACAGCTATAACCTTGTGGTCTTCAAGTCAAGAGTGAACAGGTTACTTCTAGGCAAGCGTGCTTCACCGTCGACCACATCTTCCCTTACTGTAAGGCAATAATATAGTGGTCAAACGCGAACCTATTATAAAATAAAAAATAAAATGGCTAAAATCGAAGTAGGTTGAGATGAAACTTCCAGAAAGTAAGTAAAATGTGGATAATTTATGTCTCCCTAGAAATATCCAGATTTATTTTTATGTTATTTTAAAGCGAATGGTCTCTTACCATGGGCCTCATAAGTAAGCTCAAAATAGCCAAACGAGCTATGGAGGGGTCTATACTCGGAGTCTCTCTGCGTGATCAAATCAGAAATGAGGAGATTCGTAGAGGAAACAAAGTTGTCGATAGCCCATTGAAGTAGCTAGTTGAAACGGCAGTGGACAGGCCAGATAGCATGCAGAACTGATGGCTGATGGGGCCGTAAGGTTCTCGAATGGAGACTATGCACCAGCAAGCGCAGCGTGGGCAGTCCACCCACAAGGTGATGAAGACTATGGGATCGCGCAGGGAGGCCTATGTTCAGCAGTGAACGTCTTACGGCTGATGTGATGATATTATACGGCTCTAACCCTAGATCACTAAACTTTTTTTTTTCAAACTCTGTCACTAAACATTAGTCCTACAAACTAACAAAATAAAACCGTTATATTTATCAAAACTAGAGTATTTCTTTAGAAAAAGTCTACTTAAAATATGGAATGTCCTTTAAATTACCACATAATAAAACAAAAGGTTAAAAAAAAATATTCTTGGCAGTCAGCACACACTGGAACCGTATGTTCCCCGCAAATCGCCGTCTTACAGCGGCTGCAAACATATTTAGTCATCCTGTGTTTTTTGTAAGGACAAAAAGAACATATTTCGCGCTTATTTTGTTGCGCTTGAGAGGTACTAGGAGTAGCATCTTCAATTTTTAAAATATCTTTGATCGATATCGATTGATAGATCTTCATCAGAAGAACTCGACGAATCATCTTCAATTTCGTCGGTATCCTCGTCTCCTCGACTAAGTCCTCCTCTAAGTTGTCATCAGGTTCGGAGTCCGAAGGCACACCAGATGGTCCAAAAAATGGTGAATCGTCATCGTCATTATCCGACTCGTTCAAAATCTGCAATATTTTATCTTGATCTCGTATCAAATCCATCTGCAACAGAAAATACTGCTCAAACAAAATGTTCAAAATCTCATAAAAAAATAAAAAATGATAACAAGTTCATAAAATAAATATTGCTCGTAGTATCACACATATTTATTATTCATTTACATTAATCAGTAATTAGTTATTATAGATAAAATCGTAAATAAAAAGAAATATTTCATAACTTACCTTTCTTCACTTTTGTGGCGTAATTACTAAACATTAGCCTGAGAGACTACTATCACGGCTACTATTGCGTAATATCTCTGGAAGTAGGAAGCGTGCGTATGCAATGCGAGTTCACGGGTCACTGATTGGCCGAATTAGGAAGGTACTGAGCGGCTGAGGGGGGTGCGGTAACGGGAACATACATAAACAGCGAATGCGTCAGAGTCGTGTAGCCTGTGAGACTAATGTTTAGTGATCTAGGGCTAAAGAAAAAAAGTCCTCTTCCAGTACTCCTTGATATCTTCGTACAAAACAGAACGTTTTTCTTTATTAAGCACAATATATTTTGACAGCCGGGACTCCTACGGATTTCCTTGCCTTTGTCATGGATCGTTTCTTAAACCTTTGCCAATGTCTATAGCTTTTATACATGTCAGACTTTATTTGTAACAAGACTCCTTTGACAGAACGATGATTGAGGAATTTTTTTTCTAAGTATAAAGAATAAATAGCGGGTGTAATTCAGTATAATTTCGGTACAAAGATAGATGAGACCTTACAACTGGTTTTTTATTTTTTATCGTGGTAATATTATCATTAAATGAGTAACGAGACTTGTACTGACTAAAATCCACGGTGATCTTCCAATAGCTCTTTACTTTCCAGGGTTACGGTTACCTGATGAGACAGTGCCGCGACCCCGGCAGTCTTTGGCCCTCTAAGGGGGGCCCCTCATTTTGCTGACAGCTCTTAGAGCCTATGCACACCACGTTTTTAAAACGCGCCGGTGCAGCGCGTTTGACGCGATACGCACGCAAGTCAGACGCAGCCTAAAACAAACGACAACAAACTGCTCTGATGAAAACGCGCCATCGACGTGCGTTTATAAAACGCGCTGCACCGGCGCGATTAAAAAACGTGGTATGCATAGGCTCTTAATGGCGCGCGTAGAACACGGCGCGCCGTCATCCTGGGCATGGTCCATAATTGGACGGCGACTTACCCATTACTCGCCATTCGCATGCCCGCTACTCTCTACTCTACGCACGTTGGTTTTCTCAAGCCGTTTTGGCTTAAACGATTTCAATGTTGCTAGGAAGTTCTCACTTCTTACGAAATTTCATGATTCTAGGTCAACGAGAAGTGGGTACCTGTACCTTATAGGTTTTGATTGCATCCCGAACGTCAAAATAAACGGAGCATATGGGGCCGTATCTTTTGATTGCGTTGACTTTTGTTGTTGTTTGTTTTTTTTTCTTATTCAAATTATATCACAACCTGATTACTTGGTATTAATTTCAGCTTGATCCCTCCACGCGTTCTTGAAAACAAGGGTCTTGACAGTAGACAACAAAGTGATCATTTATCCCTAAGGGCGCTCCCTCACCGCGAGCATGTAATGTAACGTTACAGATTCGAACATTCGAAGACAATAGAGCATTAAATTGCGCCCTTTTATGTTACATTACAGATGAATGCTCGCGGTGAGGGAGTGCCTTAAAAAAGACGTGTCGTGTTTTTCGACGAATCGTCAATGATGTATTCCATGTGAGTCCGTAGGTTGTTGTATGTTTGAGTACAAGAAAAAAAGGCCTAAGTCTAATATATCGGCCTTGGGTAGGCCTTTTTGCTCAACAAATAATGCCGAAACGAAAAACCTGTCTGGAGTTTTTCAAGTGCCCGCACACGAAGTGAAACCGATATTATTTGTTTTAGAAGTAGATCGACGTACGCAACGAGATACGGGTCGAATTTCAATGTGTTTGTTGAGAATCTTTCCTGAATAATATGAGCTAGTTGTTCCTCGTGGTTTTACAACCACTGCTTGACTCCTGTTTGACGTAGCGTGGTGTTATAAAGTCTATTATCTTCCTCAATAAATTGACTGCTTAACGCTCAGATCAAAGAAATAGGCAGATAGAACGCTCAGAACACGCGAGTGTGACCACCAAATCAAATACAAAATCAAATCGAATAACATTCCATATTGATTTCTTTGTTTTTAAGAACAACTTTTACAATGTTTAAAGACACGAGACGGCCATATTTTGGCAAACAACAACAACGACGCGTAGCTTTGTACTGTCGCAAGTTGATATTCGCTCCGGTGGAACTTCAGGGAGCATTTCCTGTGTTTGGCCCCAAAGCTGAACCGGGCAGCAGCCGCCTTCAGGCGACTCCTGCCCAATCTCAGCGGGCCAAACGTCTCCTGCCGTAGGCTGTACGCCGGCGTCGTGCGGTCCATGGCCCTCTACGGGGCCCCTCTGTGGGCCCTGAGCATCCGGACGCGACCACTAAAGTTGGTCGCATGCCAGAGGGTCATGGCTATCCGGATGATCCGGGGATACCGCACGATTGCCGGCGAATCGGCCAACCTTCTTGCCGGATTACTGCCCTGGGATCTGGAGGCGACTGCCCTCCAGCGCGTCTATGAGTGGCGCGTGGAGGCGCAGCGCCGGGGCGTGACCCCGCTGCCTCGTGAAGTCGAGGCGCGGCGGGAGGAGCTCCGGCGTGATCTCAGGGCAGTATGGAGGGGACGACTGTCGCGACCGACGGCCGGGCACGCCGCAATTGCGGCGGTAAGACCCCTCTTTGAGGAGTGGCTGGAGAGAAGTCATGGCGTCCTTACTTTCCGCCTGACGCAGGTCCTCACCGGGCACGGATGCTTCGGGAGGTACCTGTGTCTAATGCGGAAGGAGGAAACGCCTGGGTGTCACCACTGCGAAGATCGCCCGGAGGACATGGTGGAGCATACGGTGCAGGACTGCCCAGCTTGGGCGGAGCACCGACGTGTCCTCACGGCTGCGATAGGCGGAGACCTCTCGCGCCCGGCCTTGGTTGCGGCCATGCTGCGGGGCGAGACGGAGTGGGAGGCGGTCGCCTCCTTCTGCGAAGCAGTAATGCTCGCGAAGGAGGAGGCGGGCCGCGCGCGAGAGAGGACAGTGTCCTCCCTCCGCCCCACCCGCGGTGGTGCACGCCCGCGGCGACGGTCGTCGCAAGACGATCTCCGGCCACCGTAGGCGCGGGCATGCGGGCAGCGAGTAAAGGGTAACTCGCTGCCCGACCATGGACCATGCCCGGGTCGACGGCGCGTTGTGTCCCACGCGCGCCTCATAGAGCGTCATCAAATGACGGGGCCCCCCTCTCAGAGGGCCAAAGCCTGCCGGGGTCGCGGGATTATTTCCTTACCGTGACCCCGGAACATAACAGGCTACTGAAGGACACCGTGGATTTTAGTCAGTACAAGTCTGACAGTCCCTCCCGCCCTGCCCGGGGCTGGAGGACTCATTTGATGATTTTGCCACGTAAAAAAAAAAAAAAAAGTTGATATTCGCTTTTGATTTTGTACTTGCTTTGGTGGACACACTCGCGTGTTCTGAGCGCTCTATCTGCCTATTTCTTTAATCTGAGGCTTAACGCAATAAAAGTTTTTTCAATTCTAACCAATATTTCCTGAGATTAGCACGTTCAACCAAAGAAACAAACTCTTCAGCTTTATATTTTTTTTTAGCATGGTAAAGTGATCCAATGATTCCTCCCCACCCAGAGCAGAGCAGGAGGGACTGTCAGACTTGTACTGACTAAAACCCACGGTGTCCTTCAATAGCCCTTTATGTTCCGGGGTCAAGGTAGCTGTTTGGTCCCGTGCCCCGACAGACTTTGGCTCTCTACAGTAAAATAATTATGAAAATAAAATTAATAAACGTAATAAATTTTATAAAAATGTATTCGGCAATATTTTATGAGAAACTTTTTTTATTAATTACTTTACCCCTGAGACCTTTGCGTGTAAAACGATTTTCTCCAGTATTTTGAATGCAATAATCTTTTAAAAACACATACACAAACACCCAGACCCGGAAAATTACCAGTAGATCATACAAGTATTTATTCCCAATCGAACCCACGACATGCAATGCAGCAGTCGATCGCTCGGCTACTACGCCAACGTTCCTATTATTGACCACTGGCCGTAACCCAACCGCTGGGCATACAATCGTATACAAAAACTAGATAAATTATAAACCAAAACCTTCCTCGAGAACCAAACTGTCTATTGGTGAAAACAATATGAAAATCGGTGCAGTAGTTTTTGAGTTTATCGCGAACAGACAGACAAACGCGACAGAGGACTTTGTTTTATAATATACTAGTGGTCCGTCTCGGCTTTGCACGGGTGAACATGATATTCATAGTTAGCCTATGTTACTCAGGGTGAATGTAGCTTTCTAATGATGAAAAAATGTTTGAAATCTTCACTGCAGTTTTTGAGTTTATTCATTACTAATATTTACACACATAAAAATACAAATCTTTCCTCTTTTTAATATTAGTGTAGATTGTGCAGTGATGCAAAACTTCGCAGTTCCCAAATTAGTCAAGTAAGTAAGCACAAGAAAAGTTCTAAAAATAACAAACATGATATTTTATTCACGATACGAAACGTCGGACGAGGAAAAACTTCGAAAAACACATGTTAAGGTAAGTGGTAAGTGCTACACGATTTTTGTCCCCATTAAGTTTGTAGGGCATCGGTCATACTGCCGACGAAGCGATTAAATATGAGCGATAATGTCGCTCAAGGGATACCTAGCTTCTAAATAGCAAGCTATCCGAGTCACGGGAGTAGAGTACTACAGAGGTTATCGTGGCTTTGGAACGCCAAAGGCAATAAGGAACAGCGTATTTTAGGCAGGCTCTGGAAGGCAAGAGTGGTATTTAGTAAACTTAAGAGACTGATAGTCTCTTTCGATCCACTCACAACGGGAGTCATTTGATGATCTTCCAACACACCAAAAAAAACGGCTCCGAGCTCAGAATTATTATCTGCCAAGCATTTTCCCTACTCTCTTCGGTTTGGGGTGCTATGACAGGAAGCCTCCACGTGCGCCCGTGGACTGGAGTTCCCTTTCGGATACGTCCGTGGGGAAGACCAGTTTTTCGGGCCGGTGCACCCTGGGATGCGGGCAAAAACTCTTCCTTAGGCACTGTGTGTCTAAGGGGTCTCTTTGCCCGTATGCGAATAGCCTGTCGTGTGGACGCTCCAACGCGTGTCCCTCTGATCAGCAGAGGGCACAGCGGCGGAGCGGGCTTGTGGGTAGCTCGCCGTCCGACCAAGGTTTCGCGCCAAATGCCTGCTGGGGTCGTGGGTTTTTTCTTAACCCAGGATACCGTGGCCCCGGAGCGTAAAGGGCATCCGAAGGAACACGGGTGGATTTTATTCAGTAAGAGTCTGACAGTCCCTTCTGCCCCACCCAGGGCGGGAGGACTCATTTGATGATTTTACCACCTAAAAAAAAAAAAAAAAAAAACTCTCTTCGGTTTCGTCGTCGGTAAAAATAATAATAATTGATCTTCTCGCTTCTCGCTTGTAGTGAGACAGTCGCCTTACTTTCTTGGCGGTCATTTAGAACGCCCCCCGGAGTGCTATTAACGTTAACTTTGAGCACCTTTGGTCGTTCAATTTTATTGCTTAACTTTGCACGGAAAAAACACTTATTTGATTTTCAGAGTTTGTGATTGGAATATTGTATAAATTGTAGATCAAGTTAAATATATAGGAGTTTAAAAAGAAGATTTTTTTTTTCGTTATTAAAAATTTTAGTTAGTAAAAATATATCTCATGCCATAATTTGTAGTGCTTCCGCTATGTTTGCTGAGGCGCAAACTGATGATTTTTTCGCAATAATCAGAAAAAGGTGCGCCTCGCTGTTAATGCGTGTGTGTGGCAGCCCGAATGGTAATCTGAGCGCATTGTCCCAGCGGTGGGACTCACCAATGTTCATGAGGTAGATGCAACTGCACGCCAGCGGCCCCTCATTTATATAATTTTACTTTTAATTTTGTTTTATTATTTAATTTAATTTTGATTTTTTATCTGTGATTTTATATTTTAATTTAATTTTGTTTTTATATTTTGATTTAATTTTATATTTTAATTTAATTTTGATTTTGCGTTTTAATTTAATTTTGATTTTATATTTTAATTTAATTTTGAATTTGAATTTGATTTTATTGACTACATATACTTATATGTTTACCAAATTATTATGGATTTTTATCTGAAATAAATAAATTGAATTGAGTTGAATTGAATAATCCACCACGCGCGCCCAGTTCGGGTTGGTAGATGTCACATTTCTTCGAATTTTTGGTTCTAGGACATGCCGGTTTCCTCACGATGTTTTCCTTCACCGTTTTGAGAGCAGTGGTGATGAAATAAATTTACAAAAAGTAACGCGCTTGGCTTTGTTCGAACTAACGACCTACAACTCGTAAGTCGGGGCCGACACCACTGGGCCACCACTGCTCCCTTGGCCACCACTGCCACAGATCGCAAAATACATTGATTAAAAAAAAAAAATAATAATAATAACGTGTTCATTGTTTTTCAATACCTACTCTCACTGAGACCAACTAAATAGATTTTTAATTTATTTATGCAGTTAACTGATACCCTATTAAAAGCTCAAATTAAATAAGATAATAAAATCTTGAACTACATCTGCCTGCCTCCATTTTAAAAGCCGTGAGCTCGCCGTGTAAAATATTGATATTTCGCTGCATCTGCTTAGACTGGAAGCCGACCGTAACCTACTTTAGAAAAACCAGCTAAGTGCGAGTCGGCCTCACGCATGAAGGGTTCCGTACCATTATCTATACTAATATAAAATTGACTGGACTTTAAGGCCTTTGTCAAACAGACAGGCGATAGCGAACCGAACCGAATCATGTCACATAAAAATGCGAAAGCGATCCGATACTCTATGTGACAGGCTTCAAACAATTCCCTATATTACAAACAAAAACGCTACGCCACGCATTCGGTTCGTCTGTCAGTTTGACAAAGGCATAAACGAGACTGTGACCTCTAAGTTTGTTTCGGATGTTTCTTCTCAGAGTAGTCAGGTACGAAACAACGGCCTCATCTAGTTTAATAATAGTGTCTTTATGACGTGTAAAAGAGTTTGCCAAAACCAATTTGCTAAATAAAGATCAGTTATAAAAATAAAAACAGAATAAAAACGGCAAAATAAAAATCACGCTTTTTGTATGGAACCCTATTTAATGGAGGATCGCCAGTACAAGTCTGACAATATGGGCGGGAGGACTCATTTAATTATTTTACCACGATAAAAAGGGGTATTTTCCCATACCACTGCAATTCTTGAAAGCCAAAATCAACAGTGGCAACTACCACAAAAGCGCCGAGACAATAAAGCTCGACGTGTCCCGGAGAATGAATTTACCTGTCTTGGATGTTGCAACGAAATTAATCAGAAAAGAATAGTGGAGGAGTAGGAAAAATATGTTACTACTTCCCTCCATGCAAGCAGGAGACAGAACAAAACAAGGCCAATTATGCACAAAGGGAAATTACAACGGGGAGAAGCCCAGTTGCCTAGCACCACGAGTAAAAAATACTACTAATATTAATGGGTCCTAAATTGTGTTAGTGGCCTATGTTCAGCAGTGGACGTCTTCCAGCGAATGATAACGAAGGTTACATTTATTTGATATTCATTATTTATTTTATTCTTATTTTATTATTATCCCGGTAGTGTACATTCCCCTGAGACAAATTAACGTAATTCAAAAAACAAATGAAAGCTACGTTGGCTGTCATAACATTTCATCCCGCTGTCCCTGCTCAAAGTCAGTGAAATCAACCTTAAGCCTTGACGTTAAAGTTCAAAGTCCTGACAGGTTGACAGCTGGGTACAGTGGGTACAGTTACAGTAACAATCGTAATAGGATGTAACCTGTCTTCAGTGGAATGTCTTGTGTACAATCATGTAAACGGTACTTAAGTAATTATTAGGAGCTCGTGGCTAAATAATGAGGGTTTTCCCGTATGAAGAATCCACTAGATGGCAATACGTAGGCTTGTGGTCTATCTGCTCCGTGATTGGTTAATTTTGACATGACATTGTCAGAAATGTCAAAATTAACCAATCACGGAGCAGATAGACCACAAGCCTACGTATTGCCATCTAGTGGATTCTTCATACGGGAAAACCCTCATTACAGCCGCACAGGCCGATCTACCGGCTGGTTTAACCGCGCCTAACGAGGTTGGTCTATGGATGGGTGACAGTATGTCATAGCGATTCACCTTCGTGCCCCGGAATACACATAAAACCGTTGATCCCGGCTGTCATTTGTAAATCTTTGACAGTCGTTACTTTTAGTTAAACTGTTCAGTTTACAAAAAAAATGATATTAGTATCCTCAACATCATTTTAAAAGACCTATCCATAGATACCCCACACGTATGGGTCAGGCGAAAAAAAATTTTGTGGGTTTCATTTCTAAGTATGGGGGGCACTCGCTTTGTTTTTGTTTTATTTTTGTGTGAAAATCCTAATGCGGTTCACATAATACATCTACTTACCAAGTTTCAACAGGATTACTCTTATACTTTCGAAGAAAAGTGGCTGTGACTGACAGACAGACAGACATGACGAATCTATAAGGGTTCCGTTTTTTGCTATTTGGTTACGGAACCCTAAAAAGGCATAATAATTAGTTTATTTCATTGGAAATCCTTACTTTGAGCACCACTGGCTCACAATCTAATATGTTGGACTCCGGAAATTTATTATGAGCGCAGTTACGTCCATCTTTCTTTATTGTAGCCATAAATAACGCCCTGAGGTCGGCTGGATATGAGATACTGGTTGTTGGGCAACCACGGTTTAAACTTTTACGTATTTGTGTTAAGATAATTTAAGTTTGCTATGCGTATTATTCGCAAACGATGTATTATTTACCCGACTACGGCAAAGGCCAAAAGGAGGGTTATGATTTTGATTTTAATTAATAGGCTATGAGTCCTCCCACCCGAGGCAGGACGGGAGGGACTGACAGACTTGTACTGCTGATTTAAGTCCACGGTGTTCTTCAATATCATTTTAAAACATAATGTACCTTTTATATTATAATGTAAAGAAATTTGCATGCCCTAAACAGGCAAAATATGGTATTGTGCCTAAACCACCAATGTAACACCTGGTAGAACCTGTATTTTATGCAAATAAATTATTCTTATTCTTAATAGCCTTTTACGTTCCGAGGCCACGCGGCTCCCTAAGGGGATCCCGTCAATCATTCTATGCTAGTAACATAGCTAGTAAATAGTTCAAATAAAATAAATTCAACACAAAACAAAATCTCTGTATAATTTTATCACCTTCTATTGTCACCTATTTCTCGAACATGACGTTTACAAATTTAGGGGAGAATGGGACAATTTATAACGATATTATTAGTTACCCTAAAACTCGGAGAATCTCTATTGAACCCTTTTTCCCTTCGTACGTTCACAAATTGAGTTAACGGGGAAACTTTTATATTTAGATTTTGTCCTATATTTGTTTTGGGCGAGGGTGTAGTGGGGAATATTGTATCTTGTTTAAAAGGAAAAGAGTTGCTTATTGGTTTTTATCATATATTTTTTCTTTGTATTGTGTTACAGACTAATTGTCTGCAACAGACTTATGGTAGCCATACACCATACTGCCTATTTGTCAAATCGGCATGATACTGCCAATTTGATCAGTTAGAATTGACCGTGTGTGGGCGTAGAATCCATCAAATTGGCATGACATGCCAATATAATCATGCAACATTCCAATATAATCAATTTGAAACAACGTCAAATCGGCAGCAGTGATGCATTTGGCTATTATTCGGTGACGACAGCTACAATTTTATAAATTTGTAACTATCGGTCACCGAATAATAGCTAGATCTAGCTATAAAGTTGCTAAGTTGGCATCACTGATGCAGATTTGAAGTTGTGTCAAATCGATCGTACGATAGGCAGGATGGTGTATGGCTACTATTAGGGACTTTACCCATGGCGCGACGAGACTGCAATTCAACCGATTCCAACTACAAGTGAAAATCAACCTTACCAGTACGACATATGACATACATAAAACATGTTGTTATCTGCGGGTAGATGAAAAACAAAACACGATCGCCACGACGACGTCATCACTATTTCTTAGTAGCAAGGTTGATTTTCACTTGTAGTTGGAATCGGTTGATTCGCGTCGCATCGCGCTATGGGTAAGCTCTCATATCGTTTCTTATATGGACATGTTGGGGAGGTAAACCCAAGACGGATAGGTAGCCCGCCTAAAACGGGTCATCATCATCATCATTAGCCTATATTGTTCCCACTGCTGGGACACAGGCCTCCTCTCTGACTCTCTATGAGAGGGAGGGAGCGGGCCACAATCCACCACGCGGGCCCAGTGCGGATTGGTGGATGTCACATGTCTTCGAATTTTTGGTTCTAGGACATGCCGGTTTCCTCACGATGTTTTCCTTCACCGTTTTGAGAGCAGTGGTGATGAAATAAATTACACAAAGTAATGCGCCTGGCGGTGTTCGAACCCACGACCTACAACTCGTAAGTCGGGACCGATACCACTAGGCCACCACTGCTCTAAAACGGGTATGTAAGTTAAATTAAAGCTGGGTTTACATTTGTCTGACGTGTTGTGTTGTGATGCATCAGAACGGTATCGATTTCATTTTCGTATGGTGAGGTTTACATTAATTGTGTGTCGCGATGTGTTGTGATGCGATATACAATATGTATAAAACCGTCCTGTTCTGATGCGTCATAATACAACACGTCAGACAAAATGTAAACCCAGCTTTACGCGTCGTTCTCGCGGTTCTTCTAGGGAGAGGCGACGCGTCCTACACGCACACATTCACAGCAACAACGACGCGTAATTAAACATGCATATCCGTTTTAGACGGGCTACCCGTCTTGTGTTTCCTCCCCTACCCTTGCATATATAATGAGATGGCGCGGACGAGTAACGAGCTAGTCTGAACGGACCGCGACGATCCTACACTAGCGGACGGGGTCCGACGGGTACGTCCAAGGAGTGAATTCCCCGCTTTATTACAAGCTTTTATTTACACCTGTCTCTTTGTCTGTTATTAAATCTTGCAAGTTAAATTTGATCCGCTTCCAGGTTTCCGATTGAGCTAAAATTTTGCACGTATAAGTATGTAGGCCAGAGCCAAAGACATTAAACTATATACGAGCAATAGACGGGACATCACGAAGAAATTTGTGATCCAAAACTTTTTACCAATAGGTAAAAAGTCCCTCAGTCTAGTAGTCGCGTTGCTGTTCAACGCATATTTATAGCGCTACTGACGCACGGCACCAACAATTTTGTATGACAATTTTCCCAATGCCCGCTCTATAGGTTCTTTTAAATCTCTTTGGCCAGAGCAGTGGTGTCGGTCCCAACTTACGAGTTGTAGGTCGTGAGTTCGAACCCCGCTAGGCGCATTACTTTGTGTAATTTATTTCATCACCACTGCTCTCAAAACGGTGAAGGAAAATATCGTGAGGAAACCGGCATGTCCTAAAACCATAATTCAAAGACATGTGACATCTGCTAACCCGCACTGGGCCCGCGTGATGGATTATGGCCCACTCCCTCTCTCAGATAGGAGGCCTGTGTCCCAGCAGTGGGAACATTATAGGCTGATGATGATGAAATGTATATTGCGTGACAATGCAATATTATGATGACAAACATTTATATTTGTTAGACATTTTAATTCTTATTAGTTTAGTTATTTCAGTATTTAAATAAATGCAAATATGACTTACAAAATGACATAGAGCTGATCTGATGATGGAGCTGGATGGTGGCCAATTCGTCTTGACAAGTACTTTGTCTATCGTTAGAGCTGGTTTTTAAAAGAACAGCTTTTTAAATGACTAACTTTTGTAATGTCACATAACATGCCTGTTGGTCTAGTGGTTAGTGACCCTGACTGCTATGCCGGAGGTCGTGGGTTCAATTCCCACCCAGGACAAATGTTTGTGTGATGAGCACGATCTGTTCTGTGTCTGGGTGGAATTTATCTATAATATGTATGTATTTAGAAATAATATATACTTAAGTATGTTTATCAGTTGTCTAGTACCCATAACACAAGCTCTGCTTAGCTTGGGACTAGATGGCGTTGTGTGATAGTTGTGGAATATCATTATAAGTTGAAGTTCATTAAAATCGGCTCAGTAATTACGAAAGGCTATATTGCTCGCAGAGCAGTTGGCCGATGGGGTCGAAAAGTACTAGAGTGGAGACCACGGACTAGCAAGCGCAGCGTAGGAAATCCACTAACAAGATGGACAGATGACCTTATAAAGGTCGCCGGAAGACGCTGGATGCAGGTCGCTTCCAACCGGTATATGTGGAGATCTAAAAGGGAGGCCTATGTTCAGCAGCGGACGTCCTATGGCTGAGATGATGATGATGATGATGAATCACGGAAGATTGTGAGAAATGGTGTTCAAATAAAAATAAAGAATATCAAGTTCTACAATCGTATTAATTCCATTTTATACCTAACCTTTCAAGTTTTAAAAATACGATATGACGTGGAAACCCGACGCCTAACTCAGGGACATTTCAGACGGACGGATTTGAAATGGGTACGAAGTAATACGGGCGAATAGATTTACTTAGTTTAAATGTCAATCGTGGGGGTAGCTCACAACTAGATAAATGTGAAAGATGGATGGATGGATATTAGTTTGTCACGCAAATAATACTGTACGGATTGGGACGAAATTGTTTTTCAAGTATGTCTTTTCAGCCACTTTTGAGTTTAAAAAAATTACACTTCATGAAATTACGTCGACCGTATAGCGTGACCAATTAACAAGCTTCTCGAAGCTTCCACAAGATTCTCTACAATTCTACTGAAGATTGCACTGGAAGTTTGTAGTTTCTATCCTAATCTAGATGGTTCGAGATGGGTCTGGAATGTTACAGAAGGTATGGGACTGTGTAGAAGTCCGTGGATGTTTCCAGAACTTTCGACCATCTTCTAGAAATATCTAGTGGGTCTGGCCAGGGTATAAATAGGGCACCGGTAAGAGGCCTGAGTCAGTGTGGTTTTGACTACGATGGAGGCGACTCGACTACACGAATATTCGTGTTACGTACATACACCAAAATATATTTTTTTTACAATTTTTGTCTGTCTGCCTGTCTGTCTGTTTGTAATGGCTAATCTCTGAAATGGCTGGGCCGATTTTGACGGAGCTTGTATTGGCAGATAGCTGATGTAATAAGGAGTAACATAGGCTACTATCTACTATATAAAAATAAGTCGGGTTTTCCTTCCTGACGCTATAACTCCAGAACGCACGAATCGATTTCCACGGTTTTGCATTCGTTGAAAAGGCTCGGGCTCCGTGAGGTTTATAGCGAAGAAAATTCAGGAAAAAAAACGAAGCCATCTGGTGGCGAAACGGAGTTCGCAGGGTTTGCTAGTTATTTTAATAAAAATACATTGCTGAGTTCCAAAATCCACGCGAACATAGCCACGGGCACAGCTAGTAATAAATTGTATAATTCTCATGCCGTTGGTTGGCAACAAAAAATGAACATTCATTATAATTAATTATTTGCGGTCGCACAATCTGTATTTGAAATACGAGCTGTGTTTTACATTTTCGGAATTTTTACATAAAATTATTGTCGGCTTTTTATTTAAGCCAAATTAAATGGGTATCGTTTTGTTCTCGTGGCGTATAATGAACTGAAATATGCATTAATCCGAGCTCTTCAAAGTAAGACTACAATTACAATAGTATTTTTTAATCCGTCTTAATTATAAACGTGAAAGTTTGTTTGGATGGATGTTTGTTACTCTTTCACGCAAAAACTACTGAACGGATTTTTTTTTATCGTGGTAAAATCAATCAAATGAGTACCAGCCAGGGCAGGGCGGGAGGGACTGTCAGACTCGTACTGACTAAAATCCACGATGTCATTCAATAGCCCTTTATGTTCCGGGGTCACGGTATTGAGATAAGTCCCGCGACCCCGGCAGGCTTTGGCCCTCTAGAGGGGCGGCCCGACTGAACGGATTTCGATGAAATTAGGTACACACATAGCCCATAACCTGGATTACGTGGATTACCTCATAAGTGGAAACATATTTTTCCTACTCCTCCACTATTTTTTTCTGATTAATTTCGTTGCAGGATCCAAGACAGGTAAATTCATTCTCCGGGACACGTCGATCTTCATTGTGTCGGCGCATTTCTGGTGGTTGCCACTGTTGATTCTGTCTTTCAGGAGTTGCAGTGGTTTGGGAATAGTGTGGTAGATTCGACCAAATTAAAAAAAGAGAAAGGATAGTTTTTATCTCAAATTACCTAATGTTCCCGTGTGATAATTGTCGAGTTGTAGCGGGCTAAGCCGCTGGCTACAGCTAGTCTATTCATATGACGTTATTTTCACTTTCAAATGATCAAACACTGACACAGAAATTGCACAGAATGATAATTTTGTACGTAAAAACAGATGAATGAAAGACTATAGCAATATAATGTGGGTTTTTTATATAATTGCAATAGGTACGACTAAGTTATTATAATATAACACAATTCTATAACGAGAAAATTGACCAACGAATCGTCGACCATTATTAATTAGCAGATAACAAAATTTTGGGGAAATAACAATGGGATCATGTTAGAATGACACAATAAAATAGCTGACTTGGGTCTTATGGTCACAAGCTTCACCACAGTTCTGCCTGCGCAAGCCCGGCCTGCGCGTACTTGCCTGTGTGTGTGGTTGGGCGTTCGTTGTTGCCGACAGTGTATTGTTTTTTCATGCGAAAAGCAGGTTCGCGCCGAGCTGTTTCAAAAATCCTTTAAAAAATTAAATAGAGTTTTATAACTAAATATTCTTTAAAGCTAACAATCTTCTCTTCTTAAACTTATCTTCTCTTGTCTTCTTCCCTGTTGTTTACAAGTACAGTCAGCAAGTAGTTTCCGCCGGCCTACAGACTCTCAACAGCTGAAGGCCGAAAGAAACCCCTACCGACTGTACTTCTTATTCATTCTTCTTTGTCCTTCTTTCTTCTATTCTTGACTTCTTAAGTCACGTTCTTGACTTCAGGCTCCTTTCAGTAGAAAGCGTGCAGATGAAAGCACATAGGCCTCGTTTATGGACGTGCGACGCGTCGGGCGACATGTGCAATAAATAGTTCGTAAATTATTGTTGCTTCGCTTGAAAGCTCTAATACATATATCGCCTTAGTTCTGTTTGTTTACTGGCGGCCCGCTCCGCGTAAAGCGGCGCCCGCCCGCCCGTGTTCTTGAACGAGGCCTTACAGAGAAATTATATCTGAAAAAACTTGTTAGTAATCTACAAGATATGATACTAGAATTGGACATAATTTTTTTATCGGTATCATAATTATAATCAGAACAAATAATAATAACGCAATCACCTCTAAATTGTAGAGAAGATCATTTTGTGTCTGAATTTTTGTCACAAAAGAATATCTTCTCCTTACAATTCAAAGGAAAACTATTAGATTTAGTATTAAAATTTGTGACATCATCATAAATTAAATTTGATCAGTCCTACGGCTACGCTGATATGGTACAGCACTGATGATAAAGTTATAACATTGAAACATCCATTTAAAAAAGTCAAGCCTATTTTTAAACGCTCAGTAATGCAAATATATAAATATCGATTACACAATTCTGAGGGCTATTTCATTACATAAATAACCCACATTCGTACGCCAGTGGATACGAATTAATTTAAATTCAGTGACCACGGACTGATGGTATCGGGCGGGTCGACGAAAAACCACACACGCTTGCTTCCACATTTATTGATAACCATCTGTGCGTCCATGCCGGCTTTACTTTGTGTAATTTATATTGTCACCATCTGCTCTTGAAATGGTGAAGGCCTTTTATCTGGCGTTTTCGCAACTATAAATCCAGCCAGTTTTTTGAAGAGTAAGTAATAATCCTGAGTAGACGCCCAAAATATGTCAACACCGTTGTATTTTTTATCTTTGAATAACGTCTCCCCACACTTAGTATTTTCCCTGTATCGTAGGTTCGTTTACAAACATTTAAACTCACATACACAGACACACAGTCCCGGAACACCTTCTAGAGTAGAGAGAGTAGATCATAAAAATATTTGTTTCGTGAGGCAGTGGAACTAAAATTTCAATCGGGTGAGCGAGGTCGATTAGACGTGTGGTAAGAGTGCTTATACACGACGCATGTAACCCGCGCAAGTAAAGGTTACCCGCGCTAGTAACATGCGCAAGCTACTTGATCGAGTTACCCGCGGGGTGCTTGTACACGGCGCATGTAGCTTGAGCATGTTGAGGCACTTGCGCGGGTTACATGCGCCGTGTACAAGCACCCTTAGTCACCAGACACATCGCTTGCAAATCGAATCACCACCTCGTTTTCAATCGATAAAAATCGCACGCGACTTGTTAATTTTAACGGAGAAATACAGAAACAAATCACACCTCAAGCGGTGGGCAATCGCTTGGAACTGACCATTTACACGGTCGATTTAGCCACTACATGGGGTTTCTCGCCGCATGGCGAGAGTCTGATGTTGGAGCTTCCGATTTAGTCACTTGCTGCCTATCGAATCACCATCTACATTTTACAAGGATCAGTTGAAAACCAGCGTCAGGTGGTGACCTGCTTTTTTGCTAAACTGAGCCTATTTGGCAGAGCCAGGCACACGGTACCTACTTTTGTGTTCTTCTTTTTCCATTGTATTCTCGTGATAAAATTGTGTACCTAAAGCTTACCAAATTAACTTATTTTCTTTCTTTCAATTACACGGTCATTTTTCGCCTTACGATAGGACGCATGGCTAAATCGATTGATTCGTGACGAAACGGAATGAATACCGTATTCATTCTGTTATCATAACTTGTCAACTGAACGTACAGCTGCGGTCCCACGGTCTGATTCACAGGCCTGATCATGCAAGGCCAGGCCAAAATGCCAAAAATTACGAGCAAATCTCGGTTACCAAAGTACTATACTATATAGCAAAGAAAACTCCACTTACTTTAACCCAGCTACAATCTCCATGGCCCCGTTAAAGTTGCCGATGTTCCAACAAGTCAGGGCGACTCGTAGGACGCAGGCGAGAGCCGCCTTCCGATCCTCAAGTGTGGGGTGAGACAGCACCAGTTCTGTCACCCACGCTGAGACCTTGGGACAAGGGAGAATCACCATTAAGATAAAAGCCTGAAGGATCATAATACTATAGTTATACAGGGCTAGTTTTCAATGGCTAGCCGAATTTTCAGATATTTTAGATTTTTTACACATTGAGGCGGTGGCGAATGTTTATGCGGAAAGAAAAAATCAACAACGAGTAGGATTTGAACCTACGTCCTTCTAGATAAGTACTCCAGACGCTAAGGGTCAGTGCACACCGAGACGCGATGCGACGCGACACGTGTTCTTATCTGGAAATGTGTATATTTTCGCTCTATTGATATGTGCGCGCAGCATGGCGTTTCGGGGTAAATTAACCCTAACCAACCAAGCTTGATAGCTTAGTAGCCCTTAGTATCCTATTTATATACTAGGTACTGCTAAGCTACATCATCCCAGGGCTGGGCAAATGTATCTCCCTTGATTTCCAGTTTCCTAGATTGTGTAACGCATAATTTTTTTTAGCGTGGTAAAGTCATCAATTGAGTCCTCCCTCCCTGGGCAGGACGGAAAGGACTGTCATGTGCTTACTAAAATCCATCAATAGCCCTTTATGTTCCGGGGCCACGGTAGCTCGTCAGTCCTGCGACCCCGGTAGGCTTTTCCCTCTAAGGGGGCCCCGTCATTGTGCTGAAGGCTCTTTGAGGCGCGCGTAGAACACGATGCGCCGTCGACCCGGTCATGGTCCATGTTCGGACAGCGAGACGCCTATTACTCGCCGTTCGCATGCCCGAGTATTGCTAGGCTACATCATCACAGAGCTGGGGAATATGTTTCCTAGATTGTATAATGCATAAAAATATTATAGTTTTCATTCACTTAAAATATTATTTAACCAAACCAAATATCATTTACATACTAAAACCTGTCATGTAGAGAATCGCTATTTAAACTGCCTAGGGTATATTTAAATCATTTAAATACATATATACAGCGTCGGGATGATAATCACGATTGAAACACGGCCACTGGAATAAGCCTACCCTTGGTTGTAGGGTGACTGTGATGTATGGGTAATGTAGGACTGTCCAGTAAAATTTTGAAAAAACAACTTCTGTGTTTGATCGTTCTCGTTCTATGGAGAGTCATAATGTATCTGGTAGACTTATATTTTTGATTAATTATGTGTTTTATGAATATTATACGATTAAAAAGAAAAGAAAAATTCGAACTACGAGCAGGGTTTGAACCTGCGATCTCTGGATCCAGTACCTACGCTCTTTCCAACCAAGCCACCGAGGTTCATGTCTACTGGGTCGAA
The DNA here is from genome assembly GCA_954870645.1 of Agrotis clavis. Taxonomy (NCBI): domain Eukaryota; kingdom Metazoa; phylum Arthropoda; class Insecta; order Lepidoptera; family Noctuidae; genus Agrotis; species Agrotis clavis. The sequence goes on from OX940946.1 coordinate 9,844,669, forward strand.
TGTTTCATAATCATATACTATTGGGCACCCTAGTATTCAGTTGCATCGGGTTAGAAGTGAAGCCAAAACCAACAAAATTAGGAAAAGCCTAGGCAAATTAAGTTAAAGAGACTTTATCCTACAATAACACAATAGAACAGTCACCTTATACTTTCAATTCCAAAACCAGTTCTACATTATACATAATATTGGAGACACTATGTGCGTAGTAAAGCTATTGTCAAACAGAGAGGCGTGCCGAAAGCGAAGCGAAGCGTTTTCATTTGTAATGTATGGAATTGTTTGAATCCAGTCACATAGAAACGCGAAAGCGATGCGATAGCGTTAGCGATCCGAAGGCGTTGGCGATATTACAACTCAGCGAGGCGTGGCGAAGGCGTTTGCGAAGCGTTGCCGAACTATTAGTAATGGTTGGCTTTGTATGCACGACGTCAAACATAGAGCGATTCCGAAGCGAAGCGTTAGCGAGGCGTTTCCGAGGCGAATCCGAGACTTGACAGTGCCACAGTGACACTGTCATGCCTATATTTAAAAACTAATATTATTTACAAAATTAGCTGTTCTGTATTGTGAGAAATGTGGAATAATCGAGGACGTGCATCACATCTTGACCGAGGATGAGTGGAGCGAACGCTTCTGGTGAAATCTGTTTGGTCATCACGCTGGATATTGACGACAAGCTCAGGATGCGCACGGAATTTACTTTCACTGGTGCTGTGTAAAGCTACTGCGTAGAGTAGCACATAGCCCGGGAGTGATGCTGAGGGAGCTGTGTGGTGGAGGCGGCACGCGCCTCCGCTTGCTGTGTCCGGTGGTCAGGCCCACCCAACCTACTGACCAAAACACCTCTCACAGGAACAATCCGTGTAATGAACGAAGATCATGAGCGGTTGTATTTTCATGCGGCTTGAGTGAATAACGCGTACAAGTTCTTTTAAATTAAGTTATTTACGAGTATGTAAGAAATCTATAAATACATTTTGTTGTTGTAATTTGTATTTTTGTGTTGTTATGTGACACATAACTACCGGTCTGGTACAGCAGCAGGCAACAGTGCTGCGCAATAGTAACACCTTTATAGAATATAATATAAATTATGAGGATCAGTACCTAGTACCGCAGTATTTGTTTGCTATCCTCATTATTAAAAAAACTAACGTACGTAATAGGGGCACCATGAAAAAACCAAACAACATAATTATTATTAAATTATTTTATTGTGATAATATGATCTATAACGACAACTTCAAAAATCCTGCTCTTTAACATTTTGTTGATGGTGTAACACATTACCATACAGAACACACAATCATTACGTTTTTTTTACACAATACGCACGAATGTAACAGTATTTTCAATCATAAATGATTATGATAATAGCATTATTGTTTCCAAAATAGGCCTGAAATTGATATTACATTGAAATCATGCTTCAGCAGTCAATTGATTAATTCAAAGACATTGTGACACAAAGTCTTGGCATTCAAAATATCATCATTTTAATCCTCCTTTTGATGTGGTAGTGTTCTCATCTTCAACAAAACGGCGGCTGGGCCAATGCAAATTAAAGATACTTAGTACCTCCTCAATAAAAATATGACTTGGGTATTGTTTTGCATATGTAAACCAATCCAGTTTTCGAATAATCCGTTAACCGTATCTTGAGAACTGATAAAGTCTAAAGACAGTCACAAATGTGTGTTTGGTCAACACTCAGATCAAGGAAAAAGTTAAGGTTAATGAATATTATTTACAAAACTAAATTTCTTATCGGATACTGTGACAATTTGGAGAACTAAGTATGTGCACACACACAACAGCTGCTCATTTTCTTGTTGCATAGTAATAGATCATTACTTTACGAGCAATCAATCACGAAAAAACATGAAATCAAGAAATAAATAAACAATCAATATCAATAGACGTCAATCTGTGACAAGTTTACGGTATCACTCTTTTTTTAAATATTTTTTTGTCATGACTTCAAGGCCTTTATGCCAAACGGTGTGGCACAATGATATTAAAGCCACAGACTACATAGAAATACTACGTATGTCAAAACCGCATGTTTATTTTTAAAGGAGATGAGTCCTGAATCCAGGGCAGGGCAGGAGGGACTGTCAGACTTGTACTGACCAAAATCTACGGTGTCCTTTAATAGCCTTTACCTTCCGGGGTCGCGACAGCTCGTAAGTCCCGCGACCCCGGCAGGCTTTGGCCCTCTAAGGCTAAGTCTAGAGAGCCAAAGCCTGCCGGGGTCGCGGCCCGTCATTATGCTGACACTCTTTGAGGCGCTCGCAAATTTATGAAGTTTTATGTCATGGGTGTCGTTTTCATGGTTTTCAAGGGTGTTATAGCCGATAGTGTTGTCAAAATGTAAATGAAATGTGACTCACGCCTAAACTTGTAAAAGGTTACGCCACATTAACAAAGCTCACAAGTCGTTGTGTATATTAATATTAAACTGTTCCGAGTTATAAATCTTTTACTGGTACTAACCGAAGTCATGAGATTACCTATTAATTGTAAACTAGTTATTTTAACTCGATTGTTTGATAACTACAGAACACAGATGTTTTAATAAATACAGTTCAGTTTCAAAAACATTAAGTGTGACAACCCTTATGCTGCAGTGGAGCGTAGGTAATTATTTCTACAGCTAGGCCTAGTTTACTAGCTTCCTTAAAGTCCATATGGACTTTAAGGAAGTTTAACAAATATTTGTTACTAGCTGACCCGGCAAACTTCGTACCGCCTCAGAAACAATAAAAAAAAAACCCTTTAGACCTACCCTGGACTACGACAAACATTTTAAAACCAAAATCAGCTTAATCGGCCCAGCCGTTCTCGAGTTTTAATCAGACTAACGAACAACAATTCATTTTTATTTATATAGATAGATTATATAAGTGCCGGAGAATGATATGGAAACTTCTTACTCATTTTGTCTATGAATGTATTACTCTTAATTTTGTTTGTCATTAGTGCTGTCACTAATAAGTCTAAAACACGAGTATTATGTAAATTTTAAGCTTATCAAAACTTTTTATTTATGAAAGGTTTTATCAGTTAAATCCTTATCCAATCGTGAGGTGCGAACGGTGAGAGTCGTCGTGACACGTCGAAAAACACATCGTGGATCCAGCGATGTGATTTCTTATTGAGAATAGCATAGCTAGGCAAAGGTGACTGAGGCAATGCCTACGAAGGAGCGAGCTTACCTAGAAAAAGCCTCTAACTTTGAAGAGATACGAATATAGATGACAAATTCAGGGTCAGTGGGTAGCCTTAGGGGGTAAACACTTTGTTATGCCTCTCCAAGCTGCATAGAAGCTTCGCTCTAATCAGTATCAGTATTTGTGTTGAAGATGAGGACATGGAATAAGACGAGAGTCATACCTCTGGTAAAAGTACCCTAGTCGAACGGAGGGTTTAATGGAGGAAGATGATTTATTGCAACACTGCCACACGATACCTTACAATTTATTAATCAATTGATTCTTGGAGAATGACCTATTTGGAAACAACGCGATTGTCATAATAAAGTTAAAACTATTCAGTTCAATACTTCAAGAGATATAATTATTGCCAAAAAATAGTATGGTAATGTTTTAGACATTAACAAAATATTACTGTATGGGCAGGATTCCTCGATATTGTTGATAAAGATGATTAAAAAAACAATTTTAAAAATGTTGTATTTATTTTTACATAGTACCCACACCTATTAAGTATTTTTATATTAGAGGGTTGCAAAAGGGCCACTACCAGCCAGCGCCGACTTACCAACGGGTTTAAAACCTAACGGCTCAGTTCGTGACGATGGGAAGAGACCAGACGACATGACGTTGGGATATTGGTAGGCGGGTGGGCCTTTGGTGTGTGGCGGTATTTTTGTCTACACCGTTGCGCTATCTTATATGCAAGCACAGCGGGCTGTGCTGTCGCATTTGCTGTGGTTGCTGGGACCCTCAAAAGGCGTAAAATATACAGTATTTATACCACTTCAACTGCATTTTTAACAGTGGTAACCAGTGATGACATCAGCTGGCGTTTTAGTGGACCAGGCAAAAGCCAGCCGATGCCAATTGGGTAATATTGTAGGTTGATTTGCTGACGTCTGTACCACGCGAAGAAAACTTAAAAAAACTGAATCGTTTTCATCAATTAGTGTACCTTATCTAATAAAAAGAATTCAAACAGTTTTCTCTATGAAATATCTCAATAAATTATCGATGTTTTACAAGAAATATAATGAAGAAAAAGAAAAATCTGGCAACACAAACAACGTGCACGCTTCGGTCTCGCTTTCCCGTATTTGCTCTGTTTGACGTCGTTCATATAAAGCCAGCTAATACAACTGTCACGCCTCGCTTCGCGGGCACGCCTTTCTGTTTGACGTGGTCTCTGACGACTTCAGTTTCGGCGCGATATCGCTTCATATTTCCATACATGACGTAACAAAAACGCTCCGCTTCGCCTTCGGATCGCTATATATTCGGTACTGGCTTCATACAAAACGTCGGTTCGCTGCACCCAGTTTGACGTCTCTTTCGCTTCGCATTCGCCTCGGAATCGGATCGGAATCGGATCGCCTCGCTTTCGCCTGCCTGTTTGACAAAGGCTTAAATACAACGGTATTTGCATATTTTACAATATAAAATATCATCATGTGCCTAGCATTTAACCAACTATATTGTGGTCGGCTTCGAGTCGAACCAGATGCAGCTGAATATCAGTATTTTACATGGAGCGACTGCCTATCGGACCTCCACTACCCAGTAACTGGGTAATACGTTCTTTCAGAGCACGGAGGTCACCAATCCACAGACCAACTCCGCAAGCGCGGCTTAACCCGGAAGATCGGCCCGTGCGGCTGTAATTATTTAGCTTTTCCTACTAATATATTATTATGAACGTGAAAGATTGTTGGGATGGATAGGTGTTTGTTACTCCTTCACGCCAAAACTACAGAACGGATTTGGCTGTTTGGTACATGGATATCCATAGATAATCTGGATTAAAACACACGATAATGTTTTCACAGATTTTATCATCTCTTAGTATAATTTATTTTTAAGTTGTAGTAGGCGATGCTGCTGGCAATAGCTAGTATTTACTTATTTTATTATATAAACAAGAAAGAAAAGTCCTTTTATGTTCTAGATAATAAAGTAAAGAAAACTTGCGTTAAATTATTCATAGAGATTCTTCAGAGAGTGTATTAAAAGGATAGTATGCGAACTTTTACAAAATAATGAAGTGAGGAAAAATGCATTAAAAGATGGAAGTGAGGGGTTCTTTTTTTTTGGGACAAACCCACCACACTATTCTCAAACCACAGCAACTCCTGAAAGCCAGAATCAACAGTGGCAACCACCAGAAAAGCGCCGAGACAATGAAGCTCGACGAGACCCGGGGAATGAATTTACCTGTCTTGGATCCTGCAACGAAATTAATCAGAAAGAATAGTGGAGGAGTAGAAAAAATATGTTTCCGCTTCCCTCCATGCAAGCAGGAGACAGAACAAAACAAGGCCAATAGGCACAAAGGGACCTTACAACTGGGAGAAGCCCAGTTGCCTAGCACCACGAGTAAAAATGACTACTAATAATAATGGGTCCTAAATTGTGAGCTGCTATATATGATTCCAATAATAGGTATGGCAAAAAAAACGCTTGAATGCACGGAAGTTTGTTCGAGTTTCCACAAGGTCCGTATAATAAATGACTCCAGTAGTAGTCTGAACAGTATCCAACATAAATTATTGCGTTCGTTTTGCCAAAGAATACACTCCCAAAGAATATAAGCAACGTTTGTCTAGGTTAGTTTGTGGATGGGAAACCATTAGATACGGTTACCGAAATCTTTTTTTATTGTGGTAAAATCATTAAAATGATTCCTCCCGTCATGGCTGGAACAAAAGCTACTGTCAGACTAAATCCACAGTGTTCCTTCAGTGGATCTTTACATTCATTTTATAAATTCCCGTGACCCCAGCAGGCATTTACTGAGACCTAAAAAAAAATCATTGAAATAACACTAATATTTAAGGGGGTCTCCTTATCAGATATATATTTTTTGGCTTTTTTATGAATGTTACGAAATCCTAAAGCCCGGGCTCCACCAAAGTGGAGTAGAGATGTGGTTGAGTAAGCAATCAGAAATCCACATCTCCTCTCTGCATAGCTTCGGTAGAAATCTCATTGGTTTGGTTATTCCAAAGAGATTTAAAAGAACCTATAGAGCGGGCATTGGGAAAATTGTCATACAAAATTGTTGATGCCGTGCGTCAGTAGCGCTATCTAAGCGTTGCATAGCAACGCGACTACTAGACTGAGGGACTTTTTACCTATTGGTAAAAAGTTTTGGATCACAAATTTCTTCGTGATGTCCCGTCTATTGCTCGTATATAGTTTAATGTCTTTGGGTTATTCCAACATATCTCCTCTCATCTCCGCTTTGGTGGAGTCAGGGCCTTAGTAAGCGAGTTCAACTCTCGCATTTGACCGGTATTTATTCTTTTAGTTACTCCCTGCCTTCACTATATAAACTAAGTCGTGAAGATAAATAACAATTAATCTTTAGAATACGAAGATGCGAGTAATTATACTGAAAGCAGTGGCTAAATTATAGCCGTTTTAGTGATGTGACCGTGCCGAAATTTATCGACAGTCGATAAAATATTAATGTTCTTTTAACTAACATTTTTGTTGAAGTACTTAATATTTATTTAAGTTTGAAACACAATGCTATGATTCTCAGTAATCGCATCAAAAAGTACTAAAAAGTTAGATGTTTTTGTAAAAAGGAATTATTTTCTTAGTACCGAAATATTCTTAAGTTGGGATCTGATTTTAACAAAAAGACGTACGAGAATTTTGTTCGCTTATTTCGTGTGTCAAAAAATTTCACTAGAAAGATGAAGTCTGAGGATTTTCACAGCAAAATTGTGGAGTATATCTTCGCTAATTGGATAGACTTACCGATGCGTATTTTTCTCCGAGATATATGACGGCTTTGTCAACATTTCAACTTCATAATTTAGAATACAATACGTTCTTGAAATGTTATAGGCATTATAAAATTTAAACTTCGATATTTCAGATTTATTATAAACGTTGCTTAAACGGGAATACCTCACAGTAATATATCTGCAAGTATTTTTTTGTCAGTATTTTTTTGCCAACCCGCACTGGGTCCGCGTGGTGGATTATGGCTCACTCCCTCTCACAAGAGAGGAGGCCTGTGTCCTAGCAGTGGGAACATTATAGGCTGATGGATGGATGACGATTTTTTTGTCTCACTAATATGAACGTGAAGTTTGTTTGGATGTATAGATATTTGTTACACTTTCACGCAAATACTTCAATAAAATATTTATACTTCAATAAGATATTTATAAAATTTGGTACGAAGATATCTTCTCGTGGGATAATTTCTGTGTTGGGTGAAACCGCTGGCTACAACTAGTCATTAATTTTAATGGATAATCATAATATGTATTCATTACTCTAACAATAAAAGCTACTGAACGGAATTTGATCAAAAACACACTTTTTTTTAATGTGGTAAAATCATCAAATGAGTCCTCCCACCCAGGGCAGGACGGGAGAGACTGTCAGACTCTTATTGACTAAAATCCACGGTGTCCTTCAATAGCCCTTTACGTTCCGGGGTCACGATAATTCGTTAGTCCCGCGACCCCAGCAGGCTTTGGCTCTCTATGGAGGGGCCTAGTCATAAATTAAACACACATAGACATACTAGTTTAAATGGACTAGCTAGATAACAACTTAGAATTTTATTCCAATATTAAAATCCTCGGGGACAATCCCAGCCCACGCAGGCAAAGCCGCGGGCAAGTCTAGCACGTAATAAACCCAAAGAATAACCATTAGAATCAACGAAGGGGCACTAAGTTTATAATTTTAACAAATTGTATTAAAACTTTCGAAGTTAAATTCAATTGAGGCAGCCATTGTTCAAAAGTGAGTGAAACTAAACTCTGTTCTAATTGTAAGACCATTTTAATATTTCACGAACATTCGGATACAATTTACGAGTGGTATCGTGTCCCAACTTACGATTTGTAGGTCGTGGATTCAAATCCAGTCAGAGGCATTACTTTGTGTAATCTATTTCATCAGCGTTGTTGCGTCAAAATGGTGAAGCAAACCAGCATGTCTTAAGGCTTCTACACACAGTGCCGGCGGCAGGGACGACGGGCAAGCCACCGGCCAAGCCGCAGTGCACCCGGCAGCATTCAAAGCCGCTGGCTTTGCCACACACAAAGGAGCCGCTGACATGGCCGATGGTGGCGCATGCCGGTTACGCGGCTTGCCGGCGTCAGTTCGTTCCTGTCATTCAAGCGGCGTTCTATGTGACTGTCACAACCGGAATGATGCTTGGCGGTTTGCATTGCCGGCGGCACAGCCGCTCGGTATAAGGCGATTCTCACACTGCCCCGCATGATGCAGCGTAGCGCGTGGATGCGTGTTCTTCCGTTGCTTGTAAAGTATCTCCGTTTGTATGGAAAACACGCACAGTCTAACACACAGAAAATGCATCCACGCGCGTCCATGCGGATCACGCGCATACACGCGGAGAAACATGCACCCCCGCGCTTAGGTGCGGGGCGAGACGCAAGGTATGGCACACCGAATCCCGCAGTGCCGCGCGTGATTTTGAATGCTCAGTACTGCACGACCACCACAGAGAACGGTGAATAAATAAATGAGAGCCGCCGTGCGTGAATCTACAAAACGCACCTACGCGCGTGAGTGCGCAAAAAACCCGCATGATGATGCAGATCTGCACTCCCGCAGTAACGCGCGTAGGTGCGTCGACACGCAATATGCAGTATGATGCGGGGCAGTGTGAGAATCGCCTAAACCCGGCGGCCTTTAGAACCAAAAATTCGAAATCATGAAGCGTCTACCAACCTGCAATAGGTTCGCGTGTTGGAATACTGTACTACTCATATCAAAAATTTATAACTCGAGAACCACTGTTTCATTCCGGAGTTTTAAGCTACTTTCAAGGGTCCGTATCTTCGTTGATGGAACTAGAGAGCAGACCCCTTGAACCGCGCTTACACAAATCATTCTTTAATGTGTTCTCCGAGCTTCTCTTGATGTATAAATAATGGGCACACATTTACGAACCAACCGCGGGGAACGTACTAGCGCCTAGTTTCTCTTGACAGAGAGAATAAAAAATAAATTAAATACGGTTAGAGGAAAAGAGAGGGAGACATTAAGGCAAGAAGCAAAGAGGTTAACATAAAAGCGTAGCATTAATTGGGTTGAAGTTTGAAGAGGATTTTTATAGTTGGTAACATCGTACATAACTGTCATATGTTTTACTTTTCTCTAATGTTTTAGGGCGTATTTTTTTACTAGAGGTTGTCCAGTTGTCAAAATCTTATATATAAAATTTCCGTGTCACAATGTTAGTTACCGTACTCCTCTGAAACGGCTTGACCTATTTTTATGAAATTTGGTATGCATATTCAGTAGGTCTGAGAATCGGCTACTATCTATTTTTTTTAATTTATATGGCAAAACAACGTTTGCGGGGTCAGCTAGTACTTCTATAAAAATTCTGTAAAATAATAATTAAGAAATTTCAGATGCACCCCACATATTATTAGAAATTATGATCAAGCAACTTTTTCAACAACTTTTTTTTTAGAGCAGTGGTGGCCGAGTGGTATCGGTCCCGACTTACGAGTTATAGGTCGTGGGTTCGAATCCAGGCAGGCGCATTACTGTGTGTAATTTATTTCATCACCACTGCTCTCAAAATGGTGAAGGAAAACATCGTGAGGAAACCGGCATGTCCTAGAACCAAAAATTCGAAGACATGTGACATCCACCAATCCGCACTGGACCCGCGTGGTGGATTATGGCCCATTCTCCCTCACATAGAGGAGGCCTGTGTCCCAGCAGTGGGAACATTATAGGCTGATGATGATGATGATGAACTTTTCTATACAAAATGCGTCTTCCAGCGTGCATCAAAGTTTTCATAATTCACTGAAAGTTGAATAACATAATAAAGTAAAAAAAAAAACAAAAACAATTATTCCTATTTCATTTCAATAATATCGATAAAAACACAGCACATCACTAGTACACTGTCGTGCCTGTAATTGTCACGTGGGCACGTGCCCTACACTCGGGGACATGATAATTGTTCCAGTAATGTCCCAGTAATTAGATTTTTTGTGCGTCCCCTCTCCACTTACGGCGATTTGTTTTTTTAGAGCGCCGTCATTTGGCGAATTAATGTTTTTGTTTTGTTCTGATTAAAATTGATTCGCGTAATGTTGTGGTGGGAGTTAACGTTTTGTATTACGTGTTTAATTACACAAAAAGGTGACGATGAGAGCAAATGAAGTACTTACTTATGAACAGGGATATATCAATGAAATATATGGAACGATGAGCGACAGTTTTGGGGCAATTCAAACCTAGAAGCGACGCTGCGTCCACATCTGTTTTTTCTTTTAAATAATTGTTTACATTTACGAACTATTTTGTTTCTATGTGTCCAATTTCCATCAACAATAATATCACCAGTATTGTCTTCCACTGATTAAATTTTAAAAAGGAGCAAATAATTATAATAATATTTAATCGTTATTCATGAGATGATTGTCATTGTTTTCTATCATCTTTTATTGCTAAATTAATCATGTCTCATTGCGCTAGCAGAACACTGTAAATTTCATTAACCTTGTGTAATGTCTAATTGGGTCACCAAGATACAGGCTGTGCCTAGTTTGGGACCCGCTGCTAATCTTGTTTCAAATACATGTAATTTAAATGAATAAAAAAAAAAAAAAACTCAATGTGAGTGACTCAAAGTTTCTAACTTTATTTACTAGGTACACGAAAAGATACACATTTTCATTATTGTCACCTTACGTCACGTCGCGTTGTGTCGCGTCTGGGTGTGAACTGACCGCTTTTGCAAAATCATAATCGAAATTGCGATAAAATTATTCTATACCTATTAATATTTAAGCAATAGAATAGAATAACAATGTAATGAATTTTATGACAATTCATTTTAAAATTCAGCTAAAGTGTTTTTAGGGCAAAAATGAATGTGTGTTTTTCGATACAGTATCGAGTATTCGATACAGTTTATGGACATCACTATCATCGATGAAGGAAAACATCGTGAGGAAACCGCATGTTCTAGAACCAAATATGCGAAAAGATTTGACAGCGACCAACAAGCTCTGGGCCCGCGTGATAGATTATGGCCTACTCACAGAGAGGAGGCCTGTGTCCCAGCAGTGGGAACATTATAGGTTAATTATGCTCTTTAACTGAGATCAAACATATCCCTAATTGCAAAGAATAGAAGATATTTTTCACCTCACCCGCTCGGAAAGATTCTATTTCTCATTCAAAATCTGAGCGCAAAACTCCATTTTGTGCTCTAGAGCACAAAGTGTTGTTTAAAATTCGAACACGTCTTGTATTCAATTGTTTTCTACTTTTCTACACTGGCAGGCGAGCCGCCCCCACTGCATTTCCTCGCTATGTGAGGTGAAAAGTTGTGTGTTGCACTCGGCAGCAAAGTTTTTCTGCGTCTCGTACCTTTGAAAACTTCGCATCGCTCAGGATTCTATATTTGAACCGCTCGTTTCTCTCGCGGTTCAATCTTAGAATTCTTCGCTCGCTCAGTTTTCAATTCAAGTACTCGCGCCAAAAATCAACTTTGCAGCCTTGCATAACAAATAACTATTTAAGACTTCCAAAAAGCAATAAAACTTGACTGGAATTTTCGCACAAATTTTCAACAGTTTTTCGTGAAACAGTAGGTCAAAGGGCCTTTGTATTCATTGAAAAATGAGGGCTTCCTATAAATAGCACCTTTTCAGGGCCATTTATTCTAAGCCCGCACGTTCAGATCCCTTATATGTATAATTATAGACATGACCTTAAATATGTTGACCGGTTAAAAAATATGTTAATTGACTTTGTTATTCTTTCTTTTACTTTTCATGTGAGACAACATCTATACATCTATATCTATACATCTGTACATATAAATAAAATTGGAGTGTCTATTTGTAATATTGAAATAACCGGTTTTTACTACCTACATGCATTCGAATATATTTACGGTACATACTCCAAAATATCAACATTTACAACTTTTGTCTATCTGTCTGTCTTTCTGTCTGTATGTCTGTCTGTTTGTAATGGCTAATCTCTGACATGGCTAGGCCGATTTTGACAGGACTTTTATTGGCAGGTAGCTGATGTAATAACGAGTATCTTAGGCTATTTATATTAGAAAAAAATCCTGTGTTTGAAAAAAATATATTATTGAGTTCCGACATTTGATGATTTTACCACGATAAAAAAAAAGTAGATAGAACAGGTCGAATAGAATCGTTACACGTACCTATCCTAAACAGTTAACAACATACCGTAATAATTCAACGTTAAAGTCCCTTTTCAAAGTTTTATCTTGATTCACCCTTGAGTTTCTGTTCACCCCTTTCTTCTTGCTATTTAGATTCTATCACGGAAGTTTCCATCGTTATTTCACAAGAAAAGCGCTTTTGAATTTCACGAACTGGGCGCAAACAAGGTGTGGCAATGAAAAAAAAAAAAAAAATTAGTATGTATTTAAAAATATTGTAGAATTCCCTGACAGATTCTGGTAGCTTATTTTAGTTTTGAATTACGAGTATTTTCTAGTAATTAAGCCCAGAGAAGGTTTAAAATGTGAGTAAAATTTTGATTTAAAAAATGATTCTGAGGTGGTATAGAATTTGCTGGGTCAGCTAAAATGTAATTTCTGTACAAGACCTTGGAGTCTTCAAGTCAAGAGTGAACAGGTTACTTCTAGGCAAGCGTGCTTCACCGTGGACCTTATCATTGCTTACCTACAGACGAGGTAGTGGTCAAATGCGAGTCTTTAGTTACATAAATTTATTTTAATTTATTGATTCTTTTTTCTGAATTGTCTTTGTTTTAAATGTTACTATAGACACTTTTAACTTGCTACATCGTTCTCACATAATGTACCATCTAAGAATGAATGATGTAACAATGATTCTGTAATAATTTTGGCGATCTGAAAAGAGTGTCCATGGAGTTTCTTGCACGTTCTTCTCCATGATAGAGATCTACTACTTGGAACGTGCATCTACGATACTTTCACAGTTTTTATGTCTTGTGACTGGGACTGTAGCACCATAACTTTTTAGTGTTTATTAATTAATATTCCTTTAATTGTCTATGACAATTCATAAGTGCCTGTAACTGGCCTACTTGAAATAAATGCTTTGATTTTAATTTTTGATAAATAAAATGTTTTCAGTTTAACCTAAAATGCATCTTACTAGCTGTTCACCGCACTTTCATCACCTGCTCCTGCTTCTTAAGGTCGCAGCTTGATATTATTTAGCTTATAGCCTTCCTCGGTAAAAGTATAATGACACTGTCTTAAGCCTCATTTAGACGATGCAAGAACTCGCACGCGATTTGCGTTACATTGCGGACTTTATACGTACAACGAATTCAGTTGATAAAACAAACACCGCAATGTAGTGAAACACGCATGCGAGTTCTTGCTTCGTCTAAATGAGGCTTTAATCTACTCGTATACCAACATTTTAAATCAGAAGAGTTTTTTTTTTTTTTTTTTTGTTGAATGCGCTTTTCTAAGGAACTACTACTGGTTTGAATCGAAAAATATTTTTTGTGTTCGATAGTCCATTCATTGAGGAACGCTATAGGCTATATAATATCACGCTAAGACCAATGGGATCCCAGCAGCGTGTGTAAGCAACACGGGCTACAAAAACATAGCATGTAAATCTTAATAAAAATATAAAAACACTAGCGGCCCGTCCCGGCTTCGTACGGGTGGACATGATGTTTTTCGTCCTCTATAACCTGGTCCTGATGGTTACAAACGCTACAAAAAAAGAATTATCAGAATCGGTCCAGCCGTTTGCAAGTTATGGGCTTAGCAACACATTTAGCGATCCATTTTTATATTATAGAAGATAGATAGATATAGATAGAAGATAGAAGAAGATAGATTTAATAAGCAAAAGTATGAAAAGCATGCCATGTCATAGTGAATTACGACCCCGTATTTCAAAGTAATATGACCCGTGTCCCATCTGTAGGAAATTCACGACCCAGTTACGCCTAAATAAACCCATTACCTTCATAATTCAAAGTGGAAACTACATATTACGTTAAGAATACAACAATTCAAACTTAGTCTGAATCCGTGGCGAACATAATCACACATGTAACTTGTACGTTGAGTGGATTCTGCACATTATAACTTAGATACCTACATACATACTCGAGTAGATGGTAGTGATGTACGCATAGTTGCGGTTTTATCGATATTTGTGGATTTTATCGATAATTTTTCAACTATACGGATAATAGACACACGATTTATCATTTGCCTCGCCTTTTCCCAACTACATTGGGGTCGGCTTTCAGTCGAAACAGATGCAGCTGGGTACCAGTATATTTTATATGGAGCGACTGCTTATCCGACCTCCACAACCCAGTAACTGGGTAATACGATACCCCATGGTGAGACTGTTTGTCAGACTTTTGAGCTTCTGACTGTGATTAACGACTGTCAAAGATCTACAAATGACAGCCGGGACCAACGACTTCACGTGCTTTCCGAGGCACGGAGGAAACTCGCTATGACAGAGGGTCCCCATTCACAGACCAACCACGGCAAGCGCGGCTTACCCCGGAAGATCGGCCTGTGCGGCTATAATTATTTAGCCAAGAGCTCGAGTTCAAAATTAGGCAGCACCTTCCAAAATCGCTTGGTAGATGGATGTCTGTTTATTTGTACTTAGACAAATAATTATGTAAGAGCTTGAAAGTAAAAATAACAGCAGCAAGAATCAATTTTTAAGGTTAAACAGCTGTTATTAAGGTCAGTCGGTAGATGGGTGCCTATTAATTATTGTGGAGAACAGTAATCACGCAAGTAATTTGCACGCTGAGTCCCAAGTAACACAAACGTGTCTAGAAACGTACTACTAGATAGCTTATAGAATTAAATTGAATTGTCTACCATAAGAATAAAATATCTATAAGCAATCTTCTAGAACGCTTATAGACAGAGTTTAGTAAAAGTGGGCACATTCTTGTACCCTCTCTTAAGAATGAGTTAAGAAAACATGACTAGATAGAGTTCAGATCAAATTGACTTAAGAGATGTTTCTAGTGTCTCTCTAAACCGTTTATAGACCGCACGTTTATCTAGTAGCGTACTAGTAGATAGTTTATAGATAGAGTTAAGACCTTTAAAGGAATCATTGCTCGTCAAGTTTTAAAACCAAATGATCTTAAGACTAACAACTTTAAGTAACATTTTACTAGTGACGCATAATGGCGTGGAACTTACAAGAGTTATTTTACTTAATAATATTTGCATCATGGCGTAACAAATTTATTACTTTTTATTAATTTGTGTTTTAATAATGGGTAAATAGGCAAATCAATATGCGATTGAAATTCTATCGTTGAATATTATGTAAAACTCTTGTAAAATAAGAGCGCCCGCTGTAAATGTAAGATTTAACATTATTTTTTCAAAATATGAATATTATCTGGTATAAGCAAAGGGAATTGTCCAATTTCTATGGGACTTTGGCCACTCTTAAACAAACAGTTCAGCTTATAATATGTGATTGATTTATTAGCTCAAATCAGTAAGAATGAGGATCTACAGCTAGTTTTGTATCAAGATTTTTATTTAGATATTTTTTTAACATTTAATTGAAACAGGTTATGACGTATGAAATAAAACTTGTTTTTTATATAATTATATTTATTGGTCGGATTCATAAGTTATGAGAACATTGTCAAGGAACTTAGCAGGTGGATTAATTAATATGTTCCTGATATCTTTCCCAACTTAAAAACCAAATACAGAGCAGGAGAGCCTTATTTTGATCTTGGAGGTTTTAACCTCTAAATATTCGCGGCATTCACACAATGCAAGATTGTGGAACTATAATTGTCATAATTATGTGCACAGCAACCTACTGTTCTACGGCCCACCATACAGTTGCAGCAATATTGTTTTATTGCTGACCTGACCGGGATTCAATGTTATTTTCCAAAGAAGTGCCGGGGTCGCCAAGAAAGGAAGAAGCGAAATCCATTACAAAAAACAAAAAGGTTGCACTCCAGGAGTGCCGGTAGAAGTGAAAACTTTTTTGTTACTATGTTTTATTTTAAAACTGGAGTAGTACAGATATGAAATTAACTAATTTGAATGACGTCTTACTCATTTTCGATCAGGGTCACGTGACCCTGACGCGAGTTTTAAATTTTTTACCCATTACAGAAAAAGTGTACAACGCCGCTAAAGAAGTTTTCACTTCAAAAATAGTGTTCCTTATAAAACTCACAAAATCATCAATCAATCACGATGCAAATTCAAAATGACAACTGTCATTTTGAATTCAAAACAACATTTTTTAAGCATCGCGTAAAAAAAAAACAATTGTATATCGATTCATATGAAATCGATTATACTGCTATGATTTCTCCAGAAATAATGCATAAAACCTCAGTTTTATTATTTTTTAAGTCCTATTAATTATATCGTTTATTAGAATGTTATTTATATAATTATTATCTTATGAAAACTATATTTCAATATAGTGGAGAGATTGCATTGTATTTTAAATCGATTTGAATTTGTTGGTTTATGGAGTTTTGATTTGGCAACACTGAAACCAAATCCGCCGGTTCGTGTGTAGCATCAAATCAAATACTTAAAAAAAGGTTTTTTTTATAATGCCGATTGATACAAAGTTATTTGCACCAGATGTTTACTAAAATAGAATTTAAAATATTGGTAAATTACTTTTTTGTATAGCATCGCGTACAAAAATGGCCAAGTTCAGACAATGCCCTTTTCGAATTTACAGTTTAATGCTTAAAATACTCATTTTATTTAAAATATAGTAATTTAAAACATATCAAATGTCTAATTAGACATGATTTAATGATAAAAACATTAAAATACGTAACAAAAATTATTTGAAGCAAAAACTAGGCAATAAAAATGGCGTCCAGATAAAATTTACTAGAAAACCGATTTCTATAGAACAAACAGTCTAGAGATTTTTTTTGTAGTATGGCTCTAGAATAATTTTACTTACTACATACTAAACTATCTAGTGAGAGAATAAACAGATTTAAGAGTGGTTTAAAATTATCTAGTAACTGTCACTCTGTATTCCTTTTTATCTTGTCACAGTATTTCTAGACGCTCTTCAGTGAATAGGTAATTTCATGTGTTGTGAACGTAAGACCATTTTATGCAGTAACAAACCAATATAATTAATCAATACAAGAGGGTACCCGAGTAAAAAGTATTTCTGATTTATTTAAGTATAAACAATGTGAGAAATAATAATTATAATTGTAATTACATTAATACCCTTTCATTTGATACCCACATCATTGGGGTGGATTTCAAACAGCCAGTCCGCCATCTTGAATTTAAGTCACCTGACTATTTTTTTCGTATTCCTGACAGCAAACCTTTTCATTTGATACGCATATCATGGGGGTGGATTTTAAATAGCCTGTGCGCCATATTGGATTTAAGTCACGTGACAATTTTTTTCGTATTCTTGACAGCAAACCCTTTCATTTGATACCCACAACATTGGGGTGGATTTCAAACAGCCAGTCTGCCATCTTGAATTTAAGTCACGTGACTATTTTTTCTATTTCTGACAGCAAACCCTTTCATTTGATACCCATATCATTTGGGTGCATTTCAAATAGCCTGTCCGCCATCTTGGACGTCTGCCATCTTGGATTTAAGTCACGTGACAATTTTTTTCGTATTCCTGACAGCAAACCTTTTCATTTGATACCCATATCATGGGGGTGCATTCCAAATAGCCTTTCCGCCATCTTGGACGTCCGCCATATTGGATTTAAGACACGTGACTATTTTTTTCGTATTCCTGACAGCAAACCTTTTTATTTGATACCCATACCCATATCATAGGGGTGAATTTCAAACAGCCTGTCCGCCATCTTGGATTTAAGTCACGTCACCATTTTTTTCGTATCCCTGACAGCAAACCCTTTCATTTGATACCCATATAACATCAACAATTTTCTACGTTTTGGAGGAAGTTACTAGGAAGTTTCGATTCTTTTTCGGTCGTCTCTTCTTCATTTTTCTTACTTTTTAAATACTTGCGGATTTTTCGACGAAAACCACCAGATCTTTTAATTTATTTCATCTTCTCCATTGCATAAACTCATCCAATTTTTTCTAGTGCAAATGCACTTAACTAAGCCACTTTTAAGGATAAAAACTCTAAAACACGACTTCTCTATCAGTTTTCTAGACAAACTTAAAAATATCTAGTAAAGTATTTTATCTAGACTGAAGTATCTATAGAAAAAAAAGATAAGAGTACCATTAGCTAAAATGGAATATCTGTAGAAAGTTTTGTCTTCAAATATATCGTTTTATCTATAAAACTACTTCAAAATAGGTACCTTTAGGCTTTTTTAACTATTTGTAGAGTATTTTATCTAGAAACATTCGTTATAACTATAAACGTACTTAAAATAAGTGTTCTATATAGAGCGGGAGCCAGGCCAAAATATCGTTAGTGATTTCTTCCCAAGCCGTAATTAGTAGACTACATAAGGGAGTCATATCATAAAGATTCGTGAAAGTCAGCTGCGATTCCGTTGGTGGGATAAGCAGCAATCGCCGTTCAAACACGTAGAAAAAATATTTTTTTTTAGTCATTTCCTCCCAACTGAAACCTGGTTTATATTGAAGATTACCTTGTATCACGAAGAATAAAACCAATCAGCCGACGGTACCAAGGTGGAATACACGTCAGCCGGTCACTCGAACATGTAATTTTTTATTTTATTTTCAGTGATTTCCTCTCAACCCAAATTTAACCTGATGAAAGTTTACATGTAGTTATGGCTAAAAACAGACGTCAGCTGGCTGTATCTCGGTGGAAAGATCGTCAACTGATACTTTGAAAATTACAAACAGGACTTAGGCTCTCAGCCTAAATATGCATTTAGATCAAAGTTTTCAATTCCTCCCTACAGAAAACCTGTTTATATTGACGCTTACTCAATATCACGATGAAAAAAAACATTCAACTAATGTTTACAGACAGTTATGGATCAAAATACAGAGTTATTCTTATTAAGCTGGGCATCAGGAACATTGTGATTCCGTAAGAGATACGAAAAAACTTATTTAGATAACTTTAGCTCTTTTTTCAGTATAAAAATGTTAGCATTTTTATTTTTTTGGTCAAGTGTGAAATGTCCACTAAAATGAATTCGCTAGGAACAATATTTGGATTATACAAAATGTGCAATACCTTAAAAACTACTTAACCAATTCTCATGAAACAAACTGTACAATAGTTTTTAAAACAAGACCAACACATTAAAATTAGTTCCATTGCAATAACCCCATAAACAAAAAATTAGATTTTCAAGTTACGTAATTATGATCAACATAATTATCTCATATAAGATTTATTTTTTAATGCCTTTCGACTCTGTTTCATGTAAAGATCATTTCGTTGTATCAGAAGACAAAAATCAGGATGGCGGAAATTGGTCAAAGGACATCATTTAACATTCATCACGCTCCATACATTTTTTGGCCTTTTCTGAAAGTGCCGGCCAAAGTATTAAAAGTCGGCGATGAGACCACCGCTATGACGAGAGGTGCACGTAGTGGGAGGTGCGGCAAGATGTAGGTAAATATTGTTTGTAAGGAACCTCTCTTAAGATATTTTTCTAATCAGATTTTTTTTAATGTTATTTGTTTGTGCTAAATTATTATTAGAATACTGCATTTTTCTTATTAGAGCTAATTAAAATACATAATATCTTAACGAAACTAACTAGAAAATTGTACTGAAGTTTGATAATTATGTTGATCATAATTACGTAACTTGAAAATGTAATTTTTTGTTTATGGGGTTATTGCAATGGAACTAATTTTAATGTGATGGTCTTGTTTTAAAAACTATTGTACAGTTTGTTTCATGAGAATCGGTTAAGTAGTTTTTAAGGTATTGCACATTTTGTATAATCCAAATATTGTTCCTAGCGAATTCATTTTAGTGGACATTTCACACTTGACCAAAAAAATAAAAATGCTAACATTTTTATACTGAGAAAAGAGCTAAAGTTATCTAAATAAGTTTTTTCGTATCTCTTACGGAATCACAATGTTCCTGATGACCAGCTTAATAAGAATAACTCTGTATTTTGATCCATAACTGTCTGTAAACATTAGCTGAATGTTTTTTTTCATCGTGATATTGAGTAAGCGTCAATATAAACAGGTTTTCTGTAGGGAGGAATTGAAAACTTTGATCTAAATGCATATTTAGGCTGAGAGCCTAAGTCCTGTTTGTAATTTTCAAAGTATCAGTTGACGATCTTTCCACCGAGATACAGCCAGCTGACGTCTGTTTTTAGCCATAACTATATGTAAACTTTCATCAGGTTAAATTTGGGTTGAGAGGAAATCACTGAAAATAAAATAAAAAATTACATGTTCGAGTGACCGGCTGACGTGTATTCCACCATGGTACCGTCGGCTGATTGGTTTTATTCTTCGTGATACAAGGTAATCTTCAATATAAACCAGGTTTCAGTTGGGAGGAAATGACTAAAAAAAAATATTTTTTCTACGTGTTTGAACGGCGATTGCTGCTTATCCCACCAACGGAATCGCAGCTGACTTTCACGAATCTTCATGATATGACTCCCTCATGTAATCTGCTAATTATCGCTTGAGAGGAAATTGGTCACGGACATCTGTTACGGGCTCCCGCTCTAATAGAACAAATGCTCTTAAAATAATAAAGCTTTAGATAAACAACTCTATAAGATTAAATGTTCTTTATCAAACCCATCTTTAGAAAGCCCGTATCTAAAGATTAACCCTGAATAGACAGTCTATAGACAGATTGGTTTTAAAACATCCTGACTGTGTTACTTGGGGTGGAATCTGCACATTATAACTTAGACACCTACATACATACTCGAGTAGATGGTAGTGAAGTACGCATAGTTGCGGTTTTATCGATATTTGCGGATTTTATCGATACTTTTGCAGCTAGTATCGAATAGTATAGTATCGGCCTTAAAGAAGTGGCCGCATGCGTGCCTGACAGACGTATGAGTCATTTTTTAAAGTTAAGCAGCTCTTACAAAGATCTAACTGTGGATGGGTGTATTTTCATTACATTATAGAGTCCTCCATGCGGCGCACTTTGCACCACCCAGTTACTGGGTATTATGAGACCTTGAGATGTTATGAATTGTGGCGGACGGTAATCACAAATATAATCACACATATAATATATATATATATGTTTGCGGAGTGGTTTCTGGCCATTATAACTTAAATACGTACTAGAGTAGACAGTAGTGATGTACTCTGTTCGATATTTTAAAGTATCGATACAATATGATTCGATACAAATCTATTTTGACTCGGTTATCTTAGTCGATACATTGTTTTGTATCATTTATAACACGCTAAATGCATCAATCGATACAGAAGAACCAAGTTCCTGATTTATTGCTTAGCATCGTAAAATATCGTGTTTTCAGTCAGTTTAAAATAAATATCGTAGCTCTTTACTAAAAATAAAAATCTTTTATGTTTTCGTTTTAATTAGTTCTACGTGAGTCGACTTTTGACGTTGTTAATTTACAGCAGTATCAAAATTTGCAAAAAAAACAGAGTTTTATCTAGACTTAGACACAGTAATAATTTCTAGTTTATCGAGCTTGACGATACGATTTACAACAAACGAATATCACAATTACGAAACTCTTCAAAATTCTCGCTATAAATACAAGTATCGATATTATAAAGTTTCGTATTGACCATCCCTAGCAGATAGGACTCTGTGGTAGTCGGCAACGCCTAAAGGCAAACATAACCTACTTCGGACAAGTATAATTTAGACTTCAATTTGACTAGAGACTTGCTTGGCTTACGTTAAGTATGAATAATAATATTACTGTTCAATCGTAGTACTAGAAGCTGGAACACTGAACGATTTACTTCTTCTAATTTTTCATGCAAAAATGTGGCTGTCTCAAGTGTCAGAATTAAACTTATAAGTGTCGTGGACTTAGAAATAAAGACTTGTCTTGAAGTCAAAGTCAAGGTTTAAAATCTCTGACGTCAAAGTCGAAGCAAAGTTAAAGTCAGGGTCAAAGTCAAAAACAGAGTCAAAGTCATAATCGAAGTCGGAGTCCAAAGTCAAAGTCGAAGTAGAAATTATATCGCAACCGTGTTGCCTATTACCAAGATGAGATGTTAGAAGTTACACAATCTTAAGTGACTACTACATATATGACTCGTTTTTTTTCATAAATATTGGTACTCACAATCGCACAAACCCGTGAGAAGAAGTAGAGGGAGGCCTTTGCCCAGCGGTGGGACACTATAGGCTAATGTAATAATAATAATTGTACTCACCGCGTTAAACCTCCTTATAAGCGCTCTAACAGAACTCCTGGAGGCAGTATGAGTTGGAGGAGTTCTTCTGATCATGTGGCGCTCATTCACCGCGCCGAGGACACCTTCTCCACCAAGATCTAGAGTGACTTGGCGCAGGTAGTCTATTGGAGGCACCTGCGGACAAAAATTGAGGGTTAGAAAGATAATATATAATTGAAATCTATATAGATATGCGTCGGAAATTAATAATCTATAACGCTTGCTAGACGATCTCCGGCTACCGTAGGTGCGGGCATGCGGGCGGAGAGTAATGGGCGACTCGCTGTTCGACCATGGACCATGCCCGAGTCGACGGCGCGTTGTGTTCCACGCGCGGCTCAAAGAGCGTCAGCATAATGACGGGGCCCCCCTCTAGAGGGCCAAAGCCTGCTGGGGTCGCGGGACTCATCTCATTACCGTGACCCCGGAACATAAAGGGCTATTGAAGGACACCGTGGATTTTAGTCAGTACGAGTCTGATAGTCCCTTCCGCCATGCCCGGGGAGGGAGGACTCATTTGATGATTTTACCACGTAAAAAATATAACGCTTGCTATCTTTGGTTGGATCTTTGTTTAGTCCAAGGGTTCCCAAACTTTTTCAGCTCGAGCCGCACAAACAGGCTTAGAACTTTTTCTCGACATCCCAGCTAGTTGATACCAGGTGAATAATAAAACAATAATACCTGGTACCGAACTTCATGAAATCAGAGCTCATGATTCTGGGTTTGTTGCTGCAAAAGGGATCAATGAGACTATTCTCTTCTTTCTGGTAGTATTTTATACATAAAGGAATCTTGGTTCCATGCAATATCAATACGGAGAATGGTCGACTCTCAAGACGCCCATCTTTACTCTCTACGACGCACGGCGTCAAAAATATGAGCTCTGTGTCCCAGAATTGGGAATATTTTAGGCAGATTATGCTAAAATCGTACTACACATCCTTCAGTCGTTTAAAATCCGATTTCTTACTCAAAGAAAATTCCTTTTCGACCAAAAGATTCGTTCGAAAAATCACATCACAAAACTTTCTTTGACAATACATTTGTAAATCTGTTCAGCAAATACCTTGAGTCGTATGTAGGCCGTTTAAATATTTGCCTCTAAGCTTTCCCTCTCTTTGTTTTCGAATTACCATTGTGTTTTATGTGACATAAGGTTCATAATGCTTTGATCTTTAATGTAAAAGTGTTAATTCTGATAAATCATCATCATATTCGAGTGGCGCAAGGAATTTTAAAGTAGAATCCTGAGCGTAGCGAGGGATTTAAAAACATCATCATCTTACCTATCAAATAGTTTTTTGATTTACAATGAGGTTGATTCCTAATGGGAACCCAGTTTTATAAAATACCAACACTACTGATCGTACGCGAACGACGTCATCGCAATAGTAAATCGAGGTTACTGCTACGTATTTTCAGGTCCAGAGGATCTATTTTCTTATCGTGGTAAAATCATCAAATGAGTCCTCCCATCCAGAGCAGGGCGAGAGGGACTGTCAGACTCATACTGCCTAAAATCCAGGGTGTCCTTCAATAGCCTTTTACGTTCCAGGGTCACGGTAATTCGGTAAGTCCCGCGACCCCGGCAGGATCCAGAGGCCCTAGCATGAATTCGACGATTGGCAGTATAGCATACTTCAAGTATTACAACGTAAATAATTACGAGGAACTAATTTTATCCCTCAAATTAACGTTCAAGTTTTCCCCTTTTTTATGACGTTATGCACTAAACTACATAATATTTCGCGTATCGCGTTGTGTCGCAGCGCAAGCGTGACACAGGTGCATGCGACTGTTGCTACCGGACGACTGAAGGATTGTAAGCGGGTGTTTAAAACGAGTAAAAACGTGAAAACCCACGATAAGGCCTCAGTACTGTGTTTCATTTTAAAATCGTTCCCCATTACGTTACCTCGTTCATAAGGTTCAATATTACAAAGCATTTTCTCTATTACCTATACTTGTTTATCAATATTTGTCTCTGAAGAGCAATGAGCCATATTGACAGCAAGACGATCGTGGTTGCTTAGCAACCGCGAGATTCAATCGATTCCTTGTTGCGGTCAATCGGACGAGGAGCCTTGCTTTGTGCGATGTGGTTACTCTGTGCTTCAGTTAGCACGGTAACCAGTGGCTTCGATTGCACTAATGATAATGGGTTAATGGTAATTAAAAGCCAGTTTTAGCTGGTATCTATAGAGCATGCCTGCCAGGGTTGCGGGACTGTCGTATCAGGTAAACATGGCCTCAGCACGTAAAGGGCTATTGGAGGACACCGAGGAATTTAGTCAGTACACGTCTGACAGTCTTTCCCGTCCTCCACTGGGTGGGAGGACTCATTTGATGATTTTACCACGTTAAAAAAAAATTAAGTTATAGAGCAAAAGAATGATAGTCTTAAGGTACTCTTGTAAAGATGAGGCGGACACATGCAAATAAAAATTGGCAATAATAATCTTCTTCCGATATTTAATGATGAAAGTTCTAGTTATTTTTATACAAAATGTTTTTCCACTCTAGCCTAGTACCACAAACAGTTAAACATCTGTTGAACACTTGTCTAAAGAAAGTGTTACTGCAAAACGAATCTTATATTAATATACCAAAGTGAAATTTCGTTTTGACGTTTACAGTTTTTTAGACAAGTGATCAACAGATGTTTATTTTTGTTTGTGGTAAGACTGTTTTTTTTGTTTATTTAAAGATAGATTCGCGTTTGACCACTATCTCGCCTGATGGTAAGCGAAGATGTGGTCGACGATGAAGCACGCTTGCCTAGAAGTAACCTGTTCACTCTTGACTTGAAGACCCCAAGGTTATAGCTGTCGGGAAATACACGGAATTCCACTCCTTAGCTGGCTGTGCGTACAATAAAAGTACCTATTGACAAAACGCTTTGTACATCCGGGAGGGATGTCCAGTATGAATTAATTTTGTGTTGTTATTGTTACTTTTTCACGCCCAAACGATTGAGTATACAAGTTAAGAAGTGTACAATGATGGAAATAAAGTACCTTTCATTCCGAAAAATTGTACTGTTCCCAAGACAAACATATACAGCCTTACTACAAATACTTAAACATCTGTTGAACACTTGTCAAAAAAAAATGTGACTGCAAAACGGACCTTATTTCAACGTCATAATCCGACATTTTTTAGACAAGTGTTCAACAGATGTTTAAAAGTTTTTGTGGTACCACGGATAGATAATTTTGTTTAGCTCGCGCTTAGCATTCACACTAAGTATATTTTCTTTTTATCTTTTCTAAAAATGAAGGAGTTGTAGCGGCATTTCATAACTGCAACAATAACAAAAGAATATCTGGTATCAGTGACTCAAATACAAAGAGATACCGATACTCTTACAGTTTAACGAGTCCTGTCTTTTTAAACTGAAGATCTCTTTTCTACAGGAATAATATTACGAGTATAAAGAGAAAAGATTTTTGTGTTAGTAATTGTTAACCAATACCAAATAGACGGCCTACGGTTATGACGTCAATACTTATAACTAATTTATTTGTTGGTTGATTACGCGAGTAAAATTCATATTATTATGTAATTCATATTCTTACTAATTTATTTGATTTATTAAGCATCTGTTAACATATTCAATTGTAATTAATAAGTAATTCAATAGTTGATTTGGTGTAGTGATAAAATTGTATAAATAGGGTAGTAGGTTTTTTCTTAGAATTAATTCTGTTTCGATTGTGGTTTAGGACGTTACTCTGCCCGAATAAAGACTGAGTGTGAAAGTATTCTAGACTTTAATTGTGCGAAATCCCACAGTGCTTAATATTTCAGAAGTGGGATAGTGTTAAAAATGTCAGGACCATATTTTCACGGTTTAGGCAAACGTATACGAAAATATATCGAATCGGACAGTTCGGAAGAAGAAAATAGTGATATTTTTTTTTCTGCCGACCGCTCACGCCCTAAGACCAAGGTCCACAAGAAAAGACACGTTGCTCCCAGCGATGCCGAAGTTATTCCAAAATTTCGTCCAGAAGATAATAGTAGCAACGTTGTTGGTTGGCTCCACAAAATAGATCAGCTGGGTGATGTTTATGGCTGGGATGACACCGATCGAACATTCATCATGCAACTGCGGCTACGTGGCTCTGCTAGAGAGTGGTACGATGACCTCGACAACTACGATTTGACTTGGGAAGGATGGAAGGAGATGCTGCAGGTCGCTTTCCCTCGATCGACTGACTACGTGGATAAGTTGGAACGTATGCTTGCAAGGACAAAAGGCGATAAGGAGACGATGACCAGGTATTACCACGAAAAATTATCCTTACTAAAAAAATGCAACATCGAAGGTGAGGATGCTATTTCGTGCATAATTCGTGGATTACCCTCCGAATTAAGAGCCAATGCGAAGGCATACAGCTGCGAAACCCCTGAACAACTTTACTACGGGTACCTGTCCTCATTAGAAAACTTTAAGCGGGTGGAAACACAAACTGTGCGGAAATCTACGTGGAGAAGAGGTGCTGGCAGCAGCTCACCAACGTCAAAACATCAGCTCCAACCGAAGATATGTTACTTGTGTCGTCGACCGGGCCACGAGGCGCGGGACTGCAGGCAACAACAGCGCTGCGAGACTTGCCGGCGCAGCGGGCACACCACTGCAGCCTGCTGGTTTGGCGCGGGAGCGTCACGAGAGCAACCACAAAAGGTTAGTCGAGTACTACATATTACGTATGACATTTTTGTAGATATTTACAAAAAAACAGTTACGATAAATGGACAGCAGCTGAGAGCATATATAGATACAGGCAGTAAAATTAATATACTTTGTATGTCACAAGCAAAAAAGTTAGATATAAAACTCGAGCCCAGTATTACTGTTATGAGAGGTTTTGGAGGAGCATGTGTAAATTCACTCGGTTCTTGCCATCTAAGTGTCCATATAGATAATGTTATACTACAAGGAAAAGTCGAATTAACTAATTATATATCATCAGATATTGATCTATTGATAGGACAAACAATGATTAACACTAAAAATATTAGTTTAGTAACTTCATCTACTTCCATACGCTTTGTTAAAAGTGAAGTTGTACAGGATTTATTTGCAGATTTTAATTTACATGCAACAGATTTCATTCTAAAATACCCTGTTTATTTAAAACGCAAGGTTACAATACCTAAGCAGAACCAATTGTATGTAGAAGTTTATATTGACTGCGATAAAAATATTGGAAATGAGCACACAATTTTAACGAACACAGTATGGATGCAGTTAGGGCATGTTACATATTTTATACCATCAGCTGTTATTAACTCGTGTCATTCTTATTTGAAAGTTGTAAATTTAGGGTATACAGATTTAATGTGGGAGGCAAATAGGCTATTAGCTAGGGCAGAGTTAGTATCAATACCAGAGTGTAGCGATGAGTCGGAAATACTAACTATAAATAGTTTAGAAACGGATAGTATTCGAATAAACTTATCGGATATTGACAAAGGCCACCTCAGTGATACTGAAAACAAACAATTACTAGAACTTTTAAATAAATATGGTAATTCGTTTGCCAGAAGCACTAAAGATTTAGGTTGCACTGATCTTATAAAGATGCATATTCGTACAATCGACGATCACCCCGTCTGTTGTAAACCATATAGATTGTCTGTCAGGGAAAATGAAATTGTTAATGAAAAAATCAAAGACTTATTAGAAGCAGGTATTATTAGGGAATCAATGTCTGATTATGCTAGCCCTGTAGTACTGGTTAAAAAAAAGGGTGGGGATTATAGACTCTGTGTTGATTATAGGGCATTAAATTCTAAAACGATTAAAGACCGATATCCTCTGCCGCACATCGAAGATCAAGTTAATAAATTATCAGGAAAGTTCTTTTTTACTACTCTTGACCTGGCTCAAGGTTACTACCAGGTCAGTGTTCATGAAGATTCAATACCAAAGACGGCATTTGTTACTCCATCAGGCCAATATGAATTTTTGAAAATGCCTTTTGGTTTAGCTAATGCTCCAGCCGTATTTTCTCGTTTAATAAAAATGACACTAGGCAGAATTGATCAGAACATAGCTTTGTACCTTGATGACGTGATGTTACCTACAACATCGGTTCGGGATGGGTTAATTCTGCTAGAAAAAGTATTACACTTTTTAACTCGGGCAAATTTAAAATTAAATTTGGGTAAGTGCTCTTTCTTAAAAAGCACTGCCACGTACTTAGGTCATGAAATCTCAGCTGGAACAATACAGCCGGGACAAGCTAAAATTAAATGTGTCGCGGAATATAAAAGGCCACGTAACGTACATGAAATCAGGCAATTCATCGGCTTGACTTCATATTTTAGGAAATTTATTAAAAGTTTTGCTCAAATTGCTCGCCCTCTCACTGAACTAACGAGGAAGGATGTAGAATGGCACTGGAACTCCGATCAAGAAAAAGCATTCCAAACTCTCAAGCAACGTTTGATTGAAAGACCGGTTTTAGCCATTTACAACTCTGATGCAAAAACTGAATTGCACACAGACGCTAGCAAAATAGGTTTAGGGGGTATTTTTATGCAATATCAAATAGATAGCAGTTTAAAACCAGTTGCTTATTTTAGCAGGGTTACGAGTAATGAAGAGAAGCATTATCATAGTTATGAATTGGAAACACTCGCTGTCGTTGAATCCCTTAAACGTTTTCGAATATATTTAACAGGGATAAAAGTCAAAGTTATTACCGACTGTTCGGCCTTAAGAACGACTCTTGTGAAACGAGATTTAATTCCTCGAATAGCTCGTTGGTGGCTTACAATACAAGAATTTGATCTTGAGATTGAATATAGGCCAGGTGAACGCATGAGGCATGTAGATGCTTTAAGTAGGAACCCCGTGACCACTACAATACTTATGATTGAAGATTCCGATTGGTTAATTACTTTGCAATTACAAGATGACAACATACAAAACATTATTACTAGACTTCGTGATAATTCTGATTCAATTTTGTCTTCAAATTACACAATTAAAGACAATATACTCTTTCGAAAAACTGTTGCTGGAGAGCGCTTTGTGATCCCTAAATTAGCTAAATACGGTCTATTACAAAAACTTCACGATCAGGTAGGTCACCCTGGTCATGAGAAATGTGAAAGTTCTATAAAAGCTCAGTTTTGGTTTGAGGGTATGACTAGATTCATTAGAAAATATTTAAATTCTTGTTTACAATGTGCATATAATAAGGGAAACTATGGTAGATTGGAAGGTGAATTATACCCGATTAACAAACCAGCTATACCTATGCACACGCTGCACGCCGACCATCTAGGTCCTTTTGCCAAAACTCGCAAGGGTAACACGTACATTCTTGTAGTAATCGATGGTTTCACTAAGTTTGTGTTCGCCCGACCCGCTAAAAATTGTAGTTCAATAGAAACAATCCGGTTGATTAAAGAAATTATTTTGCAATTTGGTTATCCAGTTAGAATAATAACAGACAGGGGCAAAGCTTTCACGAGTAGGTATTTTAAACAGTTTTCCCATGAAAATCAATTCAAACATATTTTAAATGCCATAGCCAGTCCCCGTTCCAATGGCCAGGTGGAACGAGTCAATCGTACATTATTAAATGGTCTAAATACTATGTCTGATAGCGAATGCACGTGGGACGATAAATTAGGTGATGTAGTCTGGGGAATCAATAACACACTTAGTGCGACTACTGGTTTTTCACCATTTAATCTTATGTTTGGTCATAAAAACTCTAGATATCCTTCTTTCCCATCTGATGCACCTTCAACTTCTGAGGGCCAGCAAAAAGAACTGCAGGCTAATAGAGAAACTGCTAAACTTCGCATCGATAGGAATATGACTGCCATGAAAACGCGATTCGACAAAAAACGTAAGAAATGTATTAAGTACACCGTAGGTCAGTTAGTTCTTTGGAAAGGTGGTGTAGCTAGAGATGCAACTACAGGGGTTACTAAAAAACTTAATGGATTATATACAGGACCCTACAAAATATGTAAAGCAGAACATTCATTAGATCGGTACACTATTTCAAGTATACAGGGTATGAAGGGCTATAGAAAGTTTAGTGCTGTTGTGCGCGGGGAGACTCTCCGACCATATAAGCCGACCATTTCTGAGGATGATAGCTCGGGCAGTGACAGAGAAGTCGATAGGGATGATTTAATTGATCTTCTCGAGAGCTAGCCACATTTAATTATCCTGTAACCCATTAGAAACAAACTGTCTTTGATTCATCAATATCGAGTTATTACTGATCGTTACAGATGTGTGACTTATACTTATTAATTCCTGTATTTCCTATTTGTTAAATAAAATGTAATAGTCAAATAGTCGTTTCTATGAAAACATAAATTTCAGTAGGTATACCTGTTTCCCTACTGTACTGTGAGATAAATAGGTGAAAAATAATAACTGTATAATAAATAAACGGTGCATTATAATCCCGTCCATTTGGGGATACCTATATAAACCGGATAACCGTGTTATAAAGTCTATCAGAGGTTTTTGCTGTGTGATCAAAAACCATTAGTAGAGACAGCTGTGTGATCAAGTCTTTTAGTGGGTTTTGCTGTGTGATCAAAACCATTGGTAGAGACAGCTGTGTGATCAAGTCTTTTAGTGGTTTTTGCTGTGTGATCAAAAATCATTAGTAGAGACAGCTATGTGATCAAGTCTTTTAGTGGTTTTTGCTGTGTGATCAAAAACCATTAGTAGAGACAGCTGTGTGATCAAGTCTTTCAGTAGGATTTGCTGTGTGATCAAACACGTTCGAGTTCAAAAGGACGGCTACGTGATCAAGTCCATAAATTGTATGTAAGAGTCATGTGTGAGCTGAGATTATGAGAACTCCTGGTGTTACTTAATGACGCTGCTAAAAATAAAATAAAAATAAAATGAAAATATTACTATAAGCATAGGAAATGATCATTTATTTATATTAGATGTCAAACAAGTTACTGCGTTGCTATTTTCTATTTTCAGGATCGTGGAGTCGCCGCCAATGAGTGCAAAGAGGGCCGTGGGACACGGCCGACACAGGATGGCCGAGTGTTAACCAATACCAAATAGACGGCCTACGGTTATGACGTCAATACTTATAACTAATTTATTTGTTGGTTGATTACGCGTGTAAAATTCATATTATTATGTAATTCATATTCTTACTAATTTATTTGATTTATTAAGCATCTGTTAACATATTCAATTGTAATTAATAAGTAATTCAATAGTTGATTTGGTGTAGTGATAAAATTGTATAAATAGGGTAGTAGGTTTTTTCTTAGAATTAATTCTGTTTCGATTGTGGTTTAGGACGTTACTCTGCCCGAATAAAGACTGAGTGTGAAAGTATTCTAGACTTTAATTGTGCGAAATCCCACAGTGCTTAATACTTGGCACCTTGACTGATCGTCTGGTAACATAAACAGTAGGATATTGCAAGTATTACCGCTTTTAGTCACGAGCCGTTGACACTAAAGTAACTGGTTGACTGTACCGGGGTACTACGGATATTATGTGAAGAGAGATTGGTGTAAAATGGAAGCTGTTTGGTCTTGTAAGGTAAATACAGTTTATCGATGCAGTTAGGGCGTGGCCCCATGTCTCCGGCGCGGCGCCGTGCCGAGCTACGGTGCCGAGCTACGGCGCCGCCCGCCGGAGAGCGGCGCGGCGCCGTGCCGAGCTACGGCGCCGCCCGCCGGCGAGCGGCGCGGCGCCGTGCCGAGCTACGGCGTCGTGTACCGGCACGTACCTTATGTTCAGCAAGTGTATCCAAAGATAAAAATTACAGTTTTGATTTGATATGGACCGCGAAAGGCGTATCCTGGTCCTGTTGCTAGTGTATACATATGTATGTATGTAGTCATACGTATGTCTACATCAAAAAAAAAAAATTCTATGATAAGAATAAATAAGTTAAAATAATTTCTTTTATTTCTTACCTTACGGTGCGTACAGACTATGTAACATAACATGTTATATAACTGTAATTTTTATCTTTGGATACACTTGCTGAACATAGGGTACGTGCCGGTACACGACGCCGAAGCGCGGTGCGGCGCCGTGGCTCGGCACGGCGCCGCGCCGCTCGCCGGCGGGCGGCGCCGTAGCCCGGCACCGCGCCGCGCCGCTCGCCGGCGGGCGGCGCCGTAGCCCGGCACCGCGCCGCGCCGCTCGCCGGCGGGCGGCGCCGTAGCCCGGCACCGCGCCGCGCCGCTCGCCGGCGGGCGGCGCCGTAGCTCGGCACGGCGCCGCGCCGCCGCACGGCGCACGGCGCCGCGCCGGAGACATGGGGCCAGGCCCTTAGAGTCAATTGACACCGAGATGCGACGCCGCCGCCGCAC